>OZ017782.1:15292666-15384164 GCA_963969325.1 Lycopodina hypogea | reverse complement strand
CAAACCACAAGGTGAAGAAAAAAAACAACTAATCCCTGTTTGCAAAGTGCTCAAAATTTGATCAAAAACCTGTTTACACAAAAGCCAGATGTAATTGTAGTGGTATTGTTTCTGTTGCCTCAAGACAAGTGTCAACCATGCCATAACTCTTGGTTGCTGTGTTTTGAACAGAATAATGCCAGACACATTCCAAAGCTCTTAGTGAACAAACAACAACTGAAGTTATTCCTCCTATTTGACCGCTGCCTGAGGTAGCCATGAAGCTATACTCTCACTTGCCTACACTCTGCCTGAGGTAGCCATGAAGCTATACTCTCTATACAGGCAGTTAAACTCACTAGGGCACTCCCATTCAGAGCAGCTGTGGGCTGGTCTGTTGTGTGAAGTCGTGTTGAGGCAACCCCTTCTCGTACCATGCAGGATGATGCAGCTTCACCACCACCTCTAATCAAATTATTATCAAATAGTTCTAGGTAAATGTAACCAAACTATTTATCTGCCATCAGATATGCTTCTTCTTCTGGAGGTGCACTGTCAGCATCTGACCTCTCCCACCCTAGGGAAACTGGGCCATGTTAGAGCATATCCTTATCTTTCTTCATTAAATGTCCATTTTGCCACTTTTCTTTCCTCCTCCCACTCATGATCAGCACTTGTTCTGTTCAAAACATTATTCATGGTCACCCAACACCCTCTCCATAACCACGTCTTCTCCCATAGTGATACTGTAATGGATGAGGCTGTCATGGGTGAGTGTGATGTGGGCCTCCACCATCAGTGTTCACTGTCAGTTTATTTGGTTTGTTACTACCTGTCTTTGCTCCAACTGAAATGCCATCTGATGCAAGGTTAGCTGCTGGTGGACATCTGTGGCACTCTGCTGGTGAAACTTTCCTTGGTTACCACAAGCCTGCAACTCTGCAAGTGCTGTCTCCAATATGGCTGCCTAACATGGCTGCCTAACATGGCTGCTTCTTAGAATCATGGCTTGCAGTCTTCCCGGCACCTTCTTGGAACCTGGTCACTGCTCAGAGAAGATGATAGGCTAAACTTGGAAGGAAATAGAGTTTTCCACCCAAGTTAATTACCATCACTAATTAGTATGCCCAGTTGGTCACCAGCACCACATCAGAGGGACAATATATACAACAAGAGTCAAACCCAACAGCTGCAAGTCTTACCACAACTCTAACCTCATCCAACTGGTTTAAACAATATTTTTTGTGGCCTAAAACATTATATTTAATAAATATTATAGTAATTATTTGCTACAGGTCTTAGTGTGGACCACCATATTATTTCTTCCTGTATCACTCCATATGGAGGTGGGGAGGGGGAGGGCAAAGGGTTTAATGATGCTTTGCCATGAATCCTGACAAGAATAATGCTAATCCATGTTTATGTATGTATATTGTATGCCATCTAATATTGAATACTTTGATAAAATTAATATCAATTTTTAACAAATATAGCCTTAGGTTTAATTTATAGGCATGGTAATAGTATTTGCAAATATAGAGGTGGTGTAGTTCAATTCCACAGTGACTAAACTCAAAGAGCAGAGTTTGTAATGCATGTTATAGTGACTGGACCCCCACTCAAGCTACTTCCCAAGGTGTAGGGTTTAATTCGATTAGTGTCAAATGTGATCCTGTAGCTGTTCAATTAGTATCCATAGCAACTGGTCCCCACAGTTTATAGTCCACTAGTTAGTGAGTGGGTGAGGGCTGGTATTGGAGTGCTGACAGTATTGTCTTCATTCTAATCTGACAAATAATAGAAAATATAGAAGGAAAAGTGAAGTATTCCTTAATTTTCGCACGCACATGCTCTCATAATGTTGGTGTCCAGTTCTCTCAAGTGTGTGTGCATCAAGAGGTGACTGGAATATGTTAAGGGCCATGTTCATGTCTGACTCATTGCCATAGTTGAGAACACAATTACCATGAACCTGTCCATGGCAGTTAGAGTGAGTGTTCAGTGTAGCATGTGACCTTTACAATGTCAAGGGTGGTGGGTGTCATGTGACCTTTACAATGTCAAGGGTGGTGGGTGTCATGTGACCTTTACAATGTCAAGGGCGGTGGATGTCATGTTATCTTTATGGAAGGACTATGGCAAAGTTTGATAGTTTTGTATTGTCACACACTCACCATTACATCGTCATCTCTCTTTGTGTACATTGTGTGTGTGTGTGCATGTGTGTATTTGTAGGAAGGAAAAAGTCTCTGCGTTCCCTGGAGATCCCCCTGGACAACCTCCTCAGTGGCATCATATACACAGCAGGTATGTGTGGTGGTGGTGGTGGTGGTGGTGGTGGTGTGTGCTGTGCTCACTGCAGGGGCTAGTGTGTACAGAGGTGGAACTTATCTGTGCCTGGTAAAGGGTTGGGAGGGGGGGAGAGAGGGAGGGAGGGCCTTTCCTGGTGCTTGTTCCCTGGTGGGTAGCATCTCTAGCCCCAGGCATATGACTGCTCCATCCCCCCCTCCCCCCCCTTCAGGCATATATCTGCTCATTGCCCCATCCCCAGATGTGTACAAGTATGTGTCCTTGTTGTGCCTGCTTATGTACACTGGAGCCATCCACACCTTACCTAAAGCACCTTCCAACAGTGGGAGGGGCCTAAGGATTAGTGAGGGCCGTCAGGATGGAGCATGCACAATGATAGATTATTCATGTCATCTGTGTCCAAATCTCTGTTCCTTCATCTTGTGTGGATGTGCCAAGGAATGTCCATCCTGGTAACTATGGTCGCTACAGAGTTCCCACGATGTGCCCATACAGTTCCTGGGATGGGCACAGAGTTCAAAGGTGGGACTGCCCAGTGTGTTGAGGTGAATGATGTCATCAGACAGTCTCCTCATCATTTGCCCACTCACCACCCACTGCAGTGGGAGACTGTGTGGTGTGTTGTGCTGGCCAGGGGCAGTTGTGTGGTTGAAAATACATCACAATAGCAATCATATTATGAAGAGCAATTACTATTTCAACCACAAGTACTCCCCCAATGGAAGGCCACTTGAGTGAGTGCCTGAGGGGCTGACATGTTTGCATCCCACAGGGGAAGTCTTGGGTGCAGCACTGGGGATGACAACACACACACACACACACACACACACACACACACACACACACACACACACACACACACACACACACACACACACACACACACACACACACACACACAAGGTTTGGCTGAGTTGTATGTGTCGGTGTTGTCTTATTGTTTGTGTGAACTGTGAACTTACCTTTTCTCAGTTTAGGACCTCCAACCTGACAGCAGCTTCAGCAGTTGAGTGGTGTGTGTGTGTATGGGGGTGGTAGAGGTTTCATATATCTGTTGATGGTGCAGGAGAGCTGCTTGCCCTGTTGCTGTGCTTGTGGACCTGCTAGGGAATTACCCGGTCTTATGTCAATAATAGTGACGACCAAACTAACACTAACTCTCTTTCAAGTTCTATTTCAAAGTCAACCTGCCACATTCTGTCATAAACACTGAAGCCTGTAGCAGTCCACACTGACATGCATGCCTGAGTACCTGGAGCAGTTGAGAGAGAGAGAGCCACAATGGTCTGTCATCGATATCTTCCTTTGTTTGAGCTGCTTACCTTCTATACAAACGTGTGGTGTGTGTGGGACCATCAACAGCAACACATGTACTTAGGTCATACTTCTGGCAGGTTCTGAGGTCTAGTAAGGAATGTTGTAACATTACCTGGTGTCATGGGCCCCTGGTGTCATGGGACCCTGGTGTCGTGGGACCCTGGTGGAACATAGGTGTATATCAGCCTGTGATGGACGGCTCCCTGGATTGGGTCACAGCAGCAAGGGAAGTTTCTATGGTTTTGATACAGCCACTGTAGGTGTAGTATCAGGATGATGTATCTCTACATGGACAATACTAGCTAATGGAGAGCAGACACACAGCGGCTTCACTTCTTTCAAAGAATGTTAGAGTACATTTGAAGACTGCTCCTTAGATCTTCAGAAACACAATAGCTAATCACATTACAGGTCCATGAGAGAGAGCTCTCTGGCTAAAGGGAATTCTGAGTGATCAGATATTTCAGTACATGTGGAGCCTCTACACTTCTCAGTAGTACAGACCAATGAAGCTTCTCTAGCTGCTGTCATGAGCCTCTGGAGAAAGGGAGGGAGAGAGGTGAGGGAGGGAGTGTGTGAGTGAGTGATTTCTCAATGTGCCAGCTGTAACTGCTCCATCCAGTGCAGGCACAGAGCAAGCACATGTAGTGGTAAGGCCAAAGCCACACCCACAACTATTATGTATTGTAATTAGATCATTGTACAGTGCCATAATTGTTACTCTAGTTCTTCTTGCTCTGGTCTCTCTCTCTCTCTGTATCTCCCACCAACTCCACCCACTCCTCCCATGTGCTGAATAAAGTTTCACAGTTCCCCTGAAATTCTTGCCAGTGCCTGTGCAGTCCAGACTCCAATGGGGAGGTCAGAGTGCACCGCTGTGTGCATCAGGTGACCTACTGCCTGTCATGTGGAGATGGCAGTGCACAACACACTTCCCTCACGTCTTGGTGGATACCTCATCCACTCACTCACCTCATGTGTTCCACTTCTAGGGTTTTCTTGATTGGTAGCAACAACTTCATGGCATTGTTGACAGCTGTGTTTATGGAGTCACCATGACAATGAATGTGAACTGCTCTTGAGTTCCTCATTCATAATTCACTTAACACTGCAGATTGAGCTCCATGTTGCTTGCTCCATGTTGCTTGCTCCATGTTGCTTGCTCCATGTTGCTTGCTCCATGTTGCTTGCTCCATGTTGCTTGCTCCATGTTGCTTGCTCCATGTTGCTTGCTCCACATTACTTGCTCCACATTACTTGCTCCACATTACTTGCTCCACATTACTTGCTCCATGTTGCTTGCTCCACGTTGCTTGCTCCACGTTGCTTGCTCCACGTTGCTTGCTCCATGTTGCTTGCTCCACGTTGCTTGCTCCACGTTGCTTGCTCCACATTGCTTGCTCCATGTTGCTTGCTCCATGTTGCTTGCTTCATCATCACACTGTCCACGGGAGTTAGATAGTGATAGAATCAACCTGCATAGTGGTGGGCTGCATTTAGGGTAGGAGGTGGCAATGGCCACCTACCCCTCTCTAATCATCCACCCTCCCCCCCCCCCCCCCTTCCCCTCCTCCTTGAGATCTTGAGATAGTGTATTATTGTATTGTATAGTATTGTTAAATATAGTGTAAAACACTGCATAATAACACAGTGTATGGGCAGTTAATTCATCACTAGTTATTAGAGTTCAGATAGCTATTCTTCTTGGTTTCCGATTCCATACTTCCCTAATGTTTCCAGCATCATGCTCTGTAAGTTTCTCTGGAGACTACAAAGATATTTTTAGTAGATGAGACAGACCACATTCAGTACATTCAGTACATTCAGTACATTCAGCAAGAGAGTTCTGTAAAGACGTTTTAATAAGCTTCATTTTTGACTTTTAGTCAATATTTTTTCAACAATATTGTCTGCTCTTCATTACATAAACTATAAAAATACCCACCTTACCTTACGCATGGAGACAACAGCCCCTCCCTCCCTCTCCTGAAGGATATTTTAGTATAGCATTTATACTATGGACAGAGACAACAGATCTCTTAGTATAATTGTAGATCTGTTGTTTGCTATCTCATCCCACATGCTTGGGCCTACAGCGCTAAAAAAAGAAGTAAAGAAAAGAGCTGGAAGTGGTTTGGGCACAGTTTTGCCGACATGTTTACACAATTGTAGTAAGTGGGGTGGTTTACTCAGGCATGGAGTTGTGACCACAACCCTGAAATTAAAAAAATAAAAACAGACCATCCGGCAGGATTTTATTCTGATCTTCACCAAACCCTGAAAATGTTAGCCCTTTATTCCTAATGGTCTGGAAGGAGCTAGCAAACAAACTGATTTTCACTAAACTGTTCTACCGTCTCTAGGACGACCACATCACATGAACATTTGAACCCTTTTGGCCCAATCGTCTTATAGGAGTTACTGAACAAAAAAAAAATTATAATAATTTGGCATAAGTACCATTTTTGGCTCTTTCTTTTTGGTCTGACACAAACACAGGAGTGGGTATGGCCTTATAGACATTCTTAAATTATTCCCCTGGCAACACTGATGCCAAATATATAAGGGTTTATGGATATAACTACCTAGATACAAGTGTTTTATTGAAATACCATTTTTGGCATTTGTAGCCTTACACACCAAGAGGAAGAGGTGTGGCTGAGTGGGACCCAGCCTATGTTACTCCCAGAGTCAAATTGTGTATACATCCAAGTTTTAGGCCTGTAAGTCCATGATTTTTTCCGGCCAAAATACCATTTTTGGCTCTTTTTTTTCTCATCCCCATGAGCGGATATTTACTCTGATCTTCACCAAACTCACCGTAAACTACCTCACTGTGACTGACCCCATTACCCCCTGAACATTTAAGCCCAGCTGGCCAAAGCATCTGAAAGGAGATAGCGAATATACACACAGACAGACACACAAATAGAAAATTATATTGAGATGCTGATGTCCTGTATATAGCAGTCTTGTACAGTCTGACTTGGCATCTGAAAGAAGCCCCTAATCTGAATGTGTGTGTATATGCGCCACCCACTAGACATTCCTTCAATTTTAAAACTACAAAGTTGTGAGGAGAGGTATCAAAGGAACAGAAGTCGTGAGCCAAGTGAAAGAGATGAAATCACATTTTGCAGGGGTTGTGTTACATGGCCCAGTCTACTTGCAGTACATGGCCCGGTCTACTTGTAGTTACAGGGGAGAAAGGAGAGAAAAGTTCAGCAGAAAGTAGTTGGTGCTATCTTATCATTGTTTTGGCATGCATATGTTATCTCTTCCAACTCTGTCCCACTTCAGGCTGAAAAAATGTCAGGAGGAAGGGAATTTATTTCAAAGTGAATTAAATAGGAGTGGTCCCTCCCTCATTAAGACCTGTTGCATATAATTAGTATACTATTTATTAATACATAGTGTTTTAGACCAGGTAAAATAATTGTTTAGAGCACTTAAGATGAGATTGAATTTGTGGTGAGATTTACAACATTTAGGTTTCTACATAGTAGAAAAGGGGACCTAGTTGTAACCACAAGGTTTCCATACAGTAAAAGCACTAAATTGTGGCGGAATAGTGGTAAAAACAAACTTAAGTGTTTCCAAACAGTAAACAGTTAAAAATCCATATTTGAGCAAAACTCGTGGATGTAACCACCCCCCCCCCCCCCCCCCCCCCCCACCACAATTCCAAGTGTTCCTAGACCTGTGTGCCACAGGTAATGGTGAGGGAAAGTAAATATTTTGGGGGGTTTTTTTGGTTAGTGTAAATAGTGTTACCAGATTTTCTTGAGGTGGATAGGTGGTTGTGTGTTGGTGGCACAGCTGCCCTTATTGGCTGACTAATAGGAGCAGCTGCATTTTTTTAAAATTAGTAGCAGAACAGTAAAAATAGAAAATAATTTTTTTTTTTAGAAGTAGTGACTAGTATCTTAGTGTTGCTGCAAATATTCCCTTGTAAACACCATCCCACTCCAGACTGCTGAATTGCTTGGGAGCATGGGGAATTCATTTTAATCGGAATTAAAAAGGAAAAGTACATAGATATATGTATATTTATTTTTTGGTTTTCGGTAAGTGAGAACATGTTTCCAGGTTTTCTTGAGTAGACATTTGGTTGTTGTTTTTTTTGTGGCACAAATACAAGTAGTTATTCTTTGAGGATAATTTTTTTTTTTTTTTTTTTTTTTTTTTTTTTTTTTTTTTTTTTTTTTTTTTTTTTTTAGTGAACACTAATGACTAGGAATAGTACTTCACCTACCATGCATAGGTAAATGTGGACTTACTGTGCACAGATGAGGGGGAGAGAGAAGGAAGGTGTCTAGACAATTGTGTTGTTGACTCAGGAATTATATGCACTGGCCAGAAGACAAGAAGTGTTGTACCGTGAGATTCTTTAGTAATTGATTAGTTGTGGTCATGCTGGTTAAATTGAGGGAAATTGAGAATCAAAAACTCTTTGGATGAATATTTCAACCTAGCATGTGAAGCTGCAAGGGGACGTCTGGAATGTGTAATCATCAGCAGGCAACACTATAGAGAGAATGCTGATCATCTATAGTGTTAATAGTGCTAATGCAGAGTTACTGCTGATCTCAGTTGTAAACAAAATGTGAGAAAGTGCACCGGAGAGGTGATCTCAGGAAGTTTAAGAATGAATGAGTTGTCTGGGGGAGCCATCCCCCAGACCTTGTGGCTTTGGGTGTGTGGTGAGGCACAACTAAAGCACCTGCTCCTTCACTCCATTTACAAAATGCTAATTGCCCACCTCTGTCACCTTCAACTCCATCCTAAATGCCCTGGGCATGGGCATAGCCACAGGATTTGATGAGTGGGGGACCGCATGAGCCAAGAACATGTGTTGCTGACATATGAGAGAGAATTTTTAAAATGTTTAAAAAAATTTTTAGATATGTTCCATGAGAGAAACTATTTTCACTCATTTTTTCCTCACATGCAAGATGTAATTTATTAATTAATTAGAAATTAAATTACAATTTGATGTATCTGTGTTAGACTCCAAGTTCAAAAAAAAAATGTGTTCCTGAAGAATCTACACACAGTACCACCGATTTCAATTCAGATGTGCTATGATCATTTTCTCCATCAAATATAATACACTTCAGGTCATATCCATGTGCTGCAACATATGTTCTTGCTCCACCAGGCAATGCATGTAAACACAAGTGCTAATACTGAATGTCTGTCATAGATCATTAGTACAACTAAATAAAGTGCATATGTAAGAGTCCACAGTCTGGCAGCCTCACACACAAGGAGAGGGATCTGTCAATATAGTTAGCAAATCAATACAGTTAGCTATTCATCACATATAAGCAATAACTAATCGCCCCAATGGCTAGCAAGCTAAGTCTTAGGGGGAAAAAAGAATAAAATTTAACTTCTGCATGTCACTGACCCACTGAGTGCCTAGCACTAACCCATCAGCATTACATGTGTTAGCTCACAGCTTACTAATATTATTACACACAATAGCTAAACCTTGACAACTCACAACAGGTGCTTCCAGAAGTCAGCAGTGTCTTTCTCTGCTTCTTCTTTGGAGGCATTACTGCTGAAAGAGCAATTATTTCTTCTTTGTGTGTGTGTGTTAGGGGGGAAGGATGTGCAAGTCAGGTGCACCCTATGGTAGCCACGCCCTGTGGTAGCCACACCCAGGAATGCAGATTCCTGTTAGTGCCCTTTAGCAGCAGCAATGGTGTGTGTGTGGGAGCATCTGTTGATGGCAATTTATGCAGTCCAACAAATTCTTTATGCACAACAAGGGAGTCTGTCACTCTCCTCCTGGAAAACTGTTGTGGTGTGTGTGTGTGCTCCGTGTGACCGTCATCAGGCGCTGCATCCCGCCATGACAGCAACCAAATACAATCTTTACAAGCATTTTGAAACATTGTGCAGAATATAAGTAATCATAATTTACATATCACTTTGTATGTCATGTGATGTGATCTCATGTCATGTGATGTCATATGCTGTGTGTGTATGTTGGCTCTCCTCTTCATCCATTCCATCCCCTGTCAGTGGCAACAGTTTGCCTCCTCACAAACCATCACCACTCTCAGTCATGGTTGAGTAGCGGAGGCTAGAAACAGTTTCTGATAGCACACCTCGGTTATTGTCCCTTTACTTGAGCCTGGTTCTGGTCAAGCTGCTCCACTACATTTGTGATTGTGGCAGGCAGGCAGGCAGGCAGGCAGGCAGGCAGGCAGGCAGGCAGGCAGGCGTGGTTGCAACCAACTCCCCAATCTCCCCAGTCACCATGGCAACTACTGTGCTCACTGTCTCAGCGGCGCTGTAGTGAAGAACCGTGGGAAACCTGTGCAGGATTACTACTTTACTACTTGTGTGGGCAAGGTCAGGAATAAACAAACTGTAATGAACCACTTGACACTAATCAGTTGCTCTGACTCACACAGGTCAGAGTCAGCCCATCATCACTGGAGGGGGAGGTGGCGTAACCATTCCTAATTGGTCCGATTCCAAATTAGTATTTCATATTGCAGCCCTAAACTTGTCCTTGTGGTCGACTATGTTGTGTTTATGAGACGATAGTGTGAAGTGTGCCCACCCTCTACTTGAGAATCAGTCCAGTGCAACACTACATTAGCTCTACTTAATGAATGAAGTATCAACATTAGAAGCTCTCATGTTGTGTGCTTCCTGACACCTAATACATGCATATGTGTAGATGCAGCCTCTAGCCTCACCACAGTCAGTGTGGGTGTGGCCACAGCCCTAGCCCAAATAGCCTGGTGTGAACTACCACACTAACCTTGCTTGGCCAAATGACTTCGAAATAATGTTTCAGATGGAAGGTAAGTGAAGTGATGGTGAGGAGGTGATGGTGAGGAGGTGATGGTGAGGAGGTGATGGTGAGGAGGTGATGGTGAGGAGGTGATGGTGAGGAGGTGATGGTGAGGAGGTGATGGTGAGGAGGTGATGGTGAGGAGGTGATGGTGAGGAGGTGATGGTGAGGAGGTCCAATAGAACAAACAAGAGTTACTGGAACTTGCCATTATCGTTGCTTCTTGCACATGGAACCCCTCCCCCCCCCCCCCCCAGCACTGAATGTGCTCATACCATTTTCTTTTTTCCCCTTGAGTAGTATTATTATTATTATTATTATTATTATTATCTTCTTTTTAAAGAGTGATGCAGCCTAAACCCTCTACTTGCACCGGCCATACATAGAGATTTAGTTGGTTCCATGCTTCCATGCACACACATGCACACACTGTCCTGGTGTGCCACACATAGTGGTGGTGGCAGCAGCTGCTTCTGAGAGGTGTCTGAATGGGTGTGGTCAAGTATGTCACCTGATCCCACTCACTCACCATGCAGCTCTCTGAGCACACTTTCTCGTCTCATCCTGTACCCTGACCTCTGCTACACGCATGCACATGCACACATACACACACCAGATCTTGTGACTTTCCACCACATCCCAGACATACTGTCATGCTCATCAGAGCTTTGTTCCACCTTTGACCCTTGCCTGTGTGTGTGATTGGCCCTGCAGGTGGGCGTGACCTCCGTGGGGGCCCTGTGTTGGTGCTGACTCAACCCAGGCAGGTGGAGCTGGAGGCTCTACTGGAGGTCACCTATCAGGACTTCTTTGACCTCCTAGCCTACTTTACCTCCGTACCAAGGTACGCACACGCACACACGCATACGCAAACCACACATATGCAAAAGAGCAAATTCTCTAGCTGCCGTCAATATGGTCATGCACACCTGACATAGTCAGGGTGCCTGTGCACTAAGCAGGCACTATGAGCCAGTGCAGGCAAACACCTGGAGCCATGCTAGGAGCTATCAGGAGGACTGACCAAGACTTTCATCTTATGAGTGTGGGCACCCGAAGTCCCACCTGAACCCTCAGCTGATTGACAAGCCATGGCCAGTGAATTTTCACCGTAGGAAATTCCAGGTCCCCATCACAGCTGGGTGGACTGGTATGGGAAGATGTTGAAAGATGAGAAATTTCTTCTTAGGGCTGGGGGTTTGAATTCACAGCCCCTTAGCCCTAGCTGTGCGTGCGCGCGCGCACACACACACACGCACACGCACGCACGCACACACACACACACACACAAGGAGTGGCTGTGGTTGCTATGTTACTGCAGCAATTGTGTTGGCATTAGAGTAGCTCTTGAGGAGGGAGGGGTGGAGTAGAATGTCTTACTCTGCCAAACAAGACGACATTGACACCACATCTTTGTTCACGTCTGTCAGTACACAAGTATATAGATATTTGTTTGTGTACAAGATAGCCAGTTCTAGAGGTTAATTTTAATTGCACTCTTATTCCTTAACACTAAAGAATCTTCCCACAAATCAGAACTAAGCAATATCCTCGCCTGTGTTTTTCCATACAACACATGTCTGAATAGTCAACCACATTCCATGGTAGTTGCTAAGTGACTAGGATGGGATGGTTGCTAGGTGATGTGGAGGTGTGGTTGCTAAGTGATTATGATGGGAAGTGCCCGTGGGGGGCTACGTGATTGTAGTAGAGCTATGCTCTGAGAGTATTGAGTGCCTGGTGGGAGGAGACTTGTGGGTATGGTGGCAGTGATGGTGGAGTGTTGCTGTGTGTTAGTGGGTGTGGCTATAGAGAGTGCATCTCCCCCCCCCCCATCCCTCATTGCATCTGTAGTTTGGTTCACTGGGTCCATGTACAGATGGTGGCTTGCTGCCCTGTCATAGCTGTGTTGTTGTTGTTGTTGTTGTTTAGTGAGGAGTGTCGGAGGCACGGGTTCTCAGTGATTGTGCACAGGGAAGTGATCCACGACTTCCTGTTGAGGATCATGATCAAGGCATTGGCCATCATTCATGTAAGTGATGCAATCAACACTGCACATGTGATACACCTTCAGTGTCACATATACACCACATGTATGTCAAATGCACCTGTGGTTGGCTGCAGACGGAGGAGCACATGTTGCATGCGGTGTACTTCCTGTCCGGTGTACGGGACATCAACCAGCTAGACTGGCGGGAGGAGTACTGTGGCCACACTGACGTCATCGACCTCCCTGTGAGCCACACGCACATGCACACATGCACACACGTACATGCACTCTATGACCCTGTAACTTCACATTGTGTGTATGCTGGTAATGTGTAGTAATGGTCATCATACCAATAAGCCTGTGGTTCTAGTTTGTCTGTATCAAACTGATAAAGTGTAGAAATTGATACACTGCATTTGTTATGCTGAACCTTGAACTCTGCATGCAGCATACTTAAAAATTACAGTTGTTAGGACGACCACCACTTGTTTGTATCTCACAGTAGAACAACACAAAACAACAAACAGCAGAACAAGACAACAGTCTCTGTCTTCCTCCCCTTGTGTTTGAAAATGAACTCCCAATAATCATGCCCACATCTTGTTCCTATCTTGCTATGGTGGCTCCTCTACCAGCATGATCCTGACTTGGCCCCTCCCCAGACACATGAAGCTTGAAGTGTACCAGCCTGCATGAATTGTGCATATTTGTGGTTTTATTCATTGTTTTTGTCTGCTCTTGTGTTGTGTAGTTCCAGCAGGTGGACACTGTCTCAGAGTTGCAGCGCTATGTGGACCAGTCTCAGCTCACAGTCGAGTTTGGGGGTTCCCTCCTGTACGACCACCAAGACTGGGTCCGCTTCAGAATGGTGGGGATGGGTGTGGTCTTTGGGTGGGAGGGGTCTAGTTGTGGTTGGGTATGTGTGTGCACATGTCATGTGGCAGGCAACATGCAGACATGCACATCAATAGAAAACAATTCAGTAAAAAAAGTATATTTCTTTAAATTTTTGTTCCTTTGCATTTCTTTTAATTTCTTTTCCAGTGAGTACTGAGTGGAGGAGAGGGAGGCAAGGGGGAGGAGGGAGGCAAGGGGGGATGGAAGGAGGGAGGCAAGGGGGGATGGGAGGAGGGAGGCAAGGGGGGATGGGAGGAGGGAGGCAAGGGGGAATGGGAGGAGGGAGGCAAGGAGGAGAGGAGGGAGGCAAGGGGGAATGGGAGGAGGGAGGCAAAGGGGAATGGGAGGAGGGAGGCAAGGGGGGATGAGAGGAGGGAGGCAAGGGGGAATGGGAGGAGGGAGGCAAAGGGGGAATGGGAGGAGGGAGGCAAGGGGGAATGGGAGGAGGAGAGGAGGGAGGCAAGGGGGAATGGGAGGAGGAGAGGAGGGAGGCAAAGGGGGAATGGGAGGAGGGAGGCAAGGGGTGAATGGGAGGAGGGAGGCAAGGGGGAATGGGAGGAGGGAGGCAAGGGGGAATGGGAGGAGGGAGGCAAGGGGGAATGGGAGGAGGGAGGCAAGGGGGAATGGGAGGAGGAGAGGAGGGAGGCAAGGGGGAATGGGAGGAGGAGAGGAGGGAGGCAAAGGGGGAATGGGAGGAGGGAGGCAAGGGGGGATGAGAGGAGGGAGGCAAGGGGGGATGGGAGGAGGAGAGGAGGGAGGCAAAGGGGGAATGGGAGGAGGGAGGCAAGGTGGGGAGGGAGGGAGGGGGTGGTGTTGGTCATGTCCACAGTATAAAGCAACTCTAGGTAACATGATTGCGGTCTGCACTGACCATAATCCAATGCCTACACAGAAAGAGAGAGAGAGTTGTCCTTGTGGTTCAACTGCGCCTCTCCAAGGGACTGGCCACACTCCCATCAGCACATACAGGGACATATCTCACCAACACACCACATGTGTTCCTGTTGTGTTGAGTGTTTGTTGACTAGTTCAGGTGGTGTGGGTGTTGCTGTAAGTGTTGCTGTAAATGTTGCTGCTATTGGTTGGGATCTTGCTGATGCTGCAAATTTGTAAAGTGCATGGTTACCATGGTTACTGTGTTGTTTCTTGCCATTGCCTGACCATAACTTCCCCCCCCCCCCTGACTGCATGCAACATTTCCTCCTGTAGCAAGTGGAGCCATTTCTGTGTGACTGCATCCTTATCTCCAAGCGTCTAGCCGGCACTATCGAGCCCTTCATAGAGAACTCGCTGCCTGACACCATACAGGAGGTGGAGGAGAGTTTGCAGCAACACCACCACATCCACAGGAAGACGCTGGAGATACTGCAGATAGAGCAGCTGGCCATAGAGGGAGGCCGCATAGACCAGCACATCCACCAGACAGCCACCCAGCAGTTGGCCACTAACCCTGACTTCTCTCACACCTTGGCCACCATCTCCAACCTCCTGCTACAGATCAGCTCAGTGAAGACACGCATGGAGTCGCTGTGGGACGCTCGCTACAAGAAACTCGAGGCCAGCCTCAAGCAGATGAAGTTGGAGGAGGAGGCCCTCAAGGTCTGTTGCTAAGAGTCGTGTGTCTGGTGTGTGAGTGTGTGTGATGTCATAATACAGTGTCCACATAGTGATAGGGTCAAAGGTGATGTTGACTCTCCAGATGTTTGTCCATAGTCACAATTGTTATAATTAAGTGTATCATTGTTTCTGTGCCCTCAAGTGTGGCATGTCAGTTGTTGTCCAGTTGGTTGCTTGGAAACCACAACATGCAACATGATTTGTCAACGCAACTATTATTGCTGGTCCTGTGGTTGCTAGGGACTTAATTAGCTTGCCAACCTTTGTAACAGACACGTAATCCAATACTAGCTCTATTACTTGTCAATAAATTGTTTACATGCGATACTTGTTTGTGTGTATGCAGATAAGGCGGACATATTTTAATACAACTAAATTTCTATTTATACTGGTCAATAAACATGCCACACACACACACACACACACACACACACACACACACACACACACACACACACACACACACACACACACAGTGAGGTAAAGTGAATGGTACTAAATGTGTTGGTTTGCAAGCCTGGAGAAGCTTGCAGAATATGAAGATTAGGTAGAGCTCTGTGTAATGGAGTGCACGTCTGTCCTTGCAACACTTTACCACCAGCACATTGTGTGTTGTGTGCTCTCACAAGTAACACACAGTAGCAACACAATATCATTGTTACACCAGGTTACATCCACTTGTTGAACCTAATGAAGTTCAGCGTGACATCACTACTCCAATGTATTCACCATGTGGTTATTACTAATGATATGCACGCATACATGCTGATTGCAGCTGCTCTTCCTTCAAATTAGCCCCTTGGAAGGGATGGACACCTCTTTATTTGGATGCTATGAAAATAATGTGAAAACCCACTCATGCAAGGAGAATATTGCCATTATGGACACATACATCTATAAATCTGTATGTCTGTCTATCTGTCTGTTTCCTTACCTCTCATGACCAACCTGTGGCTTCAGTTAGTTCCGCAATAATTGTATTGTTTGAAGGCTCACTATTGGACACTATTGGGAGGGAATGAAGGAAGCCGTACTGTACCTGTGCAGACCACAAGAAGTGATCAATTGGAAATTATAAAAGTTGTGGTAAAGGGTCTCATAGGGTGTGATTTATATGGTTAGTATTATTTCCTTCATTTTTCACTAGTCCATCGAATTTATTTGGAGGGGTGGTTTTTTATGTTGTTGTTTTTTTTTTTGTTTTTTTTTTTTTTTGTTTTTTTTTTTGTTTTTTTTTTTTTTAATTTTCATTATTGCTTAGAAAAGTACTTGTCCTACGGATGGATACAACAAAAATATATTACTAAAAAAATTTTTTTTAATTTGTTGGCTAGTTTGTTCCCTACATACCAAACACTTGGGCCTACAGGGCTAAAAAATGTATGAAACAGAGCCCCCCTCTCTCTCTCTCCTGAAGGATATGTTAGCATAGCACCCATCCATGGACAGAGACAACAAAGACCTCTTATTATAATTGTAGATCTATTGTTTGCTATCTCATCCAAGATGCTTGGGCCTACAGGGCTCGAAAAGAAGAGAAGGAATAGATTAGGGAATAGTTTGGGCACAGTTTTCAATAGGGGACTTGCATGATTACGTCAGGTACTACCTGCCACGCCTACTTATGGTATCAGTGAACCACCCGCACCATAGAAAATGTATTTGGATTTATGACAACCAATGATGTTTTTGAGAACTGCAACTGGAAATTTTTTGCGTGCTGATACCAAATTCTAAAATATTCCGAGCTATGGTTGTGGAAAAAATGGTGTGTGAAAGTGAAAGAAAAGTTAGTTAAGAACTGGCAGGCGAGTTTGCTGCTAGTTCTCAGAACTCAAAGGTAGGTGGCAATAGCAGTCCAGTGTCAGATGGTTGCTAGGGTAAATATTGGCCAAGAAGAAGCTGCAATACTTTTCAGAACCCTGTCAGGCAGCTCCTGTGACAATTCAGAAATTCTTGAAAATGAGGTACTGCCTAACAAAGTGTTTAGAGAAAAACTAGTAGCTATTTTTGCTGTGACACTGTGTCAGATAACTGTGTGGCACTCACAGCTACTGCCACCAACAATGAGTTACTACAACTAGCTGGGCAGGCTCCTGGCCACATTGGGACTAATCTTTCTTCACTTTTACGCTGGGATTTATCTATGACCACAGCTCTGAATATTCTGGAATATGCTATGAGCACACTGGAAATTTCATAAAGTTTCTATTCCTGCAGTATGGTAAAAGCAGGAGCTATTTTACAATTGCAATTCTCAAAAATATCATTGCAGGTAGCGATGCTAATACATTTTCTATGATGCTGGAGGTTCACTGATACCATAAGTAGGTGTGGCAGGTTGTGTGTGACGTAATCATGCAAGTTCCCTATTGACCTTTGTGTTTACATGATTATGGCTTGTAGTAAGTGGGGTGGTTTACTCTGTCATATGGTGTTATCCCCAACCAGGAAATTTAGGGGGGGGGGGGGGGGAATAGCCCCACAGGCAAGGGTTTACTCAGATCTTCACCTAACTTCTTCATAAACCATCCCAGGATGACCCCTCATCAAACTCTGACTATACGAGCCCTTTAAGCTACTGCTGCTACTACTGCCACAGTTGCTGTGTGTAGTAGTAGCAGCAGTTGTCAGCGTGGAGCCATCAGAGTCTGTCCGTGTTGGAGTGGTGGGGCACCAGTTGCTATTTAAACTATTCTCTTCTGTTTAGAGCATGTGCAGTTTGTGTGTGTGTGTATGTGTGTGTGTGTGTGTGAATTCCCTGCTAACCATTGTTTGCATTGGGTCAGTTGGACACTGCCTAAGCTGAAATTTGAAGTTGCCCCATTTGGTCTGTGACTGTTGAAACAGTCCTTAGTGTACTCATCCTGTAGAATGTTAGAAGAAAAGACAAAACAAGCGTAGAACAAAACCAGATTCTTCTTTCTTTTTTTTGTTTGCTAGTGCAGGACTTGTAAGGTTGCTACCATGGTTGTCAAGTGTGTAGAGAGAGTCAGATACCATCACACAGGATGTTGACAGCTGGTGTATAGGCTGTGATACACATGAAGTGTGTGTCCAGAGGAATGTGCTCAAGTGAACCATTAATGATATTCATGGGCATTAGCTGACAGGAAGTGGTTGAGGCAGTATATAACAGCTGCTGTGGCTATTTGGCAATCATTCACCAGCTGCTAGCCAGCAAGCTATTGTAGTCTGTTTCCTGAAGAGGAGAGTTAGTTATTAGCCAGCTGCTGTCATCCCAAGTATCCTTCCTTCTGTCTTGCTCTGTAGCAGACATAGTCCAGGGACTTCAGTTGACTAGGTGAGTAGCTCCTGTAGTGACCACTAGCTGCTCCTTACTGTGGGGGTCTGTGGGAGGAGGTGGCTGTTTACTGTTTTCTAGTTGCTTGTGAGCATGCACACAATACCTTGTGTATAGTGAGAGTGATTGTAATAACTCTGTGTGTGTGTGTGTTAGCAGGTGATCGAGTGGTTTGAGGAGTACGCTGAAGAGTTCTTTCAGACTCACACTGACCTCGGAGACAGTCTGTACATTGCTGAGACGTTAGCTGACGAGTTGCTACAATTTGAGAACTCGACTCGGGTAAGCTTATCTGTACAGGCGTATGCCTATAGCAATGTTTTTGCCTTGTTTACTGTCCGCTCTGTGTACTGTCTTGTGGCAAGTTGCCATTGATGACTATGCATGCCTACCTGCATGTAAGGCTTCACTCTGCCTGCCTGCATGTAAGGCTGCCTTATATACAGGAAGATGCTGCAGGTATGTGTGATTATTTCAAGGCTCTGACCATCATCCCATTCCTTTGAAACTATGAACCTTCTGAGAGATTCTGCTGTGCTGTTGTCATGTAGATAAGGTCATTAGTTGGTGTGGGGATGTCTTCTCTCTGGTTGTCAGTCTCTCCTTCCCTCCACTGGATGTGGTCTGAGTAGATTGAAGTATGGGAAAACCTTGCTAGCTATGGCTGCATTGTGAGGAACTAGGTGTTATGATTTGTGGTGTCTGTGGCTTTGTGGGCAGTGACAACTGCTGTGAAGTGCTGGAGGTTTGTGTGAGATCTGAAGGATGAGTCTCGTGTTGGTGCAACAGAAACCTTTCAAGTGCTCTGATTATCTGCCCGTCAATTTGTCACCTTTCCTGGGAAGGCTATGCTGTTGCCCGTGCCACTGCATTGTCTGTGGCTGTCCATCAGACTACAACAACAGCCAACTCAGCTCCACTCTCTGTCTCTGTCATGTTTCACAACTGCCATTGTCAGCACACACAGCTGCTCATCCTGTTTATAGCCACCTGCAACAATGCCCTTTCAGGATTGCAATGTCAGTATCCTATTGACCTGGCAGTGTCCCATTGACTGCTAGTGCTGTGTTGTTCTGCCCACTGTTGTCATAGTCATGGTTGCAGTGTGCAGGGAGGTGGGTGTGTGTTGATGAATGCTCCCCTGAAAACTTGCTGCTGCTGCTGTGGTCATCGTCAGCCATGCACAGTAGTTGTGGCCCTCATCTGCCTTGGCCTCACCACCACACACACATTCTGTGTCAGACCTTTACTCCTGAGCCTCTTGCCGCTCCCAACACACACCTTGTGGTACGTGCCAACACACTTGAGTTGCCATGATTACCAGTGGGGCCAGGCATGCTTGCAGGGCTAGCACATGCCTGATGTATTGAGGTTTGGTTGCCATGGTAACCTTATGTTGGGAGTGTGTGGCCACATCAAGGCTTGGCAGGCACTCATTATCCTCCAGGCAAAGCTAATGGCCGGCTGTGACCTCATTCGCTCCCTGGCTCCTAATGGGTGATCTGGTGTGACTGCTTGTTGGGGGGGACTCTTCTTCCCTCTCTCCCTTCAGACATGGCATTCTGGTGGGTGTGCAGTGCTCTGATGGGCATGCCAAGATAGTGCACACACTAGACTGACACTGTGTGTAGGTCAATATAACACCATACATGGGTTGGGTGGAGTAGGTGTAGTGCTCTGTTTGTTGACCACATACACACACACACACACACACACACACACACACACACACACACACGCACACACACACACACACACACGCACTGTGAGACCCATGCCCTGTTTGTGCCTGAGGCTAATTATTTGTTTGTGCTTTGTTGCAGGAAGTGTTGGTGAGTGTGGCTGACTTGCTTGAGAGGGGGACTGAGTTGGAGGAGTGTCGCTATTACCAGCCGAGACGTCTGCAGCCGCTCATGATCAAGATAAGGCAGTTGGGCTCTGACTTTGACTCCCAGCTGAGCAGCAGGAAGAAGAGGTTGACCGACTCTGTGAAGTTGCACCGACTCACTGAAGTGGTGAGTGTCACTGCAGCTGCCCATAGTCTGGCCTTGGGGCAGCTGGTATTGTTGCCATGAGAGGAGGCCTTAATAAGGCACATCCTTTTAGCTTTGGATATTTGTACTGTTATACTAAAGTTTAGACACGATGGCCACAGAAAATGGGGGCTTTCAGGGGGAGGGGGGAGGCTGCCCAGGTGATGTTTCTAGGGCCAGTAATTTACCAAGTATGTGTGGGTGCCTTTGAAAGGTTTTAGATGTTGTTCTCACTTACGCCATCACAAGCTCTTTGTTTGCCGACTGCCAACCAATCTTAATTCCTCCCTGCCAACTTGACAACTCCCAAACCTCTTGTTGCAGTGCAAACATCGTGGTCTAGTGTTTCATGCGTGCACAATCTCCCGCCTCAACCAATTACTGCCATTACTAATTGAGCATGGACTGCCTTGACAGGAGCATTCTGAGGTGGTTGAGTAACCACTGTCCTTGGCCATTCTCAAGATGGCTGAGTGTCCCTGATGTAGTCTAGGCAACCTTCAGTGAGCATGCCCATGACACCAGAGATGGAGTTCACATGACCTGGGGATGTTGCACTCTGAATGACGCCCCTAAGTGCCGCTACAAATTCTGTTGTAGGTACAGCATTTAGTTCCTGAAGGAGAGAGAGGGGGAGTTGAGACATGTTTGAAGATGGTTGTTATCTACGAATGTTCTTTGACCCAACGGTGGCAACATCATGCTTCCTCCCACCTGCACTCAATCACCCGGTAGTTACTGCATACATACATACCTGCACACTGGACTGACTGCATTAGCAATCAGAAGCTGTTGTTCCACGTTGTTCCTCCACAACGTCACCATTGAAGACTTCAGTATTGCCATGGCGACCTCTCCTGAGGCTACAGTACAACTATATTAGCTACAGTACTGGAGCCACTGTTAGCTATATCTCTTTCCCTCTCTCTCTGGCCACAATGGCAATTCTGCTTGTGGTGTAGTGAAGTGGTAGCTGAAATATGTGTTCTCTCTTTCTCTTTGTTGTACAACACTCAAAGCCTGCCATGTTGTTCACGCACAACTCCTTTGTTGTCTGAAGCCTCTGCAACAAAGTCATGGAAGATGTTCTTGAGAGCTGCTCCTTGTTGGCAGACAATGGAGTATGTGTGGGGGGGGGGGGACAGCTGCAGATTCCTTCTAAGGCACAGCAAATATATAGAAGAAAAGGTTTCTTTACACACAACATTTCTCAGTCCTTTTTTTCTATCCCTACCTCCCTCCTTCCATCTTTTCCCCTCCTCATCCCCCCTCCTCGTCCCCCCCACAAGCGTTTTCTTGTGTGTAGCCATGTCCATTGTCCTTACATGAAATGATGTTGACCTTGTCTCTCTCTCTCTCTCACACACACACACACACACACACTCGTGTGTTGCAGGCTCTGGACTGGTGCATAGACAGTTCTAATCTGCTCTCCAGCACGGACATGCTCGGCTCCACACAGCAGAACTCACACAACAGCAGCAGCAGCTCCAATCAGCCACACAAACAGCTACTGAACATCAAGGAGCAGCTGCAACAGTTTCTCCTCCGCTATCCGCCCCCAAACGACAAGGTCATAGAAGAGTTACATCAACTGACAGAGAATCTGGAGGACAGCCAGTGGCTGAAGGGCAACGCCACATTTGCTTACCAGCGAGTGATGGAAGTGAAGGAGCGCTTCTCCTACTACACCAAGCTCCTGGACGAGCAGCTGCAGGCGGCAGAGACAGGGGCCGGGCAGAAAGGGGAGGAGGAGGAGGAGCATGAGAATGTGGTGAGGGAGAATGTGGTGAGGGTGGAGGTGGACTTCATGGGTGAGGACGAGCCTGACGGCAGCTTCGGCCAAGACAAGACCATCCGTACCTGGGACTCTGAAGAGGACATCTTGCACAGCAAAGGAGAGGTCACCCTCAGACATCCCCGCAAGTCCCTTGCCGGCCAGAACAACAGCTCCCTCTGCTATGATAACATTGGTGTGGGCGTCGCCATGAAGCTGCTCCTTACTGCTGATGCCAAGCTGCAACCTCTTGGTGTGTGGGGGGGGGGGGGGGGAGGGGGGTGAGTGTGTGTGCCTGTATGTGAGTGAGTGAGTGCCTGTGTGTGTCTTGCGCCTGTGTGTGTCTTGCGCCTGTGTGTGTCTTGCGCCTGTGTGTGTCTTGCGCCTGTGTGTGTCTTGCGCCTGTGTGTGTCTTGCGCCTGTGTATGTGCCTGCGCCTGTGTGTGTGTGTGTGTGTGTGTGTGTGTGTGTGTGTGTGTGTGTGTGTGTGTGTGTGTTGAGGATGCAATATGTATTACAGTCATCACTTGGAACACACTCATCTGTAACCACAAACAGCTGCACCCATAACCCACCTGATGGCAGGTCATAAGGTCACTTACTCAATCATCTTACTCTCTAATCTCCTTCTGTGTTGAGCTAATGGTGGGCCTTCAACTCTATGGGTGGGTGGGTGTGTGGGTGTTGGCAAGAGCTGAACTATGTTGCCCTGAGGCTGTGTCTATGTGCATACAGATATGTTGACATATATTTGTACTTTCCCTTCCATGCTCATGCAAAGGTCCAAGCCACACTTTCTGCCACTCTACTGTCAGTGTTACGCTATCTATTTGTCTGTCTGTCTGTCTGTCTGTCTGTCTGTCTGTCTGTCTGTCTGGTGATCAGATCTCACAGATAATGGAACCTTGACGAGGGACGGCAGACAAAGGGCCAACTCAGCGCACATCTCTAAGAATGACATCTCCAACCCAACCAAGACTGCCGGCCCACTCTTCAGCACGGGCTCACCTCTGGACTCTGACGAGGAGGACAATATAAGAGCCATCTCCATCGGAGAGCAGCGCAAGAAGGTGAGGAACTTCTCTCTCTCCATAGGTTGCCATGTTGAGCTGTGTGTCTCTTTCCTGTTGCAGATTGCAGAGCTGCCATGCCCACTGGACAGAGGCAGTATCCACTCACAGACTAAACTGTCCAAACACAGAAAGTAAGTCACTTGCTCACATGTGCTGCAACTCAATTAGAGAAAAATACAGTATCAGTGAGGGAAGGGGGTCTTGTGATTAGTTGAGGGGGTCATGGTTCATTGAAAAAATGCAGCAACAGCTGTTCTAGGGCCGGTATTGGTGGTCAAGCTGAGTGTTTAAGACACTGCACGTCCTGTGGTCTGTAGTTGTGTGTGTGTGTGTGGCATCACATTCTTAGGTGCATCCAGGAACATGGCTCATACTAGCTGATCCAAGACCCTGAAGTGATGGAATCTTTGATGGTGCACTAATGTTGACACCTGTCTGGTGTTACTAAATAATGGCATGCACTAATGTGGGCAAGATTGTGTGTGCCAGCCAACCCTGCCCTGCCCTGCCCTGCTCATCCCTGCCCTGCCCTGCTCATCCCTGCCCTGCCCTGCCCATCCATGCCCTGCCCATCCATGCCCTGCCCTGCCCATCCATGCCCTGCCCTGCCCATCCATGCCCTGCCCTGCCCATCCATACCCTGCCCTGCCCTGCCCTGCCCTGCCCTGCCCTGCCCATCCATACCCTGCCCTGCCCATCCATACCCTGCCCTGCCCATCCATACCCTGCCCTGCCCATCCATACCCTGCCCTGCCCATCCATACCCTGCCCTGCCTATCCATACCCTGCCCTGCCTATCCATACCCTGCCCTGCCCATCCATGCCCTGCCCATCCATGCCCTGCCCATCCATGCCCTGCCCTGCCATGCCATGCCATGCCCTGCCTTGCCCTGCCCTGCCTTGCCCATCCATACCCTGCCCATCCATACCCTGCCCATCCATACCCTGCCCATCCATACCCTGCCCATCCATACCCTGCCCATCCATACCCTGCCCATCCATACCCTGCCCATCCATACCCTGCCCATCCATACCCTGCCCATCCATACCCTGCCCTGCCCTGCCCATCCATACCCTGCCCATCCCTACCCTGCCCATCCCTACCCTGCCCATCCCTACCCTGCCCATCCCTACCCTGCCCATCCCTACCCTGCCCATCCCTACCCTGCCCATCCCTACCCTGCCCTGCCCTATCCTACAGCACTCCCTGACAGATCAGAGGATACAGTGTTGAGTGCTGCTCTACATTCTTGAGGGAGATAGTGTGTGTCAGTTTACAGGAGGCCAGCTCCTTGTGATTACATGGTGGACATTCTTGCAGCATGTCGACACTGTTCTCTAGCAACGGAGGCCATAGCAACACATTGTTTGTTGCACTATTGCTGGGAGTGAGTATTCTGTGAGAGACAAGGGACAGGCCCTGTGCCCTGTCATGTGTGGCAGTGTCAGTGCTGAAGTGTCCTTTTCATGGGAAGGGTGAGCTCACAGGTGTGGTGTGTCTTCTCCTGCGCTCCCCTCCATCTTGTCTCTGTGTTGGCAGTCTTACCTGAAGGATCTGTCACCTTCCTTATTGACACGATTTGATCAGGTGATGAAGTCATATCAAAATGGAAGATGGTGTCATGGTGAAGAGTCATCCTCACTGGTTCTCCAGGATCAGATCAACTAAACAATTGATGTCATTGCTTTGAGGAACGTCTTTATTTACTGGCTTGGTCCACCTCAAGCACTGACTGTTGCAGTGGAGAGGATAGCCCGTGATGCTGTTGGTCCTTTTGTACATGCCCAAGATCCCATTGGTTTGAACTTCCCAATGGAATGAAGTCAATAAAAGAGTCTAACACCTTTTTTTTATATTGGTCCAAAATTAGCACCTCTGGTGTTTATAGCACCACAATCCAATAGGTAGGTGCTAATTACTTGAAAGAGGTTAGTTAACACCTGTTAATGGGTACCTATAGGTCATGTGACCCTGCATGGGCCAGTGAGACATGGTGTCAGTCATGTGACAAGAGGGATACATTGAGAGAAAGCAGTAGAGCAAGAGGCCAATTCCTGCAACCTTCTTTACTAGTCATTATGTGACAGCATGTAGTTGGCATGTTTTGTGTGTTGTAATTAGCACCACTTGAGATTTTATTCATTGATGAAACCCACTACACAGTGTGGGTAGAAGTGTGAGTGATATAAATGAGCCCTCTGACCACATTCTAATGGGAGTTGGGGTTGGGCACTGCATTGGCATGGATCGTCCTATCTCTATGTGGCTGATCTGTTAGTGGTTGTGTCTGTGTGCTCTTGTCTACACTGTGGGGCTGGTGTGTGACCTTCCTGCAGCTGTTGTGAGGCTCGGTGAGGTTTAGGTGTGTCCTACTACTCTCTGTGTGTACGTCCCTCTTGACTAGCCAGGGTAGTGTGGTTCTCTTTCCCTCCTCTTCGACACTTCCAGTGGCACTACCAGTACATGTAGTCTGCCTTACTTTTTTTCCCCCCCTCTCTATTATGTGTATAGTTGTGTTAGTGTGGGTGTAATTGATGTCCAATGTGACCATTTGATAGAGTGTGAGTGTGGCCCATTCACTCGGGGTGGAGGTGTGCTGATCATTTGAGTGTGCACCTTCCTCCCCTCAGGAAACTGATGGAGGAGCTAATCCAGACGGAGGCCACATACATCCGAGACATGGAGTGGGTAGTGGACCAGTACATGCCCGCCATGGACGACCTCACTGCCCTCCCACGCAATCTGGTGGGCAAGAAGAACTTGATCTTCTCCACCTTACCTCAACTACTTCAGTTCAACAAGCTGTGAGTGTGGGTCAGTGTGCAGTATGTGGCTCATCTCCTGTGTGCCTCACCACTGCTAATAATATAATGTTGACACACGCACACATTTATACATATGCACACACAAACACACACTCAAATGTGCATGCACACACACAAACACACATACATGTGTGTATATAAAAACGCAATATCCTTGATCCTTGTATGTTTTACCACATCTGATTAGCCTGTTGGCAACTGCACCTGGTCTAACGTACACTCTGTCCCCCCCCGCCCACACATGTCCTGTGCAGAGTGATCTACCCGCAACTGCGTAGTCTGAGCAAGTGTCCTGTCAAGCTGGGCATGGTCTTCATGACCCTGGAGGAGGACCTGCTCAACTACTCCCTCTACTTCAAGAACATCCCCGAGCAGGCCAAGCTCATGGCCGACGGAGGCATCCAGTTCTTCTCTGTGAGTGCAACATGCCACCATCTAACTGACTCACTGACTGAGTGGGCGTGAATGTTTGCATGTTCATTACCTGCAGGAATTGTTTAAGTTGTAATCATTTATTCCCCTAGACTTGGCCTGCCCCTAACTCCCAGCAGGCCCCTCACCCTAACAAGTGTACTTTCTTTTGCAAATAAGGATTCCGTGTTCTAATTACCGTTATTGTGGTGTTGCTCTCTTGGTACATTTCTCTTTGCAATGTCCATCCATGGGTGTATTCCTCTGTGTTGTGTTGTAGGAAGTGTCTCAGCGCATTGGAGACCGTTTCTTACTCAATTCATATTTGATAAAACCTTTTCAACGTGTTACTAAGTACAAGATATTTCTGGAGGAGATGTTGAAGTACACCAACAAGACAGACCTCAAGGGCAAGCTCAAGGAGTACTACGACAAACTCAAGGTAAGTACTGACCCCACGGAGATGTGTAGGCAGTGTGACTGTAGGCTGACTTGAGCCCCATCCATGTGTGGTGTGGTTCTAGTAGTGGCTTCAGATTAGCAGCTGCTTTAGATGTATGTTAATTGGTTATGTGGGTGTGGCACTGTCTCCATTACATACTCGGTGGTTGATCATTACAACCACTCGTCCTCTTCTCTGCCAGGACATAGTGCTGATTCAGCATTTTAGCTGATAGCTGAGCATGTGTCTAGTTGCAGCAGTGGGTGTGGCTAGTTGTCATATATATAACTATATATATATATATATGGTGTGGGTTAGTGTAGTGGGGAGTGAGGTGAGGATGTTTGTGTATATATACTGATGATGATGATGGTGTGCTTGGTATGGTGGTATTTGCAGGAGGCACAGAAAATGGTAGACTTTATTCTACGTCATGGCAACGACTTACTAGCTGTGGAGTGTCTAAGAGGTTTTGAGGTAAGCTTGTTTTTGTTTTTTTTTCAGGTTTCTGATATTGTATTGTTTTTTGTTAGTTGTTTGTTGAACATGCCACAGGGTATGTGTGGCATGTAGCAATGGCCACAAATGCTGTCCATAACCACATCACTGTATGACTGAGATTGAGTTGTATCATTTTTCCCCCTTCATTTTCCGTATACAGTATCCACTGAACATCCTGTGATTAAGGGCTGCCTCCACATTACTGATGCTATAATTGCTACTTGCTGCTGTCCTCTGCATGTGTTTTTTTACAGCAGTAATAGGTGTCAATATTTCATAATAATACACACCTGGGAGACAGGCTGCAATGAGATATGCTTCTCTGTGCTGTGCTGCTCGTTACTGACCCACAAGTTACCCCAGAATATAGATGAAGGCATCAATATTTAATACACTGAATTGCTTATTACTGAAAGCCCTATAGGTGGTCAACAACCATACACTGTACTTATAATTTGTTTGTGTGTTTGTGTACAGGGGAATATGCAGGAGCATGGCAAGATCCTGCGTCAGGGGGACCTGGTGCAGGTGGGCTACACTAAGCATCACCGCAGGATGTTCCTCTTCGAGAAGACCATCATTCTGGCCAAGAAGTGGCGCGACAAACATCAGGTCCACGAGGTCGCCAGCTCAGACAGATTCGACTACAAGCAGTCATTCAAGGTTTGTGTGTAGTTGTGTGGGGCACATAACATCATGTGTGGATATGCTTGCAGACATGGCATTTGTGCCAGCATGGGCTAGTGGGAGGTGTTCCCTGCATGTCACACTGCGTGCCTCACTGCATAGCTGCTGCAGTACTACACTTGCATCTGGAGAAATGAAAACGTATCATCTGTTTATAAAATTAGACTTGTGGGATTGAATTACTCTGCGATGTGGTTTACTTACAAGTTGTCATATTGATTAGATAGCTTCTGTCAACAAAGTGTTTTGGTTACATACTGTAACTTGAGAAAAACAAGGAATCCAACATGCCAAATGGATTTTGACTTCCTCATTTTATTGATGTGTGTCCATTATTTCCCCACCTACAGATCATGTGATCTTGTGATGGTGCACACAATTATGAGAATTTGTGGGTGTTAGACAAAATGTGCAGTTTCTGTGTAGAGAGTGCATTCATTTTGTACTGGACTAATCCTGCATACTTGAGGGCTTAGAACCTCAAGAGATACTCCACAGTATACATACCTGACCTACATGTGTAATAGATACTCGACACTATGCATACCTGACCTACATGTATACCATGTTCATCTTCTTGTTGTAATAACGTGCCCATGTGCAGACAAGTGACTACGGCCTGCGTGAGAGCGTTGACGGCCACCCCACCAGGTTCCAACTCTACAGGCGGAAGGAGACCCTCACCTTCCAGGCAGAGACAGAGGAGCAGAAGGCTGTGTGGGTGCAGGACATATGGGATCTCCTCTTCACTCACATGCTCACCCTCAAAGGTACTGGACATTGCTTTGTGGGGGGAGGGGATGTGGTATAACAATTAGCAGAATTATCCTGCAGTCTGCAGTGCTTACCTCTAGAGACGAGTGCAGAGTGTGTCATGTTCTGCTCTCTGTGTGCTGTGTTGTGTTCTGTGACTGACTTGACTCGCTGCATGTCATTCCAGATCAGAACCTGGAGGCTCATGGCTCGTTAGCTCTGACGTCCATTCTGGCATCCGGCACATCCACTATTGGCCACTCCTTTGGCCACAACTTGCGGCGTGCCATGTCTGTGCGGCGCAGCACTGGCTCCCTCAGGGGCAGCACTCGGAACAGCCGCCCCTCCAGTCTGCTGTCTGTCAACTCCGCGCATGGGCACAGTGACTCCAACCATTCCGAGGACTCCTTCTCCTCTCACAGGAGACTTGAGGGTGCCTTTGTGAACCTGCGCCCGCACAGTGGCGACATGGACAGTGTGTCTGATCGCAGCAGCATCATCAGTAACTCGTCTGTCAGCACAATCAGTAGCACTCCGACATCCAACAATGGCTACATGAACACCTACGCCATGGACAACAAGCCTCCGCAACAGCAGGTGCCACAAACACTGCCTATGCAACACCTTACTTGTACACAGTACACAAACTCGAGAAAACCGTGTGACCGCCCTGTCTCTCCTCGGACACCGTCTCCTCTCACTCTCCCCAGCCAGCTGCCTCATACTAACTCCTCTTCCTCCTCCTCTCCCTCCAGCCTGGAGTCCTCACAGGGAGTGGAGGACAAGCAGGACCATCCTCTGATGAACACACCACTGTAGGCCGACCAGGCAAGGCAAAGCAGGCAGGGAAGACAGGGCAGGCAGTGCTCTCAACTACACCTGCAAATCACAACTAAGAACACTTGTAAATAATACACAGTAATAATATATTCAATTGTTGTCAGTTGATTTATTGGCCACAATGTTTCCTTGCTCAACCTGCTCATGTTCCAATAATACATCAATATAGAAGTTAATAGTATTGAATGTGTTAGCTGTGGTACACCTGTTTGTGTACAGAGTGTCTCTCTTCATTTTGGGAAGTAATAATATTATTGAACTATTTTGGATTGACAAAACCAACGAAACAAAACTTTACTCATATAAGGCACAAGTTGGATGATCCTTTACCAAGTTAGATTAGCTGCCCTCAGCCTGATCAAAGTTGTGTGAACTGCTCAGGGTAATACTAGATGATTCATGCAGCGACTCTATATCCATCATCTAATGGATGGAAACAGAGTTCCTTGGATTTTTCTTCTATTAAAGTTATCCAGGCCAGCATCCAAGTGTAGGGTCCATTGGGTATGCCTAGCAATGGTTTGATGTGTATCTAGATTCTGCCAACAATGAAGAAGGAAATTAGCATTGGTCCAACAGACACCGACTTGCCCTCATATTTGACTAGTAGGAGTTACAAAAAGTATTTCCCCTCAAGAAAAGAGAAAGAAGTAGATGAGGTCACTTGTTCTAGCCAAAGGTTTAGATTGCCTGCAGCAAGTGTCCTTAGAGAATGGAATTGTGACTTCAATGTTACATCTAACTACTTTGCATATTTAAATACGCAAGAGTGGTAAGAAATAAACAGAGTGATTTTGTAATCAGTGTTCTATGACTACGTGTATGAGTAATATATATGTATATATATATATAAAAGGATCTTCCTTGATTATTTTACATATCCTTCACCTTTCTTTATAGAAGTGTCCAAGACATAAAACTACATGTTTTACCAAAACCTGTTGGAGTCTGAGAGGAGTGCCGCTTCAGCATATTTCTTGTGTTATGTATGCATTAAGATAACAAGAAAAAAGTACTAAATGTCACATCCAGTAATAGAACTTTGGGTATCAAATAACTAATATAGGAGCCAACAATCATCACTAGAATCAATTTTTCATCTGAAATACTGACTGAGCATGTGCACCAAACAAAATGAAATATTTTCAGGGTTGATACATCCTACACCAAGGATTTTTTCCTTTTTTTTTTTTTTTTTTTTTTTTTTTTGTCACCCTGCCACACTGTGTCAGGTTAAAACAGGAAAATTGTACATAAAAAAAAAACAACTTCATACCTGAACTTTACTATGGACACACGTCATGAATCAGGGATCAACATGAGCTGGGTCCCACCTTGCCATTCTTCTTCCTCTGGGTGTGTCATGTCAAAAATACACCAAAAAGGGGTACTTGGCCATGATTTGGAAAAATATTCTGGATCATACTTGGAAAATCTCTTTAATGGACTGTCGTTATTTCTCTGGCAGGGCAACCCCTTGTGTGTCTGTTTGTTTTAGATATTCTGTGGGCATGTCATTACATCCACATAGCTGGCAAGTCTCATCTCTTGGGGAGTGAGCATCTGGCTCAGGCTCTCATGCCCTATAATGGCAAAATCTCACTCCACACACTCAAAATTCCAGAGGAAAACAGTAAAGTGTCACTGAACATAATTTTGGAAATTGAAGTGGCATTATACAACTTCAGCTACTTTTTTCATGCCATCCCAATCAGACTAACAGAAGAGAGAAAAAAAGAAGAGGAAGGAGGAGAAAAGGGGGAGGGGGTGGGGCAAGAAAGTTTGTGATGATATCACTCAGGGCGAGTCCAGGTATCATCAGCTTCTCTCCTCTCTCTTTCTCTTTTTCTCTCTCCCTCCCTAATAAAAATGCCTGCCGCCCCCTCTCTCTCCCCCCCCCTCCCCCCCAAAAGGAGAGTGGTATATGAACATGCAGTTGTGATATTTACACTTTTATATAAACATTTCTGTTGGTAAAACCATATTTGTAGCCACACCCACAAGAGATAAATAATACTTCCCTGGTCACAAGGAGACCTTATGCTAAATTTCATCTTGGTTCATCCAGCAGAGCTACATGTTATTTCCATGTGACCAAAGCGTTAACCCCCCCCCCCCAGTGTGCCTATGGGTTTGCCATTTTATAGTTGGAAGGATCAATCAGGCTACCTCCATTAATATGCTCTCCTATTGGTGAATTTGGCTATGACCAAACCACACACATAGCCACACCCACGGATGGTAATATCACTCTTGTAGTCACCAAATATCAGCCTGCTTAGTCTAATGCTCCAGCATAGCAAGAGCATATGCTTTACATGTGAGTAAGAGGGAGTACTTTTACCTTCATGTAGGTGTGGTTTTTGGCATTCAATTGAACCTTGCTCCACCTGACAGCTCCACAGGACCAATCTGACTGTTTCAATTGCATTAATATTTCCAGTTGGTGCTGCTAAGCATACCCATAAGTGGGTATAAACACTCCCCTGGACACATGGAGACCACATGCCAAATTACAAGGTGATCCATTTAAGAGGAGGAGGAGGAAAAAAGGGGCAAGGGAGGGGTATTTTGTGTCGACACTTTACCATGAACACTGTGGGAAGGACAACAGACAAACATAGAATACAAGCCTAAAAATTATGATCAGGAATTTTAAAATTGAGTTAATAGTCTCCAATTTCTGTAAGAAAATTTTTAAAAAATCTTTGTTTAAACTATTCTTAAGATCTTCTACAAAGCTGTCAATAACTTCAAAATATTCTTTTCTGTAAAGCACATTTATAGAACCAAAGGAATACCCATCTCCAGTATCCTTCAACCTCCTTGGAAGTTTGTTTCCTAGGCAATACTGGTGGATCGAACATGTCTTCAGCTTCATGTTTGACCAATTCAACAAAGGACTCCTTTTGAAAACTCTGGTGTTGGATTACATAGAGTGGTTTTGTATTTCATTATTAACATCTCTTTGTGGTGGTTACTCTGGCTGCAGGCATGAACACAAGTGCTGATTACTTGTTGATTTTGTGCTGGTATATATCACTGGAAAATTCTTAAAATATGCTGTCTTTTGAGGCAAAAAAAACAAAACAAAAAACAACACAAGTGTAAGAAATAAAGCACAGTGGAGTTTCAATCTAGTTAGTTTGACAGATTCTGTTGGATCACTCTAGATAAAGCTGTAAAACCTGTTCTTCAACAGTGATGTGCTCTTCATGCTTACTTTGATAGGGAGGCTGAGACTAATAGATAGGCCAAAGAGTCGAGATTGGATTAGTATTTAAAGAGTGGCCTTATCAGACCAGTTATACTCTTCCTCAAGTTTTCTCTTGACTCTCTCCATAAATTTAATGGTGTGTTTCAGCCTTCCAATGATACCTTCTCTGAAATCAGGTGTTCAAGTGAATGCTATATACTTTTTGGGAGGGGGAGAGTAATTAGAGCTGATGTCATTAAAGCTGCAGAAAATGATCTTGCCACAATAGATCTTGATGAAACAACCTTGAAATTACCAAACAAATAGGAGTTGGCCAAAAGATGAAGATCATTTGGATTCTATTGTGAAAAGAATTTTTTTAATGGATAAGCTTTTTACAAAGCTGTTACATCTACAATCATAAAAAGAATTACTTTCAGTGATCATGTTGTGGATGATATTACCTTTCTCTACTTGACAATTGCGATGATGGTATCACTGCCACAGTAGTCCACCTCTCTTTCTTCAAGCTGCTCTTCAGTTGCTTTACAACAAGAAGCACATGATGCACTTGAGGAAGAGACACTGGATTACATGCTACTGTCTTCATCTGCTCCTAAATCTGTAGTGTATGAAGAAGGATAACCTATCAACAGTGAAGAAGTGTGTGCATATTGGCAACGATTGGTAGAATGTCTACCCTAGATGGTGCTGCTAGATTTTGTAATCTTAGCTGACTGGCAAAGTGCATTCCAGCTCTACCTTTTTTGAATGCTGAAACTGAAAGAGTATTTAGAATTGACAGAAAGATTTTAACTGACTTTCATACTGTAACAGATCAAAGTAAACTCTGTACTCTCATTTGTTGCAAGTTAAACAGTGATAGCAAGTGCTTTGAACTAGCAATTCCAGTGGAATATCCCAGAAAGGCTAGCACTGCTACCATGGAACACAACAGAGCTCACGGTTCTAAATTCGATGCTTAATCCTGGTATAACAATATAGTCATCCAATATTTTTACAAGCCAAGTGTCAAATTGCATGTTTTATTTTCACTGTGTGTGTGTGTGTGTGTGTGTGTGTGTGTGTGTGTGTGTGTGTGTGTGGGTGGGTGGGTGGGTGGGTGGGTAGCAGCATTCAATTTCTGTCCAGACGCCTTAATTTAAATTAAAATTACGCATTCCTAATTTAAGCAAGGTTGGGCATGCTCAGTACTTGGATAGGTGACTGACTGTCAGCAGGTGTTATAGGAGGTTTCCCTTATTTTCAAGACAAATATTATTTTTGTGCTTCAGTTGGTAAAGCATTTTTTTTCACTCTGTGTGTGTGTACATTTAGTGTCTGTCTGTGCACTCTCTATAGTATAACCCCTAGGATAGAGAGAACAAGTTGGGTCAATTTGGAAAAAAAAAATAGGTGTGAGCACTTGGGGAAGGTGGGAGGTGGCTTTTAAATAATACAATTTTGAATTGCTCTACTTTTTTGTTGTCTACCTTTGAATTTCACATCCCTAATTGGTTATTACAATTGTTTGAATGATTCACTTACACTGCAAATCACCTTATGTAAAACACTCAGTCCCATTAAATACCCTAAATGAGTTCAGTAAAACCTTGAAGCATATGAACCTTTACCAAAGAAAAAAGAAGTAAGAATGTACATAGCACTTGTGAGATTTCATCCTTGGATGGCTTCTAGTTATTGTTCTCTTTTCTTACTAAAAAAATGTCATCATCCATTCTACATCTTTCCCCATGTAGCAAGTTACTCTGTTGACCATCTGGCCCAATGTCCTTTCTTCTTCTTCAAAGTCATTCTATACCAATTTTGTTCTTTTTCAATTTTGTTCCCCATTACTCTTTCTTTCTTTGTCTTTCTCTCTTACTTTTATCAAATGTGATCTCATGTTTCTTGTTTGTGCTTTATTTTGGTACTCTGTGCATTGCTTGATACCTTTCTTGATGTGGTCTTCTTTTCGTCTACCCCAAATTGTGACACACCTTTTACTTACTTGTATATTAAGTTAGATATGATGTATATGCAATAGAGAGTTCTGATAGTGGTGTGCATTAGATATGCGACCTTGATGATATGTACTGTGGTTATGTAATACAAGTTTGAATCCAACTCTGCAGCTGCTTCCAGACACACTGCAAGTGGTGGGAAGGACTACTCATGGCCATCTCCTTGACTGCATGAACAAAGCATGCACACAAGTCAACCAGCAGAGTAAGTATTACATCTTCATTGCTGTGACAAGGCACTCACATAGACACACAACTATTCACTTTCTTTTCTATGCCTTCTTATTATTCTCTGTTAATACTTCTTCAGGATAAAATTTATTAAATAAGCAAAATTAACATGATACTTAATAAGTCAGAGTAAGATCCAGAAAATTGCTAAGGAATGGGGAAAAGGTATGGGGGAGGGGGGGAAGTGACATGAGCTTGCTGTACATATGTTGTAAACTATTTCTATGGAGCATAACTAGCCCCCAGCCTGGCTATATTCTGCTGAACCAGTTTTTGAAAGAGTAGCATAGAATTTCTTTCTTCCCCCTAAAACCTTCCACAGCAAGCAACTGCCATGTAGTCAACTCTCTCTCTAGTCTTCGATAGCCAGGCTCTTTACCATATTGGACAATGATCATAGTGTTTGGCAAAGGGACAGACTATTACAGTTCACTCTCTCTCTCTAATTTGGAGTGATTCCTGAGGTTTCCATTCATCCAATAGCTATATTCTACCTCACCAGCTATTCCTGACCCTTGACCCTGCAGCTGCTGCTGCTGCCCTAGTGAAGTTAGCTTTGACAGTTCTGTAGTAGGGACAAAAATTTTTGCAGTTGTGAAATTTTTATCTAATTTTGTTCTTTCTGAGATTGGTAAGTTTGTTTCTCCTTATTTCAGAGAAAGGATGAGGGGGGGGGGGGGGGGGGGAGGCACTTGCCCACTGTGTGGGCCCCCCCCCCCCCCCCCCGGATCCCCCACTGTAAATCCACCTCACATAGGTTAGAATTAATTGACATCATTTATCAGTCATGGTATGCCCTTGCTTATTCTGACTGAATTCTATATGTATGTTCTTTCTCTTGCATTCATGCTATAGATCAAAAATCAACATGAATTTTGACTTGTAATTTGTCAAGCAACAAAATTTTTTTTTTGAGAATGCTGTCTTTTAAAGGAATTTACCTCAAGTTGTTCCCCTTGTAGATAAAAAATAAAAAATAAAAAAATAAATAAAAAAAATTTAATTTTCCATACAAAAAAAAGCCTATAAGAATCTTGGCAAAATGGGTAAGGTGTAGTTTTCAAGCTGCAATTGACATTTTGCTTCCCCCTAAGACTGTTGTAAGTGGTTTGAATCCCCCTGAGTTCTTTTTACATCATTTTTGGAGACCTTTCCCCCCCCCCCTCCCCCCAACTTTTTGTACCCTTTTCTTATTTTTCTTAATTATTTCTTTCAAGGTGAAGGATCCAAATTTGAAATCATGTGCTTTATTTTTATTTTTCCTCTCCCCCCCCCCCCCCCCCCCCCCCCCCTCCAACCTCCAGTGCTCCCCCACAAACAGCATACTACTTCATCCTGCAAAATGTGAAGAAAGGTAGGAAATATTTCAAGAAAGATAAATTAGATTATTCAGACTGTTTACAACAGAATATATATTCTTCCTTTATTTAACCAACTGCAATAAGAGCAGTTACATTGGAAAAAAAAAAGAGTCTAGGAATGAAAAGAGATTAGCAAAATGTTATAAGGGCTGTCTTGCACACACAGTGCAGTGGAAGTCACCACCAGTAGCTTTAGTTATTTTTTTTTTTTTATAATTCCTTACAATCAGCAACCCATTTTCCAAACTAAAAAATAACAGCACTTAAACCCAGAGTGTGGAGTCCAGAGTGTGGGGGACCAGAGTGTGGGGGGACCAGTTTGGTAATCCTTCACTTCCCACTCATATAGACAGGTGTTCACAGGAATTTTTGCTATACAAAAGTGATTTAGAATTACCAATGTATGTATGTATTAAAAGTAGTTCATGACAATTCTGTCAATGATGACTCAGGTTTTAATAATTACTACAACCACTAAGATTTGGTCAGGACAGGTGGTGGGGAAATTTTTCAGTGGAAAGATCAAATATTGAGGAAAATCAAATTACACACACACACAAAAAAAGAATTGTGCCTCTTTTCTGGCACACGATTTAGTTTGAATGGTGAACTGAAATATATATTTGTTAGATCAATATTTACTCTATTTTCTTAACTTGAACACTAAGTACTCCATAATCAATGACTTGTTGAATATAAGGGAGTGGGGCAATTCAGCTTCCCTTCCCCCCCCCCCCCCCCCCCCCCCCCATTCTCCCTAGCCTTTCTCTCAGACTAAAAAATAAACAAGCAAATTCCAGTAACCCACACACTGGCAAAAAAATATATTCCACAGCTACAGCAATTCCTACCACCACTACTAACCAGAAAGGCAGCTTTACTAAAATACTTTTTCATCAGGGTTGGATCCAGAAAGGGGGGGGGGAGGTTGGGGGAGGACAAGTGACAAGAAGAAGAAGAAAAAAAAAGCAACCAAATCCCAGAAAGCACCAAAGGGGCAAGAAACTCCACAGCTGTTGAAATTCTTACCACCACTCCTAACCGAACAGCCAAGTTTGCTTGTGTAGCTGAAGAGTCAGACATAACTGATTAGATAAAATATCACATTTCTAGGAAAGGAAACCTCAGCAATAACTCAAAAGTATTGAGAGAACGGGTTACACAATAGTTGCTACCAGTGGATGGTTCAAAAATAAGATTTATATAAAATTATAGCTAAACTTTCGAAAACTTTAATGTTCAGCAAAATATATTCATAGATGCTAGTTCACCCCAAGATTCCTGAAACTTATTCTAAGCTTACCCTTCTGCTACTTTATGTATTGACCACTAAAATTATTTCAGTAATTTATTCCATTGCAATTATTCCATGCTGTTGCAATAGTTGTCTTCATTGTTCCTCCTTCACTCTTCCTGGTGGTATGTCACTAAACTTTTTTCCTCTTCTTCTTGTAGTGTAAAATGAGAGCAGTTTTCTTGTCTTTGGTAGGAGAAAAGCCATATAGAATGTTATCTAGTTTGTATCAACAGAGAAACCAGGAGAGAAGAGCTATCATCAGCTGGTGAAGCTTTTGAATAGCAGTACTATCAAAGCATCAGAAATCATGCAAAGGTTTAAATTTTATAGCTGAGTGAGGAAAGCAGACAAGATAGTATCTGGCTATGTAGTGGAGCTACGCTCATTGGCTTTTTTTTGTTGCAATTTTGGTGTAAAGTTGGAAGTTATGCTACATGACCATTTAGTTTGTGGAATAAACAATAAAGGTATTCAAAACAAGCTAATGGCTGAGACTGATTAAACCTATGGGAAAGCATTGGATATTGCAAGAAGCCTGGAAGTTGCTGCACAAAATTTGCAGGACCAGAGATCAACCAGCAGGACACCAGGAAATGGTATAAGTCAGCATGACATAAATAAAGTGCATGCAAGAAATAGATTAAAAGAAGAGCACTGGTAAGGCCAGTGTATCAAGTGAGTGTTACAGGTGTGGAAAACCTGGGTATTTAGCCACAGATAGTACAAGGACTCTGAATGTTACTTATGTGGAACAATTGGACGCTTGAAACAGGTCTGCAAAAATCATCAAAAGAGGGTAAGAAGGGCACACCTCAGAAATTATTCTGTAGTCTTGAAGAAGAGGAGGAGATAGAAATTCATATTTACAATATTAACTCCTTGAAGGGTTCTGTTGATCCATTGAAAATTGGAGTCAAACTTGATGGTTGTTCAATATACATGAAGATTGATACTGATGCCATGGGTTATGTCAGAAACCACATTTAATCAGTTGTGGCCTGGTAGATGTCTGTCTGCCACAGATGTGAGATTTCGTTCTTGTACAAAGGAACCTATCTCTGTATTGGGTTGTGTTAAGGTAAAGATTATGTATCACAATCAGACAGCTAACTTACCTTTGGTGGTTGTGGAGGGTACAGGCCCATCCCTTTTTGGCCGAAATTGGTTAAAAGAGATTACTTTGGATTAGAAATTTATCCATCAATAACCAATGATTTGGAAGTTTTCTTGAACAAGTATAAGGATGTGTTCAGAGAAGAACTTGGTACACTTAAAGGGTTCCAGGCACACATTCAGTTGGAGCCAAATGCTAGTCCATGGTTTTGTAAAGCAAGGACTGTTCCTTTCAATTTAAGAGATAAAGTGGAAGAAATATTGAAAGCCTTAGTAGTATAAGGTGCTTTAGAGCCAGTGGAGTTCTCCAACTGGGCTCCCCCAATAATCCCTGTGTTGAAGAATGATAAATCAAGTGTGAGTATTTGTGGAGCCCAACCATCCAGCTGCTCCAACAATGTAGGCTATCTGGTTAGTGGTGGTGGTAGGAATTGCTGTAGCTGTGGAATTTTTTGCCTATTGAGTTTCTTGTTTGTGTACTTTGAAATTTGGTTGTGTGTGGGTGTTTTTGTCACTGTTGTTATTTTTTTTTTGTTATTGTTGTTTTTAAAATGTGGATGGCAGGTGGGGGGGGGGGGGGGGGGGTAGGGTTGGAAAGATAAAGGTGAGTAATAGGTTCCCTGCATCTACCATCTGCATCTTTAGTTTCCTAAATAAAACTTTTGTTAGTGTATTCATGCATGAATAAACACTAACCACCAAACTGCACTAAGTCAGGTCATGACAATCTCGTGCAAATCTGACATTTTCATGCTGAACTGAATCTTGGCATATCCTAGCATGATGTCTGATGGTGCCAGGATGATTCTGGGAGTGATAAATACCTCTCAACACACTGAGAACTTGGATATCTTAATTTATCCCAGTCCTATAGGACTTACAATACTCTAGTAGGAAACTATGGAACAGTAGCTTGTTAACTCATGGATGTCGAATATTTACTTGTGAAAAATAACTGATCATTCTTTGTACCATTACATTTCTACATCCATATATGTGTTCACAGCACCATTTTTTGAAAATAGAAAAATTCGAAAGCAAAAAAATAGTAATAATTTTATGACTTATGACCCAGGAGCTATTATGAAGACATATTTCACCTGTTTGGAATGATTACAGTGCCTAATTCACTAAGTAGCAAATGGGGAGGGAGGGGTGAACAAATTTAGAGAAGCCTCGGGTAAGCTAGCTACTCATGAAATATATATATACATACATATATATATACACATACATATATATTATATATACATGTATATATATCTCAATTTTTTCTATATCCACTTCTTGCACTCTTGTGTAACCAGTTCTCTTCCTACTTTTTTGGTAGATGCTGAAGTTTCTTTTCTTGAAAATGTTGCAAGCCCTGTCCACACTACAAACGGGTCTCTAGCAACACCCGTTTCCAAACATATTCTTGTGTTCACACTAGAAACTGCTCCACATTACCTGCTTGGGATGACTAATTGGTTGGCCAGATTAACTGGTTTTCCTCTATCATATATGAAACAGGATATTGTACTTTCTGGTGTGCAATGTTGTTCTGTCTTCTTCCCTCAGCAATGTCATTGCACAAAGGGAGGATAGAGAGGAGAGAGCTGAACTCCTAATACCAAATATCAGCAATAAAGCCACAGCTATGTTCATTTAATCTGAGCTTCTTGAAGCTTATCCTTCTGAAGATTTCACGTGAAGCCAGGTGGAACCAGTTCCAGACACAAATGAAACAACTTTTCATCAAACTAAAAATGTCAAATATCAGAGCTATAATGGTATTATCAAAATTAATTATTCAAGAACATGTGATTGGACTTACTCGAGTTTAATTGAATTACTTCATGGGCAATGGAATGGTTTTGGGACACATGGTGATCTCCATGATGCAATCGAATGAGCCAAAGGGTACCAAAGTGGAGTGCAAAGATTCTATTCCACACACCAGCAATGCCATGCCTGGTTACTGCCTCTACCTTGAACGACAAGAGTGGAAGCAACAGGAGCAATTATTCTGTAGTCAACCACCATGACACATCGCATATTGGTGATATAGTAGGAGCTGTCAACTTGACTCAGGAGGAAACTAGGTGTGATGCAGGCAGTAAAGTTTATGTAAGATTGTACATGATTAGTCTCGCATGTATGTTCAACCATGATGCAGTTACTAGATCTATCAACCAGCTAAGTTGGAGAAGTTGGCAGTGTCAACTTATCAGTGAGGTTGTCAACTGCATCCTTCAGTATGTCCACTTGAGTTGCAGTATTATCCAAGGAGGCATTATGGATGCTGCCACAGGCATTAGAGTTGTTGGTCAGTATCTCCAGTTGTAGCTTGAGCTGATCTAACCGATCAGAGAGTTCCTGGATAGTTTTTGGAAGGAAAATGGAGGCATGTGTAGGAGAGGATGATGGAAAAACACTCTTAGCATTCTTGAAATTGAAGATGCCCAGAGCTAAAAGACCAACTAGAAGGACAAGATTGATAGCAATAAAAATCATTTGAAAATGGGACCAAGAGATCTTGTTGAGCAAGTAGTCCCCAAATTAATAATGCTTCTAATGCTTCCCTGGGTTGGCTGCTGGGTTGGCTGCTGGGTTGGCTGCTGGGTTGGCTGCTGGGTTGGCTGCTGGGTTGGCTGCTGGGTTGGCTGCTGGGTTGGCTGAACTGCTCCCATTTTTTTAAAGCTTCAATTGTTGTTATAGCAACAAGGTTGAAGATTATTTATCATCATCCAAATATTACCCCACCACCCTGGGTGACAAAATATTTCAGGGTGTGACAGGAAATTTGTACCCATCATAATTTGTACCTTTTTAGTGTATGAATGCTGAAAACAGTTATTTCCTGTTCAAAGTCAGTGCCTACCTTCTGGGACTGACTTGTTCATTTTAGTGTGGCATGGCTATAGATATCTAAAATGTTTATTATTTATAACTTAGGTATCATCTTAAATGTTTATTATTTATTATTTATAACTTTAAAATGTTGGTCTGATGTTTAGCTTATTTAAAAAAAAATTTTTTTTAAACTCAATAGAACTGTAGTAGTGGTTTATGTTACATATTCATGGACACACTTATGCATACATTGTGTGAACACTTCACTCACCTGTTGACTCACCATTGACACAGGTCTATTTACCTGTGGTAATCCTTCACAGCAAGTGCCCACAGTCAGTGAGTATATATATCTGATGATTCATTTCTGAGCAGAGTCAAACCACACTGCTGTTTCTATTGTTGGTTGCTTATTTTCATTAAATTGAGTAATATTGAGTAATATATTCTTGCCTAGTCATCCTAAAGATGTCTGCATTCATTGTCACCAAAGATTGTTAGTGTAATTCAGTGGCAGCAAGATGTCAAGAAAATGCTCATATAATGAGAGTTTTCTCTCATTTGGATTCTCATTCCTTGTGAGAAAAGACTTGCAGGTGCCACAATTCTCGCCAATGAGAGTATGAAGCCCTTCAAATTGAATGAACATCTTGAAAGAGTTCATCCAAATCTTGCCAATAAGGGATTGGACTATCTCAAAATCAAAGAAGACAAGCTCAAGAGGTCTAGATTGGATCGTGGAACAGGAGTTCTCTTCCAAGTAGGTGTTTAGTCATGTGCCATAATTTGAATCTGTTCATGTGGATACATCTGAAGGTTCTTTCATGATTTGCAGGACAGCAAAATTGTGGAGGCCTCATACAAGATCTCACTTCAGATTGCAAAACAGAAGAAGCCACACACCATTGGAGAGACTCTCATCAAACCCTGCATGCTTGAAGTTGCACAACTTGTCCTGAACAATGCAAGTGCCAACAAGCTGAGACAGATAAGATTGTCCAACAAAACTGTGAAGGAACGCATCCAGGACATGTCCCAGGATATCATGCATCAAGTTATGGAGAAAATTCTAGTTTCCCCCTTGTTCACCATCCAACTGGATGAGACCACAGATGTGACACAGTGTCCACAGCTTCTGGTGTGATTTTGTGATGCTGCTACTGCACATACAATATGTATGTACAATCTTGTATACATATTTACATAATATATTCAACATGCAAAAAATGATTATATTGCAGATTTACACTCAGTTTGTCTCAAACAATCATGTGGAGGAGGAGTTGTTATTCCGCAAACCGCTCACTACAACTACCAAGGCTGGGGATGTCATGGCAATGGTGTCCAGCTTCTTTGAGGAAGAAAAACAGTCTTGGGCACAACTTGTTGAAGTATGCACGGATGGAGCACCCTCCATGCTCGGCTCAAAGTCAAGTTTGTATCTTACTTTAATATTGCATATTCCTGCTGTCCCTTTTTGTGTGGTGCAATTTATTCATTTGTCTATTTTAGGATTTGTCACACTGGTGAAGGAAAAGAACCCAAATGTCATCACAACTTACTGCCTTATCCATTGTGAAGCCCTTGCATCTAATTACTTCCTGCAGCTCTCAAGGGTACTTTGGATTCAATGATCCAAATCATTAACCATATAAAAGGAAGTGCTCTAAACACACGACTATTTCACCAGTTGTGCCGAGACATGGATTCCTCATATCAGGACCTCCTTTTCTATACTGCTGTACATTGGTTGTCAAAAGGAAATGTCCTTTCTCGCATATATGACCTCTTGGAAGAGATGGAGATGTTTTTAGAGGCCCATGGAAGAAGACAGAGCAGTTCTTGAAGGTCATTCAAGAGAAAATCTTTAAGCCCATTCTCGCCTACTTGGCTGACATTTTCGAAGCTTTGAACATGCTAAATTTGAATCTACAAGGCCCACACACCACCATCATCATCCATACTGATGCAATCAAGGCTTTTATTGAGAAGCTAGGGCTTTGGGGAAGAAAAATTGAGGTGGGAAATATTACTGCTTTCCACTGTCTCACACAGATTATGGGCGAAAAACCACTTGAAGAGCAATTCCAGAAAGAGATCAAGAATCACATGTCAATCCTTCAAAAGTATTCTACTGCTATTTTCCTGACATTAATGCAATTGAAAATGTTCAGATGACTCTTGTTCATTACACTTTCTGCTGCACTGTGGATGACCTTCCAGATGATGTACAGGAGAACTTCTTGGATCTCATCAACAACACTGCAGCTAAAGAGGACTTTCATCTACAGCAGCTTAGAATCTCTGACTTTTGGGCTAAAATGCTTCCGATTTTCCCTAAGATAAGTGAATTCGCCTTGAAAGTTCTCATCCCATTCTCATCAACCTATCTCTGTGAAAGTGGATTCTCATCTCTCCTGGTGATCAAATCTAAGACCAGAAACAGGTTGGATGTAGAAGCCGACTTGTGATGTGCTTTGAGCCACACAACCCCAAGAATTATTGATCTTGTATCAAAGAAGCAAGTGCAACATTCCCATTGATGTACATACCTATTTAATCACTGCTGTGATAAATATATCTTACCAGTATTTGTGTGTTACCATTTACATGTGATTACAATGCGTTTTTCTGTCATAAATCAGCATAAGCAGCACTGGTGCGAATGTATTTGTATGGTCAATAATAGAAAATAAGATATTTTAGTTTGGGGGTCATGGAAGACTTATAGTTTCTGAAAAGGGTTGTGGGCCAAAAATGGTTGGGAACCACTGCTCTAGATGCTAGTTTACCCCAAGCTCTCTGAAATTGGTTCAAAGCTTACCATACTGCTACTTTATGTATCCACCACTGAAATTATTCCATTGCAATTATTCAGTAATTATTGCACAGTAATTATTCCATGATACAATTATTCCATGCTGGTGAAATAGTTGTCTTCATACTTTCTCCTCTACTTCTCTTGGTGATATGTCAAAACTTTTTTCTTCTCCTTTTGGATACATCATTTAAAAAATAGGGGTGTTTGTTGTCTACCCATTACCTACCATGAACACATGGACAGATGGAAGGACAGATGGAAGGACAGATGTAGATATACAAGCTGAATAATAATGATTTGGTATAATAAACCTGGATCAAAAATGTACTATCTTATGTGTCATTTGCCTTGGAATGATGTAATTGATCATTTGAAGACATTTTAGTACTATCAGTGATGGGTTTAAAGAGATTCCCCTATAGTTCCAACTCTTGCAAATGAACTGTAGATTTTCATTTTTCTCTTATTCTTTTGAAGAGGCATTTTCATTATTGAAGCATTTTAGTTTATTTATTCATTTTAGTGGGGAGGTTTTTGTGCATGAGTGAGGGTCTGTGTGTGCCTCTGTCCCCCACTGCTCACCTACAGTTACCCCCAGTCCAGGGTTGGAAGGGTTATTAGCTGCCCTAGCTCTAGCTAGCCTTTGCCTTAGTTAAAATTTTAACTAGGTTAGGTTTGAATCCAGTGTATTCTTGGATTGCTCAGAAAACTTGGTCTTCCTTGGTTGAGAATTGACAGGCAAACAAAAAAATCAAGAATACCACAATCACTATGATCAGGTGTGGGCTAATTCAATTAAATTGAACTGGGTTTGTTATGATGGGAAAAAAATCTAAAAATTTTAGAAAGTCAAATGACTGAATTGCAAATAAATGCCTACTGCTTTTCTGACTCTGGATTAATTTTGTCAGAATGCTGGACTGAAATATATATGATAGTCAATATCTTATCTTTAAAAAAAAGAAGAAAAAAAAAAGGAAAGAATCTGTCTATATGTCTGATATAAGTTTGTATATCACTGCCAAATGGCCATATAGTTTTCAATGAAACTTTGCAAACTTAGCCATTGGGTGCCTGTATAGGCTTTTCACCTCAAAGAATTCTGTAAGTGGAAGCCCTGGAGAGGAAAAAGGAATTCTATTTTCTAAACAACAACAAAAAAGTAACCTGCTACTGCTGAAAACTCCCAGGTTGTAATTCCTTTCTTCTCTCTTTTCCCTTTGATCTTTTCCTTGCTTCCTTCCACCCCCCCCCCCCCCCCCCCCCCCAATCCCTCTTAGTTATGGCCAAGGCATGTTTGAAATGTATCGTTGATTTTCAAGATCCAGCCTTTGCATAAACAAAGCCTGTTTTTTTTTTTTTTGTGGGGGGGAGGGGGGGGGGTCTAGCTTCAGTCCAAACAACCTCACACTTACACTGACCACACTTGAATAAGAGTTTGGGAAGAGTTGCTTCCAAGGCAGAATGTCAACATTGTCTACCACAATGCTTTGTAATAATGTGCATATCACTAGATTGATTGTTAAATTTGTCATCTCCCCATTGCTTTATCTGGTAGACTGGTACCCACAAACTACTCTATAGTGGAGGATCCAAAAGGGGTGGTACTGGGGACTAGTGCCTCCTCCACCTCTCTCTCTCTATCTCTCTCTCCCCACCCCACCTCCATGAAAAAAAAATTTAGTAGGCAAATTCCAGCAGCACAAATATCATCACAGCTAATCTCCATTGATATAGCTGATCACTTTTAACAACAACAAAAATACTGCTTATCAGCGGTTAATACAGGGGACCTGTTTCTAACCCTCTTTCTCTCTACCGCCCCCTCCCCCCTCTCCTCCACCTACAATCCACATTTATAATATAAATGCAAACTAACAGCAACAACTGTAAGCAACCAAATTTCAGAAATACACATGCAAGAAACTCTACAAACAATAAGAAGAAAAAAGAAAGGTAAAAAAAATAATAAAAAAAATAGTAAATAAAAAAAAAATAAATAAATTAAAAAAAAAAATATATATATATATATATATATATATATATATATTAGAAGACCTATGTAACTATGTAATTGACTACGTAAGTATGTAACTGACTATGTAACTATGTTCATCTGTTTCTCAAAATCCCTCTGTTAGATTTTAACCAAACTTTTAGGGATGGAGGAGACCCACCCTGAGATGGTTTTATGCCAGGTGGCATGTCTGGGAAAAAACAGAATCTGTCTGTCTGTCTGTCTGTCTGTCTGTCTGTCTGTCTGTCTGTCTGTCTGTCTGTCTGTCTGTCTGTCTGTCTGTCTGTACCATCATTCTGGCCAAACCTGAGTGGATTTCTCTGAAACTTGGCATGATGATAGGTTTTGACCCAACTTAAAACATGGGCTAAAAATTTCGGAAATTGGTTACCATGGTAACGTGAAGTAGCCAAATATGGATACTTGGCCAGAAAAACCCTTGGAGCTACACATCTAAAACTTTGTATGCATATACAACTTCACTCTGGGAGTAACATAGGCTGGGTCCCACTTGGCCACACCTCTTCCTTTCCCTGTGTAAGGCTAAAAATGCCAAAGAAGGTATTTCAGCAAAAGGACTTGAACCTAGGGAGTTAAACCCATGAACCCATATGTATTTGGAATCAATATAATCTGAGGAATGTTTTAAGTACATGTATATGACCACAGCCACTTCTGTTTTTATATCAGGCCCAAAAAAAGGCCAAAAATGGTACTTTGGCCAGACAAGCCCTTGGAGCAACAGACTTAATATGTGGTATGCATACACAAATTTACTTTGGGTGTAACATGGTCAGAATCCCTCTTGATTACACCTTTTCCCATTGGTGTGTAAAGAGAAAAAGTGCCAAAAAATAAAATTCTGAAATTAAAACAGTTGGACCAAATGAGTTAGATCTACGAACACACTTTAATATATATTTGGGTTCATAAGTATGTGTGTCTAGGCATCACAGCTAAACACCTGGATTTAAAAGGGTGAAATTTGCCATGTACTCTCCAAGAACCCGGGTGAGCGTTAATTAACTAATGTGGATATTGTAATGGGTGTGTTTTTGCCATAGCCATACCCACAGGATGTTACTTTGTCTAAAATAGTAATCAGAGACCAATAAGTCCAAAAAAATTGCATGTGGTCTCAAAGCACCTAGGAATGCATTATTAACCACATGTGGGTATGGTTTGGCCATAGCCACACCCACTGATAGTTGTTTTGGCTTTTAAAAGCTAATCAAATGACCAACCAGACTGAAATTTGGAATGAGACTTCCAAGCAACTGGGTGAATCTTACTAATCACATGTGCATGTGTCAATGGGTGTGGTTTGGTCATTGCTACACCCATAGGACATCATTATGCCTTCCAAAAACTCATTTATGGACTAATCAGGCTGAAATTGAGCATATGGAGTCCAAGTAACTGGATGAGCATTATTAACTACATACGGACGTGGCAAAGTGCGTGGTTTGGTATTAGCAACATCCACAGGAAGTAGTTCTGACTACCAATAGCTAATTAAGGGGCCAACGAGGCAAAACTTGAGTGGCTTCTATAATGTTTCATGTTGACATTGGCCAGGCAACACGGGATATATATATATATATGTATATATATATATATATATATATATAGATAGATAGATATAGATATATATAGATAGATATAGATATATATATATAGATATAGATATATATAGATATATATAGATATATAGATATATAGATAGATAGGTAGATATAGATATATAGATATAGATAGATATAGATAGATATAGATAGATATATAGATTGATATAGATATAGATAGAGAGAGAGAGAGAGAGAGAGAGAGAGAGAGAGAGAGAGAGAGAGATACTGGCAGGATATACCCAGCGTTGCCCAGCCAATGGCAACATAAAATATTATAGCAGTCTCTCAAATTTCAGCCTGGTTGGTCCTTTAATTAGCTTTTGGAAGCCAAAACAACTTCCTGCAGGTGTGGCTAATATTACGCCACAAACATCACCACACCCACGTGTAGTTAGTAATGCTCTCCTGGTAACTTGGATTTCATATGCCAAACTTCAGTCTTATTGGTCCTAAATGAGTTTTGGGTAGGCATGATGTCCTATGGGTGTGGCAATGATCAGACCACACCCATTAACGCATGCACATGTGATTAATAATACCCAACCAATTGCTTACAAACCACATTTCAATTTCAGTACGGTTGGTCATTTGATTTGCTTTTAATAGCCCAAACAACTTCCAGTGTGTGTGGCTATGGCCAAACCACACCCATATGTGGTTAATAATGCTTCTTTTTTCTTTTTTTTTTCCCTGGTACTTGGAATTTTTGCATGATTGGCTTCTGATTAATTTTTTCTGCGAAAATAACTTTTTTGGGTATGGCTATGGGAAGCCACACCCATTACCATGCCCACATGTATTTTATAATGTCTGAAAAGATTCCCCAGATTATATAGATTCCAAATGTATATGTGTTTATGGGTCTATCTCCCTTGGTCCTAGTGTTTTTACTGATATACCATTTTTGGCATTTTAGCCTTACACAGGGAAAGGAAGAGGTGTGGCCAGGTGGAACCCATCCCATGTTATTCCCAGAGTCAAGTTGTGTACACATACCAAGTTTTATTTATATATGTAGCTCCAAGGGTTTTTCTGGACAAAATACCATATTTGGCTTTTTTCTCTCGTTACCATGGTAACTATTCTCCAGATTTTTTTTCCCCATGTTTTAAGTTGGATCAAAACTTATTATCATGCCAAGTTTCAGAGAAATCCACCAACAGGTTTAGCCAGAATGATGGGGGGGGAGGGTTTGGAACTTAACTCGAAGAGTAACATGGGGGGGGGGGGGAATCCCACCTGGCCACACCACTTCATTTTGGCATGCGAGGCTAAAATAACAAAAAAATATTTCTAAAAAAAACAAAAAAAAAACACTTGTACCTCGGTAGCTATATCCATGAACCTATTATATATATATATATAGAATCAGTGTAGCCAGGGAAATGTTTTAAGAACATCTATAAGGCCATAGCTCTTTCTGTGTTCCGCCAAGCCGAAAAAAGTACTTTGGCCTAAAAAAACCCTTGGAACAGCAGACCTAAAAATTGGTATCTGTACACGACTTAACTCAGTGAGTATCATGTGGTAGATCCCATCCATCCATCCATCCACCCACCCACCCACCCACACTGCCTTTGTTCCGACCAAACAACCACCCACCTCTTACTGCCGAACCTTCCCCACAAACCTGTCTCCTACCGACTTCTGGAAATCCCCATCTCAACCTTCCTACAATCCCACCCAGATGTCGTTTACCTTCCTCCCATCCAGATTTCGTCCACCTTCCCCCCTCCCCCCTCCCCCAGAACCACCACCACAGCCCCCTGCCCACGAATCAGCCACCCCAGAAGAATGACAAACTTTGGATACCGCAAACAACAACATCCATCCATCCAAATTATAGTAAGATGTACCAGTCCTCTGGACGGAGACAACAAATTATAATTTAAGGGGGTTTTGTGTTGGTTTCTTTGTTCCTATCACATACCAGATGTTTGGGCCTACAGGGCTCATGGAAAGAAAAAGAAAAGGATTTGGGAGACTATTTCTAACTTAGAGTGTTCAAAAATATTGTGGTTTTCCCTATTTCTAGAGTATAAAATAATATCATGAATTTCTAGTAATTAGTGTCCTTTGAACTTCCTATGTGATTTGCAAAAATAACTTCCTCTAGAAATGTCCTAATGAATGGAATCATATTATGCATGAACTATCATTACATAATAACTACTTGTGGCACACAGGTCTGGGAACATTTGGAATGGCATGGGGGGGGGGGGGGAGGGTGGAGACTTCCACATCTTTTTGTCAAGAATGCGATTTTAACAAATTTTTTACTGTATGGAAACACAAAAATTTGTTGTTACAAGTAAGTGGATGGTTAATCATGAATAGAAAAGTTTATCTGATGGACCTATGCACATAGTTAAAGCCCTAACCACATTCTCCCTAAACTGTGCCCGTTTCCCCCACCATTCTAAGTGCTCCTAGACCTGTGTGCCGCAGGTAAAAATCAAAGGGCCACCTGGTTGCATGCCTACTATTGAGTTGCTATTATTTGAATGAAGCCACAAGATCTAGAAATAGTGTTTTGAGTGCCTTCTTTCATGTTTCCTATTAACATTGGCACAAGCAATGCTGGGCATACGCTCCTACCACACTAGTTCCCAATCTGTGAGTCATGACCCCAATTGGGGTCACAGGTGGTTTTCTGGGGGTTATGGAGCGTTTAAAAAAAAATTGGTCTAATATTTAGCTCTTTCTTTTAATACTTGGAACATATCCATTAAAAAAATTATTTAAACAAAATTGGGGATGGGGAGGGGGGGGGGGGTGTACGAAAAAAATGATGTGGATGGGCCGTAGAAAATAAAAATGTATTTTGCCTGGCCTAATGGTACCACAATTTTCCAATTAACTCAATCACAATGGTGATAGAGATTAATCTGACTGTGGTGAGTTTGTAACATTCTATCAAAACATAAATATGTAATGCTTCCCATCAATAAGTAAACAGATTCTATCTGTTTTACCATATGCATTGGCCTACCAGGCTTAAATTTTTAGGGAGTGATCCCTGATGGGGGTTACGTGGGGTGGTTTACAGTGATTTTGGTGAAGATTGGAATGAAACTCCGTCCATAGGGCTGGAAAAAAAGCCGAAATGGTATTTTGGCTAGAAAAACTCATGGAGCTACAGGCCAAAAACTTGTTATCCATACATAACTTGACTATGGGAGTAGCATGGGGTGGGTCTCACTTGGCCGCACCTTCTCTTCTTGGTGTGTCAGGCTAAAAATACCATAAAACGCACAGGAAGAGGTATGGCCTTAAAAACTAAAATATTCTCCTGGCCACACTGATATCAGATATATAAAAGGGTTCATTAATACAAGTACCAAGGTCCAAGTGTTTTATTGGAATAATGTTTTATGGTATTTTTAGCAGAGTAAACCCCCCCTACATTACAAACCACAATTATATGAACACGCAGATCAGCAGAACTATTGTTGCCATCTCTAGGATGGGTATTATTCTTGTAAGCCTTAACTCTTATCCACTAATCTCCATAATCTAGGTCACCCCCTCAACACATCCTCCCTCAGTCTCTCTCACTCATGGCATGTTAATTATAGCTCATTAGAGAAGCTGTACAAAATTTGTCTATCAATATTCAAAACCCAGTGTCTTCTTTTGCAGTTCTTCACCTGTTTACAAATGAGAAAATGTCTGCAGCAGCTCCTTGTCTGACAGTGACTGGGGATGGGAACCAATAAGTCTGGCTGCACTATCCTGCCAGCCTATAATTGGTTTGTCCTGAGAACCTGCTCAGTACTGACTGAGACATGTTTCTCATTTAAAAATTATGTCTATGCATAAATCATAATGTGGTCTTCTAACTAAATATGAATTGCAATTAAGAAACACTTTGGGAAAGTTTGATAAGCGCCAAGTGAGACTTGTAACCCAGTCCCTTTAGATCTTTGATGCTTAGCTGTTCAAAAATTAAATGTAGAGCTCTTAGTCTAAAAGTTACGTTTTCCTTCCACCTTTCTAACCCTCTCCCTCCACTTCCACCATTGTATCCTTCACTCATTCCATCCTGAAGGTTTCTGGAGCTGTTTATAAGAACCCCATCCAGTAACGAGCCACTCCCACTTTAGCTGATTTCCTTGCCGAGGTGGCCTTTGCACCACACCGTGGGGGGGGGGGGGGGGGGGGGCCGGGGGGCGGGGCGTGGTGAGCGCTTATTAAAACTGTTCATGGGGTAAGGTTGCTATGGAAGATGAAGGTCTTGGTCCAGACCTGCCAGCAGAACTGACGACACCAGATTCTCCTCTTGCGATCCGTGGGAAAAAGAAGGCTGGCTATTGTCCAGCTCATAGGTCGCAGGCTACAAGAACCCGGAATGCAGCAGCTGTGGAGAAATCAGCCCAGTGGACGTTATTCTCCAGCGCACAGAGCCTCTCCAGTGCCTTGAACGACCCAGTGAACCGGGAGTTAGATCTCTTCACCAAGACTTGGGGTAGTTACTTCATCCCTACAGCTCCTGTGCAGCATGCTGACCTCCCCTCCATTAGCCTGGGCGACTTCATGTGCTACCTGAGGGAGACACGTGCAGGCAGGAAACTACACAGAGCACTTGTCAGGCAGATAAGCAAGGAAGAAACTAGAGACACATTCAAGTGCTCCAGCAACATCGAAGACTTTCTGCCATTGAGGAGCCAGTTGGAACAAGAAGGAGAGAACTTTAACATGGCTGCTGTGCCCAGAGTCTTCCTACTGCCTGAGTTCACCTTAGAAGATCCACTCATCTTCCAAGAAGTGCTACCTCTTGCAGATGTGATGTCCAAGAAGAGTGCTGCTGCCACTGAACCAGCTCAGAGCAGAACAGTTGGTCACAGTGGAGCTAGGGCAGATGCTGCTAGTTGTGGTGGTAGCTCTGGGACAGTGCTGCGTGCAAATACAGCTGAGGAAGTTGGTGTGAGTGACAGAGGAAGTCAGGAAGACAAGCCTCGCTCCATGAAGCTGCTGCATGAGAAGCTAGCTCACTACCTGGACGTAGTGGAGGTGCACCTAGCCTACCACATCTCCCAACGCTCGGATGTCTTCTTCAGCACCCTGACCTCCCAGCAGGAGTTGGAGTCCTTCATCATGAAGGTGAGGCAGGACGTCATGGACCTGAGGCACAAGCTGCGCAGCCTGGACACAGCCTCCACTCACAGGACCTTGCACCTCTTCTCCAAGTGCAGAAGCAGGGAGCGGCTGAGGGTCGTGCATGAGAAGGCACAGCTGGTTGCCGTGGTGCAGCAGACACAGCCCACCATTCAGCTGCTGCTCAGGAACTCTGACTTTGTGGCAGCTCTGGACCTCATCACCACCACTCAGGAGGTGCTGCAGCAGGAGCTGCATGGCGTGCACGCCCTCAGGTGAGGTGGATGTGGTTTCAGTTAATAAAGGAGGGCAAGGAGGTGGGATGAAGTAAATGTATGTGCTTAAACATGTCATTGTGTGTTAGTGTCAGTGCAAGGCGTTGTATCACTTGGTTTTCCCACTCACTTATGAGTGAGTTCAGAGGTCGTGTGGTGGGTATTTTCTCTGCTAAAGTGCACCTAGTCTGGCAGGCTGCATCTTCCTTGGAAGGGTCTGGTGTCTGCGGTTAAAATTTTGGTTCCCTACCCCATGATGATTCATGGGAACCATACTGTGTGTGTATTGCATATGGTACCTGTGGTTTTATAATGTTTAGATAAGTTAGAAAGCACATCAGAAGCAGGACGGGCTCGCACCTCTCTCAAACTGTTTCACACAGTGATTTGTGAAAATAGACCATCAGCCGGAACAATGTTGTTGTTATTCTTTTGCATTCCAGTGGGACAAATCTTGTAGCTATGGACACCAGGCTATAGTGCCACCATAGCATATCTTACACAAGTTCGGGTTAAGATAGAATAGAACAATAATGTACTTTGGCACATAGGAACGTAAAATATTTCCTTCCTGCTTTTCATTTTAACTATCGTGTACAAAATGATTATCCAGGCTGATTCCATATTACTTTATAGTTGCCAAGGAATAGAGAATTACACTGTTAGTCCTTCTTTTTCTTCTTTTTCTTCTTTTTCTTCTTTTTTTCAAATCAAGGACACAGATATTATTATTATTGAAGTATTGCATGATTTTTTTTTTTTCTTTTTTTTTTGTTTCTTCCTTGACTTTGACAGCTGCAGTCTTGTTGGATCTCTATATACAGCTGTTCTATATTCAGATCTCTATGTACAGCTGTTCTATATTCAGATCTCTATATACAGCTGTTCTATATTCAGATCTCTATGTACAGCTGTTCTATATTCAGATCTCTATGTACAGCTGTTCTATATTCAGATCTCTATGTACAGCTGTTCTATATTCAGATCTCTATGTACAGCTGTTCTATATTCAGATCTCTATATACAGCTGTTCTATATTCAGATCTCTATGTACAGCTGTTCTTAAATGCTTTCAGAGAAGTGAGTGTTCCAATTGATATGTGCTTGCGCTATAAACAGCAAAAACTCTTGGCGAATGCTGAGGACATGAATCTAACATGTGCAACATCCATTCCTGTTGCTGGTAATGGTTGGTCCACCACTTCCAGTGATCATGGTTGTGATGGGTCCACTTTCAGTCCCACCATGTAGAGACTTCTGTGCATGGACATCAATGTGAATGGGTTGAATGAGAAACTGGCCATTACACAAACATATTTCTCTTAAATGAAATGTACTTTAAAAGTAGAAGGGGGAAAAAAAATCACAATTAGTCTGCACTCCATTAGAACTGTAAGAAAAATAAACCAACCGCTTCCCCCCCCCCCCCCCCCTTAGCTTAAATGCTTCATTTGGTGAACATTATCTGTTGCTGTATAAAAACTTTATGAAACAAAACCAAAAAATATATATCTAAATGAAATGACGTCTCTTATCTTGTGTACCAGCATTGAAGGGATAGGGGACTGTGAGATCCCTTACCTATTCTAGTCAGCTTGAAGGGATAAGGGACTATAAGTTATGAGACCCCTTACCTATTCTAGTCAGCTTGAAGGGATAAGGGTCTGCAAGTTATTAGACCCTTTACCTATTCAGATCAGATGCTCCATCATTGACTGAACAGTAAATCAAACAGTGTTTTGGTTCATCTGATATAAATTGGTAAGGGATCTTCTATATTATGGTCTGTGATATTATTAGGTGTAGGAATAAGATATGCAGTGCATGTGACGTCTGTGTTTAGTTGCAGGTGGAAGTGTGTGCTGTCTGTCCATCCTCGAGCTGTGTGTGTGTGCATGTGATGTCCAGTGGAGTGATGTGTGTTGTGGTGATTGCAGACACCTTGGCTCGCAGTTGTCTGAGATAGAGAGTCTGATTGGTCGCATGATGGAGGCTGACCTGGTGGACTATGCCATGCTGGACATCAGGGCACGACTAGAGCGCCCACTAAACCACACCCCCTCCCCTGACAGCATACCCTCGGATTCTGAGGTGAAACCACTTGTCTCGGCTTCTGCTATAGACACTAACCATGTGTGTGTGCATGCGCGCTTGTGTGTACATGTGTGTGTTCTCAGGAGAGGCTGAGCTCTGTGGTGCTGGGGTTGTTGAGGCAAGGCAAACTTCATTTCCTACCTGCCTTGAGGCAAGCTCTGCTTATCTTCCTCAAGGAGAAGATCAAAGGGATTGTTGCTGGGTATCTTCAGGAGGAGGAAGAAGAGGAGGGCAAAGGTGTCATGGAGGAGCCGCCCTCCTTGGCAGACATCATGAGAGGCATGAGCTTTGAGGCATGGCTAGCCATGCTCTCTGAGCTCTTTGAGCGTGTACTGCACTTCCAGAAGGCAATCAAGGTAGAGGCTGTAATATCCCATTATATTCCCAGTGTATGTATCAAGGTGGAGGCTGTAATATCCCATTATGTTCCCCAGTGCATGTATTAAGGTAGAGACAGTAGTATCCCATTATGTTCCCAGTGTATGTATCAAGGTGGAGGCTGTAATATCCCATTATGTCCACAGTGCATGTATTAAGGTAGAGGCTGTAATATCCCATTATGTTCCCCAGTGCATGTATCAAGGTAGAGGCTGTAATATTCCATTATGTTCCCAGTGTATGTATCAAGGTGGAGGCTGTAATATCCCATTATGTTCCCCAGTGCATGTATCAAGGTGGAGGCTGTAATATTCCATTATGTTCCCAGTGTATGTATCAAGGTGGAGGCTGTAATATTCCATTATATCCCCAGTACATGTATCAAGGTGGAGGCTGTAATATCCCATTGTGTACCCAGTGCATGTATCAAGGTGGAGGCTGTAATATCCCATTATATCCCCAGTGCATGTATCAAGGTAGACCCTATTATGTACATGTACATACCCCTATGCACTACTACGTATGCTATCACATGTGTCAGTGGTTATAATAGCACTGTGTCCAGTGGAGGATAGCCTACTCCGACTGTAACAGTTAGAAACAGAACAAACCAGCAGATAGTTGTTAGGGGGGGGGGGGGGAGAACCAGTAGTACACGTTGCCAAATTCCCTGATCAAGATTGATAATGTAGAAAGGACGAAGATGGATAGTGTGATGGTGCACTCCACTCCACTCCACTCCACTCCTTGACTAGTGAAGGGTTTGTGTCTCGTTGGGAATGTCTTTAGTAGTGTACTATAGGATATTACTATAGGATACTACCTTGAACTATGTTTGCTAATGGTTAACTAAACCATAAATTAGACATGTATTGTAAGCTTTTTTTTAATGGCCGCTAATGGACCTGGTTCGTTCCCATAGTGGCAACACTGCCTTCCTCCACAACCTTTTTCACACCAATGCCTCACTCACCTCACCTCACCCCTCCCCCTAACACCTCAGGGGTGCATGCAGGTCATCAGTTCAGTGTGTGTGGAAGCCACTGGGTTGCACCGACACCCTCTCCATGACAACACTAGCCACTACCCTACCAGCACTGCTGACAAGGCAACTGTTGGCATGGAAACCATCTCTGCCAACAATAGCTCAGAAGAAGAAGTTCTTCGATCACTTGAAGAGGATCCTGGCCCAGGGGGTGTGGCTGGTGTGTTGCTGGGTGTGGAGAAGGAAGGAGAGGGATTGACAATGGAGAGCTTTGAGATGAGTTCTCTGGCAGCGCAGGAAGCGGAGGCCATGTTGGATCAATTGATGATTGACGACGAGCTTAGTGACACACGAATTGTGGGTGTGGCTGAGTCACATGACCTCTGTTCGTCCTCGACCATCAACATCAGTCCTGAGATTGTGAATGGTGCATATGTCCAGGATGGCAGTGCAGAGAGGCCAGCTGCTGAGGTTGCCGGTGATCTGGTGCGAGAGGCGGAGAGTACAGTGGACCCGGCACAGAGGCAGCGTGTAGAGGAGCACATGACACCTGCCACTGGAACAAGGTGAGAGGTCAAGCAGCCAGTCAGTGGTGGGTAACACACACACACACCCCTCCCCTCCACCCAAGTATATGTGTGCAGTAATGATATTGTGGGCATGCTCACAAGATCAACACTGGGATGTACCTGTAGCAGTGAGGGGGAGGGCAGGTGTTGGGAAGAGGACCTCATACGGTGCCCTGCCTTCATGTTGTCTTGTCTTGTTGGCAGGTGTTGTGGTTTACTGGAGGGGGAGCACCTTGTGGTCAGCTGTGAAGAGGTGGTGAGTGCTTGTTGTGACCTGGTGCACGCTCGCTGTGCTAAAGTGCTGACTCTGCGTGCCAGGGCTGGTCTGCTGGCGTCCCTCTCCTCCCACGACTTCCTGTCCCTGGTGCACACTGTGGAGGCGTTTGTGCGAGGCTCAGCCTCTCTCACTGACAGACATTGCCCCCAGCTCCGTGTGGCCCTCCTCTCCCAGGCCAGGCAGTTCCTGCAACACTTTCATGACAACAGCAGGAAGAACCTCAGGTACATCTCTGTAACCAGAGGCCTAGGGATATATCTGTGTGTGTGTTGTGTGTGTGTGTGTGTGTGTGTGTGTGTGTGTGTGTGTGTGTGTGTGTGTGTGTGTGTGTGTGTGTGTGTGTGTGTATACTGATTATTGAAGATATTGTCCATGGTGTCGACTACCAGGTGTGGCAGCTAAAAGTATGTGTCCTTCAAATAGAGTTTCTTGATTGTGGTGAAGTAGTAAGGACTCCGGACAGTGCAGAGTGAAGTGGTATGTATGTATCCCACCAGCAGACTGCATCACTGGAAGTGCCTGGTGTGTGGATCACCTGATTCATGAGAGCTGTAGCAGCTGCTATCTGCTATAGCATTGGACAGATAGTTGGTTTTCTCTCCTACTGTGGGGGTGGAGCTTCACTATAAAATTATGGGCAGTGCCTACATTTCTGTGTCCCTGTAGAGATGAGCTGTGTAGTCATTCTTGCAGAAAGAATAATTTGTTAAACTTCAGGGTAATTTCATGTTTTATTGATTTTTAATATATAATATTTAAATTAAAATTTGCACGCACACACTCACGCATGCACACACCACATGTGCACACACACCACACGCACACATCATACTGCCTATATTTTTGCAGTTTGTTGTTGGAGACTGAGAGGTGGAGACAGAGTGATGTACCTGCGGAGGTGCAAGCTCTAGTGCACAGACTGGAGGCAGCCACATCTCTCCAACCTCCTCCCTCCCTCTCCTCCTCCTCACAGCCTCCCACCAAGTTCCTGGTCATCCATGGAGTCAACTTTGCAGTTCTCGGGTGAGATCTTGTGTGTGTCCAGACATTCTTTCAGTTGATTTAATCTCATACATTCAGTTCATGTCATGCCTCACTGGTGTTGGTGACTGTGTAATCATGTGTTAGTAATAGTGTGATCTTTGTTAGTAATAGTGTGATCATGTATTAGTAATAGTGTGATCATGTGTTAGTAATAGTGTGATCGTGTGTTAGTAATAGTGTGATCATGTGTTAGTAATAGTGTGATCATGTGTAATAATGGTGTGATCATGTGTTAGTATTGGTGTGATCATGTATTAATATTGGTGTGATCATGTGTTAATATTGGTGTAATCATGTGTTAGTAACGGTGTGATTATGTGTTAGTAATGGTGTGATCATGTGTTAGTAATTGTGTGATCATGTGTTAGTAATAGTGTGATCATGTATTAGTATTGGTGTGATCATGTGTTAGTAATAGTGTGATCATGTTGGTAATAGTATGATCATGTTGGTAATAGTATGATCATGTGTTAGTAATGGTGTGATCATATGTTGGTAATGGTGTGATCATGTCAGTATTGGTGTGATCATGTGTCTGTAATAGTGTAATCATGTGTTTGTAATGGTGTGATCATATGTTGGTATCATTGCTCCCTGATGCTGATCATGTGACTGCAGTACGGTGCTGCTGTTGGTGAAGCATCTGTTGGGCTATTGTTCCTATGCCGACAGTCTGCCCATGCTCATTAACGAGATCATGACGAAGCTTATAGACATTATCAAGGTAATAATTATACCTGCAAACACTGCATGCCAAGTCAGGAAGAAGATCACTCTCACATGTGCATGTATGTACACACACCACTCACATGTGCATACATATGTACATACATACATATGTGCATACATACATACATACATACATACATACCTACCTACCTATCTACCTACCTACCTACCTACCTACCTACCTACCTACCTACCTACCTACCTACCTATATACCTACCTACGTACATACATACATGCGGCCTAGGGTGGTCAATTGGCTACATTTGCTCCAATTTAATAATTGTTGCACTTTTTTGCTGTTGATTTTGTTCTGATCTGCTTGCATTGTTGTGGGTGTGGTTTCAAGTGGTGTTCAAGTTACTGGTACATTTGGATACACAGTTAGTGTAGTTGTAGGTGTTGTGTGTGTGCTTGTGTGTAACCTATACTGGATTTCTTGCAGCACCTGTAGTAGTGGAGGGAAGTTTTCCCTTAACCATGTCTCTGTCTCTCTCTCTCCCTGTCTCTATCTCTCTCTCCCTGTCTCTATCTCTCTCTCCCTGTCTCTCTCCCTGTCTCTATCTCTCTCTCCCTGTCTCTCTCTCTCTCTCCCTGTCTCTCTCTCTCTCTATCCTGGTTCATAATGAAGAACTATGGGTGTGGTTTGGTCTTAGCCACACACACAGGAAGTTGTTTTGGCTACCAAAGGTTAATTAAAGGACCAACCATGCTGGGATTAGACTAGCTTCTATAATGTTATCAGCAGGGCAATGCCTTGTAGATACTGCTAGTAAATGAATAAATAAGTAAATAAATAATAAATAATGGAAAGATAGATAGGTAGGTAGGTAGATAGATAGATATGTAGATAGATAGATATTTAGGTAATTAGAAATATATGTTGGCAGATACAGCTTCTCTATGTAATAATGTATTCTAGCATGGTTTGGTAGACAGATACATCCAGATGCATGTGCACCAACGTAAGAGATAATGACATCACCTCATGCTAAACATCTCACTTCCAACTATTGGCAGCAGTTGTCATGGAGGCATCTCTATGTTTGGCTCTGCCTATATCAGCACACACATGTCATGTGTGTGCATGTGTTTGATCACATGCATGCAGCTCTCTTCTTCACAGATGCACACGCATGCGCGCACGCACACACACACACACACACACACACACACACACACACACACACACACACACACACACACACACACACTCATTCTCTTCATTTTATTTCAAAACTAGTTGTCTTTTCCCCTCCACATGTGCTCTATTTGTGTTCTTAGTACTTCAACACTCGCACATGTGACTTGGTGTTGGGTGCAGGTGCCATGAATGCTGTCGGACTGAAGAATATCACAGCCAGACATCTCGGTCAGTGCACGCATGCATGCACATGGTGTGGTCCAGTCTATGATCAACACATCTAACTACACTAGTTAGATGTCAGTTCCTTATTTTTACTAGCATAAAACTGGCCCTGTAATTGGTTTTTAAGTCGGCCACCTGCAGTAACAAACATGTTTAGTTTGTTTTATGTAGCATGTAGGGATTATTGACTCTAATCTCATTAATTAAACAAACATGATACAATTAATGAGCATGTCAAATTTCATTGCACTTGGTCATTAGTTTGAGTGTTCCTTATCACCAAACCACACCCATATTTACCCGATCTGAACGAAACATTCATGAGGACATGCAATGAGGACATGCAATGAGGTGCCCTAATTAATCCCTGAATGTTTCGTGAAGATTCTTTCAGCAGTTTGGGAGGAGTTAAAATCTGCACACACAGACAAACAAACTAATTATGAATTGTAGTGAGATGTGTGTATCTATGCATGGCTGCCCAATCTGGGGAGGTGTTAGGATAGGTGGGGTTGACCCCAGAGGTTGCTGGAGTCTGCAGTAACCCATAGTGACCGGTTCTTGTAATATCATGTGTTACGTCTGTAATTGGACATTCTCTAATTTCTTTTTTTGTGTACTTAAACATTCCCTGTGGTCAACTAGTATACGTGCAGAGGTTTCACTTTGGGTATGTGTATGTGTAATGGCCTGTAGTGATGTCAAATGTATGGCTGCCCTGGGGCTGTGGAGTAAGAGTAGTGATCAACACTGTCTCCTAGATATGTTGTATACAGTGCACCCACTCACTACTTGAGACTACCTGTCAATCACTACCTTTGAACCTGACCTATCAGACACACACAGTTGTACAAACTATTATGTTCTAGTTTAAACTGTCTGATAGCACCAGGGGAGGGGAAGGTTGTGTGTGTGTGTGTGTGTGTGTGTGTGTGTGTGTGTGTGTGTGTGTGTGTGTGTGTGTGTGTGTGTGTGTGTAGCTCTCTAGGTGAGAGCTAGTATTTTTAACTCTTCATGAAGTGCATGTCCTCATATAGACATTGGAGGTGGGGAAGTGTTGAGTGTTCCACTCAAACTAATGACTTCTCTCAACTTTTTATGAAGCTGTATGCATGTCCTTTGGGGTAAGGTGTGGTCATACTCTCATTGTGATGTAATGTTGTTGTTGTTGTTGACAGCTCTCATGCTGCGGTGCCTGCAGGCGGTGTCTCTGTTGGTGCCGGACCTGAAGGATCACTTCCAGCTTCGCTTGGCCAAGCAACAGCATGTCCTGCTCTCACAGTTTGACACCATCAGCTCGGTGGGTGGGTGGGTAACTGAATTAACTGACACTCTATGCATTCCCATGTCCATGTGCAGACATGGGTGGAGGGGGGGGGGGGGGGGGGGAACTGGCTGTTGACCCTTTACCTTCCCTTTATTTTATTTGAGGCTGTTATCGAGGAAACAGTGAGACACACACACAATCACTTCAAATGCATCGGAATATGAGGCCACTCTTTTCCTACCTTACCTACCTAGCTATTATACTGCATATGTCCACTCCTTGCTGGTATAAGCGGAAGAGATAGTGCATCACATGACCTAGTGGCAGGAATGGGATAAGATTGCAGAGGGTCTTTACCATGCTGGCTGGTGTCCACATCCTCAGGCATGTTTGTGTGTGAGTGTGTGTGTGTGTGGAGGTGCTGTCTGAAGCAGGAGGGCAGGGTATGACGGGCATGTTGCAATCATCCCCAAGGGGTGTGGTGGAAGATTTCCATGGAAATACACTTACCATTGATCTGGAGGGAGGTAGTGGACCGGCTCACTTGGCAGACATGCTGAGAGACTGTCGTCATGACATGAAGAACAACGACCAACACAGCCACCAGAGACCATCCACAATGATGACTCAGCATTTATTGATAACCAATACCTTTAGCATTGAGTAGTTCATAATACCTGCACAACACACACACACACACACACACACACACACACACACACACACACACACACACACACACACACACACACACACACACACTTTGCACACTAGCAATATCTAGTGTAAGCTTCCACCTTGAGAATGCTGGCATTTGTGTCCACCTCACACTCTCACATCAGCTTCACTGCTGCATGTGGGGAGACCCAAAGAAGTTGTGGATTAAGTTAGTCTCTTGTTGGCTATAAAGTGTTGCATGCAAGGAAGGGTGGGAGGAGTTGATCTGCTTATCTCTGTCTTCACTTCCGATGTCGTGTTACCAGCCGAGGTAAGAAACCAACTAGTCAGGTTACAGCTCCATCTCCCTCAGAGCTTATTGCAGTCCATCTTACGAGATGCAATAATTAGTGTAGAATAACAGCAACAACACAACGTGTACCCTGTGGAGATTTATGTTTGTGGTGTTGTGAGACTAGAGACTGTGTGCTGTGTGATGGAGTGCTCTGGAGTATTCCCCTCCACTGACTATAGCAACTGCCCCCAGAGATGTGTCAGAGTCTCACTGCCTGTGTCCCCCTCCACTGACTATAGCAACTGCCTCCAGAAATGTGTCAATCTCACTGCCTGTGTCCCCCTCCACTGACTATAGCAACTACCCCCAGAGATGTGTCAATCTCACTGCCTGTGTCCCCCTCCACTGACTATAGCAACTGCCTCCAGAGATGTGTCAGAGTCTCACTGCCTGTGTCCCCCTCCACTGACTATAGCAACTACCCCCAGAGATGTGTCAATCTCACTGCCTGTGTCCCCCTCCACTGACTATAGCAACTGCCCCCAGAGATGTGTCAGAGTCTCACTGCCTGTGTCCCCCTCCACTAACTATAGCAACTGCCCCCAGAGATGTGTCAGAGTCTCACTGCCTGTGTCCTGACTATAGCAACTGCCCCCAGAGATGTGTCAGAGTCTCACTGCCTGTGTCCCCCTCCACTGACTATAGCAACTGCTTCCAGAAATGTGTCAATCTCACTGTCTGTGTCCCCCTCCACTGACTATAGCAACTGCCTCCAGAGATGTGTCGGAGTCTCACTGCCTGTGTCCCCCTCCACTGACTATAGCAACTGCCTCCAGAAATGTGTCAGAATCTCACTGCCTGTGTCCCCCTCCACTGACTATAGCAACTGCCCCCAGAGATGTGTCAATCTCACTGTCTGTGTCCCCCTCCACTGACTATAGCAACTGCCTCCAGAGATGTGTCAAGAATCTCACTGCCTGTGTCCCCCTCCACTGACTATAGCAACTGCCTCCAGAGAACCTTTTGGCTCTAACTAAATAGTCATAGACACATGTTTTTCAATCAATGCTTAAACTCTAAGTAGGAAAGTTGTATTTTTAATGTCCATATTTTCTTTCATTCTTACGGTTTCACAAAGGATTGTATTTTCCCACTTTTTGTGTGTCTCTGTGTGTGTGTGTATGTGTCCGTCTGTCTCTGTGTGTGTGTGGTAGGACTTGTCCAGACATTGTGACTTACTGCGGTCTAAGTTGCAGGCCATTATGGACGAGGCCATGCACAAGAGTCTGGTCAAGGTGAGGCAAACTAAGGAGGGGGCGTGGTTAGAATAGTAAAGGGGTGTGGTTAGAGATGATGAAGGGGTGTGGTTAGAGGGCATGTCCAAGGTGGTGGTGCACAATGAATCTGTTTGTAGAAAGTTTGGGTCCAATATGGTTGCTTAACTTTTCTTCCATTGAATTAATTCATATAGTGAAATTGTAGGGGGGAAAAGATCAGCTAAAACAATCTTTGATGTGTTTATTTGTTTCCTTTTGTTGTGTAGCAACAAGCACAATGTTTTGTCCTCCCTCCCTCCCCTCCTTTACTTTTTACCTGTGGCACATGTACACACACACACAGGTCTAGGAACACTTGGAATGGTGGGGCAGGGGCAGCATACATCCACACGTTTTGCTCAAGAATGGACTTTTAACTAATTGTTTACTGTTAGGAAACACCAATGTTTGTTGTTACAACTAATTGGTTACAACTAAGTGTTTTTACTATATGAAACCCTGTCTTTACAACTAAGTACTTTTTATTGTATAGGGGCGAAATGTAAATCTTACCACATCTTTAACCTCACCTAAGTGTTCTAAACAATTATTTACCTAGTTTAAAACACTGTTTTAATAGATATTATAGTAATTATTTGCCAGACCACGCTTGTTCAAATGCTGAATTGTTTAGTGAATATTCTTTTATCTAAAAGTGCAGCAGTTGTGGATGAAACTGAAAATACTCTCAATTTTCTGGAGGGTATTCCTTTTACACTCCGCACTCTAGCTCTAGCTCTGAATCCAGTTTACTCTGTATTCACTTACAAGTTTGATAACACAATGTACTTTACACATGCGCACGTACATGCAAATGCACACACATGCATACAAATGTGCATGCACACGCAAACACACACGCACGCACATACACACACACACACACACCTAGTGGGAGGTGAAGGCCCCGGTGCCCTCTCTGTGCTTCAGGAACATCATCAAGAAAATAGTGAAACTTCACGAGAATGTGGTGGACATTTTACCTGCCCAGCAAGTGGAGGTGAGCAGGTGCTGAGTGTGCATATCCTGAGGTGGCAGAGAGTGACGACATCTCTAGGAATGCATGTGATATGCACTGAGTGTGTGCTATGTGTCTGTGAGTGGTGAGTGTGTGTGTGGATGGGTGGGTGTGTCTGCGTGGGTGTGTCAGTGTGTGTGTGTAGATGGGTAGGTGTCTGTGTGTTAGTGTATGTGCGTGTCTGTACGTGTGTGTGTGCATGCATGTGAGTGGCGAGTGGGTGTGCATGCATGTGAGTGGCGAGTGTGTGTGTGCATGTATCTGAAGATCAGTGAGGACTGTGCCAGTGGATGAGTGTGAGTGGGAGGAGGATGAGGAGGTCATTGAGGTGGTGAATAGTGGAGTGAGTGCATTCTGGACTGATAGAGAACAAACCACAAACAGTTGTACTTATGCAAGTCTTTGAATTGTTTGGTTCTGGGATTGTTTTGGGTACAAAACACATCACACATGTAGGACAAGCACATGTCCCTCCTATTTATTTTGTTTTTGTTATTGTTGGTGTGTGTATGTATACTTGGGGGTGTGGCTAGGGCGCCCCCTCCTGTGGTCACCTCATGTTTCTCTGTGTTGGCAGGTGCTGTTTGCTGCTATTGAAGTGTCCTTCCGCTCACGGCTGAAGGAGCAACTGGTAAAGCTTGGGATCAGCAACAATGGGAGCTCCAGACACGGGTGAGTGGGTGGGTGGGGGAGGGGAGGGGAGACATGTCAGGTAGTGATTGTTTGTTCCATAAAGGTGTGAGTGAGTGAGAGTGAGTGTGCGTGTGTTACATTGGTGGTAAGTCCGTCTAGTTTGTGTAATATATAATACTCTCAGTGTCAACCCCCCTCCTCCCCCAATTACTAACTTAGTAAGTGCATGTTCTATTCTCATGCAGGTTGGTGAATCGTGAACTCCACCATCTTGAAGGTGCTTTGAGCTCCTTGGACAATGTGTCTGCTTTTGGCAGTTCCCTCTTTGACGTGTGGACATCTGTGTGAACAAACTGCCTTATAACTCTCACCATTCTTGTTTCTGTAATAAGCACTCACAACCCTCACTTTCTTATATTGCCCTGAGTGAACACCTTCACTGCCACTGTATGTATCTCTTGCACATTGTCTTCCATGCACTTGCAAGCACACTCCTTCACTTTGTTTCAAGTTGTTCTTATGAAGCCAAAACTGTGCCCACACATTACAGAAGAATTGGCAGGACCACTTCTCCCCTCATGGGCTCTCCTGTTACATCACATTCCATTCCATGAGTGTAGGCCCATTAGCAGTCTCCATGGTGACGTGTGTTAGTAATTATAGACTTAAAGGATATGTGGTTTGGCTGGGAGAGCCATTGATTCAGTATCTTGGGCTTTGGGTGACACTGGTGAGTTGTGCAGGTCCATGTGTGGTCACACAGGCAGACATATTTGGCCTTTAGGTACCACACCCAAGCTAGTACACAACATGGCATGCCCAGACATAAGTGAAACCTACATGCAACTATGTCACCATCCATCAATGGTAGTATCTACATACAAACTGACTACAGGCACAGTGCAGGTCACTACACCAAGCACAGCTACAGCTGCAATGAGTAAACATCCAGGAAGCTGCCAATTAGTACTAGCAGCTGTGAGACTACTCTAACATAAGCAGCTGTACAGCATGCTTTAGATGAACCCTAATGTTGGGAGTTCAAAGGAGCTGCCTCCCTGTGAGATAACTGATCCCCTAGTTCAATGCACGGAACCCCTTGGTGGTGTACAGGCATTGTGAGTGTCAGTGCCTACAAGTTTATCATTCATTTAGATTCTAGTCAAGGTTTTTGTCCAAACAATGAGAACACAATTTGTGTTCAGGTTGAGAACATGGTAATAGCAATACACACACAGACAGTCATGAATTACAGTACAAACTCTCTCTGTTCATGTAAATGGAACTCTAGGCATGTGCATGTGTCAGAAATCATGGTGACAATTGGATATGCACAAAACTAGGGATCCATCTATGCATATACAAAAAAAAATGTGATGAAAAAATTATTTGCCTTTCTTGGGGTTTTGTTTCTGGCCAGAAACACCTCCAAATAGCTTCCTTCTCTCTGTGGCTGGCTTCAGGATTTGGAAGGAGCACATGAGAGACTCGTCCACACTCATCATGGCACCTGCGTTGTCAAACTCCCCGCAGTAGTTAGGGGCAGAGAAGAGGGTGACTAGCTGCCTCTTGGCAAAGAACTCGTAACCATCCTCAACCACCTGGTGTGCCCGACAGATCAGATCGAAGTCGTGTTTAGTCAGAAACTTGGAAGCTATTTCAGGTCCGAAGGTGAAGGACACACCGCGGTCGTTCTCTCCCCAACCCTGTGTCTCCTTGTCAGGGTCAGCCCACAGCAGGTCACAGAGGAGACCTTGGTCAGGCACATCTGTTGGACGCATGATGCGTCTAACCTGCTCCATGGACTGCAGGTCAGGAGACAGGCCTCCATGGCAACAGAAGATCTTCTCGTCTATGATAGCAGCCACCGGGAGGCAGTTGAAGCAATCTGTGAATGTCTTCCACAGCCGAATATTATATCGGCGCTTGCACTCATCATAGAATCCGTAGATCCGATTGATGCTTGCACACTCATGGTTCCCTCTAAGCATGAAAAAGTTCTCTGGGTACTTGATCTTGTAGGCTAGCAAGAGACAGACAGTCTCAAGGGATTGCTTGCCTCTATCCACATAGTCCCCAAGGAATAAATAATTAGCCTCAGGGGGGAAGCCTCCATACTCAAACAGCCTGAGCAGGTCATAATATTGACCATGGATGTCCCCACAAATCTTGATGGGAGCCTCCAATTCCAGCAAGATGGGCTGACTCAGGAAGATCTCTCTGGACTTAAGGCACAGGCTTCTTATCTCAGCTTCCGACAGACTCACATTCTTACCAGGCCTAGAGCCACGCACTTCAAGTAACCTGGAGATCACACTCTCCACATTTAATTTCTCTTCCGCCATGTTTAATGGTCGAGATCACTGGAGAAGTTCCACAACCTCGCTAGTGCTCAAGGGTGGTAAACGTCCCGCTTGGAGATACCTGTGGATATAACAGAATACCAGCTATAAATATTTTAGAAAAACGCAGAGGGGCTGCTAGGTAACCGCTAGATATACGTACCAAAAGTCAGTCTTCTCGTCGGTCGGACACAAGCGCTCTTCCTGCTAACACCTTCCCTTATGGGCGTGACAAGGAAATAGGGTTAGTTTGCCGTGTGGGAAAATAATTAATCATTTCTGCGCATGCCCCAATTAGTGACCCTGGTGGAGGTGGAGATATTCCAAGGGATTGGTAACGCCTATAAAGACCATTAGGAGTGACGTCATACCTGTTTATCCATCTTTCGCTCTATTAAAATAGATAAGAGCCTTAGCTTAACACAGTGACAACCCAAAGGCAATCCAGGGAAGGGGTGTGTGTTTGGGTTGCAAACTCCCCCCCCCCCTCTCCCCCACCCTTTTGGTTCTCTGCAGGACAATTATTTGTTTGTAGTTTGAAGTAGTATTAGTCAACAGCAGAGATGCAATTTGCACTCCAGCTTTGATATATGTGCAAGATCATTCCTTTAGTGTGGACAGTCCTTTTGTTAAGCTCTACATCATAGCTAGCAGGAGTGTCAATTTTAACAGTATGATATCTTTGTTGCAGATTAGTATCACTGAGTAAATACAAACAAAAATACTTTCTTTGGAGAAAAGGACAAAAAGAAAAGGACAACAAAAAAAAGAAGAAAAAAAACCGAAAACCGAAAACAAACTGAACACAGATGCAGCAGAGTTAATGTAATTTTGAACTTGTCTTTGTATATTCTATCAACATAATTCCTTTCTACACCATATTCACATTTTTCTGAGCAAGATCTGATGATCTGCCAGTCTATCTCTGACCTCTGGGGTTAGTAGATCAGATGGTAAAAAATGGTTAATTGAAATGTAACTGGTGTTTAAATAAGTTTCAGTGCTATTTAGATCTCCAGGATATAGCCAGGGGTTAGCTCAGGGTGCTCAAGCACCCCACCCCACCCCCCCCCCCCACCTGCAAACTAAAACTGTAACTAAATTTCTTGTCTAGCAGGACACCAGGACACAAGATCATCAGCATGAAAGACTGGGTATTGCATAAATAGAAATTATAAATTTGGCAATGGTCATTTTGAGAGTAAAATAATTATGAGCATTTCATCACAAATAGCAGTGCAAAAGAGGCCCATTTTGTGCAGCTGCCCAGCATGCTACTAAAATTCTTTAAAAGCTGGCCAGCCATCTGAAACCACTAAATCCACTATCAAGCCACCATTCCAGCCACCTTTGCAGCTGCCACCTGGCCACTATACCAGCCATTGCATCCACCATTGTAGCTGAATTGAAATTCCTGAATATGCAAAAGGACATTCATTTCAACATCAGCAAGTTGCAGCAATATCTTTGGCTTTCATAGAGTAAACAACAAAATGGTGGGATATGCCTTCCATCCAGATTTTTTCACCAAAGTATGGCATCGTTGATCAGTCCCAGGTATGCTTGTGGAACATTGGCTGACACTGTTTACTAAAGTATTGAAGTTACTGGGGGGGGGGGGGGGAACTGCTAAGGGGTACAACAAAATAGCAGTGGTGGACAGAGGAATTTCTCCAAGTCATGAGAAGTCAACAGTACAACATCTATCAACATTTATACCAAGCTGTTTCATATCAATTAGAAGAGATTCAGTTCTGATGTTAAAATGATAGTTTTGTATGATAGGCAAAATATTCTCATTTGATGCCATCTTGATAGTGCAACTGATTTAGAGACACCACAAAGATAGCCATTTGGATTCTTTCACTTCATTTAATATTGTCTCTTGAAATTATCATGGACTGACTTAGTATATTATTCAACCCTCTAATAAAACCAGCAGAATTCTATCTTGATTTTAATCCTTTAACCTTAATATAGCTGTTCAAGTTCATGACCCCTCATTTTTATCCAATGGCAATCACATATATTCAGGACCCCCATGCTGGAATTCCTGGCTACACCCCTGGCCTCCGGTATATATCCCACCAACTAGGGTATGAGCTAGATAACTCCCACTTGTGGTGGGGCAGGCCTAAAGACTGAGATACTGTCTGCATTGGGTTGCTCTGGATAAAGGACACTAGTGGCAGTGGTGGATCAAGAGTTGACAAGAAGGGTGAGTCTAGATGTAACTCATCCTAGTGTGTGATATAAAAGAGGAGATTATAGGGGTAGGCCACTATGCTGAATTAATTAGTTTAGTCCATTGCAATTCTCTCAAATACATCATACCAGTGCCTCCCTGTCAGTCCAAAGAATTAAGATTTTGTACCTAGTTGAATCATTCAGCCTCACTTTGACTGTGTCAGACATGTTTCTTTTTCATTCATTAAAAAAAAAGTAATGTTAATAGTGCATTTTTGTTTCTATTTTTTTTTTTTTTTTTTTTTTTTTTTTTTTTTTTTTTTTTTTTTTTGGTTGTGAGTATGTACCTCTGTTAAAGTGAACATCAAGACATTGGGAGCACATTCTCATTATTGCAATTAATTAATTTTATTTGTCTTACTATAATCCTCAATTCTTTTTTGCTTGCTTGTTTGTCTGGTAACTACTTCCAGATGATTGGGCCTAAAGGGCTCAAATATACAATGTAGCTGGGTCAGGTTTTATAAGGATGGCATGTTATGCAGGTGGACATGTATTGTTGAAAGGCATGTGGTAGTGGTGGTCTTGTCTTTCATGAGAATATCTGTTGTGGGAGGACATGTGTAGCAGGTGGTCATGTCTTACAGGTCTGTGCAGTAGCTGCAATCAATTAAGCTGCTGTGAGTTTTGGCAACTGGTGTGTTTGTTTTTTTCCCCAGCCACTTTTTGTTTGCTCTGAGACATGTTTTCAAAGGATTTAATGTTTGCAATGTTCTTCTTGGGTGTGTAGGTTTATTTTTGTGATCTGCTTGGTTTATTTTTTTATTATTGAAAAGTCAGATTGTCTTCATGCATGCTTGAAAAAAATATATCACCTTTATTATGGTTCAAAACATCAGCTTAAAAATTGTAGTTTGAATGGGCCAAACAAGTTGATGGGAGGTCCAGATGTTACCACACACCACCAAGCTTGGTTGAAATCTTTGCCAAAATATTTTCATATTAATACTATGCCTGTGGCTCCTTTAGCAATAAGCTCTTTTTTGCACATATTTTGGTTTATTTTTGTTGGTGTTGTTTTGATTGTACAGGAAATTAATTTTGTTGGGGGGGGGGTGGAGGTGGTTAGTGAGGGCACAGAATTTTATACCTCCAGCTGCTCTCCCAGAGAAGCAGTCCCTTTCAGTAATTTGTGGTCCACTATTTCTGAGTTCTATTCTGTATTAACTTGGGCAGCCATGTTAAAATCATTAACTTTTAACCCTTACAGAATACATTTATTGTTAAGAGATAGCTATTTTTCACTGTTTTCAAAGCTATTCACTTGATTCTATTATCCTGCAAACGTTTCTTTGAAAGTTTTTGTGTGAAAGCCTATGCATTCCCTTTGATGGAAATAAAATGGCAGATGTGGAGGAGCCATTTTTTGGGCTTCTTTCAGTAACTACACTTAGACAATGAAGTGTGGAGAAATGGACATAGCCCAGGTTACTTTCACTTACCTGAATATCATATCTGCCAATTTTCAACCAAATTCTTAGAGCCATTTGGCAGGTACACACATATAAATACCACTAGCTCTACTAGTATAAGATTATTATTTATAGATATTTATTATTTTTATTTGTTATTGTCACACTTAACCCCCTACTGTTATAAAGGGTGTTTAACTTTTCTTGTACTCTATATTGTGGCAATGGCTAAGTCAAGTCATTACTGTAATTCACTAATTTAATATTTCTTTCCTAAGAGGTAATTACAAACCCCAAGTCCTTATTCTAAAAGCTACTTTATTTTAGTATTGTCATCATGGTAGTTCCTAGGTTACATGAATTTGCAGGTAGAATGATTTATGAGAGCAGTTAGAGCAAATACACAATTTCGTTTCTGTATTATATAACCACTCTTGCACTCAAAAACATGCCAAAATTACAGTGATTTACATTATTAAATTAAAATGTTATCATAGAAAATTAATTATACATGTAAATAGAGTGTACTTATAAGCAGCTCCATAGTGTGTGTGTTCGTGTGTGTGTGTGTGTGTGTGTGTGTGTGTGTGTGTGTGTGTGTGTGTGTGTGTGTGTGTGTGTGTGTGTGTGTGTGTGTGTGTGTGTGTGTGTGTGTGTGTGTGTGTGTGTGTGTGTGTGTGTGTGTGTGTGTGTGTGTGTGTGTGTGTGTGTGTTCGGGTTCATTCCAAGTGTGTGTTCATTAGATATTTTTGTTTAGTATAGTATAATAGTTATAAGGAAGTCGCACTAATAGTAGATGAGCATAAGCCCATTCAAAGAGACAGGACCTGGGCCTTTGTTGTCTCTCTGTCCATAGGATGGGTGCTATGCCAAAATATCTTTCAGGGTGGAGGAAGGGGGAGGGGGGGTGGGGGGGGGGCGGGGTTGGCTGTTGTCTCCATCCTTAGGATGGGTGCATTTTTAGTCTTACAATAATTCTCTATTCATTTATTTGTTTGTCTGGTAACTACTCCCACACAGTTGGCCTAAAGGGCTCAAATTTTCAGGGTTTGATGAGGTCACATTGGGGTAGTTATAAGGAAGTTTGGTGCAAATTGTAGTAAAACCCTGCCTGTCTGGCTACTTCCCCCCCCCCCCCCCCCCCCCCCCCCAAATGTCTTGGCTGTGGTCACAACTCTGGGCAGACAAGTGGTTCATAAGGTAAATATTGAAGCTGTGATCTGAAGAAGAGCTGTAATATGTTCCAATATAAATTTCTAATTTGTGGTTTGAACGTTAAACCACAATTATGTAAACAATGAATTTTGGAAAAAAATTTGGAGGGAAGATGTCTGATTGGGATATTTCCAAAACTTTCAAAATATGTAGTGAATTTTCAGCAGGAGTCAAGGATTCCAGACCAAGTAGGACCATAGCCAGCTGCCCATGCAGAATAGGAGAATGGAAGAGAATGCCTTCAAGTTTCTGAGAAAGGTATTCATAAGACTGCACAAAGAATCAAGCTCCTTACCAAGACAGCTCCATTCCAATTTCCACTGTTCTTGCAAGCTACACCTGGAGAGAGAAGGTCTGTGTCCACAATCCTTTCCATAAGATATTTCATCCCAGGGAGAATTGGAATCTAACTGCCCCATGATGAAGCAGCTGGCCTGGGACACCAGCACAGAGAATTTCTGGTTGGATGTGTATTCATACAAGGATCCAATGTGGAACTTTCCATTCCAACTGTTCAGCCTGGGTGTGCTGAAAATGCTCTGTCTTCCAATTTTGAATGCAGAGAAGTGGTGCATAAGGAAAATATTGGGGCTGTGATCTGAAGAAGAGTTGTAATGTGTTCCAATATAAATTTATAGTGCATGGTTTGAACATTAAATATAATTTAGAAGCACACAAACAACTTGAATCTGGTAGGGAAATGGGTGGGTAACCTGGGAAACACTTTTTCCTGTGGGCATGCCATTGTATATCGAGCAAAGCCAGGCATGGTATATGATAGTGATTTCTCAATAGCTAAAAGAGGTATTGAAAAAAGTAGCGATTTTGAACTGAAATCATCTGGTAACACTGGTCTTGTGGTACTTTTGGACGGTCAAGTTCATGGACCTAGAGACCTAGAAGCAAGCCAACAACCTGAATCTGGTTGGGAAATGGGTTGGGTATCACTAGGACACACTTATTCCTGTTGGCATGCCATTACATATCAGGCAAAGCCAGGCTGGGTATATAAGCTGCAAGTGTTACTATAGTTTCTTTGTCTGTGTGTGTGTCTGTCTGTGTGTCTGTCAGTGTCATTATTTCTTCTGAATTTATTCCACAGTTTTGGTCAATTCATTGAATTAATTGAAATTTCAGTATTTTATTCTTATCTAACCATCTTTTTCTATATAACATAGGCTTACCATATAGTTCAGCTTTACCGGACATGTCCTCCTTTTTGGTCATTATATATCAGTCCAGGAGGATTTTTGAAATATCTGAAAATGTCTGGGATTTTGGTCCTCTTTTTGTTGAAAAATATTTGTTGTTGAAAAAAGAAGCATTTTTTTTATTTATACCAACTAGTCCAGCTTAGCAACACTCTGCGCAGTGAGGTGGTCTGGAAAAGCAGAAACTTAAGTTAGCGTACATTTTCTCTGTCCCCATGCCCCTCCCACTACTTATGGTAGATGGTGGGGAGGATTGTGGTGGGTATCTTTATATATATATATCTATTCTGATAAATTATGCTGACTGTGTGCAAAGGGCTATCATAAATCCTTTGAAGGCTGATTTCTTGATTTGATGATTCTATTTTGAAGCTCACTTTGCCCAAACATAATGCAAATCTACTCCAAAATAAAAGACCAAATTTTTCATGTTTTGGGAAAGCAGGAAAGAAATGAGAATCCCAGTGTTGGACTGAGTATTTTTGTGAAATAGGTAACAATGCAAGTGCAGTAGAGTGAATTTTTCATTTCATACAGTGAAACATCATCAGGACAGCACATCTGCCATGTTGACCAAAAATCTTTAACCAGTAAGTGAAGTTGGGATCTTTTCAATTCAAATTATTGATTTTCTTGCATTAAATTGATGATATGAATATTTTATACTTTTACTAGTCAGGTAGAGGGTTAGAGATTGAGCCTGTTTCTCTGTTATGGTGAATAAAAATGAGGGAGCCTGAGATTAGAGATGCCATTCTTTTTTTCCCCCATTACATTTTATTAATGGTGCTCCTTCACACACAAAAAGTTCAGTAGTAAAATATGATACCCCCATCCCCCCTCCCCCTCTGAAAGTGTCCTCTTTTTTTTGAATCTGTAAATATGGTAGCCCTATTTAACACTATCTCAGTGCTTAATAGCTAGGCTTATGATTCCAAGGTCCTTGGTTCAATGCTGAATAAGGACGTTTTTATAAATTTAATCCCCCCCCACCCTCTCTATTTCCACCCCTTCCTCCCCCTCATTTCTACCCCTTACATTTCCCTTCCCCACTTTTTTTTTCCATTGATAAGGGAATTACAGACTCTTACCTAATTATTTATACTAGCAAAGTATCCTTGGTACCCTACAATGGAGACAACTGAAAATTTTACTATAATCTGAGATTTGTTTGTCTGATTGTTTGTTGAATATCTTCTCCCAGCTGCTTCAGTGTGCCAATTGAAAAAGGAACTGGAAGGAATGAGGTGTGGGACCTCATTTACAGTGTTCCTACAGCAAAGTACCCTCCTTCACACTGAGACAAGAAAGGCATCAGACTGTAATTTCACATTTGTTTGTTGTTGATTTTTTGCTCTCTACTCCTGGGCATTTGGGCACACAGTGCTGAAAAAGGAGAAAATGAAAGCATAGTTTGGGCACATATTTATTGACCTCAATTAGAGTGTGTTTATCCAATTATGGATTGAAGTGCTCATAACGGAGCTTGGTGAAATTGAGACCCCTAAGGAAAGTTTGGAGGGACCCCCCCCCCCCCCCCCCCCCTTTGCCCTATGGGTAGGAATTTACTTCAATCTTCACCAAACCTGCCAAAATCCATCCTTGGGTGACTGTCAAAACTCCTAAAAATTTGAACCCTGTAGGCCCATGCGTCTGGGAGAAAATGGCGAACAAACAAACAAATTGAGCATTATGGTAAAATGAGCTAGCTTATTTTGTGAGCTGTGGCTGAGTGTGTGCAGCTCTAGTACAGAAAACTAGTACAGCAAATTAAATTTATGTTGTTCTCTAAATCAGCCAACTAGCCATTTTCAAGGGAGAAGACAGTGCCTTGAAAGTGGGTGAGGGGAGGGGCCCAATTCCTTCTGGAAAATTTATAATTATGTAAGCAGTGGCACATACACTGCCGTTGACTGGGTCAATGGCAACACAAAACATGGTTATGCCACTCACACCATTTCTAGAACTTGTTGCATTCAAATGACAGTAACTCTGAAGTAGACATGCACCTGCAGCATTGCCTGTTAACTCTTTAGAAAGGCCTGAATGATTTGGAAGCACTGTATGTGTGATGCTGGAAGGGTATGTATAGTGCCAAAAATCAGTGAAGAGCACAACTAGCCTAAGTTTTACTTTTATAAAGGCCAGCCAGAATATTTCCACCAGTGGTACACAGGTCTACAAACACTTGGAATAGTGGGCGGGGGGGGGGATACGTCCACATATTTATTGTCAAGAATTCATTTTTAAAGTTGTATAAAAACCCAAAAGTTTGTTATAACCTTTGTTACAACTAAGTACTTCTAATGTATGGAAATCATAACACTTCAATTGATGATTTAATAATGAATTCATGTGTGTATCTTCCTCGAGCTCGCCTCCTGGCCCATTGCATTGCAGGAATGTGACCAATATCATCATGTCTCAGCATCCTGGACACAAGTGAGTTATGGTTGGTTAGTTGTTTATTTTCTTTGCAAAAGTATCATGAAAAATTGATACCACTAAACATTCACCTCTTTGCTTTCTCCAAGTTACATAACCTTTCAAAAATTTCTATATTCTTCTGGTAAGATAGATAAGAAATGAAAAACTTCTTTGGCTTCCTCCAATAGATCTTCTTTACTTAATTCCCTGAAGTCTTCAGAAAGCAATTCCCTCAAAGGTAAGGGAAGCAAGGTTGATGTAGTGTCTCCAGAGGAAGTACAAAGACTGTCATGATCAGCCACTTCAGAAGTATGCACTTTCTCTCATTTCCATTAGCAGGTTCTGCATGTTCCTCCATTGACATATATAGTTGTGAATAAGCACACACCTGCAACATATACAAGAAGCAATAGAATGCACTCTTACAGCTTTAAGGTTGCTCTTGCTTCCTCATCCATAAGTTGTAGTGGGAGTGGCTTACTATAGAGTCCTCTTTTTGGGTCATTACATTTCAGTCCACGAGGATTTTTTAAATATCTGAAAATGTCCGGGATTCTGGTCTTTTTTTTTTATTGAAAATATTTTTTTCTGAAAAAGCCGCACTTAAAAATTTTTTTTTTACCTACTAGTCCAGCTTAGCAACACTTGCACAGTGAGGTGGTCTGGAAAAGCAGAAACTGAAGTTAGCATATTTTTCTTTCTGTCCCCATTACCTACCCACTACCTATAGTAGTGGGAGTGGTAATGGGAGTGGTCACTTAAGGAAATCCGTTTAAGTTTAATGAAGTGGATATTAGTGTTATATTAGTTGCATTTTTTGGGTTTATTTTTTATTTAACATTATAATAATAGGAAAACAATGAGGCTCATATCAATAGCAGAATTAGAGAAGCACAAGAAGGCAGGTTGTAGCCTGCAACTATCTGTTTAGTGAACAGCTAATTTCGATCGTTTCCTTCCAAAGTACACCTTATAGTTCTGATTGTTCAGCATTACACAATGCCTCCAATACATTCTGACCTTACAAAAAAATCATCAGACAACATTGGCGACCAACCTTACAGCATTGCACAATTTTCAAAACATCTTGAATTTTCTAAAAAATCTAAAGGGCAACCTGGGCTAGGGCAACCTGGTTGCATGCCTACTTTTGAGCTGCTATTATTTGATGAAGCCAAAAGGTCTGAAAATGGTGTTTGAGTGCCTTTACGCATGTTTCCTGTCAACATTGGCACGGGGCGCCCCCGGGCATACCCTCTAGTCTGCAGACACAACTCTATTCTGCGAATAACATGGGGTGGTCCCATCTGGCCACACCTCCTCTTTATGTGTAAGGTTAAAAATACCAAAAATGGTATTTCTAAAAAATTAAACTTTGACCTAATCACATATTCACTGTTTCTTATATTTGAGACTTAAATCTTCATCTCCTAATAAAGTTATCTGACAGAAACAACACATTCTTATTAATACCTTGTGTATAGTATAAATTTAATGATGGTATATTTATCATGTACATAACATAGTGTAAAAATATAGCCATCAGCGCATTATGGATCAGCTAGGATATTTCTTAGCAATGAAGATTGGAAGGAGTTTGCATGACTACTGTGTGTTAGTGAAGTGTCAGCTTGTTTACTTGTATTAGTCACACCAGACAGCGCCTTCTCCTTGTTCTGCTCATCACCACTTGCACTAGGCAACCAGACGTCTTCTTGACATGACTGAGGGTTGGAACTCTGCACACCTTTTCCTGGTAAGGGGCCCAGGAGAGCAACCGTGGAGAGTGATGGTCTGTCAGGATCAGTGAGAGGGTCTATGTAACCAGGAACAGAGTGAGAGGAGCTAGACGCCACTGGGATGGAGGTTTGTGGCTCCTTGCTGTCTTTAGGAGATGATTCGGACTCTAAGAAGTTGACAAATGCCCGGGACAGTGAAGTGGGAGTCTGTATGTAATACAGTGAGGGCATTATAACACACAGTACAGGGCAACCAAGCCATGCCCAAGTATGTCTGTGTGCAGACTACAGTACTAGTGTCCCTGTCAGTTCAATGCAACACCAAACAACATTATTAACTCATTCATTGTCTGTGACTGAAAACAATTTGGCTCCCACGGAGTCAAATTAAATATATTACATTTGATGCATAATTGACTTTTGATCAACAACTTGTACATCTACTAACGCACAACATGACTTGAACAACCACTGCTAGTGGGGGAGACCCCCAACACCAGAATCCTTCTCTACTAGGCACACATCAACATGCCCAGAATAATCAACTGCGCTCCACTGAGAATACAAGAACAGATAATCAGGAGCAGTCTACACCAACAGACACTCAAGCTGAGGTGAGCTGTGGTGACAAGCCATACAGGCAACACAGTAGCTACAGGACGTGCCATGGCAGCCCCAGGGCAAGTTATGGTGTGGCTAGGAGGGACAATACTGCATCACTACTACCACTACTACTGCTACTATTACTACTTGTGCACCGAAGGAGGAGTTCTTGGCGCTGCTCTCCACAGACCTCTCAGCCAGCTTCCTCCTCCATTCCCACTGCACGCCTGCTTCTGCTCTGTCTCTGAGAACTCCAGAATCTTAGCAATCAGGTGAAGAACTTCGACCTTCTTTGCCCCTGACGCATGCACATAACCCAACACCAAGTTCTTCACCAAATTTCTAATAAAATAATTAAAAAACAAAGTAAACTTTCATTGACAATAAATTGTTCATACTTGTGTGTACATGTCATCTAAATACAATATGAGCCCCCAAACATGCAGCAAGTGTGAGACTCCCTGAGAGAGAGGGACATGCCATGTAACCAATGACCCAACAACTAACCCACTTCCATGTTTAGCAATATTGATGTGCACTCCAGACACATGCGGCCATTGCTCTATAACAAAAAGTGGTGACTTCAGGTTTACATGGAAGTGAGGTGTGGACACAGATGATAGGTAAGGTGTGGTACAGAGTTAATAGGTAAGGTGTGGCACATTTGATAGTTGGTAAGATGTAGCACACAGTTGATAAGAGGTAAATTGTGGCGAAGTTGTGTATTCATTATGTTCCAGTCAACATAACTACTTAGGCATGATCTCGCATGAGTGTGTGTGTGAGTGTGTGGTCACAGGCAACATCAAGCCAGTACGTACACTGGTGAGGTGACACTGGGGGGGGGGGCAGTTGCTGCAGTCATCCTCACTAAGTAAAGGGACAGACAGTCAACAGACAGGGGAAGGTACACAAGCAGTCCCTCTGCTGGTCAGTTCTTCAACTAAATGACTTACTAATGTAGTTACCTGTTCACTAGTGCTGACTCAGCACCAGGCAATGTCGTCTGGACCCGACAACGTTCCTCCACTAGCAGCCGCAACCTACACACTGAACCAACAAAAACTCAGTATAGTGATGAGTCAGCAATATTTTAAAATTGATACTCTCTAGGTCATGCCCTCAGGGCACCCGTCCAGCCATCTGTGTGGGCTCAATGGTCTGTTTATAGCTAGGGCTCAATGGTCTGTTTATAGCTAGACACAGAAAAGACAAGACACAGAAAAAGCTACACAATACACCAGAAATCAGCTTCCTATAAATAGGTTAGCTTCCCTTCAATGCAGTGAACAATATGACAAGAACAAGATGATATTTAATGACCCTTTACCTAATTACCTATGAATGTCACTTATCCTCGTACAACCAATAGGCTCAATACAATACAACTCTACTACTCACATTACAAATATACTGACAACCATCCACTTGCCCATCCGATGTAAGTCTATCACTCTACCTATCAGCCACACAAACCTCCACGATAAAGGGAATATTAAAGTATACCTTCTCTGTTCAGTTCAATGATGGCTGCCTCCTTTGTCTCCAGCTCCTGGTTGAGCAGAGCAGCTGCCCCGGCGGCTGCTCTGGCCTCCTCTAGCTCCAGGCCAACTTCTCTGCACCGGACAGCCATGGACTGACAGTCTGCCTGGGAGTGGACCAGCTCCAACTTCACCCCCTCCAACGTTTGCCCCAAGTCAGGGGGTTGCTCTGCAAGGAAACAGGTGAGGAGAGCATGGGAGGATCATCCCACAGTGAGGGGAGCATGGGGGGATCATCCCACAGTGAGGAGAGCATGGGAGGATCATCCCACAGTGAGGAGAGCATGGGGGGATCATCCCACAGTGAGGAGAGCATGGGGGGATCATCCCACAGTGAGGAGAGCATGGGGGGATCATCCCACAGTGAGGAGAGCATGGGAGGATCATCCCACAGTGAGGAGAGCATGGGGGGATCATCCCACAGTGAGGGGAGCATGGGGGGATCATCCCACAGTGAGGAGAGCATGGGGGGATCATCCCACAGTGAGGAGAGCATGGGGGGATCATCCCACAGTGAGGGGAGCATGGGGGGATCATCCCACAGTGAGGAGAGCATGGGGGGATCATCCCACAGTGAGGAGAGCATGGGGGGATCATCCCACAGTGAGGAGAGCATGGGAGGATCATCCCACATCAACCACAAGGTCCCCACAGAGCACCACCAGCACACAGCAGTTACTTAACAAAACATTCAGATAATATCTGTGATACACTCCAGAGCTAGAAATTACATCCGGTAACCTGTCAATTACTGGTCAAAATGAAGCATTGCCAGTACAAGATCGAATTTAACCAGTCATTTTGTCCTGATAAAAGGAAAGTGTGAAAGTAAAAAAAAAAAAAAAAAAAAAAAAAAAAAAAAGATTGGGAAATTGCCAAAACTATCAAAACGTAATGCATTTTCAACAGGAGTAGAGATTCTAGATAAAGTTGGACCATAGCAAAAAACGTTTGACTCTAGTAGAAAGAGACCTCTAGTTAGGAATAACTAGAAGTACCTAGAGGTCTCTTTCTACTAGAGTCAAACATTTCCACAAAGAAATTGCTGCACCTCCACACTGCTGTGCGCTTTGCTGACCACTGGAGGATTTTTTGTGTGCTCTTATTTAGTGCAGTAGATTATGCTCCAATTGCTAAATGCTTTGCTGAAGCTTCCATGGATCGGTCTACTCTAGCAAAGACCAAGAGGTTTGACATATCTTATATGATTGCAAAGGAGAAGTTGGCGTTTACTAAGATGAAACCGATTGTGAGTTGGAGGAAAGCCATGGTGTTAATTTAGGAGTAGGATACAAAAATGATCATGCATGTGCCACGTTTGTTAGATTCATAGCCAAAGAAGAGAAAATTGTTTACTCAATTCCCTATAAAAAAAACAGTTTTTTTTAGCCTTCAAGCAAATGCCAGTGTTGATGTTGGAATGTGGAGCTCAGAGTTATTTTTAATAACTTATTATGATGCCTTTGCTAAAGATGGTGTAGTTCGTATATGAACCAAGGTTTTCACTGCAAGACACCTTTACAGTGGTACTGGTGAAGGCTTGTTTATCTCTCTCAAGGAGCAGTAGAATATATGAATGTTGAAGATTGGAGGACTAAAATGATAGGCTTAGCTGTCAAATCCTTTCCAGACAAAGTCACCTCTGCATAGCTAGTTTAGTCTCTTGAGAAGCTTCAATCTGTTAGGACAAAAAATAGGTTTGACAGGTCAAATTCAATATTGTCAGGACATTATGTCAGAACACCTAGAAATAATTAATGCATGCACTGCACTCACAGCCTTGAGCAGTGACATGTGGTGTGCCCTGCTACACCCACTGCCCCAGGCACCTGACCAAAGCAAGAGAAAGAGAGAGAGCTGGCTCACATGGTGGAGGTAGAGGGTCGCACTCAGACCTACAAGTGTAGCCAGTCAACCATGGTTGCCTTCAGCTGCTAAAACATGCCCAAAAGGAAGTAATGAGGAGAAGAGGATGGCCACAGGTCTGTGAATGGGTGGACATCCCCACCCCCACCCACACAACTCCCCCACATATGCACACACATGAGTTGTGTCTAGCCTATGTACCTCTGTGCACAAGCCTCAGAGCATTCTGCAGATGACGAACAGATTCCGCGTTCTGCTCCGCCTGCTCCTGGGCATTGCTCATACGGAGAAGGGCATCATCTCTCTCCTCCCTCAGAACTGCCACCTCTCCCTCCACCTCCACACTGCTGCTACGATTGCACACACCCACCCACACACACACATCTCCATTTGATTTAGGAAGAACTGACATTTGTTGTATTTGATCTCAAATAAAAGAACAAAAACAAGAAATTAAAACTTTGTCATTGGTAAGGATCATCATCACCCTACTTTGCTGCTGCAGGAGTGGAGGCAGGCAGGGAGTGGCTGCCCTCTCTCTGGGTGGCCAGCACTGGAACACCCTCCATGGCCACTGTCCTCCCTCCAGCTGGCCTGTGCACCTCCTCCACTTCCTCCCCTACAGCCTGCAGTCTCCTTTGCACTTCTGACCTGGATGGACATCCACGGTTGTCATGACTACCACCATGGGAACCACTTACAGATATTGACTAATAACTGGGCACTTGCCATAGCCACCCCTCCCCTGAATGGACACACAGCTTCTCCTTGTCCACTCCACCATGCACACACTCACTACTGGGTTACCATGCCCAAATTCCTATAACTTCTCACACACACACACACACACACACACACACACACACACACACACACACACACACACACACACACACATACAGACATGGCACATAGAGTGACTGGCCAGAGGTACTGTACCTCTCCAATGTTAGAGTTCCAACTGTTTCCCTCATACTCTGCAGCTCCTGGACAGCTGTGTTGCGTTCTTCAACTAACCTCCTCACCACCTGGTCCCTGTGGCCTGATGCTCCGGCCAGCTGTGGTTGGATGGAATCATAGCTGCTTGAAATGTCGCCATCATCTGCATGTGCTGTGTTGCATTTCTCATCAGCAATTGTGTGTCTTAATGATTCCAGTTCTCTCCTCTGTGCTTTCATTTCTTCCTTCTTCTTGTCGAGCAAAGCATCAAGCAGATGCACCTGATGCTGTAGACGGCTTGAATCCTCCCTGGCACTAGCACAGCTAGCCTGCAGGCATGCCACGCCCTCCTGAGGCTCCCCCATCTGCCCCTCCAGTTCAGACACACGCAGCTGCAGTTGATCCTTCTCTTGTTGAAGTCTTTGCACATGACCTTCAGAAACACCTTCAACCTGACGAGTGGAGAGGAACAAGAGGTTGCATCTAGGAATATAAGGCATGGTGCTACAAACATGCACGGACTTATGCAAAAATATTCTCCACCAAACTCTCTAATAAGAGAATTTATCTCACTAGCCAATTATCACTAACCACTAACAACAAACAAAGGCCACCATTTGTCTTGTTCTCACTCTCCATCTTGTGGGGATTAAACAACTAGCAGAACTGAAAGCTTTGGACAGCAGATGTAGTTTGTCTATGACCTCACTGCATATGTGGTGTAGGCATATGACCACACTGCACATATGGTGCAGGCATATGACCTCACTGCATGTGTGGTGCAAGCATATGACCTGACTGCACATGTGGTGCATGCACATGTCCTCACTGCACATGTGGTGCAGCATATGACCTGACTGCACATGTGGTGCATGCACATGTCCTCACTGCACATGTGGTGCAGCATATGACCTGACTGCACATGTGGTGCATGCACATGTCCTCACTGCACATGTGGTGCAGCATATGACTTGACTGCACATGTGGTGCATGCACATGTCCTCACTGCACATGTGGTGCATGCAATGTCCTCACTGCACATGTGGTGCAGGCATATGACCTCACTGCACATGTGGTGCAGGCACATGTTCTCACTGCACATGTGGTGCATGCACACGTCCTCACTGTACATGTGGTGCAGGCATATGACCTCACTGCACATATGTCCTATGCACATGTCCTCACTGCACATGTGGTGCAGGCCCATGATTTGACTGCACATGTGGTGCAAGCACATGTCCTCACTGCACATGTGGTGCAGGCCCATGATCTGACTGCACATGTGGTGCATACACATGTCCTCACTGCACATGTGGTGCAGGCATATGACCTCACTGCACATGTGGTGCATGCACATGTCCTCACTGCACATGTTGGGTTTGATACAGAGGGAGGGGGCCCTGAAATTCCCCCCCCCCCAGAAAAAGTTCTCATATCACCTAACTCATAGTTTGACCCTTTGCTAAAAATATACATTCATCAAATAATTTTGATGTGTACTGAGATGGATTCTTCTTGATATGCTGTTCAAGCAATATGTCACCATTAGCAATCTGTAACTCAATAACATTTGAGTACATAGTCGAGTGTGGGATTCTATTCTTAACCAAGAAGTACACTGACCTTAACAACTTCAATAGTATCTCACAAGTTCGCTTCTTTTTTCTGCCAACTCTTTAGCAGCAGCTGAACAGTGTAGCCCCAGAATGGTATCCCCTCTCTCTGCTTGCTGAGCCATATCAGTGGTAACTGCTGCATCCTTGTGACACTTGAACCAAGCATGTAACTTGAGTAGCTCAGTAGCATGCTTCCAGTCAGTAGGGCCCCTGGTAGTCCATGCTCCCCTTGATCCAGCAGAAGGTTGCCCCCACTTCTGACAAATTTTACAGAACATTCCTTAGCTGCTATCAGAGCAAAACACCCATGGATACTTCTTTTCCCCTTCTCTTTTGTAGGAAAGGTGTGCTACATATGCTCTTCTTTTCTCACTCACTCATGGCTTACACTTTTTGGCATGAGGACAAGAAGACTCAGGTGAAGAACTAGTGGCAACACTACCAGAGATATGCTGAGTCTCAGAGTCTGACTCTCTACACTCCTGAGGCAATGACAGCTCACTGGCACTTTGACTTGAAGAGAAAAACTTCCTGAGGTCCATGACTTCCTAACACTGACAGCACTGCCACATGTTCTAGAAATGTATGCCATGTACTCTGACACCTAGAAGCACCTCCCCATGGCATATATGTACTTAGTTGTAGGCTCATAATTGCTTGACACAATCTCTATCAATGAAATTATGAGGTGTTCTCATGTAGGTCTTACAGTAAAGCTCTGCTATCCCAACCTTAATAACCCCCTAACCAGGCCTGTTTCTACAATACTAATGGTGGATTATCCAAGTGAAATATTTTACATATTAGAATAATAGTAAGCTCTATATTAGCTATCCCCAATGGCAAGCAATGCTAGCTGGCGTAAATTCTTATTTTAACCTCTTACATAGGGTCTAAATATGGCGCAACAAGCTAGTGCTGGTACTTATCTGTCACTATGAGAAGTTGTACTTATTGATGACTGAAGCAGCACACTTAAAGCAGTAGGAATATGTGTATTCACTTATCTGAATTTTGCACATATCCTATAGGACATAAAGGAGGTCAGACACTGTGACTGAGGGATACACTATATTTATTTGATATATTTGGGTTTCACACTGCAGAGTTGCAATGACAGGGTCATCCGGATGCATGCACAATTTCCCCCCCCCCCCCCCATGAAAAAATCCTGTATGAAACCCTGACATGTGATGCATGCACATGTCCTCACTGCACATGTGGTGCAGGCATATGACCTGATTGCACACGTGGTGCAGGCACATGGCCAGACTGCACATGTGGTGCAGGCACATGACTTCACTGCACACGTGCCTTCGCAGTAGTATCCACTAATACCCAGCTGCTTCTCCAGCCCCCACCAGAGCCATGCTAACCTTGTGGTGGGCAGCAGACTTGCAGAGCTGCAAGGCTTCTCTCTCTCTGCTCAGCTCCTGCCTCAAACTCTCTATCTCAGTTTGAGAACTTATGATGTCATTGAAGCCACTGGCGTCATAGTGTGAGTTCCAATCAAGGCCTTCGTCCTGGTCCATGCCATGAAATCCAGTCTCTATCCGGCCCTGTGCCAAGTGAGTCAGAGCCCCACCAGACCTGCTCATGTGTGTTTGAGCCAGCTGTCTAAGTGGCGAACTACCTCTCGTCTCATTCCGTAACCTCTCATTTTCAGTTTTCAAGCGACGAATTTCAGCATCTCGACTTCCAATACGTGTTCTGTATTCTTGTGAGATATTTGATAATTGGCATTCTGCTGTCTCCGCTCGGTCTTTCTGCTCTTCACAATGCAACTTCAACTTCTCAAACTAAGATAACAATAAACAAGAACAAATAAACAAACAAAAAGAAAAATCTTCAACATCCGATTGATTATCATTTAAAAAAAAACTGAATGATATATAAAATAAATAAATGATGGAAATAGTTATCTTTCGGATACCACTCCCACTGGTCACATGGACACTCCCACTGGTCACATGATATCACAATCTTCAGATGCTATTCAAAATATTGTAATATTGAAACTTCATAGATATCAATATCTTGTAGATAACTTTGATACCTTATAACTCAATCACCATATCACAAATGTTACTGATGTCGTGTAGATGTGACGAACACAATGTACACAGTATTTATGCTCACATCTTCCATGAGTCGACGTCATATATGATAACTATCTTTGTACAACTGACAGATATCAAGGAGACCATGTGATCTGGAGATAGTGCAGATTCTGCTACCATCATACAGACACGAGCAACATCCTCAAACTCGTCATGTCGACACCATTCAAGTTTCAGCTCACGTATATTAGAGCGCCAGGTTTTATCTGCAATTCATTCCTGATCTAAATCTGCAGTTATCTGGGCACCTGGAATACCACCTCACTAATCTCATCTAATCACTCACCCATCCACACCCACCACACCACCCACTCACCTCTGTCTGCTGGTATTGATGTATACTGTTTAGCTCTTCATGTTGACTCTGTAAGACATGCAGTTCAGCCCCTGGATCTATACCACCACACACACACAAACAAACACACACCATGAGTTCAGCACAAAAAGGTAAATAAGTCTAAAGGACCTATTCCTGCTCTATACATTTGTGCATAGTAATGTCTTTGATAGGTTGGAGCTAACACCCACCAGCCAACTGCCATGAGGTGCAACTGGAAGTAAAGTAAAACTATCTGAGTTCTCTCTAACCATCTGATTCCTTGAGGAACATTAGTGAGACCTTGTGTAAGTGACATGTCCACTGACGTGTGTCACATGTCAAGTGACATGTGTGTCACATGCCCAGTGACGTGTGTGTCACATGCCCAGTGATGTGTGTAACATGTCCACTGATGTGTGTGCCACATGTCCAGTGACATGTGTGTCACATGCCCAGTGACGCGTGTGTCACGTCCACTGATGTGTCACATGCCCAGTGACGTGTGTGTCACATGCCCAGTGATGTGTGTGTCACATGTCCACTGACGTGTGTGTCACATGTCCAGTGACGTGCAGTCTGCACACTCACTCTCAGTCAGCATATCAAACTTGAACAAAGCATCTGAGCTGCAGCAGAATACCACAGTGGATTATTGAATAGATTAAACTTTAGCATTCTATGTTCTGTACATTAACTCTATATTGTTACCCAATGCATTCTATTCCACCATTTAAACCAAGTCACTCTCAGGAGGACCTGAAGGCCTAAATGCTGAGCTTCAATTTCCAGGCAGTATTATTATTTCTAAATAGTAGGAGTGAGTGTCCTGGTGTTCCACAAGATATATCTCGGGAGTCTCTGCGTCTTAAAATGACTTGAAGTTGGGAGGGGAGGAAGAGAGAGAGAAGAAGAGATAAAATGTGGTATAGAGACAGTGGTTGAAATGTTACCAAAACAGGAAAATTGTTACTTATCCACTCTCAATTGACTCCCAACTGTTGTATAAACCTTTGAATGCTTTTGTGCGTTCTTCAGTATCCTGTTCTACAGAGTACAGAAAATTCATCGGAGGTTAATCTCTAAGTGAAATAATAAAAGCAAAATATTAAAATTTTAAACCAAAACATTTTTATTTCAGCTATTGCAATGCTCAGAGCTTTATTGCATCAACTCATTTGTGGTTGATCAGAAATACTGATACAAGTTGAGCTAAGAATTGTTGGAAAATCATGTTCCCACTTCAGCATCATTCTTTCTTTATGCCACTACCACTGTACCAGTGTACCTCACTCTTTCCCCCAAACCCAACCCCCTCCTGTCCCTGCCCTCCAATATTGTTGTCATGAAGCACACAGACATCCACCTTGTGAGCACTAACCACTACTATAGCAGTAGCTTCAGAATTTATGAGTATTTGAGGTGGAAGCTAAAGTTTTACCTCATGGTCCTCCATAGATCTCCAAATTGAGAGAGGAATGGTAAAAAAATTTTCAGGGAGAAATGCCTCTCCTGCCCCCTTAAAATCTCTGCTATTACAACTTTGCATGGTGTCATCAAAGATCCTCTTTCTTCTTTCTTTTGTTTGTCATCCAGTGGACTAGACCCCATTATCTGGCATTTATGGCTCTAACACTTTCCTATGCAGGGTTAGGAGTAACCTAACCCCTCAAACCCTCCCCCAGGACAGTTAGGAGTGGGGGGGGTAAACTTACCGGTGACCTCCTCTGTCGTCTCTATTAGGACTTCCTTGGTGAATGTAGTGATCTGGTCTGTCAGTTGGTTAAGACCCCCGCTCAGCCAAGACATTGAAAATAATGTAATTCTGAATAGAAGTCATTGACCGTCTTTACCAGTTTTACGCTCACATTCCAATTTTGCGGGGGAGTTGGTCTGAGATTTTCAGGCGGTCCCCAAGGTGGCTTTCTCTGGGAATAAAAACGTAAAATTATCCAAAACACTAGATTAATACACATTTAGCAAAAAATGCCAGCTGTAACCGAATAACCTAATTTAGGTCATTTAATGGCAGTATTTTTGCTTAACATGTATTACAGTTTTGGGCTTGCTTAATTTCTGGCTAGCTTTAGATCAACTATACTGACAGATGCAGCAATAGCTGATTCAGGAACAGTGGAGATCCACAAACCTCATAATCCCTTACCTTATTTTCTCTCTCTCTTTTTTTTTCCTTCTTTTTTTTTTTTTTTTTTTTCCTTTCTTTTTTTTTTCTTTCAGGATGAAATCTTAACTGGTGGCAGTGTTGAACTATAAGAGAGTTATATAATTTCATACTGCTGATAATAATATTGTCTGTCTATATGTTTTGTTTTTTTTTTAAACCAAGAAGAACAACAAAACATACTAGCATGGAACCCCACAAGCAATGCAGTACATTCTCATAATTTTGCTGCTGCTCATGGTTGTGCTTCACAGTTTTCCTGCCTTTATTTCAGGAATTTTGAAGTAACTGAGTGTTTCTACATAGCCTGCTTTGTAGGCAAGCGTAAAACTAAGACAAAAATAATGACTAGTTAGGAATGTGTTAACTCAATGAGCTACAAATATTGTTGTTATTTTTGTGCTCCAATTATGTAATTTAAATAAAAATTAGAGAGTAGACAGACAGACAGACAGACAGACATAAATATAAGCTGAAAACAAAACAAGTTTTTGCTATGCAGCTTGTTAACAGAGACATAGACATCCAAAAAGACTTCAGTTCAATATCTAATTATTTAAAAATCAACCCCCACCCTACTCAAGTGCTCATGCCCAATTTCATCTGAATCAGCCCAGTGGTTCTCTTCATACCAATGGTGTCCAGCGGTTCTCTCAATCCCAATGGTGCCCAGCGGTTCTCTCAATCCCAATGGTGCCCAGCAGTTCTCTCAATCCCAATGGTCAGCACAAAAAAAATAGATAGATCCATAGACAAATATTACACTAATAAAAAATTATTTTATGTGAAAAAATACCTGTAGTACTCATGCCCAAATGGTTCTTTCAGGTCCTATCAAAGGTGGACAGATAGACAAACACAAGTATCATGTGTACACACCCACACACTGGCCTGTCTGCTGTCTGTGTGTGGGTGTGTAGGCCATTATGTGATGAATAATACACTTCGGTTTGTGGTAAATATTATATTCTATTCTGTCTCAGTCACCCCAATAACTTGCTGACCACTTCTGTGCCTGAGGGAAGAGTGACTGCTGAACTTTTTTTTGTAATATACTTACCCTAATATATATACTTACCCTATGACAACAAGAAAAATAACAAATTGAAAAAAAAAAATAAGAAAGAGAGTGAGAGAAAAGGAGTCCCAAAACAGGGAGCAAATAACACACCACACTATACCAAGTCAATTACGGGCTCAAATTTTTAGGGTTGGATGGGATCACTCTGGGAACATTATAATAAAGTTGGGTGAGTATCGGTTTGTTTACTAACTCCTCCCAGATAATTGGGTGTAAGATGCTAAAATTTTCAGGGTTTGATGGGGTCATTCTGGGGTGGTTATAAGGAAGTTTGGTGAAGATCGGAGTAAAACTGCACCTGAGGAGCAATTTTTTTTTCAAATTTCCTGGTTGTGGTCAAACTCTATGCCTGAGTAAACCACCCGACTTACTAAAAACCACAATTATGTAAACACGTGGTCCACAAAACCGCACCAAAATCACTTCCAGCTCTTTTTCTTTACTTCTCTACAAATATATTAAGAGGTCTTTGTTGTCCCTGTCCATCCCATGCTAAAATCTATCAGGAGGAAGGGGGGTGGGTCATTGTCAATGTTGGGT
>OZ017782.1:15144027-15292466 GCA_963969325.1 Lycopodina hypogea | reverse complement strand
CAGCTGGACTTGTAATTAGTAATATTGCCCATAGTCTATAGCACATGAATATTCATCATCTTTAGTTTGTTTCTTTGTCCCATTTACATTTCCACTAGCGACAACAGTAGCTGCTGCTCTGCTAATTAAGGAAGTGTGACAATCATTTGTATTCAACCAGTGGAGAGGTTCAATTGGATATTTGTAAGAGGTTGTTAGAGTTCATCTGCACATGTCCACAAGAATAGAACAGTAGAGTTCTGTTCATAGTGGAGGAGGGGGGGGGGTATGTGATGTCTGATACTAAGCCATGAAGGTCAGAGGTGTATTAGCCCTATCAACACATTAACCCTGAGGTCAGTGAACAGATAGACAGTGTCCATCCCTTTATGTGTGTACTGACTGCATGTGTGTGTGTGGTTACTGATGGTACATGTGTCTGATCATCTCCTTATTGCTGCAGCTGACAGCAGAGCTCAAGTTGAGCGTGCCCGCCAGGAGGCTGCTGAGTTTGAGTATAACTATGGTTACAAGATCCCTGTGGATGCCCTCTGCAAGAGAATGGCTGACATCTCTCAAGTCAATACTCAAAATGTTAACATGAGGCCTCTGGGCTGCAGTAAGTTCCCCAGCATGAGGTCTCTATGGCTGCAGTTAGTTCCCCAGCATGAGGTCTCTATGGCTACAGTTAGTTCCCCAGCATGAGGTCTCTATGGCTGCAGTTAGTTCCCCAGCATGAGGTCTTTGTGGCTGCAGTTAGTTCCCCAGCATGAGGTGTCTATGGCTGCAGTTAGTTCCCCAGCATGAGGTGTCTGTGGCTACAGTTAGTTCCCCAGCATGAGGTGTCTATGGCTACAGTTAGTTCCCCAGCATGAGGTGTCTATGGCTACAGTTAGTTCCCCAGCATGAGGTGTCTATGGCTACAGTTAGTTCCCCAGCATGAGGTCTCTATGGCTGCAGTTAGTTACCCAGCATGAGGTCTCTGTGGCTGCAGTTAGTTCCCCAGCATGAGGTGTCTATGGCTGCAGTTAGTTCCCCAGCATGAGGTGTCTATTGCTACAGTTAGTTCCCCAGCATGAGGTGTCTATGGCTGCAGTTAGTTCCCCAGCATGAGGTGTCTGTGGCTACAGTTAGTTCCCCAGCATGAGGTGTCTATGGCTACAGTTAGTTCCCCAGCATGAGGTGTCTATGGCTACAGTTAGTTCCCCAGCATGAGGTCTCTGTGGCTGCAGTTAGTTCCCCAGCATGAGGTGTCTATGGCTACAGTTAGTTCCCCAGCATGAGGTGTCTATGGCTACAGTTAGTTCCCCAGCATGAGGTCTCTATGGCTGCAGTTAGTTCCCCAGCATGAGGTCTTTGTGGCTGCAGTTAGTTCCCCAGCATGAGGTGTCTATGGCTGCAGTTAGTTCCCCAGCATGAGGTGTCTGTGGCTACAGTTAGTTCCCCAGCATGAGGTGTCTATGGCTACAGTTAGTTCCCCAGCATGAGGTGTCTATGGCTACAGTTAGTTCCCCAGCATGAGGTGTCTATGGCTACAGTTAGTTCCCCAGCATGAGGTCTCTATGGCTGCAGTTAGTTCCCCAGCATGAGGTGTCTGTGGCTACAGTTAGTTCCCCAGCATGAGGTGTCTATGGCTACAGTTAGTTCCCCAGCATGAGGTGTCTATGGCTACAGTTAGTTCCCCAGCATGAGGTCTCCAAGGCTACGGTTTGGTATTGGGTGACAAGGACAGTAGTTGATTGGTTGCCTTCTGTAGGTATGATTCTGATTGCCATGGATCCTGAGAAGGGCCCTCTGTTGTACAAAACAGATCCTGCTGGCTACTACTGTGGCTACAAGGCCACTAGTGTGGGTGTCAAACAGACAGAGGCCAACAACTATTTGGAGAAGAAGCTTAGAAAGAAGCCAGTGCTAAGCTTCCACCATACTGTGGAGGTTGCCATCACTGCCCTTGCCAATGTCCTCACTGCTGACTTTAAAGCCTCTGATATTGAAGTGGGTGTGGTCACATCTGACAATACTCGATTCAGGTATGTGTATTCGAGAGCTCGTGTGTGTGTGTGTGTGTGTGTGTGTGTGTGTGTGTGTGTGTGTGTGTGTGTGTGTGTGTGTGTGTGTGTGTGTGTGTGTGTGTGTGTGTGTGTGTGTGTGTGTGTGTGTGTGTGTGTGTGTGTGACCTTCTATGGTGCTCTGATAGTGGAGGTGGTGGTTGAGTCGAGTGTGTTGTGTTGTATCCATAGAGTGCTCAGTGATGATGAAGTGGACGAGAGACTTGTGGCTATCTCAGAGCGAGACTGAAGTGGCATGGAACACAGACAACTAATACATATGAATATTGTTGTTATTATCCTCTGCTGTATGGTATGGAATACTGTTGTCATTATCCTTTTCTGTATGTTATGGAATGGGACTGGCTGTGCTGCACATGGTAATTTGTAAGTGTAGTCAAACACATTATTCTTCAAATGGAATGGAGTAGTTGACTTCACTCAGCCCAAAATATGTTGTGTTTATACTGCTCCTAAGTTATATGAATAAAAGCATTTTGATTCATTATGGTTGAATTTATTTAAATTAAATAGGTTTTAAAGCACAGTTTTGTATACCACATTAGTTGATTTATTTTCATTTTTTATTAATTTTTTTTTAATTAATTTTTTTTTGTTTGTTTTGTTTGTTTTGTTTGTTTTGTTTGTTTTGTTTGTTTTGTTTGTTTGTTTGTTTTGTTTGTTTTTGGAAATCAGAAGCAAGGGTGTCAGGAGTCATGCTGGAACTGAGTCAATAGGCACATGCATACGAATAGAATTACTAAATATTGATTAACACACACACACACACACACACACACACACATACACACACACACACACACACACACACACACACACACACACACACACACACACACACACACACACACACACACACACACACACACACACACACACACACACACACACACACACACACACACACACACACACACACACACACACACACACACACACACACACACACACACACACACACACACACACACACACACACTTCTATGCTGCATCACACAGCTAATGCTGTGATACAGTCTGGATCCAAGGTCACTGTCCTTTTTTCTTTTTTTGAAACACCCGTGGACACGATTCTTAATGCCCTGTGGTGCAAACAAACCCAGGCAATGCGGAGAGGGCAGACTGTTCAGGGTGGCATGCTGCTGGCGATGGTGGTTGACAAGACCAGAGGTGTTGCAGGCAATGAAGGGACAACCCTTCACCGGGCACACAAGGGTGTTAATACTTTGGATGCACATAGCTCCCTCTTCTTGCTCTCGTCCTTCATCTCCTCCCTTGTCTCCTCTGCACCCTCCACTCCCTGCCGCCAGACACTGCGGTCTTGAGCATTTTGGTGCCAGTTCTCTGACCTAGGCGATGGAGATCAATGTGGATGACATTCCTCCATCTCTGGTGTTGATTGCCAAGTGTTCTCGAGCTGCAAGCATGGGCGCATACCAACAGCAATTTTGGCAAGCAGTCGTCCGTTCATGTGATGTGACCCAGGAAGTGTAGTCTGCATGTCATCAGTGTGGTTTCAATGCACTCCAGGTGTGCCTGTTCCATAATGTATGTGTTTTTCTCTTCTCCCACAAGGAAATCCCCAAGATGATACGGAGGATCTGTTGTTGAAATCTTGGAGACGTTGCAGGTGATGTGAGAAAAGTGCAGAACTCTCCAGTCCGTACATTGCAGTCATCTGTCATGAGGCAACCCAGACAGGCAACTTGGACGTCTGCTTCACTGGAGTGAAGTGCGACTGGCACAGCAGGATCTGCCTGTCCTGGTGGAAGGACAATCATTAGTTATTTATCTCTGATGTGCTGAGAGTTAGACCCAGTGCTCTGCATGTGGAGTCAAAGGACCTCAGCATATCTCCAGATCACTCTTAAAATTAGCAACCTGGGCAATATCCTCAATGTGTAGTGAAGTTGTTGAGCAGGAGTTTGTTGGTAAATTTCCTCTGTCCATCTACCAGTTTTTGCTCATCTAGGTGATAAAGTAGATGGATACCCTTCTGCTGGTTGTTCTGCAGTGCCAACTTTGTGATGGCATCAAAGAAGAGGTGCCTTGCAGGATCCCAGTGGTTTGGAGATGTGGGTTTTCAGGGACATCAGATTTCTAGACCTTGGTTTTGAGGCTGGAGGATAAAGATTAAGATAATTTTTAGTACTCATTGCAAAGCTATTGCTACCTGTAGCACACTGGGTGTTTATCAATATTTGGGAATAGTGTTGGGGGGAGGGAGGGGAGGGAGGGAATGAGGACATACATAAGTTGAGGATATGAAATAGATTTTTCTTATCTATATACCATAAAGTGGACACAAGTATGGTGCCATATGTCATCCACAGCCAGTTTAATACAGGCTTCCAGGAAAATATAATGTGTTCCCCTTCTGATATCCCACTTACAAATATACATATGAACATCTCAGCATGATGCTGGTCAGAATCTAGCAAACAGCTGTATGCACTCGTTGATGCAGTTTTCACTAAACAACCAAGATACTTAGAAATTTGTTGCTAACATTTTCCATATTGGCTGAGTGTAACATCACCTATTGCATCACAAAATACATGAAATAATTATCATGGAAGGTCTTTGAATTGCACCATGGACACATGTCTGCAGAGTATACAATGTGCAAAACAAACAGCTGATACAGCACTCCCTACTATTATTCATATAGTGTCTGTCTGTCTGTCTGTCTGTCTGTCTGTCTGTCTGTCTGTCTGTCTGTCTGTCTGTCTGTCTGTCTGTCTGTCTGTCTGTCTGTCTGTCTGTCTGTCTGTCTGTCTGTCTGTCTGTCTGTCTGTCTGTCTAATTATCTATCTTATGTGGTCTCTAGTTAAACTGTGAGCATTATCAAATTTATGTGGGTATGGTGATAGGTGTGGTTTTAGCCATAGCCTCACGTACAAGAATTTTCCTGTGTTACAAAAGCCAATGGAAAGACCAATCGGGCTGAAATTTGGCACATGGTCTCCAAGTATCTAGGTAAGCATGATTAACCACATTGGGTGTAATTTGGCCATAACCACACCCACCAGGGGGTTGTTTTGTTATCACAAGCTAATGAAAGGACCAACCTGGCTGTAATTTGGCATGTGGTTTCCAAGGAACTGGGTTAGCACTATTGGGTAGGTGTGGATGTGGCAATAGTTGTGGTTTGGTCATGGCCACACCCATAGGAAGTTTGTTTGGCTGTCAAGAACTTTTTTTGTACCAATCATGCTGAAACTTGATATATGATCTCGAAGTAAATGGGGGAGCATTATTAATTACATGTGGAGATGACAATTGGTGGGGTTTGTCATAGCCATACCCACATAAGGTTATTTTGGCAGACAAAAGTGAATTTAATGACCAATCAGACCTAAATTTAGCATATTGAATACAAGTAACCTGGTGAGTGTCATTAAACAGGTGATTTGGTTTGATGCAGCCACACACACAAGAAGTAATTTTAGCTTCTAAAATCTAATCAAAGGATGACCCAGGCTGAAATATGGCATGTGTCTCCAAGTAATCGGTTAAGCATTATTGACCTTACACGAGTGTGTCAAAGTACATATCCATTTTCTTTATTATGTTTTTAAAGGTGCAAGTAAAGCAGTACAACTTGTAGGTCTGTCTTTTCTGACTCCACCCCAATATCTAAGGTCAGCCAATAATAAGTACTTCAGATAATTAAACTTGAAAGTAGATTTAACCCATAACGTAATGACAAGTAGTTGAATTAAAAATCAAAGCTCTGTGGGCAAGTACATATGTTCCACTTGCATGACACCAATAAAACACAGAAAGTATATGATGTGCTAAAACACAAGAAAGTACATGATGTGCAAAGAAAAAACAACAAAAGCTAATAAAAGATAGAGAAGTGGTCCCTCTAAAACATTTAAGCTAGTTAAATTAATGATGGGATGTGTTGAAACAAAAAGGTTGTGGGGATGGTGTTCAGTTGCTGCTTCTGCTTGTCATGCAATTTGACTTATGGGTCCACTCTGAGGTGTAAGTTGTCCATCCACTGTGCAGGGTTACTAGCAGGAGTTCCATCACAAGACATAAGGAAAGGACAGAGAAGGTGCATGTTCTAGGCTAAGATATTGTATCTGGCACGAGAAGACATGGAGGTGTACAAATTGTTTATAAATACAGAAAGTGGCACTAGAATGCAAAATGGTTATGTTGGGGGAGAGTTTTCTAAATCATGCTTTTTTCCTTAGCTCAAGGGTAATGCCCTCTCTGGCCAAGGAAATACATCTTGTAGCATGACAAGATTAGATTCCACCTTGCATGTAGGACTGGCTGCAGTAGGATGATCTCCAGCAGGGGTTGGGCATCCCAAGTTGACTGCGCCTGACCCCTGAATGCTTGGATGCAGTCACACCCTGACGACGGGTTCTCTTCCAATAGTTACTGCCAGGTATAAAATATGAGCATCTCCTTTTCTCCATTGCCTCGCCACTGCTATGTCTCTTTTCAAATACCAGGTCAATGAGACATTCCTCTTCCTCTTTCCTCAGGTTTTCTTCTATTGCATTTCTAATGCCTGATTCTCTTTCATCCTCCCCACATTCAATGGCTGCTAACTTGGAGTAATGATCTCCTTACTCTCCAGCTTTTCTATTCTGGTATTGGAGAATATTGAGAGAAGAATAACAATCTTGTCAATGTCCAGGAGGGTGGTGGAGCTGGTTTTCCTTTTCTTGCAAGAAGGTGGGTGAGGGATCAGGGCAGGAGTGAATCCTGAGGACATAGGATGAGGTGTTGCATGAGTGAAAGGGCCCCTTCACAGTTGGGGTTAACGAGAAGCGATGTTTTAGAGATACTGCTGTAAATAATCCTCTTACGAGATAAATCGATTCCTGACAGAAACAAACACGACAGCATACGATTAACAACTATCAATTAAGTATGTACTATAAATGGAGCTATTCTAGGATGAAGTGAGCATGGACATCAGGAGAGTTGTAACCGCCATTTTCTATTAATTTTAAAAACATTTATTAATGCTACAATTTAATTTTGGGAATAGCACTATGGCTTCATTGGATTTTATCTGTAAAATACCACAAGTTTTTAATTGTTTTATAAATTTTGAAAAACACTATGATTCTGATTGCATCGAGCATATTACTCCATTCACTCCACATCCATCTCTCAACAGCTATAATTCTGCTTGAGTCCAGTGACCTAGGCTTTCGAAATGAACTGATGCTGGCCAAGTGTTTCTGGTTATGTGGAATGCAGGACTGACCCTCAGTGGTGTTGAGCTGAGCCAGAGGGGTGTCTGGCTTAGGCATAAGCAACATTGCCTTACATCTAAGAATTTGTATGGCATAAAATAGTGTTTAACCATAGTAACACACTGCTGCAACCAAAGTAAACTACTCCCACCCACAGAGTATATTATATTTGTCACAATCACTCACTTTTTCTCCCTATGAAGGTAGGAATATCTGGGTTCTGATAGAACATTCTTCAAAACTGAAGCAATGACCCCTTGATATGGAAGTCCTGTGGAATCAAAGTCAATGTGAATTCATACATCCACTACGCAAGTTCAATAACACAAGGATGCACTGATCTGGAATGCTAATGGTATCTGATCACAATGTCATGGATAAATTTTGAGAATGCACTAAAATGTAATTCATTTTAATAGACTGACACAGGTTCAAAGTGTTCAAAATTAATGCTTCTCTGGTATTGTGGTTCTTCTTAGTGAATTATTTGGAAAAAATTTCGTTTCATACTCTATATCAGTCATATGTGATTAAAAAGGATCACAAATTATGGATGTAGTGTCATCCAATCTATGTCCAAGGTTGCATGGATTATCATTACTTTTCCATCAGTAATTATGCAGAGAAGAGGGCAAGGATATATCATTGCCCATCTTCTGCATAACTGTAGAGTCACTTTGTCCCAACCCATCACTTTCAATATAAGCATATAATCTGTTTAGCTAATACCAATGAACTGCAGCAAAATTTTTTATTCAACTAGGTCAAGAATACTTCATGTTCTAAATATGAAATAAAAAAACAGGATAAAATAACATGCGTCCTGCCTGAACCATCTATTGAAAAATTATTGTCATTAACACCATTTTGTTCATCTAGCTTCTTGTGGGCTATATCTGTGTCAGAGGATCCACATTTTTAATGAATGAACCTTTCTTATGATTATTTATATAACAGAAGTGATCCTTATTATGATTATAGAATGAAGAAATCTTATGAAATGCTCTTGCATAAGTATTATACTTCATCTTTAAAAGTTTCACCTGGTGAGTCATAATAGAAATAATGTGTATTTATTATGCGGGTGGTTATCATTATCATTATTACTAGCACGCAATTGCGGCCTTCCGCTGCATTGCTTGCTAGGCCCACTTTGGTGGACTGTGGTCCTAAAATTGTCTTAAGGATGGAAATATCTTGTGTGAGTACATGTCTTTCAGGATGACATGTTTTTTGAAAGCATATGTCTTAAGTGAGGTCATGCTTTGTAGGAGGAAATATCTAGCACGAGGTCATGTGTTGGTTGAGTGTTTGTCTTTAAGATGGCATATCTTATTATCTGTTTTGTTTTACTGGAAGACAATTCTTACTGGATGACATGATTTACTTGAGGGTATGCATTGTAGAAGAGCATAAATATGAATTTCTCTTAACATTAACATATTTTGCAGGAAGCCATGCACAATTGGTGGACTCATTCAATTGGTGGACATATTGAGCAGTAGCTTATCTTTCATTATTCATGCTTTCATAAGTTAAATGCTATTTTATTTCATTGATGCAATTGTACTTTTTAAATGGGTTACATGTTTACAATTAAATGCATGCCTGTAGGATATTGAGGGGTTTAAAACAACATGTATTGTGTGACAGCATGTTTGTCTGGAATGACTCGTAGGTGTTTATGAATTAAAAATTTTTTTAAATTTGAAGTCATGTTCACTGTGTGCTCATGTATAATGAAAGATCAAAATTCATTAAAAATGAAATAGTATCATACTGTTTAGAGGAACAGTATCCATTATGACTTTGTACAACTTGTATTTATTATGGCAGTACAATAAAATTTCCATGAGTAGTAAGGATTGAACTTGTTTCTGATGATTCCTTGTTGCTATCTGTGATGGAAAATAAGATTATGTGTGAATGTGTTCATTCATTGAATATAAATTTTTAAACATTACATATAATTACATACCATTTTTTTGGAAGAATTTTATGCATTCTCTATTAAGCAGCAGTGTTTTCTTGTGATTCATCATCGCAGTTAGATATTGTTTGATGATTTTGATGTGTACGAATGTAAATTGCAATGTTGTGAAAAAAATTGTATTCAACAAAAATGCAATAGTAAAATGTGCATTTGAAATATTTGATGTTTACATAAATTATTTAAAAAAATAATATCTTACCATAAAGGTTGTATTGTTTTTATGGATGATTTCACAATTTTTGTTGATACATTGTTTCTTAAATTTTAATTAAATTTTAATTAAATTTAAACTTCTTTATGTTTCATTCTTTTCTATAGAATTTCCTGATCAGTGTCATTGTAATTTGAGATGGGTGCCATGATTTTCAAATTGTTCTTTGAACCAGTCCTAGCCCTAGCCACATATAATTGTCCGTGAGAGAAGAAATTATTTTATAGATACATTCCAATTCTATCAAATGTTTGCCTCTGACTTTTGTTAGCTGGGACAGCAAATGCAGGTCTGATAGGAAATTGCTTCCTCCTTATTTCGAATGAATACTCATTTTCTTGTGTGACATGTGTAATTCTAGGTATTAATATAATTCTGCCTGCATTACTGCCTGTTGTGATTTTGGATTCAATGATGTGTTTGTGTAATTGATTTACACTATATTGTGTTCCATTGCAGTGTCCATTTTGTGGGTCAAAGTTCCGCAAGAGCATGATGGGACTGACAACTTTCATATTGATGATGTGTGTTGGAAATCCTGAAGGAGTTAATTTGTTCAGAAACTCAACTGAATATAATCTCTCATTGTTCACAGTATCACAGCTCTTGTATTTCTTTTCAATTCCAGGAAATGAGGTCATCATCATGCTATTTACTTCTTCAACAGCTTTATTGATTGGTGCAATTATGGCCACCTTTGCTTTGCTTGAGGCGATGGAGTTTGAAAGATAACCTTTAAATACAAACTGGCATAAATCTGTTAAACTGGTGGTGGTTTGGCATAGCTCTGGCTCTAATTATATTTTGAATTGGCCTAGTTTAGATACTCATGGACTTAATCCATTTCCAATTTTAAGTATATAATCAGCATAGTTTGAGTTCTGTATATTCTGCAATGATTGTATATGATGATTGAAATGTAACTCCAGTGTTTGTATGTTCTCCCAAATATGTGATTTTTTCAAGGTTGCATCTATCACTTGTGCCTGTGATCCTTGCTTAACAACTGTATGTTTCCAATCTGCAGAGAAAAGTATGGTTAAGCCTGCAAATCTTTTGTTTTTACTTCTTACATTCTGTGGACTGCGATCAAGGCATTCATATAGGTATCTGTGTCCCCTGGTAACCTCATCTATCACTAATAGTTGTCCAGTTGCTCAAAATTTGCTGAAACCACAAATGGAGTTCTCTTTAATAAGTAGTGGGATTTTGCATCTAGAGTGAAGTGTTCTTCCATTGAGTAATAATGTTGCTGCAATGCCTGAAATTGCTGTTGCCAAGGCAATTTTATTAGAAGTCAAAAATGGCATTGATGGTATTGGTTTTGCTTGTACCACCACTTGCACTTGAACAGAATGTTTTGCCCTCATCTAGTTCAACTGATCATTTTATCTTTTCGTAAACTTGTTATTGTCCTGAGTTTGATGTGGGTTATAGAATGACTACATTTTGTTGGAGTTGTGCAGTATTATAATTCATATCTTCTCTTAGCACAGATGGAAGTTGTATTAAATAAACTATGCTTGGATCTGGTGTTGGAATTCCAAAATTTTTATTTATGTCCAAACCATCAAACTCAATTTTTTCTTGTAGTTGTAAAAGTAATTCATGCATTGTTTGCATGGATATTGTGGTCTCCTGTTTGCTCCTCATGATGTCCTCTGTCAACTTATGTTTCCACATGTTTCAGAATGACAGTGGATCGGCTGGCATATAGTACAGTAATATTGTGCAGAATACTTCTCTTAATTGTGGACTGAATCTGATGCTTGATGCCTCTTCCATCACTCAGTTTCATTTATTTTTATGGTCCAGTAGTCCCATTTGAAGGTATGCTGCCTGGAATTTAGGACATTCATGACCATCAATGGTGTGTAAATATTCATATATGGTTGATCAGTTTTATGATGTAGTAGCATTTGTAGATGATATAATTTGGATTGATGTGGACTCAGTAAAATTGTTGGAATGCATCCCAGTGAGTTATTCATGAGTAGTTTATGTTCGACTGGATGTTCTTGACGACATCTTTGCCATTGTTTCATTTTTTGACTAAAAGTGTAGTATTTTGGCAAGTCTGGATATGTGATGCCATTAGCAAATTCCTCATGTTTATTAGTTCAAAGTAATAATTTAACTTTGTTACTGGCTCTCCATGTTGAATTGTCTCTACTTCTTGTCCCTCTTGGTACAGGACAACCTGATCACCTGGTAAATGACACAGTAGTTTCTCTACTGGTGGTTTCCTTGATTGTAATGGGAATTAGTAGATTTGCCAGTATGCCTCACTTGTGGATATGTACTGTGCATGAAGAAAAGTTTCAATTTCATCATGAACAACCTGTTCTTGTCCTTCTTCACCTTCTACTGTAAAAGTAACCTTGTCAGAACCCTTGGTGATATATTTGTACAGATATTTTATAGCTTCAACTGAGTTTACTATTTCAACATTGATGTGTGCACCGTACTTAGAAATGAGTTATATGGTACCACCCATTTGTTATCCACATTGCACTCTCTGTTGTTTTTCATTTGTAAATTGTGTGTCAATACACCTTCGTCTGAAGATCTGCAGCGATATTCTGGGTATGAACTATCTCCTGCAATTGTGGTGTTCCTAAATGCGTTAGGATAATCCTTGGTACAGTGACAGTCCTGATCTACATCTTCCATGATGGACATTGCATGTTTGCTGCACCACAGGGACTGTGTATGTTATTTGCAATGATTGCTTGGTGTAGTATTGGATTTTCATTTTTGTTCAAAATTTCACAGGATAATACTCTATCAATAAATTCTGGGTTTCGTTGTTTACATTCATCCTCCATGATGAATAGATTGTGTGAATGAGTTAAACCTCTCTTCTGTCACTAATGGTTGATGAATTAACTCTTACTCTACTCAGTACTTGTTTTTTTAACATGTCGTCCATGAGGCTGTCATGTTTTATTTGAACACTCATGCACATATGGCCAGCCAATCACTTGGTTTTTCTCCTGGTAGTAGAGCTTCTTGGATTTCTTGCCAATTGGGATTAGTTGTGAATGTTATGAAGTAATCAGGTTTTCCCATATGCCTAACCACTGTCATTGAGTTTTGGAAGCATTCATTCTAATGATGTGGAGATCCTGTGTTTGTTGGTGGGGGAATAATTCTTCTGCCTGCATTCACACCATATCCTTGAGAGACTGTGTCATATAATCCTTGGTAATTTTCAGCTTTAATAGTTGTTTGATAGTTCCTTGATAGTTCCTTGATAGTTCCTTGCCCACGTTAATATTGAATATTCAGTTTTTGCTTGAGCATCAACAGTGTACTGTAGGGTTAGTTGTCTCACCCTCATTAAGAAGTTACTCATCTTCTCTTATTTGTAGGCGATAGGAGTAAAAATCTGTTGGAGATATTGCACTGCCATTGTTTCTCTTCAACCCAATTTGCCAGCCATCAATTCCATGTGGGAAGAGTAAGATGTAATGTAAGGAGTCATAACTTCTATGGCATATGTTGATGCATGTAAGTTGTCCATCTCTGCAATGGACAATGACATCTAGGTTTCCTATACATGTACTCAGAATAATGACGGCAACTTCAGATGCTGATGGTAGGTTATAAGTTCTGCAGTGGGCCTCCTGAGGTTTCAATGCTTTGTCTGCATGACAGATTATTTTAATTTTCCCTTGTGTCCAATTCAGTTGCATCCTTGAAACTTGTGATGTGATTGTTGCATGAGTGCAATTCTTCTTGAAGAATCTGAAATGTTTCTGGATGTAATTGTATGTGGTTTAATCGGTTTTGAAGTTCATAACTTGAGTCATGAAAGTAAAGTTATGAAAATTTTGGACTTCCTTCAGAGTTACTTGGGAGGAGTGATACAATTCTGTGATACAGCTTTCCTTGAGTTTTAATGTTGGACTGTAACCTGGAGCAACAATGTCATTGCAACCAAGTGACGCTCAAGTGCATTGTTGTATGCTCTTGTTTGATTAAGGAAGTGATGTCCTGATTTATTTGTATCAAATGTTTTTTTATGTTTGTAGTGGTTCTGGCACTGATTGTAGTTGAACTTTTCCTGCCTTGCAACACAAGGTGTTCAATTCGGATGTCCATTTGTATGCTTTGCAATGTATGCATGGGTTGTAAAAGGTTCTGAGTGTGTGTTGTGGTGTTTGCTGTAGTACATCTTGTTCATTGAAAACTTGCAAATTGCATGAATTTGCAATGTTTCTTTGTGTTACCTGCAACGGTTAATGTATATATCTATATTGCAATGTGGTAATTATTAGGTGATGTGGGTTTCTTGTAACAAATTGTGAATTTTATTGCATTCCAAGTTAACAAGATAAAAGAATCTATCAGTAATTCCAAAGGAAGAATTAAATATTTTGAACTAAGTAATCATGGTGCACAAAATCTAATTATTGCAAGGGACTCCTGCTTTGGGAGAACAGGTGAAAATATAAAATTCTGTGCTACCATTAATCATCTCCACCCCTTTCTCTCCCCCCCTTCCCTTTTACCACCAAACCATTATTCCTGTCTAACAAAATTAAGTTTCTATATATTAAAACATCCCGTATTTATTGCTAATGTGTGGATATGCATATCTATTTTTATTCTTTTAAAAAAAAATTTTTTTTTTAGGGCAATGCTATCTACATGTAGGGTTTTTTTGGTTGGATTTTTGGGTGTGTAATTACTTCATTCACGAATTAAAAATATTTTATTTAAGTTTGTGTCGTCTTGTTTTTTTTTCTTTGTTGGTAACATTTGGAGTATATTTATTAATTACCTGATGAATTCCAGAATGATGTCTTGTCCTGGCAGTTTGTGAACTATTGCTTCATTGATTGGTTGACTCATTTCGAAGCCTCATGTTTTGTGTTTCACAAATTTGTTGTATACGTAAATGGTGCCGTTCATTTGTTTCATTTTGATGCCTTATTGTTTTACTGATGGATGTGTCCTGTAAGCATGTGTGGTGTTGTTCATCTGTCTCATTTTAGTGCCTCACAGATTGACTGGTACATATGTTCTGTATGTGTGTGTGATGTTGTTTTTCTGTCTCATTTTGATATCTAAATGCTTGTCTGGTGGACATTTCCGAGCCTCATGTTTGATGTTGACCTTCTGTCTCGTTCTGATGCCTGACTGCTTGTCTGGTAGACATGTCCTGGACTCATGTTTGGTGTTGATCTTCTGTCTCGTTCTTATACCTAACTGCTTGTCTGGTGGAGATGTACTGAACTCATGTACGGTGTTAATCTTCTGTCTCGTTCTGATATCAAACTGCTTGTCTGGTGGACAGATCTTGGACTCTTGTTCGGTGTTGATGGATTGTCTCATTCTGATACTTAACTGCTTGTCTGGTAGACAAGTCCTTTTTTCAAATGTCTGTTTGTCCGTAAGTAATACTACTTCTTGTGGGAAGTTCAAATCACTTCACGATTTTTACAGTCCATTTAGTGTAGCACTGGGAGAAGATAGATTGAAATTCATCTTAATTGTTGCTCTGTGAGAAAAGAAAAAGGATTCAAATATCAATCTTGAAAAAAGGGGCCCAAGAACCAAGACTATTCTATTAAGGCATATGTCTCTCAATTTTAAAGTAGGAGGTTTATATCATCGACAGGTCTTTTGTCCACATTGTTTTCCTCATTGCACACTCCATTTTTTAAATTCTTTTAATTCTTTCAAATCGATAAAAAATAAATACTATTCCAACCCACTATTATAATATGAAATATATTAAATGTATGTAATATATGATATAATAAATCCCTACAAAATATAAGAAGCAATTTAGACAATTTCCTAACTACACTGGAAAAAAATTCTTGTGTAATTATAAGTCAAAATGTTTTGTCTGAGTGTATAATTCCTTCCAAAATTCTTAAGAGATAATTATCAATCAGTCAGGGCTGAATTAGGTCACCACACTTAGAGCCTTCCAGGTGTTGTTCAGTGAGAGGAACACTCTGAGAAATGATTTTACAGCATGATCAGAAATATATATTTAGCCACACATATTGGAAGTTATTTTCACTGGCCAAAATAAATTTTGAATTTACAAAATAATTAATTAATTGCATGTTTTTGTTTTTATAAGATTAGTCCAACAAGTTTTACAGGTAGAATATAGCAGACAAAACAAGATTGCTTAAAGGAGAGTAGAGACTGAAAAAAAAAACAGCACAGGTTCATATTATTCTCTAATGTCATGTAGTGTATCGTTGAGTTCAAATGTTACTTTGTTGCTGATATATTTTTTTATTCTTCTCAGGAAGCTTCATATTTAGACATATAACCCATATATTAAACTATCTAGAGAGCGTTCTTTTATTTTCAGTTGAATTTCATTGAGTTCCATTTTTCCCCCCTCTGATATTGTTTAAGTATGGAAGTATGGTAGAATAATTAGTGACCATTGAACTGATGGATAAGAAGGTTTACAGCTGGATATTTCCATTCTTTTTTTCCTATTCATAAAAATGATATTAATAATGTAACAATGATTTTAGGAAGTTGGTATGGATCTTCAATTATCATCTACACATTAAGAGATGAAATTGAAGATAAGAGATCCAAGATTTGAATAAATGAATTTTAAGTTATTGTTGTAATAGATTGTGCTTGAAGTTTATAAAAATTAAAGAATTGGAAAGGTTCTCAGGATATTTTCCCACCCTCATAGGGTGCAGGTGTTTGACACTTTGAAGTGTGGCATTGTACACAATGAAATCATAGACAGTGTCCCATACTTCATCCACATAGTATGAGGACACTCGAAAACATTTCTTTAAAATTGAAAACAAACCCCATTTATTTGGTTCACAATCTTTTTCACTGGTTACTTCAAAAGCAGAACTCTTGCTGGAACTCCCCAATTTATAATTACAATTTTTGGGTTGATGGTACAAAGTTCACTGCAAAGCATCATCGATAATTTCACATGGTCTACCACCAATTATTCATAAGCTTGTATAATTAATATGGCTGCATTTTCAGACAAATACAGGAAAGAATTTTGCAATGAGCAGTACCTTCTCCAACTGTAGGCAATTCATACGGTTCCTAAATAAACAGGTTGAAGAGATTCTTTTATTTATTTATTATTTTTTGGGGGGTTGGGGGATTTCAGTAGTGTAGAGATCAATCATATAATCAGCACAGGCAAATTATTTAAGAGGGAAGTGGAACCCAAATTTTGAACAAATGTAACAACCATATAACCAAAACATGGTAAAAATCCCCAATACCTTTAGTTAATACGGCAAATTTAGAGCTTCAATTCGCAAATTAATTATACTGTGTATACACCACCAACATCATTTTAAAATTTAGCAGAAACAAGTAATATTTCATTAATACGTGTCTCGATACTGTGTCAAATGTACTGTCCATATGATATACCTTTGCACATGCTAAACAAAGAATAATGCCTAACAGCATAACAAAATTAGAATTACATTAACAAGTCAAATTCAATAGGGATCTGAAATTGTCTAGTTTAGCGATCTGCTGTTAATTCACACTGTTCCTTTCACAAGCACGACAAATAAATAGACCTCATTGGCAGACTCCATCCGAAGATTTGGGGCAATCTTAAGCAAACGCTCCTGTGAAAATTCACATGGGGGTAAGGTGTGCAGGACTCCAATGGTGGGCTCCTTTTGTTGCGAGCCATTTCCACCTTTTTCAGTCTCCACGCCCTCCATGGTGTGCAGGGGAACAATTCCAGCAACATCTTTCCTTTGCAAATAGCTCAGGAGACTCTTCAGTGGTCGTAACTGAGTCGAGGAGTTGGATGCTTGTCCATCCCAAAATGAACTTGGAATGGCTCCAGGCAAGGCCAGGAGAATGCAGTGTCCTGCATTCTCCATGCGTTTATTTACTTCCTCCAAATGGGATGGCTCAAGACAGAGTTTCTGAGTGATTCGAAGGGCACCCATCTCATCACCAGGCTCCTTAGCATTTGCCAGAAGCTCAGCAACAGCCGGATCTCCATCAATGAGGTGCAATCGTGTGGGAAAGCTGGTATTCTTCAGAACCAAATTTCCATGCCAAATAACAGGATAGGCTTTTGAGAGATCAGTCAAAGTTTTCAGTTCTAAATTAGGTTTGGATGCAGTCTGACCCAGACCATCGGAAAAAGATGTGGGTCCTGTGAAGTCTCTTAGCTTCTGGGCAGAGTATGCTGCATCATGAGCCACCATGTCGGTCATTGAATGAGAAGGATGTGTTGATGGTGGAGGAGACAGGGAGACTTTACCCACTCTATCCTTCGGTTCAGCTGAGTTAATATCTGCAGAAGTCTTCTGTGTATGATCATTCTCTTGATTTTTTTCATCCCCTCCACTCCGATGAGCTCCACCAGTGCCACTGCTGTGCTCACCACTCCTTTTCCCTCGCCGCTCACTTCGATAGTCCTTATATCGATTGGCAGAATGGCCAATGCTTCTTTTATACACTCCATGATGTGAGGAAACATGTGAGACATTCTCAACACTGGAGCGGTTACTGTGCAGTTTGTGATACTGATAGGTGTCAGTACAGTTCCTTGGTCGTTTTGTTTGAAACTCAAAGTCTCCTTTGCTGCTGGTGCTGCCAAACCTATTGCTTCCATTACCATGTGAACCTCGGTAAGAACGATGCCTCCCTCCAAATACTCCTGTCCCAAAATCATTCACATTGTTGAAGTCATTGCCAAGGCTTTGAGAACGCCTTCTCTTATGGAAATTCACAGGATCTCGATGAAAGTAAGTCAAGTCATCATTGGCCGTACGTCTCACATCAGATGGAGAATCACACACTTCAGTTCCAACTCTCTGGCCTTGATGAGACCGATAAGAGCCTTCGAAAGAGGATGCCACAAAATTCATTGTGGAGTCAGCATTAGAGAAATGCCTGGCATAGTCTCCTGTTCCAGACATCTCCATTCTGTCATATCCTCTGTAAGCTTTTGGAGAATGTAGATTTAAATCTGGAGACATATGTGAATGGATATGACTTTTGTTGGCTCTTCCAATGGACACGGCCTGACTGTTGCAATTAAGATCTTCAAGATATTTGTACTCAGAGTCCGGACAATGACGAATTGATTGGATGATATAGATTTGGAGAGGAAGATTGGTGTTCTTGAAATGGTATTGGGTAAGGGAATTCACAGCAGTTTGAGCAACGTCTGCTCTTTCAAAATGAACAAAAGCATGATTTTCTCCAGCGGTGTGGTCAATACGTCCAATTGAACCGAAACGCCTCAATTCTGAACTGATCTCAGTCAGATCCGCTTGTCCACTCAGATTCCCAATCCAAACCTTAGCCGAAGGATTTCCTTTTTTGCCAAACTCAACTTTCAACTTCCCATTTCCATACTTCCTCTCATGCATGTCTTCCTTTGCATTCATAGCATCAGCAATCTCATAAAACTTAACAAATGCATAAGAAGTGTTAGCTGCCTTTTGCCTTTTAATATAAACACATTCGATGCGACCATATGGTTTAAAAAGATCGCACAACCAACGCTCTGTAACATCAAGCCACAAATTACCAACAAACAATGTTCTAGAGACGTTAGGGTCTGTAATATGGACAGACCCACCCTTGCAGGGTAATTTCCCTAAGCCATGAAGAAAATGGCTTTTGGAGAAACATTGGGGTGCAGGCTCTGGGGAAATGTTTAAGCAGTTAAGGTCACAGGAAGAAGAGTGTGGAGGTGGGGAATCATGAGGGTAGTTGTTACTCCCACCTCCCTGGACGTAGGAACTCAAGGTTGGTGACCCACCCTCTTCTCCTTCACTACTCAGATAGTTATGGGGTGTAGAAACTGGGTGTCTATCACCGGGTTGTGGCCCATCCACAACTTTGGGGTGTTGATTCAGTGTGGACCTGGACCAGGTCACCTCCAAGTTTTGTTCAAAGAAAAGGGAATGATGCATTCGATTTAATGCCTCCCTAGCTTGTTCCATACGATCAAAGGTGATATAGGCATGTCGACGTTTCCCAAAACCCATCACTTTAATTTTGGCATAGCCATATTTTTTGAAGCCATGAAAAAGATATTTCCTTGCTTCTCCATCGGTCAATCTCTGAGAGATATTCGAAACATGCAATGAGTAATTTTCATAATATGTGGGAGCATATGATAAAGTACCACCCATACCCCAATCTGGTGAACTCCCCTTCCTTCTTCCACCACAATGATTCTCCATCTCATCATGTTCCCGTGCTCTGTATTCTCTATTCTTGGAGTTCCCAAGCGGCTCATCTCTCAAATCATCAGAAGAAGGACAGAAGGGCATGCTGTATATCTGGGACCTCTGTGAGGAGTTGGTTGAGTGGCTAAGTTTGGGGTAAACTTCAGTGTCGCTGGATGTTCTAACTTCTCTGTGGCTAGTTGTTGATATTGCTGGACTAGGAGACGAGTAAATATTCTGTTGAACTATCCTCTGTTGCTTAGAAACAATCTCATGCTTTGGCCTAGGCAATCTTTCCCCAAAGTGTCTATTCATCTTTTGTTTCTTTATTCTCGCAATATATTTTTAGATTGGTTCAGAGATAATTACCACTTTGTTGTATCTATCAACACTGATTACTGTTGTGATCTTTTATATCAAAGAGAAGAACTTCAGCAAATTCAACAAGACAGCACTCAAAATGTAGGACAGGTTCCAATAGACAGAAACACGCCACCAATAATGAAGAAGAACTTTATTAAACCACAATTAGAAACCTGTGTGTCTTTTTCCTTCTGTTTCTATTGCCTTCAAGGACTAAATTGATCCACAAGATTTGGCTTTTGAGAAACAATCGGTAACAAACTATTGGAATTATTTCTTTCTCTCCACACAGTAAATAAATTTTCCTTCCTCCTTCAGGGGCGAAAATTAAAGTTGGATGACCTAAAGTGAGACAAAGCTATAAGTGAATAGACTTTGTTACCTGATTTCTATAATATTATGTATTGTGGTCCAAAACATTTCACACATTGGAGATTAATATATCACCAAGGCAACACAGTCTCCAAACAAAATAACACTTCTAGCTTTTCTACTTGTTGGAAGACTCAAGTATACTTTACACGCGCACACACACACACACACACACACACACACACACACACACACACACACACACACACACACACAAACACACACACACACTAGGTTTAGAACAGGGAATGGTAATTAGTTATTTTATAAAGTGTCTTACTTTGAGAGTCAACACACGCTGTCTCCAGGTTTCACGCTGTCTCAAGGTTTCACGCTGTGTCCAGTGTCACGCTGTCTCCAGTTTTCACGCTGTCTCCTGCTTTCACGCTGTCTCCAGGTTTCACGCTGTTATCTTGCGGAATTCTATAACACGCCCAACACAATCCAAATCTTTGCTTTGAGATCCTCAACTAACGATTAGTAGGAAGGCTTCACGCTGGAGTCAGATCAAGATAGAATTCGCACGCAACACCCAGCGGTCTTCTTATCACCCAGCGGTCCTTTAAACAACCAGCGGTTGTCTGCTCAGAACACTGGAAAAGACTCAAGAACAGTGAACAAATGAAGGTCCCTTTCCAAAATGGCTACTATGTTTCACGTGATGTTATACTTAGCGAAACTGCGCAGGTGCTGTGACCTTGCAAATGCTGCACCCACGCTGGGGTAGGGGGACCCTGTGGCTTTGCTGCCATGGGAACGTAATTCAAAATTCTTGGATATTACTTTACCAGCTTTTTCTTCAAACTCTGGAACTTGTGGTCATCTACTTGATCCTGCTACAGTGATCAAACGGAGATGCCTGTATTTTCTAAGGTAGATTCGCATTCCTAGTAATGTTAAAATATCCAATGTATATCCTGCAGGCTTGCACCAACTCGTTGGTTTGGGCAACACTCCTGGTAATACCCTGGCAGCAGCGTTTTTTTGCAGGGAAAAAGAAATCTGGCTGACAATGGCAGCAGAGGAGGGACGTTCATACCTAACCATTGGGCAGTGTCATCAGCTACCACCAGGTGGAGGTAAGAACTAAAGTAAGAAATTGATGGACAGCTCATCAATTCAGTATGTTGGTGAAGTTAGAGACAAGGCATGCAAGGTAATAAAGCTGCATATCCTCTCTTTCTCATCACTCAAAAACCACTGAAACCTAGCTCCATAGTGCTGGCAGGAAAATAAAGTGGCATATTCCAAGCTTGCTTAACCAAAAAAAAAAAAAAAAAAAAAAAAAAAAAAAAAAAAAAAACTTCAACATTGAAACCTTACTCCTTAGTGCACACAATTGAAGTGACACCAGGACATCGTGCCAACATAGAAATCAACTGCAATTAGTAGTAATTTTGGTCTTATGCGTTATGTCTTACATGGGAACCACCCCCATTTTGTCCTAATTTTTGTCTTCTGAGAGGTGAAAATATGGATTAGGACATAGAAATGTAAAATAATACCAAAAAATCATAAGGATATCCCAGCAAAGAAGGTAATGAGTACCAATTATTCTTGTTGGAGTGGCCTTAACTAGTTGAGGAATCCTTCACATTTCAGTTAGTGGAGCATTTGTAAAATAAGATACACATGAAAGATAATCATCCATAAGTTGCAAATTTAGCAATTTTATCTACTCAAACTGTAACACTATAGGTAAATATCACCAAATATTCTTTCATGCTATCTGGAACTGCACTCGACATCTGTCTTCATCGTAAAGGTTGTCCAAAAAATTAGATGACCAAAATCATTATCCTATAATATCGATTGCTTGTTGTGTGTTCCCACAATTCTCAAGCAATCATGACAAAATTCCCTTGATACATTGGGGGGGGGTGGGGGAGGTGAAATTGATGGGGGCGAGGGGAATTGCAAAGTATGACCACACACCTCTTTGTCTATAGATCATTTTAGCCACACCATAGAATTGCTTATTTCTTTTCCATATTCTACAGCTATCGGGTTCCTTAGATATATTGACTTACCTTTATGGATTCGGCAATACAATGTGGTAAATAAATGTAATTCAGTGATTTATTACCTAATTAAAATTATGTGTGCGTATGCATGTTTGTAAGCATGCTTCATCCGACTCAGATCATTTTATGGCATGTAATCAATAGAGTAGATAACAATTGAACTCAATTAATAAAATTGGACTCACAAATAACAAATCAACTTGATTCTTCATCTAGTATAAACAATTTACTCAAGTCCCTAATCATAACGTAATAAAGAAAGTGTGTCTATGTCTGAGTGTTCTCTATTCAACATACCAATTATAAAATGCTTATTTTTTAATGCTCCATATGTGTCAGTATTAAAAAAATGAACTAAGGGTGGGTGGAGGGGGGGGGGGGGGGGAGGAATGAAATAAGAGATAAAGGGGGTGAGGGTGGATCAAGGTAAAAGGAATGGAAGAGCAGAGAAAAGAATGAAGGTAAAAATGGAAAGTAAAATTTTTAAATCTATATTTCTTCTTAAATAGAAGATATTTTGAAAGTGAATACATTACCATGAGGGTTATGAACAGTATATATGGCCTAGGGTATGGTGTGGGAATGCTTGTCATGCAAATTATCATAATGTAAGGCATCATATAGTTCATTGCCCATCTGAACCACTCTGCAACATTCTGGTATATTAAATTTATCACTATTTTCCTCTCCTGTTGAGGTTTTGTCATCTATTTCTAGTATTTCACAATTTAGTATTTCGTCTGTAATCTGGTTGAGACGTTATATATATATTATCATTAAATGAATCTTTATGATGCCCAAGCTATTGCTCTTTTTGATACACACCAAATGTAACGAGTTTGATGGTATTTGACCGGTTGATATTGCTCCTTTGATTTTGCATGCGCATATTAGCATTTTATATTCATTTACATTTGTAAAGCATTCTCTATCTGCATATGATAAATTTTTGAAATGCACACTTCTAGCTTGTGTGTGTAGCTCCAATGTTAATATTCTCGGTCTAATTTATATTGATTGATCAAATTTTTGATTAACTCTCCAGGTAAATTCATCATATCCCCAAACCAGCCAATTGTCTTCATGAAGAAGTAAATATATGGCAACAAGAAAGCGCTAATGATGGCTTGCAAAGTTGTTGGAGTTGTGACTGATATATCTTGTATTTGTAAAAGATACTTAGCAGCTGTTTTCATTCTTCGGAATTTGTCACACTCAAACCAACTCCAATTAACTGGCAAACTTATCGCTCTTATATGGTGTTGACAAATGCTTTCCTGCCTGTCTGGGTATAATGCTTGCAGTGTCCAAACATCTGAAGCCATCCATGGGAGCGATTTGTTCATCATGAGATAGTTCCACATTGTGGTTGAGTAGCCGCAACTTCTTGAGAGCAATCATGAAGTCCATGATAATTAGACCACAGAATCAGTAAGTTCATGCTAATATACAACTGATTACTATTATAATTTATTTTCTTAATCTGATATTGATTGTGCTAAGCACTATAAAATAAATATAGTGCAGCTCTATTTCCCCTCATGAATTGTCTTGAGAAAGAGAAAGAGAAAGAAAAAGAGAAAGAGAAAGAGAAAGAGAAAGAGACCATTTTGTATGTGGCAGTGAGCCTTGTGTTATCATATCAGAATATTCCAGTTTGGTTCACACATATTTTAAAGGTGTTTGGAAATCTACTATTCCAAAATCATCTCGCTTTCTATTCAATCCGATTACCACCACTCTCACCATAATCAACTTACCATTGTACTTGGTATGATATCAATTCATTGTTAAATTTAGTGCAAGAAAAGGTACTCAAATTCTCAATTCTACATTACTTCCTACAATTAGATATTAAAATCATGATAATAAATGATACAAAACTACCCAACATACCTACATCAAGAATACATGTGTGCAGGCTACATCGAGTATGCAGGTGGAGTAGTAAGCATAATTACCATTTATTTTTTAGCTCAAACACACATTGCGGTATTCATGTCCCAATAGATGAATGAACATGCTCCTAACACTGACTGTTCACATGTGCACCAGGGCTCTATATCAGCATATAATTTTTTTGCAGTCCAAGATTCACACATTCTATAATGTGCATTTATGGATTTTAATGCATACATATGATAAATAATATTTGCTGACTGTTGTGTGTCAATGACACTTTTTTTAATGATACCTCATCATCCATAAAATTATATCTAATTCATTTTTATAAGATTTGTTATTGAGAGGAAATTTTTTTAAAGATGTACTACTAATTTCTTTTGGAATCTTCTTTGTGCTATGATTCTGATCTCTGTTAGATAAGAGCCATTGTTTGTGTGTGGATTTAGATGAATACTAAGCCACAACAGTATAGAGTGAAGCATTGGGATCAGCAGCTTCACCTTTCATTGCATTGGTTTTCAACCCAAGTGATCATGCTAAATACTGTTAGGATTATTTCATTCCCTACTCTTCTCCTTTCCTGTTGTTTCCTCACCACCATTTATCTAACTACAAGAATTAAAAGAATGATAGTGTGCCTTTAATAATTAGAACATATAGAATCTCTTTAATTTTACAAAATTGGGGAGATAACTAAATTATTTATTCATCGTGATATATCTCTACGAGAAATCTTTTTTTCATCTACAGTTACTTCTGCAGTATGAGATCTCTGTGGCTACAGTTACTTCCCTAGCATTAGGTCTCTGTGGCTACAGTTAATTCCCCAGCATGACATCTGTATGGCTATGGTTTGGTATCGGGTGACAAGGACAGTAGTTCAATGGTTACCTTCTGTAGGTATTATTCTGATTGCTATGGTTCCTTAGAAGGGCCCTCTGCTGAACAAGACATAGCCTGCTGGTTACTACTGTGGCTGCAAGGCCACTAGTGTTGGTGTAAGCAGACAGAAGCCTAGAACTATCTGGAGAAAAGCTTTGAATGAAGCCAGATCTAAGCACCATACTGTGGAGGTTGCCATCACTGCCCTTGTCAATGTCGTTCCTGCTGACTTCCAAACCTTCTATATTGAAGTGAGTATGGTCACATCTGGCAATACTTGATTCTGGTATGTGTTTGCTAATGTGTGTGTGTGTGTGTGTGTGTGTGTGTGTGTGTGTGTGTGTGTGTGTGTGTGTGTGTGTGTGTGTGTGTGTGTGTGTGTGTGTGTGTGTGTGTGTGTGCGCGCGCACATAGGGTTTTCAGTGATGATAAAGTGTGTTGTGTTGTATCCATAGGGTGTTTAGTGATGATGAAGTGGATGAGAGACTTGTGGCTATCTCAGAGCGAGACTGAAGCGGCATGGAGCACAACAACTGATACATATTAATAATGTTATTTTTATTTTGTGTTCTATGGTATGGATTATTGTTGTCATTATCCTTTGCCTTTATGGTATGGAATTGGATTGGCTGTGTTGCACATGATAATTTTTATGTGTTGTCAAACACATTATTCTTCAAACAAAATGGAGTAGTTGACTTTGCTCAGCTCAATATTTGTTGTGACCACAATGCACCTAAGTTATATGAATGAAATCATTTCAATTTTGATGCATTTTGGTTGAATTTATTGAAATTAAATAGGTTTTAATGCATAGTTTTTTACACCACAGTAGTTGGGTACTGTTTTTGTTTTTCCTTTTTTAAATTTTATTCATTTATTTATTTTTTAAATCAGTAGCAAGTGTGTCAAGAGTCTTGCTGGAAGTGAGTCAAGAGGCACAAGAGGAATCACTCAATATTAATTAATACAGTTGCACACATCCACACACATCCACACACACACAAACACACACACACACACACACACACACCCACACATGCACACAAACACACACACGCACACACACTTTCATGCTGCATCACATATTTACTGCTGTGATACAGGCCGGATCTAAGGTCACCATCCTATCAGATTGTTTTGAAATACCTGTGGACATGATTTATAATGCCCTGTGGTGCAAACGAACCCAGGCAATGCAGAAAGGGCACACTGTTCAGGGTGGCATGCCGCTGGGTATGGTGATTTACAAGACCAGAGGTGTTGCAGGCCATGAAGGGACAACCCCTCACTTATCATGCAAGGGTGTTCATTGCTTCAGCTGCACATTGCTCCCTCTTCTTGCTCTCATCCTTCATCTCCTCCCTTATTTCCTTTGCAATGTTCCTGGCCAGAATAGCATCCTCCACTTCCTGCCGCCAGATATTGCGGTCTAGAGAATTCTGGCACCAGTTCTATGACCTTGGTGGTGGAGATCAGTGTGGATGACATCTTTCCATCTCTGGTGTTGACCACCAAGAGCTCTCGAGCTGCAAGCATGGGTGCATACCAACAGCAATTTTGGCATGCAGTCGTCCATTCATGTGATGTGACCCAGGAAGCGTAGTCTGCATCTCACCAGTGTGGTTTCAATGCGTTCCAGGTGTGCCTGTTCCCTAATGTATGTGTTTTTTCAATTCTCCCACAAGGAAATCCCCAAGATGATACAGAGGTATCTGCTGTTAAAAGCTTAGAGACACCGCAGGTGATGTGAGAGAAGTGCAGCAGTCTCCAGTCCGTACAGGAAAACAGGGAGGATGACAGATTTCAGCAGGAGCCACTTGGTAAAGGTTCAGATCCTTTCCTGGTATGAAAGTATCTTACTGAGACAGGTGAAAGCCGTCAAAGCCTTCTCAATGCGGGAATTAACCTGAGCATCGACATTGCAGTCGTCTGTCATGAGGCATCCCAGATAGGCAAAGGTGTCAACAACTTGGACGTCTGCCTCACTGGAGTGAAGTGCGACTGGCACAATGGCATCTGCCTGTCCTGATGGAAGGACAGTCATCAGCGTGGTCTCTGATGTGTTCACAGTTAGACTCAGTGCTGCACAGGTGGAGTCAAAGAACCATAGCATATCTTCAAGATCACACTTGAATAGTCAGTGTACGTGAAGTTGTTGAGCAGGAGTTTGTTTGCAAATTTCTTCTGTCCACCAACCAGTTTTTGCTCATTTAGGTGATAAAGTAGATGGATATAATTCTGCTCATGGTTCTGCAGTGCCAACTTTGTGACAGCATCAAAGAAGAGGTTAAACAGGAGAGGAGCCATGATGCAGCCTTGCTGGATCCCAGTGGTTTAGAGATGTGGGTTTTCAGGAAGTGCAGGTCTCGGATGATTGAACCTCCTTAGCCTTTCCGCTCTGCCACTCTCACTTGTTCCTCAGCATCTGGAGCTTCAGTATTCCACCAGAGGTATCTTGCTTTCTCAGCAACTCTGCTGGTACTTGTTTGCAAGGTGTTGTATGGCTGTTGTAGCTAAGAAAGGTTCAGAGTGCTATCTTTGGCATTATGCAGCCTCATCTTTGCTTCATTCTTCTTTCATGAAAGGTTAGAGAGCTCCTCACACACACACACACACACATACACACATACGGGCATGCACACGGACGGGCAGGATTCGTACAACAATTTAAAGGAATATTTTCCATTCCAACTGTTCACCTGGGTGTGCTGAAAATGTTGTCTTCCAATTTTGAATGAAGATGAGTGGCTCATAATGCAAATATTGAAGCATTGATCTGAGAGAAAAATTGGGATCTGTATATAACTTTATAGTATGCAGTTCAAACTCTAAATATGAACTGTGTCATTGTTTTTGTAGTGACTTTTTTTTTGATAGCTAAAAATAAGAAGTGATAGATGTAATTATTTTTAACTAAATCCATCTAGTGATACTAGTTTAATTCATAGATTAGACCTTTTCAATGAATGTGCATAAAGGATGCCTTTTTTTTTAATAGCATAAGTATAGGCATCCTCAAATGGTCCCTTCAATACTGCATTAATGAAGAAATCTTATTTTTATTCAAATAAAATTCTCACTTGATTATCCTTTCAGTAGTGGCTAAGAGATACCATTTTATGGTTTGCCGGAGATTTCATCCCAATGCTCCAGAGGAAAGCATGGGTAAAGGGTTTAGCAAAATGGACTACCTTTAGCAGAGGGTTCACTGAACAGTTTCCATGGACATACCTGCCAATTATTATAAAATTAAAATGTGTCCAGGATAGAGGGTGTGATTGATACATACTAATATACCTTAACATTTTTTCAGAGAACCAATTGGTCATAGAGATATACTACTTGTGCATCTGTCAGATAACAGTATTAGCTCCTGAACATAATATGTTCAAGTGCCATCTTAAAAATGAAAGAAAATTGCATTTACAATATTAAGGTTTCTAGAAGGTTTCTAGAACTATTATGGTTATTCTTGCAGGAAATTGACCTTTTTCACCTTTGATAATCTGAAGAAAATATCTCCATGGGAGGGGTTTCAATTCCATCTTCACCAAACTCACCGTAAAACAAAGGGCATAGCTAGAAGAAACAAAGAAACACGTAATTTGATTTCTGGAAGCACCTATGGATAGTGGTCTAGGTTAAGCTATTGAAAGTAATAGTATTATTGACCTTAAGCTAACTGTGCAAAACTTGTGTTAGTTCCAGGCTTTCAATGGGTCAGTAATATGCAAAAGCTAAATATAATTATTTAAGAAACAGCATACTAGTAAATCATCACATACAAGCAATAATAGATTGCTCTAAACCTAAGGTTAGCGAATTATATCTTGAAAATAAGAAAAGATAATTATATTTAGCTTTTGCATATTACTGACCCATTGAAAGCCTGGAACTAACACAAGTTTTGCTTCCAGAAACCAAATTACGTGTTTCTTTGTTTCTTCTAGCTATGCCCTTTGTTTTACGGTGAGTTTGGTGAAGATGGAATTGAAACCCCTCCCATGGAGATATTTTCTTCAGATTATCCAAGGTGGAAAAGGTAAATTTCCTGCAAGAATAACCACAATAGTTCTAGAAACCTTAATATTGTAAATGTAATTTTCTTTCATTTTTAGGATGGCACTTGACTAGTTCTGTATCATTGATTTACAATTTTCAAAAGAAATCAATATATCAGATACTACTTTTTTTTTCTCCTTCTCTGCTTGTATTAAAACTTCACATCAATTATAATCAATATTTTTCTCTTATGAAGCCTCTACGTAGGGTTGACCCTACAATTACTATTGGCATAAAACGAAGAGGAATTCATAATTTGCCAAGCTTATAGATAATTACATTATGAAATTATCACATATTATGTTCAGGAGCTAATACCGTCATCTGACAGATGCACAAGTAGTATATCTCTATGACCAATTGGTTCTCTGAAAAAATGTTAAGGTATATTAGTATGTATCAATCACACCCTCTATCCTGGACTCATTTTAATTTTATAATAATTGGCAGGTATGTCCATGGAAACTGTTCAGTGAACCCTCTGCTAAAGGTAGTCCTTTTTGCTAAACCCTTTATCCATGCTTTCCTCTGGAGCATTGGGATGAAATCTCCAGCAAACAATAAAATGGTATCTCTTAGCCACTACTGAAAGGATAATCAAGCGAGAATTTTATTTGAATAAAAATAAGATTTTTTCATTAATGCAGTATTGAATACATGATTCTTACTTATTATAGAGTGAACATCTTTATTTTATTTTCTCCTGACTGGAAACACTAAATTATTTTTTCACTGCTACCATATAGTGAATTAATTCTATTCAGGTAATATTTCATACATTCAGTTCATTTTTTTATAGAGTTCAACTTATTGCATGCATGAAATTGTGTCCCCCATAATTTTTGCAATGAAATTATATCACTACGAAAGCATGACATCCTCTGTCACGGAAGCCATGTGAGTTCTATCCACTGAATGCATTCCCGAGTATTACCAAATTTTAGATTGCTGACATTGATAAATTAATTAGATAACTGTAAACTTTTTTCGCTGAGCATTACCTGATGGCTGTGACTTCTGGTTCTTGAAATTGTTATTGAAATACTGAGATTGATTATTAAACATACCTAGTTCTACATATCTAAATAGCTGTCTCCAAACTTTACTCCATATAGTGTCAAAGGTGGTATTATCATAGTTAAATAATTGAATAAAATTATTCTCTCGCAATATTGCAAACAAACCTCCCTCCTTCCCTAAAAAAGAACTAAAAAATGACTTACTTTGTAAAAAAGCAGATAAACTAATACCAAAAAAAAAATTTAGTGGTTACATGAAAAATTTTTGGGGTTTCCCCAACAGATAAGACCTACCCAAGAAATATTGAAACAAGGTATGAACGCTCATTTATCATGTGTTTAATTTTACATCCCTAAATAAGACTACAAAAATCACGTTGTAATGTCTAAAAGCTGTAATTTAGGAATGTAAAATTGAGTGTTCACTCCTTGTTTCACTATTTCTTGGGTAGGTCTTTTCTATTTTCCGTACTTTTCAAAAAAACCATAAATCATTCATCTTTTATTCATTTATAGATTTGTCAAGATAATTAATGCTCTTAATTGAATTAAAAACAAATTTCATCATATTGAAAAGAATGCCCATAAATAAAAGTTGAAAAAATATATATTTTTTTACTTTAAAATATTACAGTATTGAACAACTGTACCTCAAATGTGCTTAGCTCAAGTACTCCCCTCAATTCTTCACAAGCCCGACAACAAAAGGGATATAGAGCATATACATAAGACTAGATGCTACCAAACAGGGTCAGAATATCAGTTAAAGTAAGGTGCAAGAGTGATGTGTTGAAGGGCCCCACAAACACCTGAAAACCTTGGGGCTTCCTATTTGTTAGCACAGCACTGCTCGTCAACTCCGTAAATTCATCTTTTCCTATACATCTTTTTTTTTCTTTTTCCACAATTTTTTTTCAAGTATCAAAAAATAAAGAGTCTGAAACTTAACTTTCACTTTAATTTTGCTTGTGCAACAACAAATAGTCTTGCATCCAACTAGTATAAGACAATGAACCTTCCTCAAATCTAATTCTGGACAAAATTCACTGCACCTTAACTAAATCATCTGCTTCAACCATATAGGTTCACTTTTTCTGGTGCAATGTGGTTTACCTTTCAATAGTTATAAATGTACAGCTGAAAGGAAGGAATTCAAAGAGTCAAACCAATGAAAGTAGCTGGTGTCAATTTACCTTGGAGCTTAATATGCTCACCACCATGCATACAGATAATTATCATTGAGCAGTTTCACACCAAAAGGCTCAGCTAGTGCAATGTGGTTTGCTTTTTGGTCATGAAAAATATACAGCCAAATGGAAGGAATCTCAAGTGTTAATAAAATAAAAGTATCCGATGTCAATTAAACTTGGACCCTAATAGGTTCACCAACACACATATACATAAACACACAAAAACACTAGTATGGCAGCCCAAATTATCTTTCAAGGTTAATCATTTCTAGGTATGCAGTTTGTTGCTTTCACCAGTTCAAATACAATAGCAATATTCATGTCAATTTTATAAAACTTTCACAGAATTTTATTCCTTTCCAATATATATTTATTATATTGTGCAATTAAATGAAACATATGTGACTGTTGCAACAGAGCTCTGAAATGAAATTCTAAGATTTATCAGAACTATAATTGTCAGTGTCTTATATTCCTCCTCAATTTGCATCCAGAAATTTTTCATTTCCTGTACTTTTCATTGCAGTGAAATGATTAATAATGTGGTTAAACTATTAGCCACATTGAACAGGGTTGGTCATCTTGCTGAAGTAAGGTGAATTGAAAATTGAAAAAAATGGTTTCTTTTTTTTTTAATCCTAAGCAACTGCAAGCTGCTCTAGACATTCCCTAACTGCTGAATGCATACCTACAGTGAAGGTTTTCATTACTACTTCAAATCCCACATATACAGTAGTGCTCCTTTTGAGAAATGAAGATGACCTCTCTTGAGAGACACATTTTTTTATGCAAGATATATTAGCTGTACAAACTTACCTTTATTGTAAGATCATATCCCTTATACTATCCATTATTTTCTGACTTATGGTTTGTCTTTCAAGAGAGGGACTACTGTACATAGCTTTACTTTAGATTGAATTAGCCCCTACTCTGAAACCTCACTGAACACAGATTCCATTTTGTGTGATAGTTTAATGCTTCTCCTTTACCTCCTTACTGTGGTGGTGGCTTGAATTCAGACGACTGTTGCTGCCTCTTCTTTCAAATCATCATTGGCAATAAGTCAACCATTGTTACCATATGTTGGTAAGCTCATGGAAGCAATTTTTTTTCCATTTTGAAGCTGTTTCAGAGACCAATCTCGATTAATCCACTATTCACTAAAGAAAATTATATATAATGCGATATTATGTATTAAATATGAAAGAAAATTAATTGAGTTTTAACAGACAATCTAAATCTAACCTTCATGTGCCTGTATATAAATATAAATTCATGTAGATAAGGGGTGGTTTTGGGGGCTAAAGCTCCCGCCCCCCTTCAACTACATTTTTAGGGACTATTTAAATTGGACTGAATGAATCATTCATTTCTCCAAATATATTAATTCTATTGCTATTTTAACAGCTAGTTTATTTATTGAAAATATGTGAAATTGAGAAATAGTCAATTTTTATCTAGTGTAATAAAGGAACAGTCAGATTTCATTGTCTGCAATAGGGAGGGATTTATTTTTCATCTGATACACATAAAGGGTCATGCCCTAGTTTAGCAGAGTGTCAAGACATTACCATTACAAAAAGGAGTCAATGCATGCGTGCCCTGTTGAGAAGGAAAAAAAACCTATCAGCAATTTAATAAGGAGAATATATTTCTATGAACTCAAAAATATTGTACCATAATATCCTATGAAAGGGACACAGATATAAAATCTCAAATTAAACAAATTGACTTGAACTGATATAGATTGTGCCATAAAGTATTAACCCCAAAAAAAACTGGCTTCCTTTCGGGAGCAGCTGGATATACCGAGTTCTGTGCTCCCACTCCACCCTCGCATTTCCACTCATCACTATTCCTGAACAACAAAATTAAATTCTTGTACCAAAAAAAAAAATAATAAATAAATAAATAAAAAGGCTGCTCTTGGGGAGCAGCTGAAGATACAGTATTCTGTGCTCCCACTTTCCCCAACACCTTCCCCATCTCCACCCACCACTATTCATGTACAAAAATATGATTTTCCTATGCAACAATCTTAGTAGTGTGAGGTCACAACTGGACATCCAACCAGTATAGCCAGGCTCATTCAATTACTATTTTAAAGCAGTAGCAGGAACACTATAATTGAGGGAAATGTTAGTCAAGCATACATAGAGACTATTGATCTATCCAAAAAATATCAACCAAGCAGAATTAAAAGAAACCTACATACACAAGAAGAACATTGCAAATGCTATATCCTTGGAAAGCATGTATCGAAGCTAACAAAGTGTTGCTGCACAGATACAAGATATTAGGGATACCCCAACAATTTCAGAAAAAAAAAGAGGTATGATTGCATTTCACTTAAGCCTAATAAAGCATGTCATCATATAAGATATTTCTAATCTCATGATCTGCTTTACTGTAAGACATGTCCTCCTGTTATACAATCCTCTCATACAATATATAACCCATAATAGATGACTTCTCACAAGATAATGTTTGCCCATAAGACATGTCCTTTTACAAGGCATGTTCTCCCATAACACAGATACTCATGAAAGCCATGGCCTCTACTACTGCATGTCATCCAGTGTTACATGCCCTCCTGCAAAATATGCTATCTTATAAAATCTATCCTCATGTTGAACATGCCCTTTTTATTAAGATGTCCTTCCTTAAATCATGTTTTTCAATAATTCAGGTCCACTCATTCTACATGTACTCCTGCAAGACATGTCCACTGCTAAACATGCCCTCATGTAAAACATGGCCTCCTATAAGACATACTCTCCAGTAAGACCTGTCCTCATGCAAGGTGTATCCTGCAAGATATATCATCCTGTACTATATTCCTTCCTGTAAAACACATACTCATGTAAGACATCTCGACCTGCAAGACATGCCCTTCTATAAGACATACCCTTAAGTAAAACGTGTGCTCTAGTAAATCATATTTTTAAGTAAAACACATCTCCTGTAAAATATGCCATCCTGAAGACATGTATCCACCAATACATGACCTCCAATAAGATCCCTACTACAAAGTATACCTCCTTTAAGGAATATGCTCCCGTAAGACATCTCATCCTAAAAGATATTAACTGCAAAAGACCTTTCCACCCATAAGACATTTACTTCCTTCAGACAATTTTGTCACCACAGTCCACAGAGTTTGAGATGAGATAATTTGGTTGAGGGAGAAAGATTAAGATCACAAATTGAGTCTATTTAGTGAAGAAGTGAAGCCATCAATGAGAAGTTGACATTCGAATTTCCTTTGAGAATAAAGTATTGCATGGGAACATAAAGGACTGAGAGGGGGGATGAAAAGAGTGGTAAGTGAAAGTAAGTGACCTAAATGATCAGATGAGGAGAGAATGCCAGTATAATGCCGCACAATAAATGAGTTTTGAAGTTCTTTGTCATATTATTTCCATTGATGTTAATCCATGTTTAGAAAGTACTTAGTCAAGTCTTACCAGGTACATAAGTGTATAAGTGTCCTAATGCTGAAGATATAAGTGCTGGATGTGGCTTAGTTACTTGGTTGAAGTGTAATAATCCCTGTATCACCAGAATGTGTTCATGTTCATGTAAAATTATTCTCTTTAATATACTTTTTTGTGAGGGCTATGAATCTCTTTATTTGAAGGGGAAAAAAAATTTTTTTTCACGTCATTATGCTCATTATCACTGCATTTTGTTTTAATTCTACCTGTACTGAAGGTAAAATTTGCAATAATATCCTATAGCTGTTACCGGGACTTATCAATGAGATTCTCTTTTAATCTGTGAGGCATTATTGCTTTTATGCGAAGTGCTTGTTGTACTTTTCTTTGTTTCTTTATTCTTTGTCATTACCATGCAAATGATAACAACCAGCTACAGCAAACAACAGGAACAGCAACCAGCTAAGGCTTACAATAGCCAAAAAAATGGCAACCATTGGTACTAGCTAACAGATTTCTGCACAATAAAGGACTACGACAGCACAACTTACCTATAAGTTAAGAAGTCTGAGATGCGTTATTAGCCTCAAAGCCTTAGGAATTCAGGTCTGGGAAACATGAAACCGTTTGAACATGTGTTAGCCTTGCCCATTTCTGTGTACAACTACATCTAAGGAAATCTTAATAATTGATATACACTTGGACATACATTTGGACATACATTAGGGGATATTCAAGAAAAAACATGGCAATGTCAAGGCTATCATCACTGTAAATATTCTAAGGGAACCCAACAGGCAGAGTGTGAAAGCACCAAGGAGTTTTTGGTAAGGCAGAGTCAACTTGGGATCCCTAAGACCAGCTGGACATGATCATACTGTGGTAGTCCCACATCGATAGTTGCACCTGGTCACGTGAGTCTAACAGATCTATACCCTGGCACAGTGGACATTTTATTTGAGCTAAGGAGATGAGCTTCATTCGAAACTCTGTCACCATAATCCCTTTGCGTCCCATTTTCTGTTTTCATGAATCACTTACTAACATGCCATCTCACAGCACAAAATTCCATACCAAGGCCTATAGTTTCCCCCTTATCTCTCCATATTAATGTCTTATGATGACTCTACTGCTACTAGCCCCTGCAGAGTGGATGAATAATTCACACCTCAAGACAGACCACCACAGGCAGCACCAGCAGCAGCACCAGAAACTGAGTGCCATCCCAGCAAGATTATTTTTAAATAACCCACCATTATCTAACTAACCAAACTGTTTTAGATGGATCACTCCCTACTCTCTTATTAATCTTTTTCTTCTTCAGTCTTATATGTATCGTGTCCGTGGAACACATACACCTGCCCACAAAACTCTGATTTATATTAAAAGTACTTCTCATTACAATATGGGTTACTTTACTTCTAGTTTAATACCCAAAACTAGTTAATATTGGTTTAACTTTGAATTTGGGGTAAAGTCAGAAGAGCCTGATGTTCAAGTTCTTCTAAGTTTTCTGCTTTATTGCGCAACTATATCCTGAAAAATGAATGGATATTGACTAAACTTTGCAAATATTATCTTTGCAAACATTATCGTTGGTAGCCTAGCCTATGAAGGTTTTCTGTCAAAAAAATCGAAGAATGTCAAAACTTGTTAGGGAAAAGGGAAATTTAAATTGTCCATAAATAGGCCTTAAATCCATTATTCAGTCATTAAAGTGCACATCTCTTAAGCTGAGAGCCAGTGGTTCAAATCTGGACAAGGTTGACTTTTTATCTATTTTTTTCCTCCATTTTTTTTCCTTACTCCTTTCTACACTTCCTTCCTTCTTGTAGAAACCCCTTATTCTCTTCCCCTATTTCTTCCTTTTTTCTGTTTTACCCTGTTTTTTTTTCTTTTTTCTGACTCTGATACAATTAAAATGTTTTTAAAAAAATATTTTGAAAATATATTTGATAAAGAATGCTTAGTCATGCACACATGCACACATGCACACATGCACACATAATTTCTTTGTAATTTTATCCATTAGCAATCTGAATAGGTTATTATTTGTAGATGATGATACAATTAGATTTGTTATTGAGTTTATTTGCTACATGCAGATTATTGGCCTTCTTTAAAGGAAAGACACTTGAACACACATAGAAGAATGTTTTTCAATGGTAAGTTATAAAGTCGAAATAGTTTGTCTGTAAATTTTTCTGTCATAGGTCCTCGCATTTTATTCATATGTACACCATGATCTGAAATTCCTGATAGATGGAATGAATTGAGAAGAAATACAAATGCAGCATGGGTAGTATACACAGTTGTACAATGACCCAAAATGAATGAGAAAAATAATTGACCACCCAAACTAGAGCTAGTGTGTCTAATGCTAATATATCAGAGTAATTCTCATGGGGTTAAGGGTAGGTGAGCTTATAATGCATCAACGCCAATCCCATTAACATCAGTTTTAAGAATTAAGTAGACTAGCAGCTTCACTGTCCTCATATAACAATGACTAAGGAAAGCTCCTTAAAAATTCCTCACCATCAACCCACCCCCCCTTCCCCCCTCCATTATATTCTATATCTGCCCTACATAAAATGTCAAGAACAACTCAAAGCAATAAATAATCAGCATTTAATGAAGGTATTTGTTTTACTCTGTTTTAGTCAGGTTCTGGAATAGCAGCTTGCCCAGGTTGTTTCAGACCGCTCTTATATTTGTCAAAATTTGGGAGAGGTCAGAAGGAAGTCCCTCAAAGCACTTTAAGCTGCTGATTCTATTTTTCCAACACCCCTACCCCTACAATATACAATATACCTTACAGCTTAACTGTTTTGATGACTAGCTCTCTTCATCTATAGGCATCCTTTGAAAATCAGGAGCTCTGTATCAGAAATAAAATGCTGGAGATTAAGGAGATCATTACTCCAAGTTGGCATCAATCGAATGTGGGGACGATTGAGGAGAATCATGGTGGTTCAGTACCCCAGGCATTAGAGATGCAAGGGAAAATTGCTACAGATGAGGAGGGGGTATATTTTACTGACGAGACATTTGAGAAAAGACGCAGCAGTGGAGAGGTGATGGAGTAATGGAGATTGTCTAATTTTATAGCTTGCAGTAACCAGGAAAAGAACCCGTTGTCACGGTGTGAATGTATAAAAGAGGTCTGTGTTAGGCGAGTCCACTTGGAATTCCCAACCCCTGCTGAAAATGATCCTCTGAAGCGAGTCCCACATCAAAATTTGAACCTGATCTTGTAATTCTACCACATCTATTGCCTTTGACACAAAGGATATTTCCTTTGAGCAAAGAAGGTGAGGTTCATTTGGAAGACTACATCACCATAATCTCTTTGCATCCCAATTCCATTTCCTGTCTTCACTTGATGCCATCTCATAGCACAAGATACCATTCCTAGGCATATAGCATGCCCCATATCTCTCCCATGTTGATTCCTGGTGATGGCTCTACTGCTACTTGCCCTGTACAGGGTGTGAACAATTCACACCTCAGAGCTGACCGATAATTCCAAATGCACAATCATTGCAGCAGCACCATAAACTGAGAGCTATCACTGCAACAATTTTTTCAAAACAATCTATCATTCTCTAACTAACTGAAATGTCTTCCGTGGACCACTCCTCTCTCTTTTATTACTCCTTTTGTTATTTGTTTGCACATCATGTTCTTCGTTGTGTTTTATATGTGTCATGCAAATGGAATACATATATTTGCCCACAGAGCTCTGATTTTTATTAAAAGAATCAAAAATAAGGATCCTCTGACACAAATATAGCCCACAAGAAACAAGATGAACAATATGGTGCTAATGACAATAATTCTTCAATTGATGGTTCTGGTAGGACATATGTTATTAAGTAGCACTGAACTTACTCCAAGGTTTTTTGTCCTATTTTATTTTTCATATTTAGAACATAAGGCATTCTTAACCTAGTTGAATAAAAAAAATTTCTCTGCAGTTCATTTGTGTTAGCTAAACATATTATGTGCTGATATTGAAAGTGATGGGTTGTGGTAAAGTGACTCTACAGTTATGCAGAAGATGGGCAATGATATATCCTTGCCCTCTTCTCTGCACAATTACTAATGGAAAAGTGATGATAATCCATGTAACCTTGGACATACATTGCATGACACTGCATCCATGATTTGTGATCCTCTTTAATCACATATGACTGATATGGAGTATGAAGATGAAACTTTCCAACATAATTCACTAGAGAAGAAACACACTACCAGAGAAGCATTGATTTTGAACACCTTGAACCTGTGTTAGTCTATTATAAAAAATTACAATTTAGTGCATTCTAAAAATTTAACCATGACATTGCGATCATACACCATTAGTGGTCTTGATCAGTGTATCCTTGTGCTATAGAACTTGTGTAGTGAGTTTATGAATTCACATTGACTTTGTTTCCACAGGATTTCCATCTCGAGTGGTCAGGGCTTCAGATTTGAAGGATGTTCTATCAGAACCCAGATATTCCTACCTTCGTAGGGAGAAAAAGTGAGTGATTGTGAGTGATAGGGACAAATGTAATATACTCTCCTTATGTCTTGTGATGGCACTCCTGCTAGTAACCCATCACAGAGGATGGACAACTTACATCTCAAAGTGGATCCATAAGTCTAATTGCATGACCATTAACAGCAGCAGAAGCAGCAGCAGAAGCAGTAACAGAAGCAGCAACAGAAGCAGCAGCAGAAGCAGTAACAGAAGCAGCAACAGAAGCAGCAGCAGAAGCAGCAGCAGAAGCAGCAGCAGCAGCAGAAGCAGCAGCAGAAGCAGCAGCAGAAGCAGCAGCAGCAGTAGCAGCAGAAGAAGCAGCAGCAGAAGCAGCAGCAGCAGCAACTGAACACCATCCCCACCAAAATTTTTGTTTCAACACATCCCATCATTCTTTAACTAGCTAAAAAATTTTAGATGGACCATTCCTTTATCTTTTATTACTGCTTTTGTTGTCTTTTCTTTGCACATCATGCACTTTCCTGTATTTTATTGGTGTCATGCAAGTGGAACATATGTACTTTCCAACAGAGCTCTGATATTTTAATTCAACAACTTGTCATTACATTATGGGTTAAATCTACTTTCAATTTTAATTATCAGAAGTACTTATTATTGACTGGCCTTTGATATTGGGGTGGAGTCAGAGAGACAGACCTAACAGTTGTACTGTTTTACTTGAACCTTTAAAAGCATAATAAAGGAAATGGATATTGACATTGACACCCTAATGCATGGTCAATAATGCATAACCGATTACTTGGACTCTATGTGCCAAATTTCAGACTGCATCATTCTCTGATTAGATGTTAGAAGCTGGAATTACTTCTTCTTGATGTGTGTGGCTGCATCAAACCAATATCACCTGTTTAATGATGCTCACCATGCTACTTATATTCCATATGCCAAATTTAGGCCTGATTGGTCAGTAAATTCGCTTTTGGCTGCCAAAACAACTTCTTGTAGGTGTGACTATGAAAAGCCACACCAAGTTCATCCTCACATGTAATTAATAGCGCTTCCTCATTTAGTTGGAGACCATATATTAAGTTTCAGCATGATTGGTACAAAAAAATGTTTTGGCTGCCAAACGAACTGCTTATAGGTGTGGCCATGACCAAACCACAGCTATTGCCACATCCACACCCACCTAATAGTGCTAACCCACTTCATTGGAAACCACATGCCAAATTTCAGCCAGGTTGGACCTATCATTAGCTTGTGATAGCAGAGCAACCGCTGGTGGATGTGGTTATGGCCAAATTACACACAATGTGGTGAATCATGCTTACCAAGATACTTGGAGATCAAATACTAAATTTTGACCAGATTCGTCTTTCGACTGGCTTTTGTAACACAGGAAAACATTCTGTGGGTGAGGCTATGACAAAAACCACACCTATTACCACAATGACATACACTTGATAATGCTCACCATTTAACTTAAGACCACATAAGACAGACAGACAGACAGACAGACAGACAGACAGACAGACAGACAGACAGACAGACAGACAGACAGACAGACAGACAGACAGACAGACAGACAGACAGACAGACAGACAGACAGACAGACAGAGAGACAGACTATATGAATAATAGTAAAGAGTGCCACATCAGCTGTTTGTTTTGCATATTGGATACTCTGCAGACATGTGTTCATTGTGCAATTCAAAGACCTTCCATGATGATTGTTTTATGTGTTTTGTGATGCAATAGGTGATGTTACACTCAGCCAAAGAGAAAAATGTTTGCAACAAGTTTTCTAAGCATCCATGTTGTTTATTGAAAACTACATCAATGGGTGCATACAATTGTTTATTAGATTCTGACCAGCATCATGCTGAAATATTCATAATGTATATAGTTAGTTGGATACCAGAAGGGGAACATGTTATTGTCCTGGAAGTTTATTAAACTGGCTGTGGATGACATTTGGCACTATACTTTTGTCCACTTTGTGGTATACAGATAAAAAATATTACATTTCATAACATCTGTTTGTGTATGTCCCGATTCCCCTCTCCTACACCCACACCATTTCCAACCGCTGCTAAACCCAGTGTGCTACAGGTAGCAATAGCTTTGCAATGAGTACTAGAATTATCTTAATCCTTGTCCTCTGGCCTCAAAACTAAGGTCTAGAAATCTCAGTTGCCAGGTTTGCATGTAGTGACAAGATGATCCCAGAATTAAAAAAAAAAAAAAAAAAAAAAAAAAAAAAAAAAAAAAAAAAAAAAATTCTGTTTATGATGGTGTAGCAAATTGGCATAATAAAGAATTTTTGGGGTGATTTTTCTACTTTTATTAGCCTATATCTATCATATATTGTTGTTGAAGGGACCATTTGAGGATGCCTATACTTATGCTATTAAAAAAAAAAGGCATTTGTTATGCACATTCATCGAAAAGGTCTAATCTATGAATTAAACTAGTATCACTAGATGGATTTAGTTAAAAATAATTACATCTATCACTTCTTATTTTTAGCTATCAAAAAAAAAGTCACTACAAAAACAATGACACAGTTCATATTTAGAGTTTGAACTGCATACTATAAAGTTATATACAGATCCCAATTTTTCTCTCAGATCAATGCTTCAATATTTGCATTATGAGCCACTCATCTTCATTCAAAATTGGAAGACAACATTTTCAGCACACCCAGGTGAACAGTTGGAATGGAAAATATTCCTTTAAATTGTTGTACGAATCCTGCCCGTCCGTGTGCATGCCCGTATGTGTGTATGTGTGTGTGTGTGTGTGTGAGGAGCTCTCTAACCTTTCATGAAAGAAGAATGAAGCAAAGATGAGGCTGCATAATGCCAAAGATAGCACTCTGAACCTTTCTTAGCTACAACAGCCATACAACACCTTGCAAACAAGTACCAGCAGAGTTGCTGAGAAAGCAAGATACCTCTGGTGGAATACTGAAGCTCCAGATGCTGAGGAACAAGTGAGAGTGGCAGAGCGGAAAGGCTAAGGAGGTTCAATCATCCGAGACCTGCACTTCCTGAAAACCCACATCTCTAAACCACTGGGATCCAGCAAGGCTGCATCATGGCTCCTCTCCTGTTTAACCTCTTCTTTGATGCTGTCACAAAGTTGGCACTGCAGAACCATGAGCAGAATTATATCCATCTACTTTATCACCTAAATGAGCAAAAACTGGTTGGTGGACAGAAGAAATTTGCAAACAAACTCCTGCTCAACAACTTCACGTACACTGACTATTCAAGTGTGATCTTGAAGATATGCTATGGTTCTTTGACTCCACCTGTGCAGCACTGAGTCTAACTGTGAACACATCAGAGACCACGCTGATGACTGTCCTTCCATCAGGACAGGCAGATGCCATTGTGCCAGTCGCACTTCACTCCAGTGAGGCAGACGTCCAAGTTGTTGACACCTTTGCCTATCTGGGATGCCTCATGACAGACGACTGCAATGTCGATGCTCAGGTTAATTCCCGCATTGAGAAGGCTTTGACGGCTTTCACCTGTCTCAGTAAGATACTTTCATACCAGGAAAGGATCTGAACCTTTACCAAGTGGCTCCTGCTGAAATCTGTCATCCTCCCTGTTTTCCTGTACGGACTGGAGACTGCTGCACTTCTCTCACATCACCTGCGGTGTCTCTAAGCTTTTAACAGCAGATACCTCTGTATCATCTTGGGGATTTCCTTGTGGGAGAATTGAAAAAACACATACATTAGGGAACAGGCACACCTGGAACGCATTGAAACCACACTGGTGAGATGCAGACTACGCTTCCTGGGTCACATCACATGAATGGACGACTGCATGCCAAAATTGCTGTTGGTATGCACCCATGCTTGCAGCTCGAGAGCTCTTGGTGGTCAACACCAGAGATGGAAAGATGTCATCCACACTGATCTCCACCACCAAGGTCATAGAACTGGTGCCAGAATTCTCTAGACCGCAATATCTGGCGGCAGGAAGTGGAGGATGCTATTCTGGCCAGGAACATTGCAAAGGAAATAAGGGAGGAGATGAAGGATGAGAGCAAGAAGAGGGAGCAATGTGCAGCTGAAGCAATGAACACCCTTGCATGATAAGTGAGGGGTTGTCCCTTCATGGCCTGCAACACCTCTGGTCTTGTAAATCACCATACCCAGCGGCATGCCACCCTGAACAGTGTGCCCTTTCTGCATTGCCTGGGTTCGTTTGCACCACAGGGCATTATAAATCATGTCCACAGGTATTTCAAAACAATCTGATAGGATGGTGACCTTAGATCCGGCCTGTATCACAGCAGTAAATATGTGATGCAGCATGAAAGTGTGTGTGCGTGTGTGTGTTTGTGTGCATGTGTGGGTGTGTGTGTGTGTGTGTGTGTGTGTGTTTGTGTGTGTGTGGATGTGTGTGGATGTGTGCAACTGTATTAATTAATATTGAGTGATTCCTCTTGTGCCTCTTGACTCACTTCCAGCAAGACTCTTGACACACTTGCTACTGATTTAAAAAATAAATAAATGAATAAAATTTAAAAAAGGAAAAACAAAAACAGTACCCAACTACTGTGGTGTAAAAAACTATGCATTAAAACCTATTTAATTTCAATAAATTCAACCAAAATGCATCAAAATTGAAATGATTTCATTCATATAACTTAGGTGCATTGTGGTCACAACAAATATTGAGCTGAGCAAAGTCAACTACTCCATTTTGTTTGAAGAATAATGTGTTTGACAACACATAAAAATTATCATGTGCAACACAGCCAATCCAATTCCATACCATAAAGGCAAAGGATAATGACAACAATAATCCATACCATAGAACACAAAATAAAAATAACATTATTAATATGTATCAGTTGTTGTGCTCCATGCCGCTTCAGTCTCGCTCTGAGATAGCCACAAGTCTCTCATCCACTTCATCATCACTAAACACCCTATGGATACAACACAACACACTTTATCATCACTGAAAACCCTATGTGCGCGCGCACACACACACACACACACACACACACACACACACACACACACACACACACACACACACACACACACACACACACACACACACACACACACACACACACACACACACACACACACACACATTAGCAAACACATACCAGAATCAAGTATTGCCAGATGTGACCATACTCACTTCAATATAGAAGGTTTGGAAGTCAGCAGGAACGACATTGACAAGGGCAGTGATGGCAACCTCCACAGTATGGTGCTTAGATCTGGCTTCATTCAAAGCTTTTCTCCAGATAGTTCTAGGCTTCTGTCTGCTTACACCAACACTAGTGGCCTTGCAGCCACAGTAGTAACCAGCAGGCTATGTCTTGTTCAGCAGAGGGCCCTTCTAAGGAACCATAGCAATCAGAATAATACCTACAGAAGGTAACCATTGAACTACTGTCCTTGTCACCCGATACCAAACCATAGCCATACAGATGTCATGCTGGGGAATTAACTGTAGCCACAGAGACCTAATGCTAGGGAAGTAACTGTAGCCACAGAGATCTCATACTGCAGAAGTAACTGTAGATGAAAAAAAGATTTCTCGTAGAGATATATCACGATGAATAAATAATTTAGTTATCTCCCCAATTTTGTAAAATTAAAGAGATTCTATATGTTCTAATTATTAAAGGCACACTATCATTCTTTTAATTCTTGTAGTTAGATAAATGGTGGTGAGGAAACAACAGGAAAGGAGAAGAGTAGGGAATGAAATAATCCTAACAGTATTTAGCATGATCACTTGGGTTGAAAACCAATGCAATGAAAGGTGAAGCTGCTGATCCCAATGCTTCACTCTATACTGTTGTGGCTTAGTATTCATCTAAATCCACACACAAACAATGGCTCTTATCTAACAGAGATCAGAATCATAGCACAAAGAAGATTCCAAAAGAAATTAGTAGTACATCTTTAAAAAAATTTCCTCTCAATAACAAATCTTATAAAAATGAATTAGATATAATTTTATGGATGATGAGGTATCATTAAAAAAAGTGTCATTGACACACAACAGTCAGCAAATATTATTTATCATATGTATGCATTAAAATCCATAAATGCACATTATAGAATGTGTGAATCTTGGACTGCAAAAAAATTATATGCTGATATAGAGCCCTGGTGCACATGTGAACAGTCAGTGTTAGGAGCATGTTCATTCATCTATTGGGACATGAATACCGCAATGTGTGTTTGAGCTAAAAAATAAATGGTAATTATGCTTACTACTCCACCTGCATACTCGATGTAGCCTGCACACATGTATTCTTGATGTAGGTATGTTGGGTAGTTTTGTATCATTTATTATCATGATTTTAATATCTAATTGTAGGAAGTAATGTAGAATTGAGAATTTGAGTACCTTTTCTTGCACTAAATTTAACAATGAATTGATATCATACCAAGTACAATGGTAAGTTGATTATGGTGAGAGTGGTGGTAATCGGATTGAATAGAAAGCGAGATGATTTTGGAATAGTAGATTTCCAAACACCTTTAAAATATGTGTGAACCAAACTGGAATATTCTGATATGATAACACAAGGCTCACTGCCACATACAAAATGGTCTCTTTCTCTTTCTCTTTCTCTTTCTCTTTTTCTTTCTCTTTCTCTTTCTCAAGACAATTCATGAGGGGAAATAGAGCTGCACTATATTTATTTTATAGTGCTTAGCACAATCAATATCAGATTAAGAAAATAAATTATAATAGTAATCAGTTGTATATTAGCATGAACTTACTGATTCTGTGGTCTAATTATCATGGACTTCATGATTGCTCTCAAGAAGTTGCGGCTACTCAACCACAATGTGGAACTATCTCATGATGAACAAATCGCTCCCATGGATGGCTTCAGATGTTTGGACACTGCAAGCATTATACCCAGACAGGCAGGAAAGCATTTGTCAACACCATATAAGAGCGATAAGTTTGCCAGTTAATTGGAGTTGGTTTGAGTGTGACAAATTCCGAAGAATGAAAACAGCTGCTAAGTATCTTTTACAAATACAAGATATATCAGTCACAACTCCAACAACTTTGCAAGCCATCATTAGCGCTTTCTTGTTGCCATATATTTACTTCTTCATGAAGACAATTGGCTGGTTTGGGGATATGATGAATTTACCTGGAGAGTTAATCAAAAATTTGATCAATCAATATAAATTAGACCGAGAATATTAACATTGGAGCTACACACACAAGCTAGAAGTGTGCATTTCAAAAATTTATCATATGCAGATAGAGAATGCTTTACAAATGTAAATGAATATAAAATGCTAATATGCGCATGCAAAATCAAAGGAGCAATATCAACCGGTCAAATACCATCAAACTCGTTACATTTGGTGTGTATCAAAAAGAGCAATAGCTTGGGCATCATAAAGATTCATTTAATGATAATATATATATAACGTCTCAACCAGATTACAGACGAAATACTAAATTGTGAAATACTAGAAATAGATGACAAAACCTCAACAGGAGAGGAAAATAGTGATAAATTTAATATACCAGAATGTTGCAGAGTGGTTCAGATGGGCAATGAACTATATGATGCCTTACATTATGATAATTTGCATGACAAGCATTCCCACACCATACCCTAGGCCATATATACTGTTCATAACCCTCATGGTAATGTATTCACTTTCAAAATATCTTCTATTTAAGAAGAAATATAGATTTAAAAATTTTACTTTCCATTTTTACCTTCATTCTTTTCTCTGCTCTTCCATTCCTTTTACCTTGATCCACCCTCACCCCCTTTATCTCTTATTTCATTCCTCCCCCCCCCCCCCCCCTCCACCCACCCTTAGTTCATTTTTTTAATACTGACACATATGGAGCATTAAAAAATAAGCATTTTATAATTGGTATGTTGAATAGAGAACACTCAGACATAGACACACTTTCTTTATTACGTTATGATTAGGGACTTGAGTAAATTGTTTATACTAGATGAAGAATCAAGTTGATTTGTTATTTGTGAGTCCAATTTTATTAATTGAGTTCAATTGTTATCTACTCTATTGATTACATGCCATAAAATGATCTGAGTCGGAGGAAGCATGCTTACAAACATGCATACGCACACATAATTTTAATTAGGTAATAAATCACTGAATTACATTTATTTACCACATTGTATTGCCGAATCCATAAAGGTAAGTCAATATATCTAAGGAACCCGATAGCTGTAGAATATGGAAAAGAAATAAGCAATTCTATGGTGTGGCTAAAATGATCTATAGACAAAGAGGTGTGTGGTCATACTTTGCAATTCCCCTCGCCCCCATCAATTTCACCTCCCCCACCCCCCCCCCAATGTATCAAGGGAATTTTGTCATGATTGCTTGAGAATTGTGGGAACACACAACAAGCAATCGATATTATAGGATAATGATTTTGGTCATCTAATTTTTTGGACAACCTTTACGATGAAGACAGATGTCGAGTGCAGTTCCAGATAGCATGAAAGAATATTTGGTGATATTTACCTATAGTGTTACAGTTTGAGTAGATAAAATTGCTAAATTTGCAACTTATGGATGATTATCTTTCATGTGTATCTTATTTTACAAATGCTCCACTAACTGAAATGTGAAGGATTCCTCAACTAGTTAAGGCCACTCCAACAAGAATAATTGGTACTCATTACCTTCTTTGCTGGGATATCCTTATGATTTTTTGGTATTATTTTACATTTCTATGTCCTAATCCATATTTTCACCTCTCAGAAGACAAAAATTAGGACAAAATGGGGGTGGTTCCCATGTAAGACATAACGCATAAGACCAAAATTACTACTAATTGCAGTTGATTTCTATGTTGGCACGATGTCCTGGTGTCACTTCAATTGTGTGCACTAAGGAGTAAGGTTTCAATGTTGAAGTTTTTTTTTTTTTTTTTTTTTTTTTTTTTTTTTTTTTTTGGTTAAGCAAGCTTGGAATATGCCACTTTATTTTCCTGCCAGCACTATGGAGCTAGGTTTCAGTGGTTTTTGAGTGATGAGAAAGAGAGGATATGCAGCTTTATTACCTTGCATGCCTTGTCTCTAACTTCACCAACATACTGAATTGATGAGCTGTCCATCAATTTCTTACTTTAGTTCTTACCTCCACCTGGTGGTAGCTGATGACACTGCCCAATGGTTAGGTATGAACGTCCCTCCTCTGCTGCCATTGTCAGCCAGATTTCTTTTTCCCTGCAAAAAAACGCTGCTGCCAGGGTATTACCAGGAGTGTTGCCCAAACCAACGAGTTGGTGCAAGCCTGCAGGATATACATTGGATATTTTAACATTACTAGGAATGCGAATCTACCTTAGAAAATACAGGCATCTCCGTTTGATCACTGTAGCAGGATCAAGTAGATGACCACAAGTTCCAGAGTTTGAAGAAAAAGCTGGTAAAGTAATATCCAAGAATTTTGAATTACGTTCCCATGGCAGCAAAGCCACAGGGTCCCCCTACCCCAGCGTGGGTGCAGCATTTGCAAGGTCACAGCACCTGCGCAGTTTCGCTAAGTATAACATCACGTGAAACATAGTAGCCATTTTGGAAAGGGACCTTCATTTGTTCACTGTTCTTGAGTCTTTTCCAGTGTTCTGAGCAGACAACCGCTGGTTGTTTAAAGGACCGCTGGGTGATAAGAAGACCGCTGGGTGTTGCGTGCGAATTCTATCTTGATCTGACTCCAGCGTGAAGCCTTCCTACTAATCGTTAGTTGAGGATCTCAAAGCAAAGATTTGGATTGTGTTGGGCGTGTTATAGAATTCCGCAAGATAACAGCGTGAAACCTGGAGACAGCGTGAAAGCAGGAGACAGCGTGAAAACTGGAGACAGCGTGACACTGGACACAGCGTGAAACCTTGAGACAGCGTGAAACCTGGAGACAGCGTGTGTTGACTCTCAAAGTAAGACACTTTATAAAATAACTAATTACCATTCCCTGTTCTAAACCTAGTGTGTGTGTGTGTTTGTGTGTGTGTGTGTGTGTGTGTGTGTGTGTGTGTGTGTGTGTGTGTGTGTGTGTGTGTGTGTGTGTGTGTGCGCGTGTAAAGTATACTTGAGTCTTCCAACAAGTAGAAAAGCTAGAAGTGTTATTTTGTTTGGAGACTGTGTTGCCTTGGTGATATATTAATCTCCAATGTGTGAAATGTTTTGGACCACAATACATAATATTATAGAAATCAGGTAACAAAGTCTATTCACTTATAGCTTTGTCTCACTTTAGGTCATCCAACTTTAATTTTCGCCCCTGAAGGAGGAAGGAAAATTTATTTACTGTGTGGAGAGAAAGAAATAATTCCAATAGTTTGTTACCGATTGTTTCTCAAAAGCCAAATCTTGTGGATCAATTTAGTCCTTGAAGGCAATAGAAACAGAAGGAAAAAGACACACAGGTTTCTAATTGTGGTTTAATAAAGTTCTTCTTCATTATTGGTGGCGTGTTTCTGTCTATTGGAACCTGTCCTACATTTTGAGTGCTGTCTTGTTGAATTTGCTGAAGTTCTTCTCTTTGATATAAAAGATCACAACAGTAATCAGTGTTGATAGATACAACAAAGTGGTAATTATCTCTGAACCAATCTAAAAATATATTGCGAGAATAAAGAAACAAAAGATGAATAGACACTTTGGGGAAAGATTGCCTAGGCCAAAGCATGAGATTGTTTCTAAGCAACAGAGGATAGTTCAACAGAATATTTACTCGTCTCCTAGTCCAGCAATATCAACAACTAGCCACAGAGAAGTTAGAACATCCAGCGACACTGAAGTTTACCCCAAACTTAGCCACTCAACCAACTCCTCACAGAGGTCCCAGATATACAGCATGCCCTTCTGTCCTTCTTCCGATGATTTGAGAGATGAGCCGCTTGGGAACTCCAAGAATAGAGAATACAGAGCACGGGAACATGATGAGATGGAGAATCATTGTGGTGGAAGAAGGAAGGGGAGTTCACCAGATTGGGGTATGGGTGGTACTTTATCATATGCTCCCACATATTATGAAAATTACTCATTGCATGTTTCGAATATCTCTCAGAGATTGACCGATGGAGAAGCAAGGAAATATCTTTTTCATGGCTTCAAAAAATATGGCTATGCCAAAATTAAAGTGATGGGTTTTGGGAAACGTCGACATGCCTATATCACCTTTGATCGTATGGAACAAGCTAGGGAGGCATTAAATCGAATGCATCATTCCCTTTTCTTTGAACAAAACTTGGAGGTGACCTGGTCCAGGTCCACACTGAATCAACACCCCAAAGTTGTGGATGGGCCACAACCCGGTGATAGACACCCAGTTTCTACACCCCATAACTATCTGAGTAGTGAAGGAGAAGAGGGTGGGTCACCAACCTTGAGTTCCTACGTCCAGGGAGGTGGGAGTAACAACTACCCTCATGATTCCCCACCTCCACACTCTTCTTCCTGTGACCTTAACTGCTTAAACATTTCCCCAGAGCCTGCACCCCAATGTTTCTCCAAAAGCCATTTTCTTCATGGCTTAGGGAAATTACCCTGCAAGGGTGGGTCTGTCCATATTACAGACCCTAACGTCTCTAGAACATTGTTTGTTGGTAATTTGTGGCTTGATGTTACAGAGCGTTGGTTGTGCGATCTTTTTAAACCATATGGTCGCATCGAATGTGTTTATATTAAAAGGCAAAAGGCAGCTAACACTTCTTATGCATTTGTTAAGTTTTATGAGATTGCTGATGCTATGAATGCAAAGGAAGACATGCATGAGAGGAAGTATGGAAATGGGAAGTTGAAAGTTGAGTTTGGCAAAAAAGGAAATCCTTCGGCTAAGGTTTGGATTGGGAATCTGAGTGGACAAGCGGATCTGACTGAGATCAGTTCAGAATTGAGGCGTTTCGGTTCAATTGGACGTATTGACCACACCGCTGGAGAAAATCATGCTTTTGTTCATTTTGAAAGAGCAGACGTTGCTCAAACTGCTGTGAATTCCCTTACCCAATACCATTTCAAGAACACCAATCTTCCTCTCCAAATCTATATCATCCAATCAATTCGTCATTGTCCGGACTCTGAGTACAAATATCTTGAAGATCTTAATTGCAACAGTCAGGCCGTGTCCATTGGAAGAGCCAACAAAAGTCATATCCATTCACATATGTCTCCAGATTTAAATCTACATTCTCCAAAAGCTTACAGAGGATATGACAGAATGGAGATGTCTGGAACAGGAGACTATGCCAGGCATTTCTCTAATGCTGACTCCACAATGAATTTTGTGGCATCCTCTTTCGAAGGCTCTTATCGGTCTCATCAAGGCCAGAGAGTTGGAACTGAAGTGTGTGATTCTCCATCTGATGTGAGACGTACGGCCAATGATGACTTGACTTACTTTCATCGAGATCCTGTGAATTTCCATAAGAGAAGGCGTTCTCAAAGCCTTGGCAATGACTTCAACAATGTGAATGATTTTGGGACAGGAGTATTTGGAGGGAGGCATCGTTCTTACCGAGGTTCACATGGTAATGGAAGCAATAGGTTTGGCAGCACCAGCAGCAAAGGAGACTTTGAGTTTCAAACAAAACGACCAAGGAACTGTACTGACACCTATCAGTATCACAAACTGCACAGTAACCGCTCCAGTGTTGAGAATGTCTCACATGTTTCCTCACATCATGGAGTGTATAAAAGAAGCATTGGCCATTCTGCCAATCGATATAAGGACTATCGAAGTGAGCGGCGAGGGAAAAGGAGTGGTGAGCACAGCAGTGGCACTGGTGGAGCTCATCGGAGTGGAGGGGATGAAAAAAATCAAGAGAATGATCATACACAGAAGACTTCTGCAGATATTAACTCAGCTGAACCGAAGGATAGAGTGGGTAAAGTCTCCCTGTCTCCTCCACCATCAACACATCCTTCTCATTCAATGACCGACATGGTGGCTCATGATGCAGCATACTCTGCCCAGAAGCTAAGAGACTTCACAGGACCCACATCTTTTTCCGATGGTCTGGGTCAGACTGCATCCAAACCTAATTTAGAACTGAAAACTTTGACTGATCTCTCAAAAGCCTATCCTGTTATTTGGCATGGAAATTTGGTTCTGAAGAATACCAGCTTTCCCACACGATTGCACCTCATTGATGGAGATCCGGCTGTTGCTGAGCTTCTGGCAAATGCTAAGGAGCCTGGTGATGAGATGGGTGCCCTTCGAATCACTCAGAAACTCTGTCTTGAGCCATCCCATTTGGAGGAAGTAAATAAACGCATGGAGAATGCAGGACACTGCATTCTCCTGGCCTTGCCTGGAGCCATTCCAAGTTCATTTTGGGATGGACAAGCATCCAACTCCTCGACTCAGTTACGACCACTGAAGAGTCTCCTGAGCTATTTGCAAAGGAAAGATGTTGCTGGAATTGTTCCCCTGCACACCATGGAGGGCGTGGAGACTGAAAAAGGTGGAAATGGCTCGCAACAAAAGGAGCCCACCATTGGAGTCCTGCACACCTTACCCCCATGTGAATTTTCACAGGAGCGTTTGCTTAAGATTGCCCCAAATCTTCGGATGGAGTCTGCCAATGAGGTCTATTTATTTGTCGTGCTTGTGAAAGGAACAGTGTGAATTAACAGCAGATCGCTAAACTAGACAATTTCAGATCCCTATTGAATTTGACTTGTTAATGTAATTCTAATTTTGTTATGCTGTTAGGCATTATTCTTTGTTTAGCATGTGCAAAGGTATATCATATGGACAGTACATTTGACACAGTATCGAGACACGTATTAATGAAATATTACTTGTTTCTGCTAAATTTTAAAATGATGTTGGTGGTGTATACACAGTATAATTAATTTGCGAATTGAAGCTCTAAATTTGCCGTATTAACTAAAGGTATTGGGGATTTTTACCATGTTTTGGTTATATGGTTGTTACATTTGTTCAAAATTTGGGTTCCACTTCCCTCTTAAATAATTTGCCTGTGCTGATTATATGATTGATCTCTACACTACTGAAATCCCCCAACCCCCCAAAAAATAATAAATAAATAAAAGAATCTCTTCAACCTGTTTATTTAGGAACCGTATGAATTGCCTACAGTTGGAGAAGGTACTGCTCATTGCAAAATTCTTTCCTGTATTTGTCTGAAAATGCAGCCATATTAATTATACAAGCTTATGAATAATTGGTGGTAGACCATGTGAAATTATCGATGATGCTTTGCAGTGAACTTTGTACCATCAACCCAAAAATTGTAATTATAAATTGGGGAGTTCCAGCAAGAGTTCTGCTTTTGAAGTAACCAGTGAAAAAGATTGTGAACCAAATAAATGGGGTTTGTTTTCAATTTTAAAGAAATGTTTTCGAGTGTCCTCATACTATGTGGATGAAGTATGGGACACTGTCTATGATTTCATTGTGTACAATGCCACACTTCAAAGTGTCAAACACCTGCACCCTATGAGGGTGGGAAAATATCCTGAGAACCTTTCCAATTCTTTAATTTTTATAAACTTCAAGCACAATCTATTACAACAATAACTTAAAATTCATTTATTCAAATCTTGGATCTCTTATCTTCAATTTCATCTCTTAATGTGTAGATGATAATTGAAGATCCATACCAACTTCCTAAAATCATTGTTACATTATTAATATCATTTTTATGAATAGGAAAAAAAGAATGGAAATATCCAGCTGTAAACCTTCTTATCCATCAGTTCAATGGTCACTAATTATTCTACCATACTTCCATACTTAAACAATATCAGAGGGGGGAAAATGGAACTCAATGAAATTCAACTGAAAATAAAAGAATGCTCTGTAGATTGTTTAATATATGGGTTATATGTCGTAAATATGAAGCTTCCTGAGAAGAATAAAAAAATATATCATCAACAAAGTAACATTTGAACTCAATGACACACTACATGACATTACAGATAAATATGAACCTGTGCTTTTTTTTTGTCTCACTTTGCTCTCCCTTGAGCAATCTTGTTTTGTCCGCTTAATTCTACATGTACAACTTGTTGGACCATGAAAGTCAGCTATGCCTACCAATGCTACATCATCCCCCCCCCCCCCCCCCACCAATACAAGTACAAGTATGAGTAATGGCATGAAATGCAGAATCTGGAAATTGAGAGGTTAATTGTTGTGCATCAAGTAAGGTGGGTTCAACTCAGTACATACTGAGTCTCCACTTGAGTGATGTGGTCTAGAATGATATATTTATCATTTCATTTGAGGACTCTATATAATCACTGTATGGGCAGTCTAGAGGGAACTGGTGACAATCTAGTCACAAGAAGACATGTGTTTACTCCATCAAATTGCAAAAAATGTGGAAGGCTCTATTCAAGATTTAATTTTTTTGTTGGAGCTTGATACAATCTGGCCAGTCACTCTTGAGATGTAAGAGAGAGGCATATAGTTGTGGAGCATCTGGAGAGGGAAAAAAATTTTTTCCAGGAAGCCGGAGTGTCTAATAATTCACCATCTCTGCTGCTGAGCAGCAAATATCTACCTTTAGAACAGTTCTCATTCCAAGCAAGACTAATGGTAACTCATTAAACTAGTTGGATGTGTTCAGCTTGACTTTGAGGGAGGCCTTCAGTTGTTGATGGAACCGTTCAATTATCCCATTCGCTTGGGATGATATGCAGTGGTGTGAGCTGCTTTGGCACAAATCATGTCTAAAAATTGTGACCAGAGGACAGAGATAAACTGTTGTCCTCTGTCAGATGTTATGTCTTTTGGAAGACTGAAGTGTGAGATCCAGTCAGAGAGTAATGCCCTGGAGCAAGATTCTGTAGAATGTAGATCATTGGAATGGCATTGGGCCAGTGAGTGAACCTTTTAACAATAGTTAAATGGTAGTTGTGACCATTTGACTGAGTAAGAGGACCCATGATGTCAATGTGGATGCAGTCATAGCGGCTATTTGGCTGTATGAATTTCTGAAGTGGAGCAATGGTGATGATAGTGAGTTTTGGCAAGCTGAGAGGCAGTACAGGATCATACCCAAGTGGTTACATCCTATTTAATGTCATGCCACACAAAGTTCTGTGTAATGAGCTTTCATGTAGGTTTAAATCTTGGATATGCCAAGTTATGAACAGTTTCAGAAAGAAGACAATGTAGTGACTTCGAAATGGTTGGTTGCGGAGAATGCATGGATACATTACACAATAGGATGCAGTTGAAACCCGGTATAGTGATGTCTTGGAGATGAACTCCAGTAATTGCAGTGCAGTAGGTTTTTATGTTAGAATCATTTTCTTGATGAATAGCCATGTTGACAAAATCCAGTGATAAAGTGAAAGTAATGCCAATCTCATTGACTGGTGCTCTGGAGAAGGTGTCTGCAACTATATTCTGCTTGCCTATCATGTGCCGAATGTCTGTGGTGAACTCAGCAATGTAAGAAAGTATCTATTCTGGCATGGACTCCATGAGTCACCTGATCCCAAAATTGCAGTGTAGGCAGTAAAGGAGCAACCTTCCACAATATAGCAGAAATGTTTGATGGCCAAATAAAGTGCTAGTAGTTCTCTATCAAAGGCACTGTAACATGTGTCTGCCATGTGAAGGATCTTGCAGAAGAATGCCACAGGCACCAACTTGCCAGATGGAAGTTGATCAAGCATTCCATCAACAGCTTGATTTGAAACATCTGTGGTTACTTTTGTGAGAGTATTGTGGATAGGATGAGTCAAGAGGGTTGCACTGGCCAGTGTGTTTCTGCTTTCATTAGAATACTTGCACTGCGCTGGGTGTCCAGCGATGTTGTCACTTGGTTTCTGACCATGAATGAGCTGGTGGAGTGAGTAGAGTCATTCTGCGCACTTGGGAATGAAGCGATGATAATAGTGGATGAGACCAAGGTAGCGAGTGAAATTGGATATTTATTTCAGTTGTTTAAAGTCCTGAAGTTCTGAACAGCCAGAACACATTCAGAAATTGATTAGAAACAAGAGGCTGAGATGTGATGGCCAAGGAAGGAGAGTTCCTTGCAGCCAAATTCACATTTGTCAGGTCGGAGAGCTAGTCCATGTGAAGTGAAGCGTTCAAAGACAAGTTGAATGTGGTGAGCATGTTTGTCCAGTGATGAGCTTGCAATAGCAGGTCATCCATATAGATAAAGACAAAATCTAAACCTCGGGTATGAATCATTGGAATGTCTGAGGAGCAATATTTAGTCTAAATGATATAAAAAGGAACTCAAAGAGGCCGAACAGGGTTATAACCACAGTCTCAGGAATGTCTGCATTATTTATAGGAATATGATGAAAACATTTAATTAGGTCAATTTTGGTGAAGATGGTCTTGCCTTCTATCATTGCAACGAAGTCTTGCATGTTCAGAATTGGATATTGGTCATCCTTGGTTATGTTATTCATGCGTCAGAAATGTTCACGAAGTCTCCAGCCCTTGCTGTGGGTTTTGGAAACAATGTGAAATCGCAAAGACAACTACTTTTGGAGGGACGAATAATTTCCAGAACAAGCATTTCATTAAACTCTGTTTTTTTTTGTTGGCTACTTATAGTTTCTCAGGATAAAAGTGCCGAAACTAAGGAAAGACTGGTGGTCTGTTTGTGACAATGTGATGAGCAACATTGTGTCGAATATTGCTATAGTTGAAACAGGGTTTTATGAGAGAGGGAAAAGATTAGAGGAGAGAACAATAAATGGATGGTTTTACAAGGTAGCAGAGAGCAAGAGCTTGATCACGATATTTATGGAGTGAGGTGCTGCTAAATGTTTCTCCATCACTGAGATGTTCACGAGCAAGGTCTATCAATAGGTCTGAATATTGGAGGAAGTCTGCACCTAGGATGGATATAGAGACATCTGCGACAATGAAGGTCCTGGTAAATTTGTGGTCCATTCCAATGTCAAGGGAGAGGGTCTTGGTCCTGTATGTTGGTATATGAGTGCCATTTGCAAACTGAAGAGGGGATCCTTTCTTTTCTTCTCGGCGGTCACTTACTGTGGCAGGCAGCATAGTGATCTCCACACCAGAATCGACTCTGTGGCATTGACCAGAAGTGCAGTCATTGAGGAAAAGAAGGCAACTATCATCACCCATTACAGAAGTCTCCATCACTTGTCATGTGAAACGTTTCCCAGATATGGAGGAGGGTGACTTGCACTTCATGGCATTTTTGCCAAACTTGGTATGGTACCAGCAGAAAGTTGATGATGACACTGAAGCACTGGGTGACTTCCTCATCTTAGGTAGGTGTCTTTTGAGGTGATCTACCTCTGACCTTATAGAAGTGATGGCTTCAGTAGTAGAAGATACCTCCAAAATTGATAGTTAAGACTTGACATCTGGAGTAGCAACAGTGATGAGGGTGTCAGCCAAGGAAGTCATTTCCTGCATTGTCATCATTGGGTGAGATTTCAAGATTAACTGTACTGATGAAGGAAGATGAGAGAGAAAGATTCTCAATGCATGATATTACCATTGTTTTTAGTGAGCTGCTCAAGTGTCTACATAGCTGGGATGGTCTTAGATCTCCCAATGGTCGTAAGGAGATTAGCTTCTGCACTCTTTGTGATTGATTGAGGGAAATGCAAGAGATGAGGCAGGCCTTGAGAGTATCATAGGGATTATCCTCTGGCCTATTCATTTTTACATCACACACCTCTCTAGCAGTTTCAGGTAGTAAGGATTCTACCAAATAGTTGTATTGTGACAAATGTTGGTTGATGCTGCTTGTGGCTAACTGAGTCTCCACTTGAAGAAACCAGAGAGCAGGATCTTTAGGCCAGAAAGGTGACAGTTTCAAAGAAAATGCAGTAATAAGTGGTGCTGAGATTTCATACATGGGTGTGGGAAAGGGAAGTAGATCAAGAACAGTATTGAGTTTGATAGTTAGGTTTATTAGGGTCACCAATGTAGAATTTAACAACTTTTCATAAAAACGAACTTATTTCATTCAATGAATATCTACTGATGAAATAAATCTACTAGTTTATTTATATACAAAACATATTGGAATGTTCTTGAAGGAAAATTGTGCAGATAAGTAATAAAGTAATAGTAACATATGATAATAATCAATAGAAAATCAACACCTATAGATATAGCACAGACAAGTAAAATATGATTAAAGTCAGCTGATGCCTGCAGATTCCACACCCCAAGGTAGACAACTTTTCTCAATGGATAACTTTCTTATTTTTTATCCAAAAAGAGTGAAAATACCTTCAACCTCACTTAGCCAGTCATTTCTAGTGTAGCGAAGCTCCTTGCCTAGGACAAGGTCAGTTTTAGTAGAGGCTTGTAACTGTATGCCAGTCACTGGTAAAGCTTCAGTTTGTGAGATGTTGAATATTTCAGGTTCAATTAGCTTGGTGTAGTGGTGATAGGCAAAGGAAAATTTGAGAATTCATTAGCAATAGCATGCACTTTAATTGATTTAAACTATCTTTCATATTGGAATGATGCCCATATAATAGCCCATCTCTGCAGTCATGCTGCCCCCATGAGTGGTATCCCTTTCTTAGGACTCTGAATACACTGTAATAGCTTTTTTTTAGTCACCAGTGTAAATGAACGGCCATAAAAATATGTATGAAACTTCTTCAATCCTAAAATTAAAGTGAGAGCATCATTCCACATTTGAGCATAATTACTTTCACTCGTTGACAACATTCAATATAATCGGTTGTTCCACACCATTTGGCATTACATGAAAAAGATTGCACCAATCTATTAGGAGAGGCATCTCCTGCCATCCTAACAGGTAAGGTAAGATCATAATGTTCCAAAAAGTAGGATGATAATAATCTTACTTTAGATGCATTGAAAGCCACTTCACAGTTTTTTGGTCATTTCCGACGAGTATCATGACTTATAAGTTGATTCAAAAGATGAATGAGAGAAGGAAGGTTGGGGATAAAGCTAGCATAATATTATAATAATGCCAATAATGAATGTAACTCTAGGATGTTATGTTGTGTAGGTGACTCACAGATAGCTTCCAATTTGTGTCTATGGCATGGATGCCATTAATGTCAATATTGTGACTCAAGTACTCCACAGATGCACTCATGAATTCGTACTTGTCCTGTTTCACTCTTACACCGTATTCCATGAATTTGTCAAAAACCTTTGTGAGATTCCGTAAAGGCTCCTCCTTAGAAGTACCTGCAACTAATATGTCATCTACATAATGAATGATGTCTGGTGTACCTTGTAGCAAGGTATCCATGGTTTTCTGAAATGTGGCCGGTGTAGAGGCCACTCCAAACAGAAGTCATGTATAATGATACAAGCCATGATGTGTATTTACATTGAAAAATTTACGAGAACTATCCTCAAGAAATAATTCTTGGTAAGCATGTGAGATACCAAGGGTAGTGAAACTTCCTCCACCAGCTAATGTGGCAAACAAACCTACTGGATGTGAAAGGGGATACTGATTCACCTCCAAAATAGGATCGATAGTAACCTTGTGGTCATCACAGATCCTTACTCTGAGATCTTTCTATGGAACAACTACAATGGGTGCTGTCCACTCACTAAAATTAACTTTTTCATCACTCCAGGCTTTAATAATCTATTGAATTCATGCTCAACAGCATCTCTCAAAATGAAGGTTACAGGTCAAGGTTTATGAAACTTTGGTTTTGCTGAGTTAGCAATAAAGAGCCTTGAATTAAACTGCTTAATGGTATCTAACTCATCAGTAAATGCCTCCTGATAGTGATCAAGTAACACTGGTAGATTGTTTTTGGGACTTGAGACAAAACCTTACTACTATGCCAGTCCAAAGGAATTTACTGTAACCTATTTCTCCCCAATAATGTAGGGCCATTCCCTTTAATAACCATCAAATTTTATTTTGTGGTTTACTATCCTGGTAGAGCACATTAACTCTCCACTCTCCAATAACACTTATATACTCTCTAGAATAGGTCTTCAAAACCATGTCTGACTTTTAAAACCAGGGCTTCTGGGATACATGAATACAGTATCTTATCAGAATAATTGATACAGCTGCACCAGTATGCAATTCCATAGTAATAGGCTTCCCATTTATATTAAATTTCATTTTAGCACATGGTGGTTACTGTGTAGCTCAGAGTAAATAGAGACAGTTCATTCTTGTTGTTTAGATTGTCATTTACTTGTGATTTTGCAGTATCAATCCACCCAGTTCAGCAATCTGAAAAATTTCTTGATTTCTTTGTATTAGAAAACTTCTTGTTTGAAGAATGCCATGCCGAAGCAATATGTCCCAATTTTCCACACTTGTGACACTAGGCATCATGAAAATGGCACTCCTGGCTCCGAGTCCAGAGTGTCCTCAGCTATAGCAAGGTTGCATACTCTTAGATTTAGCAATTTTTATTACTGCAGTACTGCAACAGATCCTTTTAGCTCCTTAGCATTCTTATCTGCTGCTTCCACAAGACCACACACAAACCTATCTCTTAAATGCTCATCCAACCTATCTGCCTTAAAATTGTCACGAAGAATCGTCAAATGCTTTCAATATACTGCTTAATCTGCAATGGACTCACCCATAGCTTGAGTTCTTCGATAGAAGTGGGAACCCTCAGTTATATCTAAGGGCTTGGACTCATAGTGCACCCTTAGCATTTTGCTGAGGTCCTCATATGATTTAGACTTGGGAAGATCTGGTGCTAACAGACTCAGCAACAGAGCGTAAGTTTATGCTCCAACAGATGACAATAAAGAGGGAACCTTCCTTCCATTTTCCATAACCGTGGCAAAAAAAAAATGCATCTCTATCTTTTCCCGGTAGACAGAAATATTTTTGCTGTCAGGGTTAAATTCCTGTGACCTCTTATAGGAAATATGCCTTGCCATAATCCCAAATTTGTGGCCAGATGTGCTGTTGGGGGTTTCTTCATAGAGATTAGTCCAGATTCAATGGCCAGGTAGTATAGTCAAGACTTAAAGATAATATTAACATGAAAACCACTATCCAGACAATTGTGTGACATTTTATTATATGCATACATCAATCAATACAAGAAGAGGAAGTTAGCTTACAATTAAGCATAACTTTACCACAATAGTCTCCTCTTTCAGTCTGTCCCACAGATTGAATTTGATCTTTGGACTATTTCAGAGGAAGTATGACTGTAATGAGCTTTCATGATCTTCTCCAGCTGAGAATAAGCATTCTGTCATAATCAAAAATAAATTGGGGGAATTGAAAGGTGTAAAAGTGAAGACCCATGCCAAATTAAATCAACCCCCTTCTTATTCAAACCTCATGATGTACCATACAAATTTAAGGTTCAGGTCTAGCAGGAACTTTAAATGTTGAGGGGAGAGGAAGTCATCAGCCAGCCCAGTAATTTTCTGAGTGGGTCGGACCCTTTGCCTGTAATTAAACAGTCAGGTGCAATTTATGTATGTAGTGTTATGAACTGAGAGTAAACCAAGTGTTTCATGTTGAAACTTACCTGTTGCCTCTTTTTGCAGACCTGCTTGCTTATTTATCTGGAGGTCAGATTATCACTTCTCTGAACATGTTCCGAGCATATTTGCAAATATCAATGGAGGATGAGTCCAAAAATATCTTATAATCACTATGAAAAAGGATATACTTCCATACAACCATCTTCTGTTTGGGGTTTCCTTGGCCACTGCTATCTGGGCACCATGAAAACATTATTCAAACGGTTTGACAGTGTAGCTGTGTATCTTGATAATATTTTGATTACAGGTCCTAATTTTGAGATACATTTGGACAACTTTGAAAGAATTCTAGCAAATTTGGAAGAAGTAAGCCTTCAACTGAATAATGCTAAATGCAAATTTATGACCCCTTGTGTTGAATACCTGGGATATATCCAAGATAAAGATGGTCTCCACCATACTCATGCTAAAGTTCAAGCTATCTTACGGGAAAAAACCTACTTTTGTAACAGAAATACGGTCATTCCTGGGAATACTGAACTATTACGGGAAGTTCCTGATATGCCTGTCCACTACATTGGCACTTTTAAATGCTCTAGGTTCAAGAACATACAATGAATATGTGATATGTAGCAGCAGTTAGCATTCTCTCACACAAAGGAATTGCTTCAGAGTCAGGCATTGCTTGATCATTAAGATCCCAGCAGTAAGTTAATTCTTTCTTGTGATGCTTCACTGTATGGATTGGTGCTGTGTTGCAACATTCCATAGATGAAAATTCTGAAATACCAAGTGGTTATGCTTCAATAACTCTGACCTTGGCTGAGAGGAACTACTCACAGTTAGACAATGAAGCGTTAACTATCTTGTTTAGAATGGGTAAATTCCATTCTAATATATTTAGAAGAGGTTTAGTAATTCAATCTGACAACTGACCACTGACCACTGACCACTGACCACTGACCACTTTACCACTCATTCAATGAGAACAAAGGCATGCTACAAGTATTGTATTGAATACAATCCTGGTATGGACTTGGCCAATACTGACACTTTAAGTCATCTTCCATATCCCATGACAACCTATTCAGACTGCCTATCAGGGGAACTGATCCTTCTCTTGATTGCACTATTCCAGTTACTGCAACTGAAGTTTAGAAATTGACAGACAATGATAAAACTTTCGATGTTTGCACATTGATGATGTCTGGATGGCCCTCAGATCAACTTATGGCTAATTTTGTTCTTATTCCTCAAGAAAGATTGAGCTCAGCATTCTTGATGGTTGCCTACTGTCAGGGTCTTGAATTATTGAATCACCACCAGGTTGCAAACCATTATTGAATTATCTTTGTGACACTCATTTGTAAACCGCATGAAGAATCTTATTCGTAGCTATTTTTGGTAGCCTAATTTGAATTCTGATATAGAAAATCATGCAAAGCAGTATAATTTTTGTCAGCTGTACCAACCACAGTCAACTGCAGACCCTTTTCAACCATGGAATTTGCCAAAGAAACTGAATCCATTCAGATTTTGCTGGATCTGCAGTCAATTTTTTCAGTACATAACCTCAGGAAGACCAGTGTGACTGACAACAGTCTTTACTTCGTGAGTGATGAGTTCGAGAGGTTCTGCAGAATGAATGGCATCCAGCACATCACATCCTCCCCATATTGTCCTGCCACCAATAATTTGGCAGAGAGAAGTTTACAGTCATTCCAACATGGCGTCAGGAAGATGGAAGGTGGTACTCTACAGTTTGAGCTCTCAAGATATCTGTTCTGATACAGGTTAACTCCGCATTCCACCATTGATGTTTTTACCAGCTCAGGTGTTAATAAGTAGATGATTGAGGTCATAGCTTGAACTGTTGAATCTTAATATTGTGGTAAGGGAAGGGAAGGGAAGAAACTAACTATTACTAATCTCCAAATTTGGGCAAAGAAATACTTGTTTTCAAACAGGAGAATGGGTGTGTTCTAGAGACTACCAGAAGATAGATGGATCCCTGGTAAGGTCACCAAGGTGTCAGGACTTTATCATATCATGTGAACGCTTTAGTGGAATTATACATTGTTTTGTGGATGGTCTCTGAAACATTTTGCCTTAAGTGACACAACAGTGCCCACTGGAGGATATACCAATTGTCAATGACCAACTACCATCCGACCCTATTGCACCACCTATTAGGCAATACCCATCGACTCAACCACTGTTATCCTCGTAAGCCCAGTTTAAGCCTCTCCAGTGAGAATAGTTATGACTACTCAAAGGTCAGCTTGCACACTACCACCACCAGACTATTTCTGATATGACATGTAGTCTTAATGGAGACAACATGTTTCAACTTGTCAATAACTATAATTTTATGCACTAGCTGATGTCATACACATTCCATAATGTATCTAAAAAATATTACTTGATTCTTTCATCTTGATATTTCAAGCCACACCTATTATGTAGCTATTATCTGCCATATAACTGTTACTCTTCAGCCCTTTTGTGGAGTTGTGTGAGCTATAAATTAAAAAATGTTGTGGAGCCCTGGCCACACACAACAGTAACATGCAACCACTTGCAGAGCAATTCACTTCCAACAATGAATATCTAAAATATTTTGGTAATTTTATGTACTACCAGCACAGCTACCCGAACCCTATTCAGGATTCTTACTCAAACAGCCTCAGCAACATTCCTGGAATTGCCCTGCACTGCTAGTGTAGGGGACTTCCACATACAATAACCCTTTTTTTAAGTGTGGTAATATTGTCTTTGCCATACACCTTCTTATAGCTGGAACATGTACTTGAAGTAAACTGAGATAAATGAGTGGCTCAAGATTAAATTGTGTGTCCAAAAAAAGCAGGAACTTTTACCCTTTTAGTAGTTGGGTCTACAAAGCTGAAGTCCAGTATTCTAGCTGTCTATATTATGTTAGTACTTTTTTTATAAAGATTTATGGTGCTATGCCAGACACTTAGGCATCTCTGAAGTTACCAACATGGTTATGAGTACAATCATAGTATTCTTATAAGTTGACCATGGTTCAGAAGCCCAAAAGTTACGACTAAATGTTTTTGCTATTATTTTGCCTGGTCTAAAAAATCATTTAAATAAATATTATAGTGATTATTTGCTGCAGGTCTTAGTGTGGACTATATGTTATTAAGGAAAATCTTTTTGCCACTGCAAATGATTTTTAAAACCTAATTTACCTAAGCATGGCCAAAAAAAAATTACATTACCAGAACCACTCAGTATCTACTGAGAAACAGAACAACATTATGCTCAGAATAAGAGGGCCCAACTCTGCCACAATATCTGGGGTGCAAATTCTACCATACTTCCTGCAGCTTTGATTAATATTAGCAAAAAATTGTATTATGTAGCAATGATGCTGGATACCTTGTGTCCCTGTAGCCCTTTTTTTTAGAGGCTTTGGCTTTTTTCCTAACCAGTGGGGCTTTTTTCATGCTTTTCCTGAGTCTTCACCCAAGCACTTACCTAGCAACTACCTAGCATTCTTCCAGCAAGCTTCAGGAGGTAAAGGTTTTTCCTTACAGGCCAAAAGGATTTCATTTCACAGGAAGTATAGGAACTCATTTAAATGAGATTTGGTGGTGAACTAGACTCACCCAATGACATTATCCCCCAGATTTAGCCCTGCTTCCCCACAGCTAAGTCCTCCTAGGCATGCAGTTAGGTTTATCATAGCTGCTAAACAAACGGTGAAATACCAGACACTCTGCTATATTAGTACAGATTTCTATGTCCAAGTTCAACTCACTATCAAAGAACTCTAATTAACATAATATTTTGTGGTTTCAGTATATAGGACACAAATTATAACAAATTTCAGTGGTTTCCTATGTTGGCATGGTGTCCTGATGTCACTTAAATTGTGTGCACCACCAAGGTACTTTCATTTTTTTCCCCCTCTTATTGAGCAAGCTCAGGATATGCACCTCTATTTCCTGGAAGCCTTCTCTGCAACTTCACCTACTTAGTGAATGGATGAATTGCACATCTATTTCTTAATTTATGTTTAATTCATCCCTAAATTACTGATTCCAAATTCTGTCATGTCTATTTTCCAAAAATGCTGATATCATAAGTAAATGATAGAATGAACATTCAGTTTTATAATATTGCAAAGAAACACTTCCCCTCCCCTTTCCCCCTCCCCTCACATACACACACCCAAAATGACAAAATGAAATGAAAAAAGGAGATGTTTACTTTGAAGAAAGACACAGAAACTAATAGTAAAAATATTTGTTTATAAATTAAGAGGAAAAAATTATTTAGGGTTTCCCCAAAAGTATAGAATCAAGAATAGACCTACCCAAAGAAAACTGAAAGAAGTCATGAACACTTAATTATTATGTGTGTAATTCTACATCCCCAAATCACAGACTTCAACCTCTATTTCATCTATGTAAAAATCCTATTATAATAGGAAATTTAATGACACAACAAATATTTTCTTTTGCAATATTGCCAAAAGAATCCTTGAACCCTCCCCTCACCCCCACCTTCTCAAAATGGATACTTAAATAAATATCAAATTGCAAATATAGAGGCAGTGATTTAATGCTGTAGACTTAGGCACATACTGATTAAGTGTGTTAATGCCTTGTTTTGATATATATTTTTTGTGTTGGTTTTTCTCTTTCTTTACTTTTTGGGGAAACCCTGACTCTTTTTGTATCTTTTTATTTATTTATTTATAAATGTCTTTTTTTTTATTATTATTAATTACTATATAACTTTATTATTCTTAGTGATTATAAAGTTGATCTTAAATTCATATCTTCCTCATTGGGATGAGTGAATCTTTTGACCTGCAGCTGACAGGTCTAGGAACACTTTTTTAGCTCAAGAGTGGATTTTTAACTAATTGTTTATGTTTGGAAATACCAAAAATTTGCTGTTACATCTAATTGGTTACAACAAAGTCCTTTTACTGTATGAAAACCCTGTGGTTACAACTAAATGCTTTACTGTATAAAACCCTGAAAGATTGTAAATCTCACCACAACTTTGACCTCATCTCAGGTGTTCTTTATAATTATTTCATTTTGTATAAACAATGATTTTTAATAAATATTATATTAATTTTTTGCTACAGGTCTTAGTGTAGGACCACTTTTGTTTCATTGCTAACTTACAGTGACATGAATTCTATCCAGGTGTACTGAGAACGAGTATATAACTATTGTTCTCAACCCAATACATGAGAATCACACAATAGCAAATAAAACTCAGGACACACTCAGTCCTTGTTATACATATGGTATAGATGGAATAAATCACCAACCCAGTTTGAACGATGAGTCCTTTTTCCAAACCCAACAGAAAGCCTGCGAATAATAAGTAATGTACATGCTATATTATCAATTTAGAGTTCACTCCATTATATCACTTCCTCATTTAACTGAATATGCCCCATATTTGGTATGGTCATTCTGTAATTCCTAGCCGGTAGTAGTTCGGAGAGAGATTGTGTCTGCAGGTATCTTTGGGGGTATTACCAGCTATACAAAGCTTTACATTATCTTCCCAAGAAATGGGCCTGTTCATTGCTGATCTAGAGAACATATTCAGAAGTGTTCTGTTGTCCCTTTCAACCAATCAATCAGATTGGGGATGACATGGGGTATTTTAAGATTTAGACACCTTGAGTTGTCTGTAAACTTTACAATCAACTCAGACTTGGATTGGTGACCCTGATAAGAATAATGTTGTCCTGGTACTGAATATCTGAAGAAAAACTCATCAGTCAGCTTCTCTACTGTGGTCATGACTTCCTGATTAGGGTTGGGTATACCTCAGTCCATCTTGTAAAATAATTAGCAACAACTAAGATGTAATTATTTCCTCCCTGCGACTCTGGAAAGGTTCCCAGGATATCTGTAGTTACCTTCTGCAATGGTGATCCTATCTTGATGCTCTGCAAAGGGGCCCTGGGCTTCTTGGTAGAATTCTTCTTCGCTAAAAATGCAACCCAGTTCTTATACCAATTCTGAGTGTCTTGGTAATGCCCAGGCAAGTAGATTAATTTCTTGAATCGGCCCATTGTCTTTTCCACTACTAAATGACCACCTAAAACACCTTCATGCATGTCTTCCAGCATTTTCTTCTGAAGCACCTTTGGTACAGCTAACTTCAAGTGAATACTTCCATCAAGAAGTTCATATCACTGGTGTAGTCTTCCAGAATCAATTACCAGTTCTTCCCATATATGCCAAAGGCATCTTGGTGCTGAACATAGTTGTCCTCCACTCTTAATCGATGCTTTCTACCCCAATTCTTAGTGAATCAGCAACACTCTGATCACTGGATCTTCCATCTGTGCTTCCCATATGGTTGTACTGGAGTACACAGTAGGAATTACCAGAGCAGCGGGGGGTTGTACTGGAGTACACAGTAGGAATTACCAGAGCTGCGGGGATTGGTAGAAAGTTTAAATTATCCATCTTAAATTGGGGGTCATAGAAGTTGAGAAAAGGCCTCTGCATTGGTATGCTTCTTACCCTGACAGTAAAGTACATAAAAATTGAGCTCCTGTAGCTGCTCCAACAAACTTGAAATTTGGCCTTCAGAATCCATAAAATCCTGTAGCTATGTTAGTGAACCATGATCCGCTCTCAACAGGAACATCCTTCTGGTAGGAAAGGGATGAACTTCTTAGTAAAGTAATGTCTACTAAAGCAGTATTGGCACTCTGATTTACTGAGAATTCTACTCCCATGGGCAATTACTCTCTTCTTCCCTGTGTCATCAAGCTGGGATAACACAGATCCATTTCCTCATCACTTGCATCAGTATCCAGGACGAACTGTCTCATGAAACCTGGATGACTCAAAATGGGTGAAAAAAACTACTGATCTTTTTGGTAACTCAACAAAGGATGTCTGGCAGTCTTCTGTCCATTGAAATGTTACATTTCTACATTTCTTCCCACTAGGTGATGCAGTGGTTTGGCGAGATCAGAAAAACCATGGACAAATTCCTGTACTAGCTTGCAAGCCCTAGAAACTGTTGTACCTCCCTAGCGGTTGTCAGTGTTGGCCAATTTGCACTCTGTCTATCATGGAGGGGTCCAGACTCTGTCATCTGTGGGACCACACGTCCTGCACCTGATGCTAAAGAAAAGTACATCCTATGAGCTTCAGACAGTCAAGGACCACTGGTAGGTTTTCGAGATGGGTGGAAAAGTATTTACCAAGTAAGATCACATCACTATATGAACAAGACATCAAAACCTTGAAAGCAGGCAAAAAGGAGATCTATCAACCATTGAAAGGTAGCAAGAGAGTTACACAAGCCAAATAGCATAACCTTGATTTCAAATAGACCTTCTGTTGTGCAGAATGCAGTTTTATACCTATCTACTTATGCCACTTCTACTTGCCAGTACTCACTCGAGAGGCTAAGGATATTGAACCATTTGGTTCCTGCAAGTGAATCCAGGGTGGAGTCGATATGAGACAGTGGGTAAGCATCCTTTTGTCACATGGTTTAATTTCAGGTAGTCTCACAAAACCTTGTTGTGCCATCTTTCTTATTTACCAGGACTATCAGTGCAGCCCATAGGCTTACCGATTCCTAAATGACATTTTATTCCTGCATTTCTTGCGAAGGTTATTGATTCTCATGTTTGAGGGGTGGAGGCACTCATCTGACCAGCTTGCATATTGGATCTGTTCCCCCAGTATGAATCTTGTGGTACAGCAGGTCTATTCTTCCTAAGTCTGAGTATGAAAAAGCGATTAAATCAGAGAATTGTAACAAAATCTGATGGAAATCTTCCTTCTGACTTCGATCAATTCTGAGCTACATCCTTGTTTCACATCCCATGGCACAGCTTCCTGGTCCAGGGAAGGTTACCTATCCTCAATATATCCCCCACAGCTGTTGCTTGTAGATTGGCTTCCTCCAGTAGCTCCATGGAGGAATTTTGTGATTTTTATACACTGTATCTTCTTCAAACCTGTGGTTTAGAAATAGAGCACTAATGAAGGCTCTAGCAACATTTGCTCCAGAAGATGAATGGACTTTCCTTCTAAGAACCAAGTTCAACCCTCAGTAGTTTCATCGATGCAAGCTACAATGTCAACTTTGCTGAAAGAAGGAATCTTCACCATTTCCACTGCTTGGATGATATATATTCTTGAAGAGCAGACAGAAGATTATTTAGTCCGCACCTCTAGTCACAATTCCTGAACTTAATTTGCATTTCCTTGACATCAATCTCTGCATCCATCTTCACACAAGGAAGTCGAAGCCAAATGTAGCCTCTGTAGTGAGGGTTCTCACCAAAATCAAATTTATTGGGAGGTAATTTTCTTCCAGTTTAGCATTAATTATGCACTGATTGTGGATTTGCACTGGTGAACCATTAATTCCTACCAATCTGTGTCCCTGTCATGGTTGTAAAGAATTAAAAGGTTCTCTATTGACCTATCCCAGGTAACTCTCCTCAGCAGAGATGTAGGAGCACAAGTACCAGGAAGGAAATCAATTAGATCCTTTCCAATCATGCACTGAATTATAGATATTCATCTGAGAGAAGGGTAGAGATTTTAGTTACATTGTTCACATGACTACCTTTGGTGACCTAATCTTCACCCCCAGTAACTTGGCGCTCCATGCTGGGGTTTGTTCGCTTCCCTAAAGGCAGTTCTGTTTCTTTGCTATGTGGCCTTGGTGCAAACACTTCAAGCGTTCCCTTTAAAAATTTGACTGATTCATTGGACCTCTCTTTGTGGGCCAAAAGTACTTGTACTGTTTTCTTTGCATTATTACTGTATGATGCATCTCTGCATAACTAAAATGAGTTGAGAATTGCTTGTTCAGTTTATTCTCCAGTGTTTGTCTCCTCTAAACCATTTCCCCCGTTACATTAGCCATCGTGTCAGTTGTAGAGATAGCTGCAACCGGAACTTCATTGCATTCAACAGGGAGACAGTCATTCCTCCACCAGGGCCTCCCAGGACATAAGTCTCTATCTCCAAAGTAGCTGCAACTGCACATCTAGCATCGGCAGCCTCTTCTGCATGACATCAAATGCTACCTGGTGGTGTTCTAAATGTTTGAGATATTGGTCAATAGCTAACCTCTCCCTTGCTGCAACTCAGTATCAGCTTTGTCTGCTCGCCTTCCTAAATCATCAGAAAGGTCGGCCCAACCCTCCACTCTTTTCTTTTTATGGGTTTGCAGTTCAACTTGATATTGTCCTTGGCAGCTCTTGGGTTGAAAACATTGCCTCAGTGTATCTCTTGATTCATCAAAATCTCCTTTTACCTGTTCAGGTAAGTGCTGAAAGCTGTCTGTGCACAACCTGATAGTCTGGTCTTCAGCCACTTCAATTTCTTTCCCCTTCACAGTCCCACTCCTTAACATAAGGACACTCACAAAGTGATAAATCCACATTCCCCTTTCAACTCTCTGTTAAAAGGTTCTGTTAATACCAGTGGACAAATTGGTTTTGGTGTTACCATTTATATTTTTTAAGTTGATCCTGCCAAATAACAAAAAGTATTATTACATAAAGATGCTGTATTATTGTTGTCCATCCACTGACAGTGAGAGAAACACAGTGTACCCCTAGTGGAGAGAAGAATTGAGTATACAGTGTGTCAAGCAAATGGGGAAAAAGACTAAAAAAAATTGCAGCACTGCCTGCCTGCCTGCCTGCCTTGGCTACACTCACACTAATATGCATGCCCACAAACTCACACAGGAAACTACCACTTATCATGAAGCCAAAATGCTCTGTGTATTATAGTACAATGGAATTAGTGACAGGTAATTTGTCATGCACAAATAGTCATTGAAACAATAATAACAATAATAAGGTGAGTACTAGACAAAACAATTCATTTAAAAAAAGGAAAGAAAATAACTACATGACAAAAAAAAAAATCCATAAATTCTAACACTATTAAGAATGAATAACCCCTCCATCTCTCTCCCCCCACCCCCAGAGTACATAATTAAAGGAGGAACAAAGTGAAGTTATCTTGATGAGAATAAAAAGAGAATAATTCCGTGGCAGCACACTCAGCAATCCTTTTCAAGTTTTGGATGCTTGGCCACCTTGCAATCTGCACAATACAGAGATAACAAAAATAATGCAGTGACTGTGTGTGTGTGTGTGTGTGTGTGTGTGTGTGTGTGTGTGTGTGTGTGTGTGTGTGTGTGTGTGTGTGTGTGTTGTGTGTGTGTTGTGTGTGTACCCATAAATGATACATAGGAGAGTCTAGCATTATTTCCCATATTGCAATGACCCAGGTTAAAATTGATATCATAAACAACTTTTAAAGCATTTACCTCAAAAATTTATAACACCATATTTTAGCTCAATATGACTAGTAGACATACTTGGCATTGAACAGGTATAATGGCATGCCCATAAGAAGATGTATCACCAAATGTTACCCAACCAAGGATTTGGCCTAAAAACCATTTTAGACGTCTTTAACCTAATACACCAAAAGGAAAAGGTTTGAAGCATTACAGGAACTAGCAAAAATAAAATCCACTCTATGGGTGGTTTTCCAGCCCACCAAAAGGTGGGCTATACTCACAAAAATGTCTGCTTTGAAGACAATGTTTGTAGACTTTTAAAACAAAGGTGAACATGTGATTTGGTCAAACTGTTTTAGAAGTACCATTTTTGACATTTTTAACTTTACGTACAAAGAGGAAGAGGTGTGGCCAAATGGGACCCATCCCATTTCATTTGTAGAGACAAGTTGTGTCTGTATGCCAAAGTTTTGGGCCTGTAGCTCCATTCTTTTTTTTTCCTGGCAAAGTACCATTTTTGCCTTTTTTTAATATAAAAAGGGGTGTGTCCGCATAGATATGCTTATGACATTCCCTGGAGACACGGAGTCAAAATATATGGGTTTGTGGGTCTATCTCCATTATTTATTCTGGCCAAAGTATCATTTTTGGCTCCACCCCATGTTATTCGCAGGGTCAAGTTGTGTCTGCATGACAAAGTTTTAGGTCTGTAGCTCAATACCGAAAGGGGTGCAGCCATATAGATATGCTTATGGCGTTGTCCTGGTGACACTAATCTTTAATATATATGGGTTTGTAGGTCTAGCTCCATTCTTTTTTCTGGCAAAAGTACAATTTTTGCTCTTTTTTTTAATACTGAAAGGGGTGTGGCCATATCAACATGCTCATGACCTTCTTCTGGTGACAGATTCTATATATATATATATATATATATGATGTCAGGGAATGAGCTGAGAAGTCTAAAGGACAAGACAAGAGAAAGAGGAACATATTATTAGCATTATTACCTGTATTGTGATTCGTTTACTGTTAAACACATGTGGTTTGTGTTAGTTAATAAATGGATTGTGTTTTGTGTTGTCCAATTATGTATGTTGTGTGTGCCAAAAGGCGGGAAGAAGCTGATTGGCTGAACAGAATACATCACAGCTAGAGTACCAGATTTGAGTAATTGTAAACTGTGATTTTGGAGAGTCTTCTTGGAAAGCTAAGATTTGTTCTTGCTATTATGATGGTGCTGTGCATTGAGTGTGTGTGAGAGAAAAGACTTTCTCTCCAATTATTGCTACATTATTAGTATAGTTGTTGTAGTTGTTTGGGGTTACCCAAGTCTGGTTGGGTTTAGTTGTGGGCTCCGGTTGTCTGGTGAAACTCATTTTAGACGGGATATATATATATATATATATATATGGGTTCATGGGTCTAACTTCAACCATTCCAGCATGAATCACTGACACACAGTCAGAGAGACTATTCGCACCTTTTGGTACAAATATATATACTACAGTATATACCCAGCGTTGCCCGGCCAATTTCAACATGAAACATTATAGAAGCCACTCAAATTTCATCATAGTTGGCCCTTTAATTAGCTTTTGGCAGCCATAACTACTTCCTGTGGGTGTGGCTAATACCAAACCACACACATTCCCACACCTAATCATATTTAATAATGCTCACCGGGATACTTGGACTCCACATGCCCAATCTCAGCCTGACTAGTCCTTAAATAGTCTGTGGATGTGGCCATGACAAAACTACACCCATTACCATGCCCATATCTGTTTAATAATGCTCACCCGAGTTCTTGGAGAGTACATGCCAAATTTCAGCCTTGTTAGTTGCAGTGTTTCACTGTGATGCCTACTCACATGAACCACAATATATATATTAAAGTGTGTTCGTAGATCAAACTCCTTCGGTCCAAGTGTTATTCAGAATATCTTTTTTTGGCACTTTTTCGCTTTACACACCAATGAAAAGGTGTAGGCAGGAGGGATTCCACCCGTGTCACTCCAAACATCAAGTTGTGTATGCATATCATATCTTAAGTCTTGTTCTTCAAGGGGTTTGTCTAGTCAAAGTATCATTTTTGGCTTCTTTTTAGCCTGACATAAACCAGTAAAGGGTGTGGTCTTATACATGTACTTAAAACATTTCACAGATTATATTGATTCCAAATATATATGGGTTCATGGGTATAACTTTTTAGGGTTTTTTTTGTTGCTGAAATAACAATTTTGGTATTTTTTTGCCTTACACTGGGAAAGTAAAAGGTGTAGCCAAGTGGGACCCAGCCCATGTTACTCCCAGAGTGAAGTTGTATTGCATACCAAGTTTTAGATGTGTAGCTCCAATGGTTTTTCTGGCAAAAATTTCATTTTTGGCATTTTTCGTTACCATGGTAACCATTTCCCCCCCCCCCCCCCCCCCCCCCCCCCAAAAAAAAAAAAAAAAAAAAAAAAAAAATTAGCCCATGTTTTAAGTTGGGTCAAAGCCTATCATCATGCCAAGTTTCAGAGAAATCCATCCACAGGTTTGGCTGGAATGATGGTACAAACATACAGACAGACAGAGAGACAGACAGACAGAGAGACAGACAGACAGAGAGACAGACAGAGAGACAGAGAGACAGACAGAGAGACAGACAGACAGAGAGACAGACAGATATCTCCTTTTATATATATATAGGAGATGTATGTATATAATCTATGTATATATTAGAAGACCTTTGTAACTATGTAACTATGTAACTATGTTCGTCCATTTCTCAAAATCCCTCTGTTAGATTTTGACCAAACTTTTAGGGATGGAGGAGACCCACCCTGAGATAGTTTTATGCCAGGTGGCATGTCTGGGAAAAAACAGAATTTGTCTGCCTGTCTGTCTGCCTGTCTGTATGTTTGTACTATCATTCCGGCCAAACCGGTAGGTGGATTTCTCTGAAACTCAGCATGATGATAGGTTTTGACCCAACTTAAAACATGGGCTAAAAATTTCACAAGATAGTTACCATGGTAATGAAAAAAAGCCAAAAATGGCATTTTGGCCAGAAAAACTCTAGGACTAACAGACCACCACCACTGAGAAACAGGAGCCACCACCACTACCAACACGACCAAACAATTTGGAGTGATAAAATCTGATTGGGATATTGCTGAAAAAAAGATGTAATAAATTTTCAGCAGGAGTCAGGAATTCCAGACAAAGTCTGACCATAGCCAACTGCCCATGCAGAATAAAATTTACTGGATATGAATGGATAAGATTGCATAAAGAATCAAGCTCCTTACCAAGACAGCTCCATTCCAATTGCCTCTGTTCTCGCAAGTTACACCTGGAGAGAGAATATCTCTGTCCACAATCCTTTCCATAAAATATTTCATCCCAGGGAGAACCGGAATCTAGCTCCCCATGATGAAGCAGCTGGCCTGGGACACAAAGAATTTCTGACTGGATGTGCATTCATACATGGATCCAATGTGGAACTTTCCATTCCAACTGTTTAGCCTGGGTGCACTGAAAATGTTCTGTCTTCCAATTTCGAATAGAGCTTCTAAAGGCTGTATCCATTTGATGAAATTTTTCCACTGGTAGCTGTGATAGATGATAAAGTAAATAAACAACAAAAGTGAACCCTGGAGGAGGAACAAAGAATTCAAATTTTTTATAAAAAAATAAAGCCTGAAAAAAAATAACCTAAAGGTGAGAATTAGTGATGGCTAAGTAGCTGCCACAAATAGAAAGTGGTTAAGAGCTGTTGCTCTAAAAATTTGCTGGCTACATTTTCATTGCCATTATTTTTAAAAATGCATTGTCCCATTTTCCTGGGGAGATTTGAGGTGCCACACAGCTGCTGGCTTTGGCCAATATAAAAAAAGAAGAAAAAAAAAGAAAAAAAAAAAAATATATATATATATATATATATATATTTACCCATTTGAATTTGAGAAGCCACACCCACTGTTGGGAAGGAAAAAGAGGCCCCCTTTTTGAAATCCTAGATCCCCCTGAAATCATATGCATGGTTGTTGGGGGGGGGGGGGGAAACTTTTCTTTGATGAATTATTTCTATTTACCCAAACTTCTTTTTTTGTGTGTGCATCTATTAACCAATGTCCCTTTTAATTTTCACCCTTATCAAGCCATAACTTTTATACCCACCATTAGGAAGAGAGGAAAAACGTTTTTGGATAGTAACTGCACAATAGCATGTTCCACCTACCAGTCAGGAATTTAAAAATTAATTAAAAAAAAAATTAGATAAACTTACCAGGGTTTGAAGACTCTTCGTTGCTTTCCTCCACTGGCAAAGTCTCTATCTCTCCCAAGCTGTTGTTATTGGCAGTTGTTCTTTCTTCCTCCACCAACTTCGTAAGACTAGCATTTACCAGACCTTTCAGCACTACCAGATGCTGGGAGAGCTCAGCCAGACCTTTAGGGTCACCTTCTACTTCCTGGTCCATGCTAATCCTCCGTTTACCTGGCAGCAACCCCCCAGTAATCGTGCATACAATTTCTTCACTCCTAGGATTCTCCATTGATATGAAAACTAACGATTCTTACCTTATATTATAAGGTGAGAGTGGAGTGTTTTTTTTTTTTTTTTTTTTTTTTTTTTTTTTTTTTTTAACACCGGGTGCGGTTTAGGCGGGCAATTCAAATTTGTTGGTGGGCGTAGGTATGCATATTACTTCTCCAATTTTTATAACCTTCGTCCATCAGCAGTTAAGAAAAAGAGACATGACCACAAAGCAGACTACTCCGTCCTTACCATTCGCCTTACCTCTGACCCCTACACGAGGTCCCTGTGGGACTCCCAGAAAATGCAATACTCCTTCAAGAACGGGATCATCAACGCGCAGAAACTCTTCTGCAAGCCCTGGTACCTGCAGATACATTCCGAACAGACAGGCTAGTGACTTGGAGTTTTCCAAGTTTCAGGTAGCCGCTCCACGTGAGAACAGCCCCCTGAGAGATGCTGGTCTCTCCGGTAACCTACCCAACAGAAGCGGTAATGCTGGTGATGGTGATTTTGCTCGGTCAGATATGATGAACAAATTGCTGGCACTCAAGGGCAAGAAGCATGATAGTAGAATTCTGACCTTCCAGCCAACCTCAAGTCAGAACAAGACACAGATCTGTGAGTGTGAGATAGGCTTATAAGAGATGGGGTAGGAATGAGCAACTCAAGACTCCCAAAGTTGAAATTAGCAGACAGGAAATAGAATGATTTGTCCAACCAGTAGTTAGTATTCATGCATCCCAAAGGTTGCTTCCAGGGGTGGCTAGGGCTATATTTATATCACTAATGCTATATTTATATCACTAATGCTTTAAATAAAGCCTTAGCATGCCTTAGTCTCTCATAGCCAGACCCTTTACCTAATTGCTGCTCTTGTATAAGGGTCTGGCAAACTGCAACTGCTACCATAGGTGGTGTTTATTCTGACAATTCCAGAATACTGAATCAAAGGAATGCAATTAGCATGTTCACATCCAGCCAGCAAGTAGTTGAGTCATTCATGCAAATAATAACAACTGAGGCAGACTGGATGTGAAACTGCTTAATTACTTCATTTTTTTGCCCTGGTATCCTGGGATTGTCAGAGCAAAACTGCCATGGCATTTCACCAGACCCTTATACCAGTGCAGCAATTAGGTAAAGGGTCGGGCTACGCAAGACTACTAGTACCCTTGAGGTGTGTGAATAATATGTCAGATATAATTTGAAAATATTGACTGATAGGAAACAGTTTTAATTTTCTAAATTATTTATTGTAATTTTTCCCCCTATTCCCCCCCCCCCCCCTCCCCTATTCAAAAAAAAATTTTTATTTTCTTCCTTATTTTTTTTTATTATTATTTTATTTTATTATTATTATTATTATTATTTTTTTTTTTTTTTTTTTTTTTTTTTTCCAGTTATATTCCTATTGCTAATTTCATTTTGCTAGTAACTTTTGCCAGCTGGGAGGGTTGGGTTATTCTATGCCTGGTACTTAATTTCTATTATTGTTTGTACCTGCTTACAGACTTGATAAAACCTAGTCAGATCTTAGATACAATAGTCTGGGATTGAAACCAGTTAGATATTTACAATTTCGTCCGGTGTTATGCTTGATATCACGCCTAGCTGGTAAGGTATCCCTATGATTAAACTTGGACCAACAAAATTGATGATAGAGAGGAACACAACTAAGATTATTATATCAATATTTCCTCTGTTATTTCATTAGTGAAGTTTTATTATGTACTTTTCTGCCCTAGTTCAATCTAACAACCTAATCGCTAATATTTACATTTGCACCTAGAAAGCTGGCTTCATTTGCTAGCATAAGCAGTGGTATTCAGTCGACTCAGGGACTCCAAGAACTTCACCTGAACTAGTGGAACTCTGTGCACTTCCAGTATCTTACTATAATTCATAATTTGTCTGTCTGTATGCGCAGACTCTAACTTCTTCCAAACCACTGGATGGATGTTCACAAAAGTTCAGGGATTGATTATGACACCTCACTGCACATCCTCGCGAAAGTTTCATTGAGATCAGGTGGCTATAGGTGTGGGTTTGGTGATAAGGAACACAATCTATCACAGAACATAACCCATTGTCAATAATCCCAACAGGTTACATATTTAAAAAAAAAATTAAACATGTTTGTTACTACCGGTGGCTGAATTTAGAACTGCCCATAGGGCAGGTTTCCTGCTAATCAACGGTAAGGCGACCTTCTCAAGGATCTAATATTAATTTTTATTATTGTTTAGCTCTTTTTGAAAACTGAAGTTTCTCTAGGAAGTTGGCGTGCCTTTTAAATGAATATATGCGCCATACCACGGATGTTTTTTCTGGACTTTGTACTGTTTCTATGCACAGCATCCAGTGTGTTTCCAATCCCTGTCTATTGTATTGTTGATCAGACGTATTACTGCAAGTGAATGTAGGTGGGTGTAGGTGTTGGTAGCTCAAAAATGACTTTCTATAATTTCATGCCCATCTCTCCTCCTCCCCTCTCTCTCCTCCCCTCTCTCTCCTCCCCTCTCTCTCCTCCCCTCTCTCTCCTCCCCTCTCTCTCCTCCCCTCTCTCTCCCCTCCCTCATTGTGTAGACGAGTACTGGCGGTCTTATGCTGAGCCCCTCACTCCGTCCTCTTCTTCCTCTGCAAAAAAATCTCGTAGAATTCCCAAGTCAGCCAACAAAGTCCTGGATGCTCCAAACCTGATCAACGACTTCTGTAAGATCCTTATCTGTTTTCTTAATGCCACTGCCCCACCCCCCGGAGATGATCTGAAAGAGCATCCCTCCCTCCCTCACATCACCCTGTATTCTGCAACCTCGAGTTGAAAATATATTACGTTGAAATCTGAAATCCCCCCCCACCCCAATGCCCCAAGGCAGGCTATATGTCGGTAACTAAATGCTGCTGTTAGCCTGCTCACGAGCTCACCTGCCAGCCTCACTCAAGCAAAGTGGCAACCAGAAAGAAAAGAAAAATTTTCCCCCTTCTCTCTCCTTTCTCTCTCTCTGTTTTTTTAGTATTCTTGTTTTTGTGTGTGGTTGAAAAAGTGCAAATGATAAAAGGTTGTTTTCTGGTCAAAAAAAAAAAGACCCAAAAATTTGTGTCTGTTAGATACAGATAATAGTGTGTATTTGTTTTTACATCCTGACATTGTCCGGGGATATAGTGACATGCCCGACATTGCCCGGGGATATAGTGACATGCCCGACATTGCCCGGGGATATAGTGACATGCCCGACATTGCCCGGGATATAGTGACATGCCCAACATTGCCCGGGGATATAGTGACATGCCCGACATTGTCCGGGGATATAATGACATGCCCGACATTGCCCGGGGATATAGTGACATGCCCGACATTGCCCGGGATATAGTGACATGCCCAACATTGCCCGGGATATAGTGACATGCCCAACATTGCCCGGGATATAATGATATGCTCGACATTGCCTGGGGATATAGTGACATGCCCGACATTGCCCAGGGGATATAATGACATGCCTGACATTGCCCGAGGATATAATGACATGCCCGACATTGCCCGGGGATATAGTGACATGCCCAACATTGCCCAAGGATATAATGACATGCCCGACATTGCCCGGGGATATAGTGATATGCCCGACATTATATGAGGATATAATGATATGCCCACAGGAAGTGCTTTGACCAAGTCTGACCCATGACATGCACAGGGTCCAGTTGCTCAGGACTGTGATCACAGTTCAGTAGCCCAAACCACATGATTGGAGACTGCTAACACATGACATCCAAAATGTTTTCCTTTCAGTATAGAGACTCATACCTCCCACATACATATGAACGAGGAGGAACCATTTCAGCAGGAATTTGATAAAATGAAGGGGGGGATATAAAGAAGAAGAAAGGAAAGGAAAAAGGGCAAGGAACCCAAACCTGGGATTGAAATCGAACACCTTGGAAGACCTGTCCCTTCCACTGTGCCATGATCCCCACCCAGGATGGCATGCACCCTGGGGTCATGTCAGCAAGGTTTCATTGTAATCCATACAGCTTCTGTTTGGCCGGTTGGCTAGCTCAACATCACACTATTTGCCATTTATACCATCTCTGCGTAACTATAGTAACAAGGCCCCATTAATCTGACTTGGTGATTGCTTGTGAGTATGACCCTCCTATCACCACTTTCCCTCCCCCAACACACACATATCACCACCATCTTGTTCTACTCCTCCACTGACTGCTCTGAGTCCTGTTGATGTTGTTTGCTGTGTTGTTTTGTTTACTTGTTGATTTGGTTGTTGTTTAGACTTGAATGTGCTGGATTGGAGCAGCCGGAACATGCTGGGTGTGGCTCTGGGTGGTGGAGTGTATGTGTTTAATGCTTCCAGAGAAGACACTCACCGGCTCTGTGATGTGGAGACAGAGTCGCTGCATGTGACCGCCCTCAAGTGGAGCCCCTCAGGGCAGCATGTTGCCCTGGCCACCAGCAATGCAGAGATCCAGGTATGAGCCCTCTTGCATGCAGTGCCTGTGCATGCTGTGAAAGTCTCCCTCAACATTCACGAGTGCAGAACAGCGTCTGAAACTTAGTGCAGTTCAATGTATGTATTGGGTGTGTACATAAAACCACGCCCATGGGAGTGGTCTCTTGTGGTTTCCACTGTGAAACCATGTGGTGCATAACGCTGTGGACAGTGATCCAACTAGCATGGCCTCTACCAGGAGTGGATGGGGAGGGACGAAACCTAAGGTATCCTCAACTAGAATTGTTTAGTCTTAAGGCTCGCCTTCAGGCAGGTATTAATTTATCATCATCTTTTATGAGTCTCGTTTTGATGACCAATTACAGTAGGATTCCATCCCTTGTGAGAAGCACATGTGAAGGCAATACGGTTGACTGGCCCTGTTCCTCACACCTTACCATATGTGGCCAACAAATAGTTGCATGTAATGTATCAGCTATTTTTCATGTGTGTGGAGACAGTGCAACTGAGGGAGGCACTGCTCACTCCATGGACATCATAATTATCATAATTATATTGAAGTTTGCGTGGAACTATCCCCCCCACCACACACACCACATCTTGGAAGTTGGTCTTCATGGCATCCATAATTGGGGGAGAGGAATGGCTGTGACTTAAACATTTGAGTGGGTGGTATATGCTCTGTGATGTGAGTTACCACCCCCCCCCCCCCACACACACACACATACACTGTCACCCCCTCCCTCTCTACTCCTCTCCCTTCCTCCTCTCCTCCCTCTCCACTCTTCTTCCCTCTCCACTCCACTCCCTCTCTACTCCTCCCTCTCCTCCTCCCTCTCCTCCTCCCTCTCCTCCTCCCTCTCCTCTCCTCCACTCCTCCTCCCTGTTTCAGCTGTGGGATGTGAATGCCCAGAAGTGTGTGCGTCGTATGCACAGCCACCAGAAGAGCCGAGTCAGCAGTCTGTCCTGGCACCCCAAGCTGTCCATGCTCAGCTGTGGGGCACAGTCCGGCCACATCCACAACTACGACCCTCGCAGCTCCTCCGGCTCCTTACTGCATAGCCTGCAGGCTCACCAACTGGACGTGTGTGGCCTACAGTGGTCAGACACTGGCCGCTTCCTGGCTAGTGGCGGGAACGACAACTTGGTCAAAGTGTGGGAGATGTACAGCCGGGACCCCTGGTCCACACCTTACCAGTCTTTTAACATGCACACAGCAGCTGTCAAGGTGCGGGAGTGGCAGGAATCTCTTTGTTCTGTTGCACGTGGTGTGTTGTCTGCTGATAGCACAGCTGAGTCCCACAGGTTTACTTAAAGTTTTAATTCTTTTTTTTTTCTTTCTTTCTTTTTTGTTTTCAAATATTTTTCTCCTCTTTTTTTGGAAGAAAAAAGAAGTAGAGTAGTTGTAAATTACACTAAATAACCTGTGTGGGTGGGGCTGAGAGAGGGGGTGAAGTATTGCTATGTGGGTGGGGCTGAGGGTGTGGGGCTGAGAGAGGGGGTGAAGTATTGCTATGTGGGTGGGGCTGAGGGTGTGGGGCTGAGAGAGGGGGTGGGTGGGGGTGAAGTATTGCTATACTAATCCAGCGTAGTCATCTGCGGGGACTATTGGTTCCTATTGTGCACATGACAACTTAGAACATTGCACTTCCTGCACTGTTGTTAGTTCCTGACTCATCTGGTTGGTGTGTGCTTCGTGTTGTGTTGTAGGCATTGGCATGGTGCCCATGGCAACCTAATGTGTTGGCCAGTGGAGGAGGATCTGCAGACAAGTCCATCAGATTGTGGCATGTGTGCAGTGGAGAAAGTGTGGGGCACATGTGCACAGACTCACAGGTGAGTCAGCCAGTGTGTGAGTCAGTCAGTGTGTGAGTCAGTCAGTGCGTGAGTCAGTCAGTGCGTGAGTCAGTCAGTGCGTGAGTCAGTCAGTGCGTGAGTCAGTCACTGTGTGAGTCAGTCAGTCAGTGTGTGAGTCAGTCAGTCTGTTAGTCTGTCATAATTTTGCAATTGCTAGCAGACATGCACACACGGTACCTTGACCTAGCCCCTCCCCTTCTTAATTGGAAGTGCTCTGGTGGACACAGACTAACCACTGAACACCAGTAGAGTTTAGTGCAGCAGGAGATATGATGAGGTGGAATCCACTTCCTGTCAGGGGTGACCTTGACGATCCATACACAGCCTTAACTAGAGGAGGGAATAGTTGGTGGCTGTGAGCACCCAATGGAGTGTCTGCTGCTGCTGCAGTCTTGAGGAGAGTGATCTCTCAGATGGCCTGACCAGCTGGATGTGGTTGTGGGTGTGGTGGTGAGGACACTCATGCATGGAGATAGCTATTAATATGGAGGAATGTCTGTTGGCTTGTAAACAAACATCACCATTTTTATGGACGTGTTTACTCAATGTTTAAACAAGACTTGAAACTTCAGCCTAAAACCTGCTCACCTAACGATTTAATGTTTTGTCTTAAAAGGAGTGGGAAAACGACAACAACAACAAAAAAAATGACCAGGACTTGAACCAGAGACTTTTAGCACTGGTTGTTGGAGGAAGTTTCCTAAAAAGAGGAAGTTTCCCAAGAAAATAACATTTAGACTTCGATTAAATTGTTTAATTGCAGATAAATAATGATTGTATAAATATATGTATATGTTAGTAAATGAAATAGTTTCATGGACAGTTCCCCTGTTATGTCCCTGCACTAGTGACTGTCAGATGCTGAACTGCTCTAACTCATTGGTATCACATGACCTGTGCATGTGACTGTGACTAACTCATTGGCATCACATGACCTGTGCATGTGACTGAGTACTTGTTGCCTGCAGGTCACTGGTCTGGTCTGGTCGTCCCCCCATCAGGAGCTGCTCTCCAGCCATGGCAATCCTTCCAACGCCCTCAGGCTGTGGAAGTGGCAGCCACCAAGTGCCGACAAATCCAACAGGAACAGGATCATCAGCAGCTCCAGCAATGGCCACAGAAGAAGCACTGTGTGTGGAGTCGGGCTGAGACAGCTGGCAGAGATGACTGGTCATGGTGGCAGGATATTGCACGTCACTGGCAGTCCAGACGGCCAAACTGTGGCCACTGCAGCGGCAGACGAGACGTTGAGGTTCTGGAAGTGCTTCGAGGCCAACAGAAAGATCTCGATGCAGAAAGGCCGCTGCAAGGGGTCTCCCCTGGTGGGAATTGACATTTCAAAGTTCATACGATGACAAGAGCCATGACGACATAAGAGACTACCTGACCACATGTCAAACTTGAACATGTAACAAAGCAAGATTAGTTGAACTGATATTCCTTTTTGATGAATTCATATATACTCCATGTTGACGTTGTGGATGTTGTTCATTTTTTCATTCATTCTAGTAATGTTTGGCTGTCATTCCCACTAGAGTATGTTTGTGGGAGTGGGAACACCCCACCCCCTTCCTCCCCCACCTGCTAACATGTAGTGTAATATAGATCACATTGCCTTAGCCCAAACTTTAGTTCAATGTGTAGCAACAACCAACACATACCCTCATCTCTGATCTAGATGGTGAACTGTGTGATAATGTTGGGGCTCACAGGACAAACTGCTGAAGAGCTGAACAATTCTTGAAACTTTACAGGCGTAATTTCTTTCCAAAGGCATCTCTGGTGGGAGGAAAACAGAATTTTAATTTTCCATTAAAGAAAGCATGCACGGCCCAGTGGGTAGAGGCACAGGCGTCCCCTCCCATTGGCTGCTATCTATATAGTTAGTGTGCACTTGGCAGAAACCACCAGGGTCTGTTAAGAATGCAATTAGATACATTTTCATGTCACATTCCAGACTCTTAAGTGAACTGATCTCCTCAATTTTAAGATGTCTCAAGTACTGCACTTCTAGACTACACCTCATCAAATTATTTTGTTATTACGAGCTATACAGGAACAAGACCGCCCCGCACTATGACCTGCATGTGCGTGCATAGATGTATATAAATGTGCACTGAACCTGTGGGTGGGTAGAAACATTGCAGGATGGTAACAACATGACATGGCAGTAATAAATGAATAAATAATTATCTCATGAAGTCAAGAGGTTTCTAAATTCAGCTCTCAGTGTGTCACCCCAAGGACGATTCTGTTGATTGTCTAGCCACAGCCTCACCACACCCACCACCTGAGTGCGTGATGCATGGTGGGGTGGGGTCATCTCCAGGAGAGAGTCCAAAGTGGCCAGCTGCATGGGGAGAGAGATGCGAGGGCAGGAGGAGGACTCCTGCAGCACTGCCAGAAACACTCTCTGCAGCTGGCCAATGGAAGAACAGGTGGGGTTTTCCTTCACTCCAAAGGAGGACAAGAAACCTGAGCAGGTGAGCAGGCATGGAGGAGAGAGGGAGGGAGTGCAAGAAGATGACAATGGAAAAGGAGATCAAAATATATATTAATGTATATTTATATATATCTACACATATTTATATCTATATATCTATATCTATATAATAAACACCAGAGGCTCGTGCAGCTGCACTAGCAGTAGTCAGAGCACCAGTTGTCAGACAGGTAATTATCCTACCACTTATCAAGCCACTGATTGTTAACGGACACAAGTAGACATGGTCATGCCCACAGATGGAGGTGTGGCCTGCTAGGACCCACACAATGTTAATCCCAGAGCAAGTAGTGTTGTCTTTTTCCCTTCCCCCACTCCACTAGACCAGCCACTGCATACACTGGGCGCTCCACTAGACCAGCCACCGCACACACTGGGCACTCCACTAGACCAGCCACTGCACACACTGGGCGCTCCACTAGACCAGCCACCGCACACACTGGGCGCTCCATAGACCAGCCACCACACACACTGGGCACTCCACTAGACCAGCCACTGCACACACTGGGCACTCCACTAGACCAGCCACCGCACACACTGGGCGCTCCACTAGACCAGCCACCGCACACACTGGGCACTCCACTAGACCAGCCACCGCACACACTGGGCACTCCACTAGACCAGCCACTGCACACACTGGGCACTCCGACCAGCCACTGCACACTCCACTAGACCAGCCACTGCACACACTGGGCACTCCACTAGACCAGCCAGCTCTGGGAGCAGTGGCAACACACTCACAACACTACTCTATTCTGAACCCTCTCAAGTAACTGACTGAGATCATGTGACATACCGATGAGTCTGAGCACACACACAAGCACGGCCTCCTTGACCACGCCCCCTTCCTCTCCACCTTTGCCTCCATTCCACTGCTGCAGGATGGGCCAGAGGTGTCTGCCTATGAGGACATCGTTGGTCCAGGACCAGCCCTTGCACATGGCCAGCAAATTGAGGCTAAAGACCAGCTGATAGGCCACCACGCTGGCACGGGGTCGCTGCCAGGGTACAGAGGTCATAGGTGAGGTGTCTATGCAGATGTTGGGGCTGCTCTCTAAGACCTTCATGAAAGAGTTGGTGAGGACATTGGCATTGACAAACCCTCCCCATCCGCAGTACATCTGCAACTTCCTAGGTAACTGGAGGGAAAAGGAGAGAGAGGGAGGGGGAGAGGGAGGGAGGGGGAGATATAAATGAGTAGTGCAGTGAGTAATGAACCATTAGCTGAAGTCAGAAAAAGATTGGGGGGGGGATACTCCCCTGAGATCCAGGGATGTAACCATGGATACAGCTCCATGAAGACTCACATATTTGTTGACGCCTCTCTGCAGGAGGTTGTGGTGCAGGTGCAGTGTGGCCACCTCCAGAGTGCAGCGCAGCATGCAGCCCTCCAGCAGCTGCAGGTTCAGTCCACCAGCCACTTGGAGATTGACACTTCTGCTCCTGTGGGCGGGACCTGGCCACACTGAGACCACAGTCACCACAATATCATACTCTTGAGGTTGGAGAGGCTTCTTCAGGAGATCAGCTAGGAAGCAGAGGAGGCGGTCCGGGTCAGCTTGGAGGCGCAGCAAGGCAATGAACACCCGACTAGAGGTTGGCAGAGGAGAGCACAGGGAGGGAGGCACACACATCGAGAAGTCGGCAGGGGAGAGAACAGGGAGGGAGGCACACACACATCAAGTGGTCAGCAGGAGAGAGCACAGGGAGGGAGGCACACACACGTCAAGAGGTAGGCAGGGGAGAGAACAGGGAGGGAGGCACACACACATCAAGAGGTTGGCAGGGGAGAGAACAGGGAGGGAGGCACACACACATCAAGTGGTCAGCAGGAGAGAGCACAGGGAGGGAGGCACACACACATCAAGAGGTTGGCAGGGGAGAGAACAGGGAGGGAGGCACACACACATCAAGTGGAATATGTGAGATAGTGGACATGCAGAGAGCGAGCTATTGATCAAGGTCAACTCCACACAATCTCCACTAACACAAACAGAAGCACTCACCACATGGCACGCATCTTGTGTGGCTTGAGGTTGGGCGTGAACAATGCCTGGTAAAGGGCGTAGCTGACCTTGTGAAGGAGGTCGGCCATGTTGTGCCGCAGTCTGCACATGTGTGCTAAGAGGGCCACTATCTGGCACTCTGGACGTAGGAGGGCAGGGATGAAGTCTGGGTCTTCCGGAGGCTTGGCAAGAGAGTTGCTCCGTAAATAGTTGAACTGCTGTTCCAGCAAGGACAGCACATGTTCCAGTCTGGGATTATAGCAGTCCAGGAAGAACTGAGGAATTGGACGACCAAAATTAGGCCATCAATCAGTCACTCAATAGGTACATATGACCCACACCATCTCATCCACACATACACCATCTCATCCACACACACACAAACTTAAGTGTAGTATGTATTCTATGAACCTTAGAAAGTCCAGCTTCTGTGTGTGCGTGTGTGTGTGTGTGTGTGTGTGTGTGTGTGTGTGTGTGTGTGTGTGTGTGTGTGTGTGTGTGTAGGGGGGGGGGGAGGTTATTTTGAAATGTCAGCTCTACCTTAATGACTGCAGCAGCGAAGGCCTCAGAGTGGGGGACGCACTGCTGGTTGGTGAACATGGAGATGATGGTGGAGAGGTGAAGGTGACCACACACCAGACGCTCCAAATTGACCGACACATCTGCACAGGCAGATTGAAGGAGATTTTAGACACATTTTAATACTTACATGTCTAACACTCACAGGCACACACCCACACAGTTGGGATCACATGTTGATCATTTCTTTCACTTACATGCACGAATGCACTGTTTCTTGTTCCTCAAGATGGGGGCCTTCTTGTCGGCCATTTTCTTCTTCGAGAAGTGTTTGCCAGAGGCCACACAATGCTCCAGCATGGACTGCACTGATGCCATGTTGGCCACCAGCCAGGTAGGGAGCGCCAAGGAGCATTGCATGGCCTCCACCAGGTTCTGCTGAGCCATGGGCAGTGCCGCAGGAGAAGGTAGGACAGACACACCTGGTAGACATCCATGTCTCACACCTCCACCTCTTCCTCCTCTCATGTTCACACCACTTCCTCCTTTCATGTTCACACCACTTCCTCCTCTCATGTTCACACCACTTCCTCCTCTCACGTTCACACCACTTCCTCCTCTCACGTTCACACCACTTCCTCCTCTCATGTTCACATCACTTCCTCCTCTCATGTTCACACCACTTCCTCCTCTCATATTCACACCACTTCCTCCTCTCATGTTCACACCACTTCCTCCTCTCACGTTCACACCACTTCCTCCTCTCATGTTCACATCACTTCCTCCTCTCATGTTCACACCACTTCCTCCTCTCACATTCTTACGACTTCCTCCTCTGTTAATGGACTTAATACTCCTGCTACTTGAACCTCCACATCCTGCATGCTCACCACTTCCACCTCTCATACTCATCTCATTTCCACCTTTAAGATCAACACATCCACCTCTTGTATCTCCACCAATTCTTTGACTTCTCTCCTCACTGCCTCCACCATTCATGTCTTGCTCACTTGCAACCTTCACAACCTCAACACTTCTCTCATCCAAAATCATGTCACTGATTCCTTTGACGTCATAATCACTTCCACCTCTCACATCCTTACCACATCCACCTCTCACATCTTTACCACATCCACCTCTCACATCCTTACCACTTCCACCGCCGATACCCTCACCACATCCATCCTCCATAGCCTCATCAACTAAACCTTCCATTTCCTCACCTTCCCCACTGCCATCACTGATGATGGGGCAATCATCATAACTGACCAAAATTCTTCTCCTCTTTCTCATGCTAGTTGTCCCCTGATGCCGTGTTCGCTTGGAGGGCAGTAGGTGTCTTGTGGCAGCTGAAGCAGGAAGGGAGGGGCAGTCATTATCAGAAAGACACAGTGTTAATGGTGGAGGTGAGCTATCAGCAAATCTGTGATGAAACGGCAAGTCTGAAGGTAGTGAGTCCCTGCTGCTCATCACAGCACCAGTGGAAACTTGCACCTGGCAGAGGTCACCTTCACTTAGTGTTGGGGGGAGGGGCTCTGGTCTCCCCTGACCTCTTGCAGGAGATAGCTGAGTCAGCAATGTTGGCTGGGCACCCTCTGGTGGCTCAGAGGGAGAAGTTGGAGATGGCAATGATGGTCTGTGATGATCAGAAACCAGCGATGTGACACAGAGATTGTTGAGCAAAGGAGAGAGGGTGGTTGAGGATGCAATGTCAGCACATACAGTGGAAAGGGGGCGGGACGACAAGGTTATTACAGACCTCGGAGAGTGGGGAAGAGGAGAAATGGACGTCCTTACTGACTCCACAGAGTGGGGGAGAGGAGAGATGGATCTCCTTACAGACTTCGGAGAGTGGGGGAGAGGAGAAATGGACGTCCTTACAGATTCCGGAGATTGAGGGAGAGGAGATATGGACCTCCTTACAGACTTCGGAGAGTGGGGGAGAGGAGAGATGGACGTCCTTACAGACTTCGGAGAGTGGGGGAGAGGAGAGATGGATGTCCTTACAGACTTCGGAGAGTGGGGGAGAGGAGAGATGGATGTTCTTACAGACTTCGGAGAGTGGGGGAGAGGAGAGATGGACATCCTTACAGACCTCGGAGAGTGGGGGAGAGGAGAGATGGACGTCCTTACAGACTTCGGAGAGTGGGGGAGAGGAGAGATGGACATCCTTACAGATTTCGGAGAGTGAGGGAGAGGAGAGATGGACCTCCTTACAGACTTCGGAGAGTGGGGGAGAGGAGAAATGGACCTCCTTACAGACTTCGGAGAGTGGGGGAGAGGAGAGATGGACCTCCTTACAGACTTCGGAGAGTGGGGGAGAGGAGAGATGGACGTCCTTACAGATTTCGGAGAGTGAGGGAGAGGAGAGATGGACCTCTTTACAGACTTCGGAGAGTGGGGGAGAGGAGAGATGGACCTCCTTACAGACTTCGGAGAGTGGGGGAGAGGAGAGATGGACCTCCTTACAGACTTCGGAGAGTGGGGGAGAGGAGAGATGGATGTCCTTACAGACTTCTGAGAGTGGGGGAGAGGAGAGATGGATGTCCTTACAGATTCCGGAGATTGAGGGAGAGGAGATATGGACCTCCTTACAGACTTCGGAGAGTGGGGGAGAGGAGAGATGGATGTCCTTACAGACTTTGGAGAGTAGGGGAGAGGAGAGATGGACGTCCTTACAGACTTCGGAGAGTAGGGGAGAGGAGAGATGGACGTCCTTACAGACTTCGGAGAGTGGGGGAGAGGAGAGATGGACGTCCTTACAGATTCCGGAGATTGAGGGAGAGGAGAGATGGACCTCCTTACAGACTTCGGAGAATGGGGGAGAGGAGAGATGGATGTCCTTACAGACTTTGGAGAGTGGGGGAGAGGAGAGATGGATGTCCTTACAGACCTCGGAGAGTGGGGGAGAGGAGAGATGGATGTCCTTACAGACTTCGGAGAGTGGGGGAGAGGAGAGATGGATGTCCTTACAGACTTCGGAGAGTGGGGGAGAGGAGAGATGGATGTCCTTACAGACTTTGGAGAGTAGGAGAGAGGAGAGATGGATGTCCTTACAGACCTCGGAGAGTGGGGGAGAGGAGAAATGGTAGGAGGACGTGAAGGAAAAGGAGAGAGTGCAGGTGTGTGCTGTCGTGGTGATGGAGGCAGAGGAGAGAGAATTGACAAGTTTGCAAATCTGGCAGGAGAAAAGAAAATGTAAGCTAATTCATCATCGCTGCTATCACTACTTGCAGTATCTGCAGCAACCAATTCCACTAAGGAATCATCGGTGAAATCCATGCCGTCTTGAGATAAGTGGGTGTGACCTTTAGGTAAGTGGGTGTGTCTTTGAGAGGACTCTTGAGACAGCTGCATATGATCTTGTGGGGAATGATCATGATTGGGTGTGTCCTTGATGTGGTCTGACATGCCATAACATTGGAGAGATGGAGGATCCACTTGCAGGAAATATGGTCCACACTCTGGACATGAAGGACCTGTAGATGTGGGTGGAGTTACAAGGGGGACAGCCACCACTGCAGGGGAGGTATCCATGAACACCACTGGAGGGGCAGACACAACAGCAGCTGGATCACAGAAGGAACCACAGTCAGAGCTAAAGGAAGGAGACATTGCTCTCCCCACTCCCATACTCATCTCTCCCTCTTGCAGAGTGTTCTCTGTTGCTAACGGCAATGGTTCACCTATACTGTCACCCAACAGTTCCCTCTCTGTTGCTAGTGGTAATGGTTCACTTATACTGTCACCACACAGTTGCATTTTTGTTGCTGCTGGCAAAGTTTCACTTTTAATATCACCCAACAGTTCCCCCTCTGCTGCCAATGGCAATGGTTCATTTATACTGTCACCCAACAGCTGCCTTTCTGTTGCTACTGGCAACAGTTCACTTACACTGCCACCCAACAATTGCCTCAACTTCTTCAAGTCATCCATTACCTCTTCATCACTTGAGAAGCTCGAGTCTGACGAGGAGGAAGAGGACGAGATGGACAGTGAAGACATCACAGATCTGTCATCGCCTTCCCCATCAGAATCTCTTCCAAAGAGATCTTCCTTGTCTAACATATTTTCTGACAACCGATCACTGCCATGTGGCCACTCATCTCCATGAAAATCCTTTACCAGTTCCCTGTGCCCCACCGCCACACCTCTGCATGATTGCTTGGTCCCCTCACCGTCTCCTCCTGGCTGCTCCCAGCAACTGCCCAAGGCTTTGCCTGAGGTGGCGCTGGAGGGAGGAGGGGAGGGGAAGTGGAGGTCCATGTGGTCCAGTGAGTCCATGGAGGAGGGAGGGCTGGTGAGGGGTGTGGGGAGAAGACTGGCATCGTAGCTGCTGCGACCATCAGACAGACCTTCTCGATGTCGGGACACTGAGAAACAAATGAAATAAGGAAGTAGATATCATATGACGGCATGGAAAGAGATCCCCTCCCCACCACTTTATATCTCCCTCTACCATATGCAAGTGAAGAGAGAGTGTTCAGCACTCCTTATCAGCTTAGACACAGCAAATGATAGAGAGCAGAAGAGTTAGCCACCAGACCTAGTGGTCAAGTTGCCACTATATATATAGAACTGACAGAGAACATACAACAACATTGTGCAGTGTAAGAGTACCGATGATCAGGTGTACGTGAGGTGGAGCTAAGCTGACACGTGATAGAGAGAAACAGAATAACGATCGTTTATAAACATTAAAAGGTGGAGCAAATTAATGAATGCAGATGAATCAACAAGGTCTATAATCAAAGAGAATTCACTTGAGTCGCTACTTGAGTACAATAATTAATATTGGACCTCACACACACACACACACACACACTCTATCTCACGCACACACACACACTCTCTATCTCACACACACACTGCGCTGTGGGTAGTAACTATTTGCTGACTGTAGCACTTACTGTTCTTGTGAAGAGCATTCGCATGCTTCAATTTCTGGTACATTTTCTTCCACTTGTCTCTCCTGCACACGTGCAAAATAAAACCACTTATAAAACTAAACGAAGCATGTGGAAACATTTTACAGGATCTCTACACTGAACAGTGGCACACTCATTCACATCACACTGCACCAATGATGCAGCAGTCCTTGAGTGCCCTCCATGGATGACACCGCCTTGAAGCCAGAATCATGACAGACATTATGTTGGGAGTGACACAGACACCCAATAATTCTACTGCACCATTTCCTCAGAATATGCTTTCAAGGCCAACTACAAAACATCCAAGGATGGAATCCCACAAACTGTGCAGTACATTCAGACTTTTACTGTTGTCAGAGCTCATATGGTTCACAGTCTAGCTGACCTGATGTAGGGCATTCTTACTCAGTGACTGAGTGCATTACACAGAGTCTGTGGTTTGTAGGGTGAGTGCATCACTCAAGAAATTACAATAAGTTAGGCAAATGTAATCCAATTACAATTACTACTGTACTCCAATTAAGTAATTATAATTGAAATGAGAAAGAGTGGACAGACAGACAGAATCGTGCACATGCACAAGGTGAAAACAAACATTCTTTTGCCAACAATGTTTATAATAATTTGCTAACATATTTCTACCATTGCTCTACTTAATTTATAATTCCTTAAATTGACCTCCTGACTCCCACAGATCATGTCTGTAAAGTTTCATCAAAATCTGTTACTTCACTGCAGAGCCAGAGGCAAACATTAAAACAGGTCTACTATTTTATATATACCATATGTATGTGTGTACATATAATATATATACATATGTACATAAGAGTGTTGACAAGAGGAAAATGGGTACTGTGATAGCTACCAATTAATGACTATGTGCCTGTCATATTTCTCTGAGATACACATGCACAGAGTTATCCATTTGTAGCTCCCATGAAGCCCAACCCTTATCTTGTTAACAATAAAGACAACATCAAAGTGATTTCCTGTTCAGTTGCCTAGCTCCACCTCATACCACAGGACATTTGCTGCCTCTGCCATACAACACAACACAATGGGAGGGGCTACATGCACCTCTGACATGCTACAATTGCTTTAATGGTTTTGTTCTATATCAACTCTGATTGCCACAGCAGTTAGCCCAGCAGCTACAACTCCGTATCATGGACCGAAATAGGGCCTTGTTGTGGTTACATGAAGAGGGGGCGGGGCAGGAAGGAGGGACTTACTCCAGAGAGACCTCCTTGATGCCCACCTCCAGGATCTTGTTGTCGTCCATGACCTGGTGCACAGAGTTCATCTGCTCCATCAGGTGACCACTAATCACCTCCTCAGAGGCCAGCCGCTCCACCAGAGTGGCATTCCTCTTGGTCAGTTGCTCACACTTCACTCGGAACTGTTCCTTCTCCTGCAGCCAAGCAAGGCAGTACACCATTAGTCAGTCACTGCGGACTCATGAATAATGCTATATACATACCTGCATAGACGCACACACGCACACACTCTCTCTACCTGGTGGATAACACTGGTTTCCTGCTTGAGGCACTGCACAAAGCTCTGTAGTGACTGCAGCTGCTCCTCAGCCTCCAGCAGTTTCCTCCGACTGGCCTCACACTCGTCCACCTTGGTCTGGTGCTTGCCTATCAACTCACTGGGCAACAAAGGAAGAGTGACACAATGTTACACAGGTCATGTGACCAGCACTCCGATCTATATGTAGGTCCACACCCATCATAAGTATATTTACAACATACACCATGGAAACTTGCCTGACCAAGCCACACCCACACACAATGTCCTCCCACCCACCATGCCCCACCCATCGCTCCAGGAAATGCCACTTGTAATGGACACTACAAGTGTATTTATATATACAGTACTAGCAGATGTACCCACTCTTGAAAAATATTTGATTCAACAACAGACGAAGAACATGTATTGTAAACATTACTACACAGTCTTAACCACATAGCACTCTTACAGAGGAGGGGAGCATCACATGTACGAGTCAGAGCTGCATGTGGTTAGGCATAATTGGCTACCAGTTGGTGTGTAACCATAAATAGTTGCCCCAGCTGCCGCTTGAACTGACAGGTTCTCGATTGACAGGTAATCCATTTTATAGTTTTTCAGTAAACATTTTCAGTTAATAGGTTTTTCATTGATAGCTTAGGAGAGCAACTATACAAAACATTTTAAAACCTATCTAAGCACGTGAAGTGTAGACAGTGACTCCTCCCACCCCCACCCCCACCTCGCCTAATACGTACAGCATTTCATCTCAATCAGTTGAGCCTTTTGGCCAATTATCTCAAACAACCTCATAGAAAACAAAACAATGATATCTAACATTAAATACATCTAGTGTCATGGTCGGTAAAAGGTCATCAATCCACCTTATATAAACACATACATAGAAATTGCAGTATCGTTATTAATTTGAGTCTATGAATCCTTTGTGCAGAAAGTGGCCAGCCAGCCAGCCAGCCACCCCCCCCCCCCCCCCCCCCAGACTAATTATTATGCTGCAGGTACGGTGAGGAACTGGACAAGACCTTATTAACCAGACCACAACTAGCTGCCTCATCACTCTGCAGGCAAAATTCATCCAGGCATGTCAACTCATATCAATAGCTACTCCCTCTTACTCACAGTAGCCATTGAGAACTGCACCATAAAGTGAGATCAACTTACTCTGTCAGAATAATTCTGCTCTTCAACCATTTGAAATTCTTCAAGTGCTTGTGCTGCGCCATTACCTTCTAAGCAGAAGTGGTCTCTTATATATTAACAAAAAAGAAAGATGAAGAAATAATAATTAATTAGCTATAGCTATTAAACAATAAATATTTCGCTAAATAACTTCCTTTTTTTGGAAATTATAACCATCATCTACTATATAGCAACTCACAACCTAGGAATACTTAATTATGATTACAGGGATTTACAATATATGGCGAGGTAGCCGTTGATTCCTAACACCGTGGCAGTTAGGCAGCTCCAGCCTCCATGATCCCAAGAGCTGCTCACAACGTCATGAAAACGAAACAACACGCGCCTAACTGGTAAAGATTGTCAGTACAGAAGACACTAAATATATTTACAACGTCCCTCCCTCCTAGTCTCGGTCGCGCGCGCGCGTGTGTGTGTTAAAAATAAAAAAAAATGCCCGTCCAAAGTGAGCCTCAGAGGAGGTGGTGGTGATTCTGTGTGGGAATAGTTGTGGAAAATCTATGCCAGCTTCTGGAAGTAAATTAAATAGCTGGCCCAAGCGTGGCTGCTTGGTGTGAATAGCCTTGTCCAAATATGCTAAAAAATTTCATATATTTTTTTATTTTGCAATTTTAATACCCTATTTTCTGTAATTAAACCCCACCAAAGAAATAATTCCAACTTCATACCACGTTTATTACAAGGAAAATATATCCAATTTGTGACATGTCACTTATGATTACAGTAAAAAGTTTACCAGCCAACACATCCGGAAAAAAATTAATTCAGATTCCTTTTGGCACTATAATTACAGACAAATAGAATTTAGCAGTAGATAGGTGCTTATAAATAAAGAGGCTTTGAGTACAGAAAGTAAGTTTTACCTATTATCTTTCTATCTTTTTTTAAAAAATTGCATATTATTCTAAGAAAAGAGTGGTCTGCACTAAGACCTGTGGGCCATGGCAAATATTCTATATATTAATAACTTTAAGTTTGTTTGTTTGTTTGTTTGTGCACACCTATCTCTTTCTACACTGCTCTGATCTATATAAACTTAGATCTTTGAATTCTTATCTTCCAGGAATGGCTTGTAATATAAAATAATTTTCTAAAATTGCCAAACAAAAAGTTAGGGGAAAATAATCAGTATTTTGGGGGGGGGGGGGGGGGGGGAATAAAAGCAAGTTAAATGTAAATCACGCTGGCTTGGCCACCCACTGTGCCCTCAGTTGCTCAAGGAGAGAGAAGATAGCTCTTAAGTCTGTTCTTCTGTTCACACCTACCTACCTCTACACTGCTCCAATCTATATAAACTTATATCATCTCAATTTTGTGGTATAAAAAAAAGATCAGACAAAAAAAAATCATATAAAAAGTTGGGAGCCAAAATCATTACCGTGGGGCGAATTTAGTTTAAAGTGGTAAAGGGTCAACACTGTAACAACCCTGTTTTTAAAGTGGCAGTTAGAAGCTCAAAATTAATAATAATAGTTCTGGTGAGGAGCAGGGCTGAACTGATGTACTTTGAGCCAACATTAAAGGTAAGCCATCAGCTATTCAAATTACTAGGCTAAGCTTGAGCCAGTGTTAAGTTTCAACAACAACAAAAAAAACACATAAACAAATAATAAAACTGAACAATTTAGCTTCTTCAGCCAAATAAACCCGATTAGCGCCATATTTATAACTCCCCTTACTTGAGGATACCTACAACCCAGTACAGAAGAATGCAGCAGCAGCAATTGTGGAATGCATTAATTCAATAACAAAAAGTGAAGAAAAGTTGGTGCCCATTCTTCCTAATATTGTTCTATTTTTCACTGTTTGCTTAATGGATCAGTTCATAACTCTAGAATTCTGAACTTTGAGGTTTTACTGTAATGCCACATACATATAGGATGAAGTTGTGCTGTCAACAAGGCCACACCTCAACTTCAACTTCCTCTAGAATACCCTTTTGAAAGGGATCAGATTACACATTACAGCTTGGTGGTTACTCATTAATAGGGAAGTTTAATTATCTTAGTCCCTGAAAATGTGGCATGATTATTTAGAGGATAAATAGTGCCAGCACAGCTACATAAGTTCTGTTTGTTGGACAGCCAGTGGCTTGACTGGTGAGATGATGAATATTGCCAGCACAGCTGCAGTAGTTCTGTGTGTTCAAATGAACAACTAGTGCCTTCATTATTGCAAGAAAATCTGCAATGTGCCTCAGGTTACTATATTATTTATTAAAACATAGTGACCAGGCAAAATGATCTTTAGAACACTTAAGATTAAGCAAAAGCTGTCAGATTTACAACCATTGGGCTTCTATACAGTAATAAATTTGTTAAAAATTCATTTTTGAGCAATAGTTATGGATGTATGCCACCGCCGCCCCCCCCCCCCCCCCCCCCCCCAACTTGTAAAAATTTCATATACTTTTCAGACATTCCCAATAGAATTAGAAGTAAATTACAGTGACTCACTCCTGATATGTTCATTAGTTAGCAATGTGATATTACACATGCCTATTAGTCTAAGATATTCATCTATTACTACTATCTGTGGCACACAAGACTTGGAATGATTGGGTGGGGGAGATACCCCTTTTTTGGTCAAGAATTTGTTTAACAAATTGTTTACTGCATGAAATCCGAAGTCTGTTATAACCTGTCATTACAACCAAGTGCTTTTACTATATGGAAACCCAAAAGTTTTGAATCTCACCATAACTTGAACCTCATCTTAAGTGTTATAAACAATTAAAAACACTACTTTAAACATGAGTGTGATTATTGCCACAGGTCTTAGTGTGGATTGCTCTTATTCAACTGGAGAAATACCCATCACTTCTTCCATCCTTACCATATTGAAGAGAAAGATTGATTTGTTGCCCTCACTTAGTAAATATTATGATGCACCCAACTCCTTTAGAAATTTCCTTTTGAATGGGATCATATTACATGTTACTACTTAGCATTTACTCATGAATAGGAAAGCTTATTTAATAGCCTTGTGCCTGAACCACAATCTCCCTAAACTGGGCCAGTTTACCTATGAACCACTGAAAATTTCAGGACAATTGGTCCAGTGATCTGAGAGATAGTAAATGTACAGACAGAAGAATAGTAGATTACAAAAAGATTCTTCTAGACTGCACCTATTCTTCCAAAAGCAATGTCAGCATATTTGGGCAATGGCTAGATGTAGTGCAACACTTACCATGACCTGTGGCGTGATGATGATGTGGGTAGGAAATAATTGTCAGATGAATAAATGTGACTTTGAAGAATGAAAGGAAACACTTCCCCCTGGATCTGCTAATTGTCCCCTGAAGGGGCTTAATCTTATTGTAATTATAATTTATTTGTCTGTCTGTCTGTCTCTCTGCGTGGACTTCGGCTGGAGGTGGAGGGATCTTCACGCACTGCACGTCCTCATGATCGTTTTGTTCTGATTGGCTAGCGATAGGTGTAATTCAGCCAATGGGTGTGGTTTAGTGACATGAACACTAACAAATGACTGAGTTCATCAATTGTGTCATGTTGGTTTGATTAATGAAATTAGTGTCAATAATCTCTGCATGTCCCAATTAACAAACTTAACATGTTTGTTACTGCAGGGTGGTGGTGGTGGTGGTGGGGGGGGGGGGGGGGGGGGGGTGGGAAGGCTAGTTTTATAAATTTATAACAGGAGAAGGCTGTGCATGAATGTCATAAACTTTTTTCTTTCTTTCATTGATGTTCTACTTTTCAACTTGTGCTCATCTGGAACAGCTGTATTACATTTATCCTCAACCTTGAGCTCCACAGTGAGTCCCACTACTCTCCCACAGTGAGTCCCACTACTCTCCCCACAGTGAGTCCCACTACTCCCCACAGTGAGTCCCACTACTCTCCCCCAGTGAGTCCCACTACTCTCCCCACAGTGAGTCCCACTACTCTCCCACAGTGAGTCCCACTACTCTCCCCACAGTGAGTCCCACTACTCTCCCACAGTGAGTCCCACTACTCTCCCCACAGTGAGTCCCACTACTCTCCCCACAGTGAGTCCCACTACTCTCCCCACAGTGAGTCCCACTACTCTCCCCACAGTGAGTCCCACTACTCTCCCCACAGTGAGTCCCACTACTCTCCCCACAGTGAGTCCCACTACTCTCCCCACAGTGAGTCCCACTACTCTCCCCACAGTGAGTCCCACTACTCTCCCCACAGTGAGTCCCACTACTCTCCCACAGTGAGTCCCACTACTCTCCCCACAGTGAGTCCCACTACTCTCCCACAGTGAGTCCCACTACTCTCCCCACAGTGAGTCCCACTACTCTCCCCACAGTGAGTCCCACTACTCTCCCCACAGTGAGTCCCACTACTCTCCCCACTGTGAGTCCCACTACTCTCCCCACTGTGAGTCCCACTACTCTCCCCACAGTGAGTCCCACTACTCTCCCCACAGTGAGTCCCACTACTCTCCCCACAGTGAGTCCCACTACTCTCCCACAGTGAGTGATTCTTGAGCATCCAGTGAAGTGCTATCTCATTGCTGTGCCAATATATTTTTTTTCTCTTGCTTATACAGGAATTTTTTAAATATATTTATTACTATTTTATTATAAAACTCCTATATATTGTTTTCTCTTTCTCTCTATTTTTTTAAAAGCACTACCTGCCTGGCGCAGAGACTGTTGGGACACTGCCTGCCTGGTGCAGAGACTGCTGGGACACTGCCTGCCTGGTGCACAGACTGTCAGAGGCACTGCCTGCCTGGTGCAGAGACTGTCGGGACACTGCCTGCCTGGTGCACAGACTGTCAGAGGCACTGCCTGCCTGGTGCAGAGACTGTCAGGACATTTTCTTTCACTAAACTAGTACTTTTGTGGCCAGAATTGGCACAACAGAATAGCCACTTGAGTCCATATAAATACAACACTTGGTAATGCTCTCTCTCTAGTCTGGCCACCACCATAGACCACACTGAGGAATGTTTGGAACTTTTTGAGTGAGTGATGAGCGAGTGAGTTGCAAGCTTTGACAAGAACCACCTGCCCTGTCCAGGAGCACTCAGCATGTATACTACTGGAGCCACTGCATCACAACTGCTCCACCACATTCAGTACAAACCTTTCCATGACACCTGCCACACAAACATGCCACTGGCACTACATGACTGCTAGTGTCCATCTTACAGGTACCAATGTTCCTACATTGCACTGTAGGCAACTAGTATTATTATTATTATCAGGTGTTTGACTTGTGAACGTGTTCTGGCACCTCATTTCTCCTTGTGCTGGTGACGTAGCTCAGGATGCAGGAATACTGAAGGAGGGAGGGAGTGAGTGAGTGAGTGAGTGAGTGAGGGAGGGAGGGAGGGAGGGAGGGAGGGAGGGAGGGAGGGAGGGAGGGAGGGAGTGAGTGAGTGAGGGAGTGAGTGAGTGAGTGAGTGAGTGAGTGAGTGTGTAAAATGCATACGGATCATGAACTGGTGAGAGGATTATATTGGCAGATGTTTGAACTCACCTGATCTTGCTCTCTGCTCATCTGCAAGCACATGACACATATTGATAGATCACATGAGCACAACATCTCCTCTACCCATACTTAAAGTGCAAATAGTCTGTTTGTGTATCCTTGAATCACGCTTGAACGGTTGAAGTTAGACCACGAACCAATAGATTTAGAATCAGTGTCACCAGGAGAAATCTCAAGTATGTCTATATGGCCACACCCTTTTCTGTATTTTAAAAAAAGAGCCAAAAATGGTACTTTAGCTAGAAAAAAATGGAGCTACAGGCCTGAACCTTGGCACACAGACACAATTAGATTCTGTGAATAACATGGGTTGGGTCCCATCTGGCCACACATCCTTCTCTTATGTGTGAGGCTAAAAATACCAAAAATGGTACTTCTAAAATAACACTGACCAAATCATATGCTCAATTTTGTTTTAAAAATCTAAAAAACATGTCATCAAAGTGGACACTTTTGTGACTACAGCCGAAGGGCAGGGTTTTCCCCCCCTCTAGTATACATAAAGGGGGATGTCTGTCTGTCGTCTGTACTATCTACCTGGCCAAACCTATAGATAGATTTCTCTGAAAATATGCATGATCATAGGTCTTGGCCCAGAATATGGGCTAAATTTTAAAAAATCCAATATTGACCACATCTTGCCACACTTCTTCCTGGTCCATGTGGTATATATTTTTGTATGTATCCACTTTACCGCCACAGCACACAGCACCAAACCAAATGGCAGACACATGGTACACCAAGGATGGCTTTTAAAGAAGTGGAAGGGGGGGGGGGGGGGGGGGTCCAACTGGCCACATTTATTGCTGTGGGTGTGTGAGGCTCCTTGGATATAGAACTTGGCATGCACACACATCATGACTCAGGGAGCAATATGGGCCACCTCTGGTTGACCAAGAGCCCACAATTATGGGCCTTTAAAATTGCTCTCCATCTTTCCAACATGTGAATAGAAAGGCCCACCTCTTGCCAAGTGATAATGTTAACTTCAGAGGCCATGACGTTACATGTGATCAATATTGTTACAAAATGTTAACCCTGTGTAACCTTGACTCAGTCTACAGCATGGACATAATACTGCAAGACATAAGGTGTACTTTGAATTTCAGACTCTGCACTACCTGATATGGGTATCTTGTAGATGAGGTAGCCAGTGATGCAGAAGCTCAACCAGAAGTAACGAGTGGGATAGTAGATGTCTATCACCTTCTTGATGTTTGCCAGAATAGCCATAGGGGAAGGTTGACCAGCAGGTGTCCACTTGCAGCTGCTCCACTGCACACCATGACACACACACCACACACACAGAACAGTTCACAAACCTCTCTTATGTTGATAATGAACTATCACACTGCATATTTGTATATCAAATGACTATCACTGGAGTGTATTTAGCTAGAGTGTGTAGTCCACCTAGTCAGTGTGTGGGTGATAGCACTGCTGCACCAGGGGGGGGGGGGGGGGGGGGGGGAGCAGGACAGAGTATACATGACAAGGCCTGTACCTGTAGCCTCAGGGATGATGCAAGAGTCCATCCCCTCCCTCCCCCAAAGCTCTGATTGATGTTGAAAAACCTATTTCCTATTCACGTCCTCTCTATCAAACAAATCGTCCATACCATGTAACTCTAAGATTACTACTCTGAGCAGTAAGAAGTCATGTATTGTGTGTGTGTGTGTGTGTGTGTGTGTGTGTGTGTGTGTGTGTGTGTGTGTGTGTGTGACGTGATGATTCACAGTTCTTGAAACTCATGTGTTTCTCTAGGGAACAAGTATTCATGATTCCTACCACATTGAACATTCTATGAGGAACCAACACTGCCACTACAGAATTTCCCAGTAGCACATTCCTACACAACTATGCGCACATAGAACACCAAACACTTCATTCTAAATAGAGCACACCCAGCACTGGAAGGCCACCAGCAGTGTACCTGTAATGCAGCTGCTAGTGAGAGCAGTAGCAGAAGAGGAGGGAACTAGTGGACCCCTCACCCCAGGCAACAAATATACTCACCAGCCATGGTCAGCACAGAAACATGAGGAGATGGTTTGGTCTATCCAGCCCCACACGGTGTGGGAGCTAGCTCTGTACTCCATAGCTCTATACTGAGTTACTGTTGCCAGTGCCAACAGAGGGCTACACCCCCTCCCATCATCATGGTGCCGACTACAGGACTAGGAGCATATTCACTCCTTGTGTGAGTCCCTGCCATGGCAGGCCTCCACCTGTGCTTCTATCCACACACCCCCCCCCCCCCACCCCTCTCCTCCTGACTGTAGTAACTATCATATTCTTTATAAAAACTAATTTTCCTCAAATGAAAACTTCTCTCTGTTCAGTCTCTCCCTCCTCAGGAAGACTCATGTGTATCTTCCCATGACTTCTGCAGTCATACAAACTGCTGTACATGCCTTGAAAGGTGCACAGAGCACCCTCCCCTGTCTCTGTACCCCTCCCATGTATTCTTCAGGTCTCCAAGACAAAAGGGTCAACAAGTCCACACATTACTCTCCTTCATGGCCATCTTAATAACATCCATCCCCAAAATGACCCCTACAGACTATATCTACGTGATATGGGCAGTAGGACATACATGGCCACAGAGTATAGAGTAAGTCAAAACTCAAGAAAGCTCAGCCGTTCCATACTCCCATTCACAACGGGCCACCCAGTTACGCAGTACAACGCTTACACAGAACAAAATCACAGCTTCAGAACTCACCTAAACCAGTAAGCTTTAGTCGTAGGAACACCCGCAGAGATGAAGATACTTTACCACTTGGACTTAGAACTCGACTGGTTCATTCTCTGAGTGCTAGAACCGACTCTTCACCTTCTTCTTGGTAAAGGGTCGCCACATGCGAGAGATCAAAAAGGGAGAAAGGTAGTGTGTTTCTCTCATGGAGGGAACTGCAGGATATGCGAAAAGAGTTGGTATTTTAACGGGTGAGGGTCCTAATAGATACTATTTGCCCACCTTAAAACGTGCTTCACTTAACAGAGTTGTTAGATACAGCAATGCTGGACTGTTTGGACAATGTTTTTGTCAGTTGAAATGGAGTTTTATTGGTGGACATGGTTGGCCCTTTCACATGGTTTGCCCTTTCACATGGTTTGATGTGTGGCTCCAAGTGTGGTTTCATGCATGCTTGAGGAGACAGCACTTGGTGATGCAAGGATGTCCAGTGTCCTATGAGGGTTCACTGCTTGCCATGTGATGTGCACAGTTTGAATATAGAGCAGGCCACCTCAGTGGTATAGTGGGTGCTTGCCTTAGGGATGTGATGAGTTCAAAAAGCTTCTATACTGTTGTAGTACTGTTCCTAAGCCTAACAGTGTTCTTGACTCCTGAACTTAATTTGAGTCACCACTGGTCACATGTTTTACATGCTATAACGTGTGTGTGTGTGTGTGTGTGTGTGTGTGTGTGTGTGTGTGTGTGTGTGTGTGTGTGTGTGTGTGTGTGTGTGTGTGTGTGTGTGTGTGTGTGTGTGTGTGTGTGTGTGTGTGTGTGTGTGTGTGTGTGTGTGTGTGTGTGTGTGTGTGTGTAGTGAGTGACAGCTGTTCCAGCGGGGAAGCCACAGACTCCAGTGGTCCTAACCTGGCTGCACTGATCCTCAACACCCAGAGGTATGAATATAGTGGTGCAGGAGTATATATAGTGCAGGAGTATATATGGTGCAGTATAGTATAATAGGTGCAGGAATGTGAGGGAAGGATGAGAGCTATATGGCCAGAGGGAGATGAGGGATGCTCAACTATGCAGGCACAGCCACAGTCAACCCAATTCCAACTACATGATCTTCTTATTTGCAGGGGGGGGGGGGGGAGGATTTAATATTACAGCAGAATCTGGCATCTCCTGATGTGGACACTGCAGATGAGCAGTGATCTCATGGCTGTACACTACACTGCACTGCACATGTGCAGTGAATGGGGCTATAAAAGGCAGCCTATATTGGATCAATCAGGGGAGGGAAGGGGGGGGGAGGGGGTTTCTTCCAAAGGATGTGGAAGTTCAAGACTGATGGGTTCAAGTTAAACTCAATTCTGTGAAGACTTCATTTGAACTAATTATCTCTGTGTGTGTGTCACTGTGGCCTCTGGATGTGCCTCTATCACTTTACCAACTTTGTGTCTACCTTTTACCAACCCTTGACCTTTATCTTGCAGTCCACTGCGGGGATGATTTGCTGTGTCATGTGACCATTATGCCAGAGCATATTGTGTGGTTTGGTGCATATCTTCATCAATCTTTGAATACTGTGTCTCTCTAATGAGCTCATCTAATTACTTGTTTCTATGGAATGGATCAAGTCCATCTTGTGATGTGTTTATACTCTGATTATTTGTCCTTGTTAGCCTCGGTGTTGCTAGTGGCAACGAGATGGTGTCTGACTGTGTGGCAGATGATGTGGAGGCCATTCAGGTACTCTAATCTCTCTCCTGCAGTCTAGGGCTAGTGGAGGAATTTATAATATAATGCAACGGCTACATTCACCTAATTGATCTCTAATAGATTGTTAATTATTGATTGTAATTTTTAATCATTTATTGTTGATTTTCGTTATTCATACTCAATTTTAATCATTGCATATACGTGTGTGTGTGTGTGTGTGTGTGTGTGTGTGTGTGTGTGTGTGTGTGTGTCTGTCTGTCTGTCTGTGTCTTCCTGGTGCAGGCAGTGTTGCGGAGGTGGTGTGACTCTCTGCAGCTCTGGTTGGTGCTGACTACAGGGGGCACAGGAGTAGCCCCTCGTGATGTCACTCCTGAGGCCACTAGGCCTCTGCTGGACAAGGAGGCAGGAGGGATGGCCACTGCCATGTGGCTGGGCTCTCTCTCCATCACTCCCCTGGCCATGCTCTCACGGTGAGCACATGTGTGGCCCCTAGACTACGTTTGTTAGCCCTGACTGGTAGCATTGTGCATTGTTAATGCATATGTACAGCCCTGTTGCTAGCCCTTAGTGGTTATTTTCTTCAGTTTGAGAGTTGTAGGTTCCAATTATAAACCAACCAACCATGTGTGTGTGTGTGTGTGTGTGTGTGTGTGTGTGTGTGTGTGTGTGTGTGTGTGTGTGTGTGTGTGTGTGTGTGTGTGTGTGTGTGTGTGTGTGTGTGTGTATACTAGCAGCATATACCTGGCGTTGCCCGGCCAATTTCAACATCAAACATTATAGAAACCACTTAAATTTCAGCATGGTTAGCCCTTTAATTAGCTTTAGGCAGCCATAACTACTTCTGTTGGTGTGGCTAATACCAAACCACACACGTTACCACACCTAATTTTAGTTTATAATGCTCACCGGGTTACTTGGACTCCATATGCTCAATTTCAGCCAGATTAGTCCAAAATGAGTTTTTGGAAGGTTTAATGATATCCTATGGGTGTGGCAATGAAAAAACCACACCCATTGACACACACGCACATGATTAGTAATGCTCACCCAGTTTCTTGGAAACCTCATTCCAAATTTCAGTCCGGTTGGTCATATGATTAGCTTTTAATAGCCAAAATGACTTACAGTGGGTGTGGATAAGGACAGACCACACCCATATCTGGTTAATATTACTTTCCCTGGTACTTGGAGACCACATGCCAAATTTTTTCCTGATTGATCATTGATTAACTTTTTTCAGCCACAATACCTTCCTGTTGGTGTGGCTATGACAACACTACACCCATTACCATGCCCTCATGTGTTTAATAATGCTCACCCAGGTTCTTGGAGAATATGTGTCAAATTTCGGCCTTTTCAGTCCTGGCGTTTAGCTGTGATGCCTAGATGCACATACTCACAAACAAAAAAAAAAAAAAAAAAAAAAAAAAAAATATATATATATATATATATATATATACATATATATATTCAAGTGTGTTCGTAGATCTAACTCCTTTGGTCCAAGCGTTACTCAGTATATATATTTTGGCACTTTTTCACTTTGCACACCAATAGAAAGAGATGTAACCAAGAGGGATTCTGCCTCTGTCACTCTAAACGTCAAGTTGTGTATTCATACCATATATTAAGCCTGTTCCTTCAAGGGTTTGTCTGGTCAAAATACCATTTTTGACTTTTTTTTAGCCTGACATGAAAACAGTAATGGGTGTGGTTGTATTCATATACTTAAAACATTCTACAGATTATATTGATTCCAAATATATATGGGTCCATGGGTGTAACTTCCTAGGTGTTTTTTGTTGTTGAAATACCATTTTTGGCATTTTTAGCCTTACACAGGTAAAGGAAGAGGTGTGGCCAAGTGGGACCCAGCCCATGTTACTCCCAGAGTGAAGTTGTATGAGCATACCAAGTTTTAAATCTGTAACTCCAAGGGTTTTTTTCTGGCAAAAATACCATTTTTGGCTTTTTCTCATTACCATAGTAACCTTTTTTTTTTTGAAATTTTTAGTCCATGTTTTTAAGTTGGGTCAAAACCTATCATCATGCCAAGTTTCAGAGAAATCCACCCACTGGTGTGGCCAGAATGATTGTACAAACATACATACAGACAGACAGACAGACAGACAGACAGACAGACAGACAGACAGACAGACAGACAGACAGACAGACAGACAGACAGACAGACAGACAGACAGACATCTCCTTTTATATATATATATATATATATATATATATATATATATAGGAGATATGTATATACATATATATGTATACATATATATGTATATATATAAATGGAATTGATGTCGATGTGTGAGGTATTTGAGAGCTGGAGATGGGCATTTGAATGAGACACTTATACTGCTCTAATTACAAGGAAAAAAAGGTTTAATGATGTAGTTGATGGATTATGATGAAATGTTTTAGTGGCAGAGGAAGATAAGGGATAGAAGTTGTGGGGATGATAGTATAACTTTAGAAACACCCAATCAGCATCCCTCACTGACTGTATAGGGCTGAGCTATGTTGTAAATAATAGATGGACATTGGCCGCTTGACCAGCTCTTGGGGGAGGAATGTCCATGTGTTCTGTGGGAGTATTCTATTGTCAGCACTGACCTTTGACCACACCCAATTTTTTTATCAGTGTTGTGTTTAAAAATAACGATTATGTGTGTGTGTATGCCTGTGGCTGTGCTGCAGTGGTGTGTGTGGCGTACGGAAGAAGACACTCATTATCAACCTGCCAGGCAGCAGGAAAGCTTCCCAAGAGTGTCTGCAGTTTGTGCTTCCAGCCCTCCCTCATGCTCTAGGTGAGACACTGTGCCGCCTCTTTCTTTAGGTAAAGGGTGGTTATACTGTGCAAACTGTGTGCAGTGTGCGTGTGTAGTCAGATGGAGGGTAGATATACTAGTGGATAACAAGGTGTTTATATTGCAGGTTGTACTAGGTAAAGGGTGGATAGCACCCTTGGTGGCACACTGGTGCAGCCAGTGCATCATGTGACATGTGGTGTGTGTCCTGACCTAACCTAGCTGTAGTTGCCTGCACATGCAGAGTCAGTGATGAGTGTGTTGCTGTTGCTGCAGATCTGTTGCGTGGCAACCAGGAGAAGGTAAAGGTTGTGCACAGAGGCATTGAGGGGTGCAGACATCGTCATGGTAACAGTAAGCCATGTAAGAGTGTGCGTGCGTGCGTGTGTATTAGGCCATCTTGGATGTCAAGTGTGATGGTTGGAGGAATAGTGATGCCAGTAAGACTTCTACCTTTCTGCCAAGTCAGCACATAGTATACATGTGCTGACATTGTTATGTGCATTTTTCTTCTTTTATTGTTAGTCTTACATTCATATCTGTAGCTCCTGCACAGCGTCCACTCGTAACTGAGCGTGCCCGGAAGTCACCCTACCCCATGGTGCCACTGTCAGAAGCGCTGGCTACGGTGCTCTCACAGGTCTCCACCAGACAAGTTGGCACCGTCTCTGACCTGTTAGGTGCGTGCACTCAAGTGGTCTTGTCATTATTTGTGAACATCATCAGTCATCCTCTGCTTTGTCAAATGTAACCAAATGCTACATGATGGTGGAATAAAATCTGATTTTAATCCAGCATCAGTTCCAGTGTGGCTGACCAATCAGATGTTTCAAATATGCACATGCCTCATGCTAGTGGGGTTCGGGCAGGCTACAGGTCTAGTTGGAGTGGTATTCTTTATAGCATTGAGTCATGAACAAAGCAGACGGTAGGAGACATCAAACAATGGAAGGCTAAGGTTGGTTCACAGTATGCACACACCTCATATGTAGGGGAACGCACAGTTGTGCTTCCTGTGGTAAACACATGTTACTGCAGTGCCCAGTGTGTTCACAGTGAGTGCATGTGCAGCACTCACTGATGGTGTAGCCAACACCTGACATTTTTACTGAAAGTGGGAAGTAGTTGTGAGTTCAGTTTTAGTGATCAAGGAAGAAGAGGAGCTGGAGGTGCTTTAGCTTTTAGCTGGAGGAGAAGGATGTAGGGGCGGTGTAACAATCTTCCAGAAAGTGAAGCTCTCTGACCAGGAGTCTCGTGAGAGACATCTGAGAATGTCAAATGAGAAATTTGACTTACTACTGAGGAAGGTTGCATGATGAACACTTAACACACTTGGCCCTACTAAACCTATCGTAATTTCTCCAGATGTGATGTTGAATTTAGATCCCTGTAGGACATGTTGGACACCTGCCACAAGCAGGGAGAGCTCTGAGTTGCTGCTATCGACTTTTTCTTCCATTTTGTTCTGAATAAAGTGAAGCACACCAACACATGTTCTACTGAGGACCCAAAGTAAGAATAGAACTTGGGTCTCTCTTCTTCACTTGCGGTTGCGGTTGGTAAAATTCCCACTCCTGCCATGCGTATGGACAATATTTTGTGTTTGCAGTGCACGCCATGTGCAGTATTTTCTTTATCTATTTTATGTTCTTAACAATAGAGGTAATCTGATCACAGAAAGTGAGTTAAAATCGTGGTTTTCCAAGGGAAATGAGTAAAGTGGCTGGCTATAACCTCCTCTTATTAAGCGTAGAGTGTTGTTGCTGTCTAACGTGACGTGTAAATAAAGGGTCAAGGAATTCATTGGTGTGAATAGGAGAACTTTCTTATCAATGCAGCGGTAATAAGTATCTGTCTCTAGTTCATCTGAGAGGTGGTTGTATGAATTGTACAAGACAGTACATTGGTTGGCATGAACCACAAGCACGAGTACATGGGAGCCTGTAGTGTGTGCGGCTGCAACTAGGAGCACCATTGCAGTGGACCATCGTCAGCAGGGTCAGAGGTCAGGTTCAGCATTCCTATAGCAGATAGTATGGCCTGTGTTAGTTGGTTGTCTTCCAGTCTCCAGCCCCAGTTGAAGGGATCAATGTCTCTGTCCATCCTCATCCACATCACAGAAGAGAACTAAATGTTTTAGTTGTTTCACTTATATATATATGTTTGTTGTTAGGTGGGCTGGGCAGAGTGGTGGGTGAGGATGTGGTGGCGGCCATCGCCCTCCCTCCCTTCCCTGCTTCAGTCAAAGACGGATATGCAGTCATTGGTGCGTGTGTGTGTGCGTGCATGCGTGTGTGTGCATGCACAGTGGGTGGGAGGAGTTAGACTGGCGGCCATGTTTTATGTGAATACCTTGGTGACTTTGCACTCTGCCCTGTTGTGTGCAGCTGCTGACGGTGCGGGGCAGAGGTCAGTGCTGTCTGCAGTGATGGCTGGGGAGCCTGTAAGTGACCCCAACCTGTTCAACTGCATGTGTGAGGGCAAGACAACGACATGTCGATATGGTCTTCATGTGAATTATTTTTGTATTAATCACTTTAGTATGTGTTAGGGTTCATAATACATACCTCTTAAGTATGTTGTTGTCATGGTAATTATCTCCCAGTAGCCATGGTTACATGATGACAGGGCATGTGTCTTCAGGCCACTGCCTGGCGGTGCAGTTAGTGGTTGTACATATACATGCACACTTCCACCATCAAGTGTGGGGAGTCATGGGAGGAGGGGGTGTGGTCATGCCACTGGTTAGAGAGAACAATATGGTCACTTCCTGAGATGATCTTAGCCTGACTGCCATATCTAAAACCTCCCTCTTCGCTATTCCAGGAACATTTCTTTAACCCTGGAGATTCCCCACCTTACTGACTAGGTAGAGTCCCTCCTGATTGACCTTAGACTTTCCTGCCCCACCTTGAAATCCCCCCCCCGTCAGTTTGTCCAGCTGCATAGAATATACAGTGACGTCTGCTGGGGGACATGACCTCTTGCAACCAAGTGTGGGAGGACTATTGTGAGCACCAACTCAAGGACTCCACCCTCTCTAGTTGCATGCCAGGATAGGATAGGTGGGGGGGGGGGGGGGGGGGGGAACTTTAATGGTTGCTTTTCTATTTGACGAGTGAAACAAGACATCATTAGATGTTCAATCAATTTGTGTGTGTATGCGTGCGTGCAGTGTGGAGGTGTGGAGGTGGTGCCAGGCAGTGTGTGCAGACTCACCACAGGAGCCCCCCTCCCTCCTGGAGCCGATGCTGTTGTCCAAGTGGAGGACACTGAACTAATCAAGTCCTCCCCTGATGTACGTATGTGAGAACTCTGATTGGTCCACCTGATGTATGTGTGTGAGAGCTCTGATTGATCCACCTGATGTGTGTGTGTATATGTGTGTGTCTGTCTGTCCATATGTATGTATGCATGTATGCATGTATGTCCTTGAGCATCATCTATGGTGCAGGGTTCACAGGAGGAAGTGGTGGCTATACTGGTCACAGTGAAGCCTGGTCACGATGTCCGGCCCATTGGCTGTGACATCCCACCGGGCCAGCTGCTGTTATCTAAAGGAGATGTTCTGGGACCCTCAGAAGTAGGACTGCTAGCAGCTGTCGGAGTGACGTCTGTGAGAGCTGTACAACTACCAACTGTAGCAGTGCTGTCCACTGGAGATGAAGTAATTGTCTAGTTCCATCAGTGAGCAGAATAGTCATGCAGAAAGCTTCAGATGTGATGGGTTACCTTTCTTTTGTTCAGTGTTTTGAACTCATGCTGTCATGAGTTATGTAACATGTGGACACACCCACCTCCCTGGACACACTGACCTCCCTGTTCCTCCTGTATTATGGTATATCTGATTATATGAGTCGTGGCAGACATGCTCTATATTCCAAAATTTAAAAAAATTTTTGTCGGTTTTTTCTTTTGGATTACAATATAGTAGACATATTTGGCATATATTTTATCATATTAGTAATATAACTGGAAGATCCTGGTACAACTATTATTGTTGTTTTCCACAGATAACATGTCGTCAAGTTTAATTTGGGCAATTATGGTCTAGATGAAGTTTAGCTCTGATCTCTGTCATGGCCGTCCATGTCTTCTCTCACAGGGCAAACATCCTTTGCTCACATTGTGTGTTGTAAACAAACAACTTCAGTGTTTGTGTCTATTCTTTGTGGATGCAGATTGTGGATCCCTCTCATGGTGGGCTGAGGGGAGGACAGATCTATGACAGTAACCGCACCACTTTGCTGGCTGTCCTCAAGGAGCAAGGTTTCCCTGTGGTTGACCTCGGCATAGCTCAGGATGAGTGAGTCTGTGTGGAGCCTCATGCCCTCGCTGTAATGATTGCAACAGTTTGTCCAAGCTACAGCTTGTGATAAATTTTCAACTAAACACAATAGCTGTATGTTATTTTTGTCGATGTTGTTGTGTTGATGTTGTTCTGGTTGTTGTTGTATTGTATAGTCGGGAGATGTTGAAGAAGAAACTAGAGGAAGCGTTGGATGTCGCTGATGTTGTGGTCACATCTGGCGGTGTGTCCATGGGAGAGATGGTGAGTCGGCAGGCAACACACAGCAATCCCACAGAAATAACATGGCCACAGCTTCACTGAGCATGTTACTGACACACTTCAAATAGGGAAGATACTTTTTGTTCAAATTTCTGCAGTGAACTTCATGATAGCTTCAGATCTTCTAGTGTTCATTTGAAGTAAAGTTAGCAATAGAATGCCAGTGAGCCAGCCGCACATCTGCCCAAGTATCTGTGGGTGTGGTCACTGTTCAGTAATCTACTGATTTCTGTTCATTGAAGGAGTGTTCTCTGATAATGTTGCAGTGATGTTCAGTATCATTGAATTATGCTGACTCAGGACTTGTTGAAGCCGGTATTGAAGGAAGACTTTGGAGCTCACCTTCACTTTGGAAGAGTGTTCTTAAAGCCTGGGTAAGCCACGCATGTGCACGCGCGCATGCACACGCACACGCACACACACACACACACACACACACACACACACACACACACACGTGGCTATCTCCTGTAGGGAGAATTGATCTCTTGACATGTGTGCAAGACAACAGCCAGCAAAACAACAGTCAACAAGACAACAGCCAACAAGATGAGAGCCAGCAAGACAAAAGCCAACAAGACATTAATCAACAAGACGAAAGCTAACAAGATAACACCACCAACAAGATAGCAGTCAATAAGACAACAACCAACAAGATATCAACTAACAAGGCAGCAACCAACAAGACAACAGTCAACAAGACAGCAGCCAACAAGAAAACATCCAAAAAGACAATAGTCAACAAAACAACAGCCAACAAGAAAACATCCAAAAAGAAAATTGTCAACAAGACAACAGCCAACAAGACAGCAGCCTACAAGACAATAGCCATTAAAGGAACCTAAAATTATTTCATCTGAATGTTTGATATGAGTGTATGAAGTTCCAATGTTTATGGTCATCTCCAACAAGAATGTGATAAGTACTGTCGTTACCTTGTCATTAAATATGGGTACAGAGATAGACATGCTGGCAGGCAGGCAGGCAGGCAGGCAGACATGTATGTTCAGGTGATGTTACATGCATTTCTGTCAGACACTCCCACTGTGGTCCTCCCCTACTTCCTGCAGAACGGAGATGTTAATTTTCATCTGAGCACTTTTTTGGGGGGGAATTAATTTCGTTGTGCTCAATGGATGAGGTCCCTGCATTGGGCATGGCAACGCTTCAGCTCTGGTTTGTTTGTTTTTTGGTTTTAAATATTTTAATTTGTTTAATTGACTCTCTCTTCTACTCTATATTTTACCTAGCCCAGAGGTATCCTGCCATACCTAGCCCAGAGGTCCCCCCATACCTAGCCCAGAGGTATCCTCCCATACCTAGCCCAGAGGTATCCTCCCATACCTAGCCCAGAGGTATCCCCCATACCTAGCCCAGAGGTATCCCCCATACCTAGCCCAGAGGTATCCTCCCATACTTAGCCTAGAGGTATCCTCCCATACCTAGCCCAGAGGTATCCCCCATACCTAGCCCAGAGGTATCCTCCCATACCTAGCCCAGAGGTATCCTCCCATACCTAGCCCAGAGGTATCCCCCATACCTAGCCCAGAGGTATCCTCCCATACCTAGCCCAGAGGTATCCTCCCATACCTAGCCCAGAGGTATCCTCCCATACCTAGCCCAGAGGTATCCTCTCATACCTAGCCCAGAGGTATCCTCCCATACCTAGCCCAGAGGTATCCTCCATACCTAGCCCAGAGGTATCCTCCATACCTAGCCCAGAGGTATCCTCCCATACCTAGCCCAGAGGTATCCTCCCATACCTAGCCCAGAGGTATCCCCCATACCTAGCCCAGAAGTATCCTCCCATACCTAGCCCAGAGGTATCCCACATATCCTGCCAAGTTTGGTGGGTGTGTCTCAATAGAACTGGGATTAATTGGGTGATAAACTGTCACAATGGCATCCATTGGGAGTTTCACCTGTCCTGTCTCTGGAAGATGAGCGTTTATTAGTTCAGCTTGACTAGTGAGTATGCCTCTCTTCTCTCCGAACCACACCACAGAGACACCCCTCTTTTCTCACCACAGACACCTCTCTCCCCACCATCAGACATGGAGGTTGCACTAGCTATGGAGGTTGCACTAGCTGTGGAGGTTGCACTAGTTATGGAGGTTGCACTAGTTATGGAGGTTGCACAAGTTATAGAGGTTGCACTAGCTATGGAGGTTGCACTAGTTATGGAGGTTGCACTAGCTATGGAGGTTGCACTAGTTATGGAGGTTGCACTAGCTATGGAAGTTGCACTAGCTATGGAGGTTGCACTAGTTATGGAGGTTGCACTAGTTATGGAGGTTGCACAAGTTATAGAGGTTGCACTAGCTGTGGAAGTTGCACTAGTTATGGAGGTTGCACTAGCTGTGGAAGTTGCACTAGTTATAGAGATTGTACTAGCTGTGGAGGTTGCACAAGTTATAGAGGTTGCACTAGCTGTGGAAGTTGCACTAGTTATGGAGGTTGCACTAGTTATGGAGGTTGCACAAGTTATAGAGGTTGCACTAGCTATGGAGGTTGCACTAGTTATGGAGGTTGCACTAGCTATGGAGGTTGCACTAGTTATGGAGGTTGCACTAGCTATGGAAGTTGCACTAGCTATGGAGGTTGCACTAGTTATGGAGGTTGCACTAGTTATGGAGGTTGCACAAGTTATAGAGGTTGCACTAGCTGTGGAAGTTGCACTAGTTATGGAGGTTGCACTAGCTGTGGAAGTTGCACTAGTTATAGAGATTGTACTAGCTGTGGAAGTTGCACTAGTTATGGAGGTTGCACTAGTTATGGAGGTTGCACAAGTTATAGAGGTTGCACTAGCTGTGGAAGTTGCACTAGTTATGGAGGTTGTACTAGCTGTGGAAGTTGCACTAGTTATAGAGATTGTACTAGCTGTGGAAGTTGCACTAGTTATGGAGGTTGCACTAGTTATGGAGGTTGCACAAGTTATAGAGGTTGCACTAGCTGTGGAAGTTGCACTAGTTATGGAGGTTGTACTAGCTGTGGAAGTTGCACTAGTTATAGAGATTGTACTAGCTGTGGAGGTTGCACAAGTTATAGAGGTTGCACTAGCTATGGAGGTTGCATTAGTTATGGAGGTTGCATTAGTTATGGAGGTTGCACTAGCTGTGGAGGTTGCTAGTTATAGAGGTTGTACTAGTTATGGAGGTTGCACTAGTTATGGAGGTTGCACTAGCTATGGATTTTGAACGTTGCATCGTTCTCTCTCTCTCTCTTCAGCATATCAATCATGTACATGTAGCTGTGTTTATGTTTATGGTGATCCTTTACCATGGTTACTAGTTCTTTATGCCACACAACAGCAATGTTGGTATGGGGTGTGCCCACACTACTATTATCATAGGCTCACTGTATGACAAAGTATTAGCATGTGTGGGCCGATGTTTTGGGCTGAAAAACTACATAGAATGTTTTCTTATTTAATTTTTTATATTTTGTTCAGTCCCATTGCTTGGTTACAAATACTGTCTCATATATTTCTGCTCTAGAAAACCGACAACATTTGCAACTGTTGAATGGAACGGCTTCAGGAAGCTGCTCTTTGCCCTGCCTGGTGAGTTGATAATCACAACAACACAATCAATTGTTCATTCTCTACAACATGCTTGTCTTCATTCTCTTTAGCCTAATTCACTTTGACAGTATATACTACACACTACACAACCTTTCATACTTTTTCTATTTTCTATTTCCTTAGGCAATCCTGTGTCTTCAACAGTGACTTTCTATATCTTTGTTCTACCGGCTTTAAGGAAGATGACTGGGCGCACAGATTTTGAGCTGACCAGAGTATCTGTGAAGGTGTGAATGTATTTATTTCTCATAATCTTCATGTGTGGCCACATGGTGGATGATAGTCCCCACCTGCTCTGACCACACAATGCAGTTTGTGCTCCATACTTTTCACTCCGATTAGTTGGTTGGTTTGATATTCGAAAGTCTTATTTTCCCCTGTAATTAGACATGCTTCTATATGATTTGGGTGATGTCCGAATGCCAGAGGAGAGGGAGTTGTGTTGTTGTTGTTGTTTTCCATTTAGACAGTGAAGTCTATTGATGTGGAAACAGTCTAGCTTGATAATGAACTTCACCTTGTTCATAGCACTGTGCTAACCTCTAGAGGCCATTCAGTCCAAGTGCCATGTTTAGTGCATGTACAACTTGTGATGGACCGGAGTAGATTGGTATTTGTTATTACCTGTGGCACAGAAGTCTGGGAATACTTGGAATAGTGGGGGGGGGGCAGCATCATCCATCTACATGCTGAAGAATGGATATAAACTAATTGTTTACTGTTTGGAAGCACCAAAGTTGTTTTTTTTTTACAACTAATTGGTTACAACTAAGTGTCTTTTTCTGTATGGAAACCCTGTGGTTGTACTTCTTACTGTATAGGGGGTGGGGTGGGGACAGCATAAGTTCATGAGTTTGGCTCAGGAATGGATTTTTTAACTAATTGTTTACTGTTTGGTAACACCAGTATTTGTTGTTACAATTAATTTGTTACAACTGAGTATTTTTACTGTATAGAATCCCAAAGGTTGTAAATATTACCACAACTTTAACCTCATATTACATATTAATTGTTCTAAGAAATTACTTTCCAGGCATAAACACTGTTTTAATAAATATTATAGTAATTATTTACCACATGTCTTTGTGTGGACTGCTCTTGTTTATTGAGTTGATTTGTTATTTATTGAATTAATTTGTTATTTATTGAGTTGATTTGTTATATGTAGATTACTGGCCTGAGTAGGAGGAAGTATACTTGCACACACATGCGCACATGTAATCGTAATTAGGTAATTGATCATTGAATTATTTATTATTGTGTTGTATTGCCACTTCCATTGGAGGGAAGCCAACCTATTTAAAGGAAGCTGATATCTGGATTTTGAGCAGTTGTTGTAAGATGTAAATTTTCCCTGAAGTAGTTATTTTTGGAAACAAATTAGGAGGGGAAAGTTTTATTAAGAAATCGCCGGTTCCCTCCTCTTCTGCATGGGCAGCTGGCTGTGATTCAACTTTGTCTGGAATCCCATACACCTACTGAAAATTTGCTACTTTCGAAGGACTTTGGCAATTTCCTAGTTACCACCCCCCCCCCCCCCCAAAAAAAAAAAAAAAAAATGGATTTTTTGTGGGGTGGCAGTCACACAAATTCAGGTACAAATTTCTTGGCTTTCATCTTTGTTTGTAATTGGCAGGATTGTTCTTACAACTTTTCTGAATTGCAGTGGAAGTTAATTTGATACAGCCAAAGCTACATGTAATTCAAACAGTTATTTACCCTACCATTGATAGCTGTGTCTTCTATATTGTTTCCTTTTCTTCCAGACTTCCTTCTCCATTGTCCTGGACTCCCGTCCGGAATACCAGCGAGTGTGTGTGAGGTGGGTGGCAGGGGAGGCTGTGGCTGCCAGCACTGGTGGCCAATGCAGTAGTCGGTTGCTCAGTATGAAGACTGCCAATGCTCTGTTGGTCCTGCCTCCAAGCACTGATGCATGCCCACGACTTCCAGCAGGCACTACTCTGGATGCGTTGCTCATACCTAAATCTTTATAGCTAGTCCATTGAATGGTTTCAAATAATTTTCTATGTGGTAGCTACGAGCACTAACAGTCTCTTTATCATGTACTTTAAATGTTTCTCTCTCTTTTTTTCATAATAATTTTAAAAAATTTATTTATTAAATTTGTTATACTTTATGAGACTGTTCCTTTGTTGCCTGTATTGATATAATAATTTGAGACATGCTGTTTGTTGATGTTGTTTCTCTTGTTTGTTTGGTTTTTTTTGGCAACAAAATAAATATTAATATTACAAGCATAAGAAACATTAAAAAAAAAAACCAAAAAAAAAACACCAAAGGATGTTAGGGATGGTATGCCAAAAGGTGTACTGAGAAGAGAGTGACACTGTTGTAAAATGTTCACAAACAAGGTAGGGATGATATGAACAAGCATCACACCATTCCCATTTGTGGGGTTTTTCTTCTCAAGTCAACTTGCTGCTCAGTAATGGAAGTTTTGACCCCCTAAATATGTCAAAAGAATTGTTTGAGTATTTATTACTTTGATACCTGCCAGAAACTTACTCACCAGACAGTGCCACACCAAAGCATTTACTGACTGGACTACCAATTTTGCCACTTATGTAACTGTGACTCAAAGTATACAATAACCCGGATGTTTCAGTGTAATCTGTTTCACATAATATGTTACAGTTTCCAGTCCATATACTACAATATTTATGTCTAAATGAAGCACATGCTGCAGTGCTCCAACTGCAGCATGCTAAATTATCTTCCTATAATTTACAATTTGTCTGATGTATATTTGATATCTCTTTACAGTCACTTTGGCCTACATTGTTTTATTTTCAGGGGGAGATGGGTTACTGTGGTTTATGGCAAGTTTGGTGAAGATTGGAGTAAAAGTCTGCCCATAGTGCTAAAAATGGCCAGAAATGGTATTTTCGCTAGAAGAAATTGTGAAACTACAGGCCTAAAACTAGGTATGCATACACTACCTGACTCTGGGAGTAACCTGGGGTGGATCCCACTTGGCCACACCTCTTCCTTTTGGTGTGTAAGGCAAAAAAAAATTATAAATTTGTGTGAGCCAAGCCCAAAATAAGAATTCAGATGAGTTAGTTTAAAATCAATGGTACACTGCACTTAACTGAGTAAAATGCAGCCAGTTTATGCTCACATTGTACCTAAAGACATTTTCCTACCTTGAGTTATGAGGTTTCAAAAATAGAAGAAAGAAGACCAATTGGCTCTCTTGTACTGTTTCATTTCTCTCTCTTTTAGTTTGTTAGACAACGTTTTGACACTCTGGGTACCTAAGCAGTTATTCTATAAGACAAAGTATGTTTTGGTACTTACACTTGATCTAAGTCGAGGTTTTGAGGTTTTTTTATTTGTATTATACGTATGGGTGGTATGGGATATGAATAAATGTGTGATATGTAGACATCGAGTAGCAAATACTGCACAATATGTAATTCACTGCAAAATATTGGCTTGGTAAAACAATCACCTTGACAAATCACTTGTGGACTTGTAATTACCATCAAAACAACAAATTTGGTGGTACATTTTGTATTATCAGAAAAGCAGTAGCACCGAAAAGTGTAGTTACCTCATGCAATCTTGGATTTAGAAAACAAAAAAACAACCAATGCATCAGTGACTATATTGAATTGGGGTGGGGGTGTCTTAATCCACAAAATTGTATGTATGTACCTACCTATGTGGCCAATGCACTGCCAAACCCTTGAACATGAAACGTCAAACTTAGCTTGCTTACACAACTTGACTGGGGGAGTAACTTGGGCAATGTTAAAACCCCATGATAGGAATGTGGGGTCCTATAGACACAAAACCTGGGGGATTAAGCAGGTGTGGTGAGTTTATTTCTGACCAAAAAATAGTCAAAAGTACACTAAATGCTAAGTATCTCTGTTGAAATTATCTCTAGACAATTCTAAGAAAATTGACATTAACCTTGCCATTACACCTATCCTCATGTGAAATTTGATCTACTTTCAACCTAAGGAAGTAACCTTTTAATTTTTGAACACTTATATCATTAAGAACAAATGAACAGACATAAAGTCAAACTCATTTTTCTAAACTCAAGATCATATGTATGTGATTACCTAATTCCTTTTAGAAAAAATTCTAAGAGCAAGTGGCATAGTAGAGGGCCCGGCTTTGCAAACTGAGTTCAAAAGCTGTACACCTCCCTTTTGTAAACCCTCAAAATTGTATTATATACCAACCTATGTGACTAATACGCTGCCAAACCCTAGAACGTAGAGACCTCAAAAAAAATTTTTTGCTGACACAACTTTATTTGGGGAGTAATTTGGGCAATGTTAAACCCAATGATGGGAATGTGGAGTCCTGCAGGCATGAAAAATAGGAGAATAAGTGAGTGTGGTAAGTTTATTCTTGACAAAATGACACTATATGATAATTATCTCTTTTGAAATTATCTTTAGAAGATTCTAAGAAAATGACAGACATGCAACACACACACATTTAATTTGGTTATTTTAAACAGACAGATGGCACACATACGAAACACAAAGACAGACAATATACACTCAATGCCATTATTTTTCATTATATTTTCACACAATTTCATTTTATTTTACACCCATCTCAAATGGCCATGGGTGTATAATCCCAGTTTTGGTTGGCACCAAAGTAAAGGGAAAGACAATAACTACAGTTTATTTATCATAAGACCAAAACTGTGAGCAGTATCAATAGCTGGAGGGGACAGAGTGGCATCAGCCTTCAATCCTCCACCACTTCTTTTAATTTTTTTTTTTTTTTTTTTTTTTTTTTTTTTTTTTTTTTTTTTTTTTTTTTAATGTGTGTAGTAGTTTTCACTGATTATATTTGGAAATGGTGTTTCAACCATGCCCCCCAATAATATATGTGGCACCAGGATGCATAAGACTAAATATATAACACATTAGCCTTACACTGGAAGGAATATCAAATTCCATGGTACAGTATGTGAATGTAAAAGGTGGAGCTAAGATCACCTGTACTACAGATTTCCTTTGTCTGGATTGTTGTAATTTCATGCAAACTATCTCGTAGAGGATAGGGTGGAATCCCAGGTTACTGAAATTCCTATGACACTTGACCATGTTTTTGAAATTCCTTTGGCATCTATTTATCACCTTTCATGACTATTAAATTTCATATGACATACGAGATGTATGGTGCATTTTACAGGAGTAAATTTCACCTATCCAAATGACATCAGTCATGTATGTTATTATATTTCACAAATAAAACATTTCACTTATCCACAGAGATTCTGAAAATGTTCTATAATTGGAACCATTGACTGTTATGTTGCTGTAATGTATTGAAATATTACAGTGTGTATTACCATACACTGATGCAGATCAAGTATCACTTTGAAAAGGAAAAAACAAACAAACAAACAAACTCGTCATAAACTACTTTAAAGTGTCCTATAACTTAACTATAAGAATAGCACACACATGCTTTAAGTGGATTTATTATATATATCTTGTATATTATATGTAAAATATATATTTTTTATAAATATTACAAATTTGATGACAATGACATCCAGTAATGAAGTACATCATTTAATCAGTTATCATTACACAATGTAATTGCTCTACACTTCTTCAGAATCACATGAACCAACAGTCAGTGTTCATGTGATTGCTCAATTATTGTGATTGCACATCCATGTTGGAATGCCAGCAGGGAATAGTATAATGAGGGTAGAGTCACCAAACATTCTTTGCTTGGTCAAAGTTTTTTCCTTCCCTTGTAACACTCTTTTTTAATCTTTCAGTGATTCCGTTTAAGATAGAAGATTCCAACTTGGGCAGTGCCGAATGAACAAACTAGTTTTCTTCCATTTTTCCACAGACATCATGACTGTCTCTGAATGCCTCTCAAACAGTGCAAATCACAAATTATGGTAAACGAATGCCTCATACAAACATCTCTTTAACTGATATTATCTGAACAAGTTCAAATATTATGTGATCATGCATTATTAAGGTGGGGTGGTAGAGTGTTCAGGGTTCTCTCCAATGGGACAGGCAGGGAAGAAGCTTCTATCCCAAATTCCTTCATCTTGTACCCAAATCGTGGTGCAGATATTTATTGACCAAGCTTCCCAAAAAGGTACTGGATTAGCTAGTTATGTCTCACAATTTTGAAGTTATGTCCAATTGTCTTATTGAAATAGTTAAGAACATTTGGCATTGATTCACCATTCCATTGACTGATACTTGACATTACAGCTAAGCATATGGACAGGAGAAGGTGAGGAGGGGGGGGGGGGCAAGTGGGATACAAGATTCTCATCTCACCCATATTTCAATTTCTAGAAAGACTGCAACCATGACAACATACATAGCAGCCTCCTACATTCACACTACCATGAAAAAACATGTGACAGCATCATGCATAATAACAAAGGGTCCACTCTACCACCATGGCAACACAGGGTCCATACAAGTGAGGATCTCTAACATAACCATGGTAGGACAGGTTCTATTAAAAAGAGGATATACTGTACTATAACCATGGAAAAACAGGGTCCATACGAGTGAGGATCTCTGCACAATAACTATGGTAACACAGCCTTTGGCAGTGAAAACATCTCCTCAGTGGGTGTGGTTACCCTTCACCACATCTACACCTGGTTAATAATACTCACTTAATTACTTAGACAAAACATGATAATTTTCAAGCTGACTAGACAGCATCTTGGCAGTGAAAGCATCTTTGAATATGCACTCACACGCATGCACACACACACACACACACAAAACATGCTAATTTTCAGGCTGACTAGACAGCATCTTGGCAGTGAAAGCATCTTTGAATATGCACTCACACGCATGCACACACACACACACACACACACACACACACACACACACACACACACACACACACACACACACACACACACACACACACACATGCACACACAAACACACACATATACACACACACAAATGCAAAATGTCTAGCTGCCATCTACATGGTCACATCTAGAATGGCGATATTAAATTCTGTCACACCTTGTCCTTTATGAACTAAAGCCAAAGATTTTCCATCAGGGAATACTTTAGCACGGGCATTGAATTTACCGGTAAACATGCATCTGAAATAGTCAGGGTGCCTGTTCACTAAGCAAGCACTATGAGCCAGTGCAAGCAAACTCCTGGAGCCTGGCTATGAACTAGCAGGAGGACTGACCAAGGCTCTCAGTTTATGGGTGTCTGCACCCAAATTACCACCTGGACCCTTGGCTGATACACAAGCAATGGTCAGTGAATTTGCACCCCAGAAAATTCCAGGTCCCCATCACAGCTGGGTGAACTGGTGTGGGAAGAAGATGTTGAAGGACAGGAAACTTTTCCTGTCAGTGCTGGGTTAGAACTTGCTACTCTGAGATTGTAAGTCCATTGGCATAACTACTCAGCCACCACACATGCACACATGCACGTAGGTGGGCGGACAGGCGGACAGGCGGGCAGGTGGGCAGGCAGGCAGGCGGGCGGGCAGGCAGGCAGGCAGGCAGGCAGGCAGGCAGGCAGACAGGCACACACACTCACCTGTCTAGTCCTGTTTGTAAACTGCCGTTGTATGGTTAAGTTTCCCCCATCAGGGGAACAAAGCTTAAACTTTTACCCCAAAGTTTCCAGTTCTTGGCCTGTATGTGTGGACAGCAAGTCCTCCTCTGCTCTTGAACTATCTGCTGCAGACTGTGCACTGTGTAGTTCCATGCTGCTCACATACAGGCTTCTCCCTCTCACTCATTCACTTGTGTCTCTCTTATCACTCTCCCTCCTGAACTTCCTGGAGCACATCTCACAGTTAACCTCATATGCTGCCACTATAAGATGTTTTGTTGATGTTCTATCACCACTGTTCTTCAGTCCTAACCTGTACGTAGCCTTCCATCCTGCCGTAGAGGTAGTAGACTCCTCATATCACTTGCTCTCATCCATTTCAATGTCTTTCAGATCTCTTCTAATCACATCCTTCCACCTTCTTCTGGGTCCACATCTTGGACGTACCTGAGGCAACCACCCAAACAAAGCTGACGAAGGAATTCTATGGTCTGCCATGCATGCAAGGAGACCTAGCCATTCAAGCCTGCATTTGATGACCTTCACTGCTGCTGTCTCTTCATCCTCCCACTGCCACCTTACTTCTGCCATGGTAAAGTGCTCAGCCCACTGCTGCCTGTTAGTGATGCCTATGATGGTCCTAATGCACCTGTGGTGAAAGGTGTTCAGCTTTTGAATGTGTTTTCTGAGGGGGATCCAGCTCTCAGGCCCATGCAATAAGACAGAGAGGACACAGGCACTGTAGATCATTCTCTTGGTGTACAATGTGAGGTTCTTGTACAGGAAGACAGCCTTGCGGAGTGCACCAAAAGCTCCAGAAGCCTGTGCTATTCTCGTCTCTACATCTCCATCCATTCTTCCAGAAGCTGCAATCCAGGAGCCTAGGTACTGGAACCATCCACTGAGTTGATCTCACCACCATTGACCTTGATTTGGCTCTGGTCACTACCTACTGTCTCTCTTCCTGTCACCAAGTGCATGGTCTTGGGAATACTCAGTGTGAGGCCAAACTCTGTGCACACTGCCTGATATTCTCTAACAGCTCTCTCAGCACCAGATCTTGTGAATATAAGGAGAGCACAACCATCAGCAAAGAAGCATCCAGTGAGTTTCCTCTCAACAGCATTCCTGGTGTACTACCTGAAGAGCTTGTTGTCATATTTATACCTCAAATTGACACCCACTCCTCCTATATCCTCAACCCTGGCTTGCCAACACTCCATGACTAAGCATGTGTAAAGGTTTTACCGGTGCCATGCAGAAGCCTTATCTCAGCCCATTCTCCACACTGAACTCCTCAAGAGTGCTCCATCCAAGCGTATTCTCACCTCCATACCCTGGTAAAATGAACAGATGAGTTTGATGGTATTCTATGGTACACCAAATTCCCCAGTGGTAGCCACATCGCACTTCTGGGCACCGAGTCATAAGCTCTCTTCAAATCAATGGAAGTGATAAAATACTTTGCTCTATACTCTCATGACTTCTCAACAAGTTGGCGAATAGTGAAGATCATGTCAGTACATCCAACAAAGATATTCCCCTCCAGTTATCACACTTACCAAGGTCACCTTTCTTCCGTCTTGGGACCAGTACTGCATCTGACCATTCCTTGGGAACTCTCCACTCACACCATGCTGCATGCATTAGATCCATCAGAAAATGGAACAACCCTTCCTCACAACTAGCTGCCTTCACCATCTCAGGAAGAATGCCAGAGTCACCCCCAGCCTTGCCACTCTTTAATTTTCCAATTGCTCTCCATATCTCCTCCTCCGATGGCAATGCAGACATGTTGGGTTTCAATGGTCTCGCCTAGCATTTTGCAACTTGTCCTCATCAAATTCACTCTGGATGTTCAGAAGTTTGGCAAAGTGTCTCCTCCACCTCTGCTGTTGCTGCTCTGGAGTGTTGTAGGCATTCTCCTCTTCATCCATCACTGCTGCCATTCTCACAGGTACTAGCCCCCTTCTCTCTCTCTGAATATCCCTGATGCTCCTCCACACTACCTTGCCCCCAAACTGGCTACTCAGTGCCTCTGATGCCTTTATCTGGAATCACCTGTTTTTGGCTTCCCTTATCTCATGCCTTGCCTGAGTGTGTGACAGTGCTAGCCTCCTCCAGTATCTTTCCTGCCCAGTGCTCTGCCATAGAGAGTACAGCAAATTCCTCTCCTCAAGCAAAGGGTTGATAGCAGCCTCATTCTCATGGAACCAATCTGGTTATTTCCTCATTTCAAAACCAAACACTGCCTAAGCTGTCTCACATAGTGCTGCTTTCACTGCTCCCCACTTCTCCTCCACTGTCACTTTCTCTTTCCATAGCTCCCTGGCTCTATCACTAACCTTTCTCAGGAACACACCCCTGGTTGTCTCCCTTCCTTTATCATCCTCACTTCTGCCCTGCAACATTTTCACATCAAATCCCTTGGCATTCTTTCCAGCTTTCGCTCCTCTACAAATCATCTTCCTGTGCCCAACAAGTAGCTTCATCCTCAACATCTAGCAGTCAGTGTTGCACTCTGCTCTATGCTTCACTGTGACATCCAAACACACTCTGCGATGTTGTTGCCTCATTATGGTATATAGACTAGGCAGTGCCACTGTTTGGATTTTGGATGCTGCCAGGTTTGCTTATGGGTGGCCTTCTGAAACCAAGTGTTCTACACTGTGGCCTCATCGCTTGAAAGGGAGTCAAGTAGCTTCTTTCCTGCCTCATTGGTCTCTCCATACCCATATGGGCCCCTCACATGCCACCACTCATCTTCATCCAACCTTGATCCAACTCAAGCATGAAGTCCCCAAGCATCACACAGCTCTCACCACGTGGAACAGTGGATATAGCTTGCGGCAAGCTATCAAAGAATTCCTCCTTTTCTTCCCTGCTGGATGCATATGTTGGAGCATAGCAAGAGAGCACATAAATATGATCCTGGCTATGACTTCCAGAAACCAGAATAGTTGAGACTATCCTTGAGTTCCAAGCCTTCCAACACTTACAACCTGCCTTCCATGCACCAATAGCTGGGCCAGTGAGTATAATTTGCCCAGCTATTTCTCCTCTCTCTTTCACATGCCCTAACCCAGGAACATCCCTACCAGCTGTCAACACTACGTTATCTCCCACCATGTACACTTTACTCCCAAGCCACTTCATTTCTTGCAAGGCTCCCACAACTACTTTATACTCCTCTAATATACTAACTACTTGATCAATCCTTCTATATTCTGAATTTCCTACTTCAGTACCTTGTCTAGCAGTCTCTATGGAAACATTCAATAAGGATCTCACATTCTAAGAGGCCAAATGCCACACTGATAATTGCTTTCTCTTTGTTCTATGTGCACAAGATTTTGATGTTTTTCCTTCAGAGGCATGCAAATCCTTTGTAGAAGATCTAACTTGGAGAGAATTGAGTAGTGCCATCAAACGATATCCTGTTCTCATTTTCCCATGATCCAAATTGCATTGATAGGAGCATTGTTGATTTTAGCCAGTAAGCCATAATCAATTGCGAAATGCTGCCCAGGGTCACCATGTGGAGGCGCCAACAACTTACATAGCATTTAAAAACACTGCCCCCCCCCCCCACACACATGTAAACATCCACACATATATAAACATGCACAGACATATTAATGTGCATATGCTCACACCAGGGATGTGCCCACTTGCAGGCGAGCATATAAGGTGAACAAAATTTGCTTCCTAAAAGCCCATTATTTTGTTGGATGAATAGGTGAAAAAAGTGTGGTGGATGGTAGTCAGAGCCACTTCAACCCCCCTCTCTCCCCCAGTATCTCAGACAAGAGAGATGCTGTTTAAGAGAGCAGCTGCATTACATCATATCTGCAGTGTCACTTTACCTTCAGTATGGCAAAAAAAGGATTGTTTGATATTTCTGGCTTCTTACTGTATAAACTGAGCTTAGAAATTCATGAATAGTGAGGCATATATTTTTATCATATTCCAAAGGAGGGTGGTACAGTTGTTTTTGAGAAGGTAAAGACAGATGGAATATTCAATGTAGTCAGGTTCTATGATGGTCCAACCAAATACAACTACAAACTCTAAACATGACTTGACAGATAATATAGAAAACATGGACCCCAACTTTCATGAATATATCCAACCTTTACCTTCCCTCAGTACACACCCAACTTTCTCAATCTTCCCATGTTATCCAAGCTGTTTCATTCCACATGCTATCTTAAATCCAGTAACTATGTTACCCAGCAGTTTTATAGGACAATGCTCCTCCATCTTTGATAGATCTCTTCAGTGCAATGAATCTAATCTTACCTCAGAAGTTCATAATCAAAAATTTCTTTCTGCTATGAAGTGTACCAACCTAGCTCAAACAGAATTGATGCTTTGACATCGCAATTAAAATATCTATTTAAATAATTTTTGTTTATTCTTTGCCACATATAGATGTTTAGCCAAATATTAATTGTGTGCTTCCTTATATGTTGAATGAACCAGGTTGTACAGTGACTAACAAGAAGCTAATCATCATATGTCATTTCTTCTCAGAATTTCTGCTTCCCGCCAGTAGCAAGGGATGGTAATTCAACTACATTCTGTGTGTTCTGGAGAATGTCTGTACTTTCACTATAAACTGTAAAGCTAAATCCTGATTCTTTCATCACAGAACTTCATGAATAACATAAGAAGGAACACCGCTTCCAATGGAGTTGAATGGTATCTGAAATATTGGAAATGAGTAAATAGTAAGACTTTTATAGCAATATTTGACAGGTAAAGTGAAAGTGAAGGGACTTTAATTATTCTTTCCAAAATGTTTGAAGAACTGCATCCACGGTTATAGTACTTATAGGCAATGATGCTTATGTAATTCATTGCCTCCTCCTCAGTTACAAACTTTCAGAGTTTATAAGGTAGTGATAGAGGTCAGGACAGCTGTGTAAATGTGAAATAGATATAAAATTTAAATAACGTCCAATTCAACATAGTTAGCTATAACTAACTTTAGTTGTTCCTGCTGATTTACCAGAAGTCTGGGAGACCATTTGCTGGATCCAAAATATTTTAACTTACATAATGCAATTTTTTTTTTGTTTTTTTTGGTTGTTGCACTATTACATACTATCTGCATCTTGTAGAAATTAGTAATAATTAGAAGCTCTATAGGTGTAGCCATTATCTTTTGGCATGCAGAATGAACACGTAGTGCTACAGTGCTTTGATGACTTCAGGTGCAGCTGCTCTATTGATCTACTGGTAAATATCTTGAATAAAATTGTGGTGATGTCATTCCACCAGAATGAACCAGGTAATGCTATGCTCTCATAAATCACACAGGTCAAATAAATTTCTCTCTGCACCCATGAGTTAATCTATTACAAAACATGATGAAATTTAAGATGATGAATAAGACTTGCAGTTCTTGCCCCACTCCTGATGGTGTGTATTTTCCTTCTTTAAAATATTTCTCTTCCGGAGCCTTAGCACACCAGGCATGTGCCTTCCATGCTTCTTATAATGGATCAGAATCTCTATTAAGATATGGTTCATTTTAGTCTTTCTAAGGAGTTCGAAGTTGAAATCATCTTCCCCATTTCTGGTGCCATTGAAATGATTCCTTGCATCATCTTCTTCTCTCCCAGATGTGAAGCCAGGTCTCTTCTGGATTCATTTCCAAGTTTTAGTAAGATTAGAACTCCTACAACAGGGTGACAATAGAATCCTAAACACAGGTGTAACTGCTTTGTAAACAATTTTCATTCCACTTGTGCCTGAGTAAATAGCCAATGAGAACTCTAACAATGGGACAACTCTATCCATGTCACACCCAGTTAAATTCTTTGGGCCTGAGTTTTTGGACTATGCTGATCCTGAATGATGAACATCATGTTTACCTGACATTCTAATGCTCCCTCTTTCATAGCATGTGGAGTGGTTGTTTCTAGTGGGCAACTACTTCCACAGAGGAGTACCACTATTTATGAAGGGGGACCATTTTTAATGGCAGTTTGCAGTCCTGGGGACAATTTTAATGGGGAAACAGATTTTACATGACAATACCTATTTTCTAGTGTAGAATTGTTCAATATGGCAGTATCAACCATTGATAAGGCTATCCCCCTAAATTCAGGTTCTCAACTATAGCCAAACAGGGGTTTCTTTTTAAGGGAGGAGGGATGTCAGGGATCAACTTGACTGATGAACAACAACAGACATCGCAATTGAGTAACAGTAGAAGTGCAAGGAATATGATTGAGATGAATGGAATGGATGTGGCCAGTATGGCTATTGAAAGTTGAACACAGTGACGTCAGAGATTTTGAACAGTTTGGATAATTAGAAAGGACAATAGTAGTGATAAACAATAGAGATGGCATGACTTGGGTTTTTGTGAAAGTGACTTCTTAGTTTTCATTTTTGAAGTTTGTGCGTAGTGTGTATTTTTGTGACATTTGTCCAATAAAACCAGCATATCCCTATTTCTACACTAATTACTAGCAAAGAGCTAGTCTTCCTTATGTTCTGGAATAAGGAAGGGAAAGAGCAACCAAGTAAGGTCTCTGATTTTGGCTTGTTGGAAACAGCTTTAGGGAGACAGTTGTACCATCAGGTGTGATGGAGATTTGACTGCTTGTGTGGCTGTCTACCTTCCATTGAAGCAGAGAGAGTCACACTCTCACACACTTGGTAAAGCCATGTGATTTACAACTTGGCTATAAGAGATCAATTGTAGTTCAAATATGCCTGTGAAGAAATAGTGAACTTGTAGTAACTCCTGTTGTGGTATGTGGACTGGTTCGATAATTCAGCAGGAAACTCTGCGACCTTTAGAACAGTTGTTTTCCATCCCTCTGCCCTGTTTTGAGTGTTAGCTTCAGCAAATAAACAAATCTCTCTGCTAAATTATTTGATATTGTATGATAAGGTGCACTCCTGATGTATTTGATTCCAATCATCTTATATACTTATATGCTTCTCATATACTTATATGCTTCTCCATTGGTCTATCACATTGCTGAAAAAACCAGAAAAAAGAAAAGTAAAGGTGTGTGCTACTGTTCTAGTGAGGAGTGAAACTTCACAAAAAATTCAGAAAGGTGAATATATTCAGAACAAAGATATCTGGAGCAGTACCGACTGAGCAGTAGCAAGTGCTACATGGACCACTTATCATATCCTCTATTTTAGTGAATCCAAACAGAATATTTCTCTCTATAGGAAACTTTACCTACACTACAAAAGAGTTTACAAAAATTATTTATAATCGAGACTAAGAGAGCTGCAATAGATTCTGAGGGAGAGAAGAATGGCTGGGCAATTGAAATTATCCACTGGCAAGGAAAATTATGGGGAAAGTTAATGGAGCAAAAAAATTTTTAGGAAAGGAAAATGGAGAGTTAAAATAGTGGTAAGCATCTGGCTGAACTAATAGCATAAATGAATTTATTAATTAATTAATGTGGTTTTAGCCAAGTTAGTGGGGCAAAAGGTATAGTTGGTGAGTATATATATACATGTATATATACATATATATAAATATATATATATACATACATATATACACACACATATACACACACACATAAATATATACATACATATATACATACATATATACGTACATACATACATAAATACATACATACATACATACATACATACATACATACATACATACATACATACATACATACATACATACATACATACATACATACATACATACATACATACATACATACATACATACATACATACATACATACATACATACATACATACATACATACATACATACATCCATACATCCATCCATCCATCCATCCATCCATCCATCCATCCATCCATCCACCCACGCACGCACGCACGCACGCACGCACGCACGCACGCACGCACGCACACACACACACACACACACACACACACACATACACACACACACACACACACACACACACACACACACACACACACACACACACACACACACACACACACACACACACACACACACACACACACACACACACACACACACACACACACACACACACACACACACACACACACATATACTATGAGGACTGTGACCAACAAACTATTTATCAAGTGTTTAAATTTTTTTAATCTTCCTCCATATCTATATCATTCTGTAATATAGCCAATCTCCCTGAATAAATTAAAAAATATATTTTAGTTCTACTTTAAAGAGCTGCAGCAATTGGAGTACACAGAATTTACTTTCCTTTTCTTCATAAAGTAAAAAAAAAAATTACATCCACTCCCCACATTAAAGGAATGGTTGAATGAGTGTCAGGGAGGCCCATCCCCCCTGTGAAATCATCCATAAGGCTCCTTGGCGAAAAAAAACCCACAGAAAGTATATGTCAGGCAGTAATAATTAACTTATAAATCATCCTACACTGGTAATGCAGTGTAGAATGTCCTCCTATAACCATAATGTGATTTTTACCTAAGGACTTTTGGTGCACATAAGTTTGATATATATTAATCCACTAGAAGATGAATATTAAGGCCAAGTGACCAACTTGAAACTCTTCCAATGACCATTTTACTGATGTGAGGAAAGCCTTACAGTAATCTTACATAATACATTATATGAACTGAACATGCTGGTTACTACAGGAGGAAACCAAAAAACTGCCCTATGTGTGGATACTTGCTAATTTTAATGAATGTGGCATCAGAAATGAATTGAGGTCCATTATCAGAGATAATCAGATCTGGTGACCCATATGCAGCAAATATCTGTCTCAGACATCTATTGCCTTCTTTGCAGTGGTTGATGACATCATGGAACCTCATGGTAATTTCGAATGCACATTCACAGTGACTAGAAACAGTGTTCCTTGAAATGGTTCTGCCAAATCCACATAAATGCATTAACATAGTTTCTCTGGCCAACACAAAGAATGTAAGTGGGTTTGAACTCTACACCCTGGTTCAGTGACAGTGTTATTCTGACCACCAGGATGTAGAGACACCACTCCCTAGTATACTTTAAATCTCCCTATCACAATATCCTAAGGCTATCTGGATCCCAAACCTGAGTTCAGTTAGTCAAAGTATCATCCAAATCTGACCCAGTAGACTGCTGGTATCAGTTAGCAACAGTATTTGCACACAATAGCAATATGATAGTGATACAGTACAAATCAGAACTAATTGATGTTAGTTAGCCATGTCCTTTTATATTTTACAGTCCTGTTGCTTGTCAGGTGATTCTTAAAAGAAATATTTCCATACAATTCCTTATCCTTAAAATATCTATTTCCTTTAAGTTCATAATTTCTTCTTGACTGTAACCATTTAGTGATAACCCACAAGCCTTATTCTCATAATTAACTTTTGTAATCGCCACACTCTCACTATATATTTCGATAGCTGTTGCAGCCATCACTGGTGTTGGAAGATGGTCTCCCACACCTTCTTCCTCAGTAGTAGTCAGAGTGTAGGTCTCTGACAGGGGGCTACTGGAGGTTGACACCTCACAGCTTTACATTGTGAACATGCTGTTTCCTTGCTCTGTATGCATTTGACTTGACCCAGCCACCACATGTACGACCTTGCACCACCTTCATTGTTGACATGCCAGGAGGATTTTGATGCAATTTTTCCAGGAGCTTGTACTACAACTTTGTAGGAACCACCACTCGAATACCCCAAAGTAGACAACCTTTCTCAATGTATAGCTATTTTTTTCCTCCAAAAAAATGGTAAACACATCAATGTCACTTGGACAGCCATCTCTTGTGTAGCAAAGCACTTTGCATAGGACAGTTTCTAGTAGGGCTTGTAGCTGTACACCAGTCACTGGTAAAACTTCAACTTGTGATATGCTGAAATTTTCACTTTCAGTTAAGCTTGGTGTAGTGTTTATATACTAATTAAGTCATGGGAGTCCTTCAGAATTAGCTTGATCTTTGGTAGTTTTAAACTTAATATATATTGGTAGGCAGCCAATATAAAATCCCATCTCTGCAGATGTGCTGTTACCATGAGTGGTATCCCTTTCTTAGGACCCACATTACACTGCAATGGCTTGTTTTCAGTCACCAGTATAAATACACGCCAAACAAATATGTATGAAATGTCCTCACTCTGAAAATGAACGTAAGAACTTCTTTCTCCAACTGACTATGGTTTCTTTCACTCATTGACAGTTTTCTTGATACCAATCATTACATAAAAGAGGACTGCTTCAATACCATAAGGAAAGGAATCTCTGGCCATCCTAGCTGTGTTGAAAGACAGTTCACAGTCTTTGACTATTTCTAGCAAATATCATGATGTAGAAGTTGATTCAAAGGATGGAGTAGAGAGGAAAAAAGTGGGGGATAAACTAGTATAGTAATCTAATGATTCCAAAAATGAACAAACTCTTGGATGCTGTGTGGTGTAGGTGCCTCACAAATGCTGTGACTTAGGTACTTGACAGATGCACTCCTGAATTTTTGTGTTCTGCTTCACTCGTACTCCATACTCCTTGAATTTGTTCATTAGATTCTGAAGTTGCTACTTCTCTAATGTACCTCTGACTAATAATATCCATTGACTTTTGAAACACAGTCAATGCAGAGGCCACAATAATGAAAATCATGTATATCGATACAATCCACATTGTGTATTTATAGTGACAAATTTACAAAAAAAATCTTCAAGAAGTAATTCTTGGTAAGCATGCAAGAGATCCTGGGTAGTAAAACTCTTTTCAATAACTAATATGGCCAAAAAATCTACTGGACTTGAAATAGGTATTGATATTGATCCATCTCTAATACAGGATAGATGGTGACCTTGTGGTACCCACAGATACTTACTTTGTTGTCTTTCTTTGGAACAACACCAATGGGTACCACCCACTCCATAAAATTCTCTTTTTCAACCAATCCAGCCTCTAATAATTGGTTAAGTTCATGCTCAACATATCTCTCAAAGCTATTGGTACAGGTTAAGGTTTACAACATTTAGGTTTGGCTTAGTCAGTAGTAGAGAGCCTTTCATAAGCTTTTAATGGTGCCTAATTCATGAGTAAATACTTCCTTGCAGTGATCAAATAACACTGTTAGGTCCCTGTTTGGGACTAGAGACAAAACCTAAATACTAGGCCAGTCCAAATGTATGCACTGTAACCAATTTCTACCTAATAGTGCAGGACCATTCTCTCTGATATCCACCAAATAAAATAGTTGTGGTTTACCATACTCGTATGGCATATAAATTCTCCAGTTTCCAATAAAACTGATACATCTCCCAGTATAGGCCTTCAAAACCACATTCGATTTTTAAACCTACCTTGGTTTCTGGAAATGTGAATGCAGGATCTCATCAGAAATAATCTATACAGCTGCCCTAGTATCCAATTCCATAGTAATACATTTCTCATTTATATTAAGTCTTATTTTGAGTGGGTTTATTTGGCTGTGTTCCTCACAGTATATAGAAACAGCTCAACCTTGTGTTTTGATTATTATTTACTCTGTGATTGTCCAGTGTCAACCCACTTAATTTGACCTTTTGGAGAATTCTTAATGTATTAATAGAAAATGTTTTGTTAGAAGAAGAATGACATGCTGAAGCTATGTGTCCCGACTTTACACACTTAGGACACTTGGCATCCAGAAAATGGCACTCTTGGTTCTCATGTCCAAAGCATCCACAACTCTGGCTGTCTTGCTCAATCTTGGTTTTAGCGATGTTCATAGCTCCAACAGATCATTTTAGCTCTTTTAAACCCTTGTCTGTTGCTTCCATGATCAACCCTACTTTCAGAGCACGAGCCACCACAGTAACTTTGTCTTCAACTAAAAAAGATTTTTTTCTTCTTCATAACCTGGTTGTGAAGACCACACATAAATCTGTCATTCAAACTTCATCAAACAAATCCATTTGGAACTCACTGTGAATGGACAAATGCCTCAGATCTGCAGCAAAATCAGCGGACTCACCCAATGTTTGACTACTTCAGTAGAAGTGGAAGCGTTCAGGTATGACAAAGGCTTGAACTCATAGTGCGCCTTTCACTTTTTCCTTAGGTCGTCATCATGGAATACAATAGTACTCCTGAAGTACGGAATGACCCAGACTTTCCATAGGCCTAATTGAATGCATTGGTAGCTGTATCTCACTAACCAAAGAAAATGTTTGCACCAAATTTGCACAGATAAAATTTTGGGAAGAGGGATTGCTATAATAAAATTTTAACAGCGTACCTGTAGTATCTTATGTGATATCTTAATACTGGCTTTAATGATAGCCAGTTAATAAATGCACATGCTTAATACTCACTTATAAAAGTTAGCAGAACCTTTATTGTAAAATGACAACAAAAAGCATTGCAGACTGATGAAGTGCAAGAACACATGGAAGAACAAAGACAAACATAATTGCAATGTTTTATATACATACAATATACTGGTAATGAATGCATAATCAATGATGTCATGACGCATCATACTTGAGTGGTATAATCATCATACTGAAGTGGTATAGTTTACCACAGTATCTATGGCTAAAAAATATATATATTTGTAATTTAAAAAAAAAAAGAAGAACACTTTTCATCTGGTTTAAGCATAATGATTATAAGAAGTAGACTTTTCCATCAGAAAATGTAAATCTGAAATCCAGCAGATACCACTTGATCTTTTTTCCGTCTTTTCTTTACCATGGTGAGCAATGCAACATCATGGTCAATTTTCTTCTATTTGTGAATTATATTCTTCAGAGGGCTAAGTGAGCATTTCCAATAACATTTACACTATATGCTATGATGACTTGTAAAGGGTCTCTACAATGGTTTGAATAATGCTAACCATATATTATCTATCTACCAATCAGACTGAAATATTGTGTGTGGTCTCCATGTACCTGGGTGAGTGTTATTGACTGCATGTGGGTGTTGTAATGGGTGCAGTTTTGTTGTAACCATGCCCACTAGGACGTAGTTTTGTATGTCAAAACTCATCAGAATAGCAATCACACTGAAATTTGAAATGTGGTTTTAAGTAAACAATTCGGTGCTATTGACAGCATGTGGGCGTGATTTAGTGAAATCCACACACATGGGAAGTTGTTTAGGAGGCCAAAATTAATAAAAATGTCTAGACAGGCTGAAACTCGGCACGTGGTCTTCACATACCCAAATTAACATTATTTATAATATGTGAGTGTGGTTTAGTCATATATACACCTATACGAAGTTGTTTTGGCTGCTAAAAACATATTATAGGGCCAATCAGGCTTAAAATTTGGCATGTGCTCTCCAAGTAACTGGGCAAGGCTTATTAAGTACATGGGTGTGTTTGCATAATAGCCACTCCCACAGGAAATTGCGTGGCCAGCTATAAAATATTGGGAGGACCAATCCAGTTTAAATTTAGTATGTTGTTTCTCTATATCCACATGAGCTTTATTAATTAAATTTTAATGTGTTAATGGTATAGTTTTATTGTTGCCAAACCCACAAAAAGTTCATTTGACTACCAAGAACTAATTGGAAGACCAAGCTGGCCCAAAATTTGGCATTTAATTCCCGAGTATCCAGTTAAGTGCTATTCACTACATATGGGTGTGGTTTGGTTATAACTACACCCACAGGAAGTGGTTTGGGTGACCAAAATTAATTAGACCAAAAAATCAGTTGAAATTTGGCATGTGGTCTCTTAATGCAAGGGTAAAAATTAGGAATAACATGTTAGTGTAGTTTAGTCATAGCCGCATGCACATGAAGTTGTTTTGTCTGTAAAAAAGAAATTGTAGGAATAATCAGGCTGAAATTTGGTATGTGATCTCAAAGTAATGGGAGAATGCTAATGATTGCATGGGTGTGGTTTCATAATAGCGACACATAAAGATAATTGTTGGTCCTGCTAATAACTATTCAGAGGATTTATCAGGTTAAAATTTGGTATGTAGTTTATTTGTACCAGGTAAGCATTATTAACAAAAATATATTTATGTTTTAATAGGTGTGCTTTTGTTATTACCACACCCACAAGAAGATATTTAGACTGCCAAAACTTTAAAAGACCAATCTGGATAAATACTTTGCAACCAGGTAAGAGTTATTAAGTGTGGTTTTTTGGCAACTACACTCACAGGGTGTTGTTTTGACTACCAAGAACTAATCACATGACTAATGAGGTTTAAATTTGGCATATAGATTTGAAGTAACTTGATAGCATTATGAACCATTTAATGGGTGCATTAATTGGAGTGGTTTTCCTAACCACACCCAAAAATTCACAAAGGTGGGATATATACCTTTTAGATCCTACTATTGTAGACACTTTCAATCAGGGGCTACTTTCACAACACTTCACATGCCTACAAAAAGGAGGCAAACATGTGAGCACAAAAAATTTGATTCAAATTAAAAAAAAAAGGATTTAGAAACACAGGGATGCAACTTTATAACTACATCAACCTTAATTGGTCACTACAATTGCTCACTTCTATGCACATGAAATTTGGGGTGGACTTAGGTAGGGTGATGCATTCCCATTTCTACATCCTCTTTGTTATTTGGAATAATTTTTTTCTGGTGCACTGAGCTGCCACACCAGGATTTCCCCAAAAAAGTACAAAATTTATCAATTTGAAAAATTAGTTTTTATAGTCTCACGGATTGTAGATCAGATTTCACTTTCACTTGAATTAATATTATTATTTTGTATGAATGGACTACATAGCAAAATGAAAAAGTTGGCTTTTTAAAAGCGACCAATTCACTAAGCAGAACTAAGCTATAATATAGTATCTCATTGAATTAGCTTGGATTATAATAATTTGGGTAGGATCAAATTACATGTGCGATTTCTATTACAAATTCATGGCTATTACCCAAGAAGGAAGTTGATTTAATCTCGTAAATATCTAGATATTTCATTCAGCCAACTCAGGAGTCCCTCCTGGGGTTTCAAGATTGACCAAATTATTCCCTGGGTCAAGATATCTATGTGTGCCATTTTTCTGGTCGCTAAGTCCAACAATTTAGCTGGCCATTAGCCACATAGGTACATAGGTACATAGATAGGGACATAAAACTGAGTTTTATATCTACATATATAAAATAAAAAATGGAGAAGGGAATAAAATAAAACTTTTGAACCAAGGGTGCCAGGAAAACTAAGGCCATATTCAGACCATTTTTTCTTATTCTTTTTTCTTCTCCCTTTTCCTTTCTTACGCTGGAATAAGTCCTTGTTCAAGGCTGTTAGCTTTGTGTGTGCTATTACTGTAAGTGACTCAGACCTTTGGAATGTAATTTATTAAATTAATAAAAACAAGAAATTTAAAAAGGTAGTCTAATTTTTCATTGCCATTATATTTTAAACTCTAGTTTACCTTGATTTCTGGTGTGGTACTTCTTTCTGTACTGAGTGCTCACTTCTGGCCTCATGGAGTACTCCTTATCTTTATGCAGTTCTAAATGTACACAACCACATCATTGACACAGCAATTAACAATGCACCCAAGGTAGTGACTGGATGCCTTCCTCCCACATCATTTGAAAACATTCCCATTCTTGCAAGTGTTCAACATGCTGAGCTTCACCAAAGGCAGGCAATGCTATCTCTAAGTTGCTATGTTCTGGTACCAGGAGGCCATCTGCTTGACCATAAGCAAGTCAATTCTGCCAAGCAGTCTCAGCAAGTATGATCATGGCACCCATTGAAGAGCAAAACATCACTGTGGCATGGTGGGTTTATCATGCTTGGATTGAAAAATAGCACGAAGTACCTCTAGACTGCACTCCTTCATCCTGATGTGGGACCTCACCGACCTGGATTTACTCTGCCGAGTGTGCTTGGACTAGGCTAAATCACCTTCCAACTTTTGTTGGGCAGATCCACTCATCAATGAACATATGAGAAATGGTCCCTTAAGCAATCTGTGAATGAGGCATGAAAGATCAAACAGCAGACCATATTAAGAAAATATACCTATACTCGTCACTATATGTGTCACTATATCGTGTCCATTATCTGCAGGTCTTGGATGATAACATCTTCTATTGGCTCTCAAACATCAAATCTCAATATCTAGCCTGGTTTATTCTGGACTCGAGGAGGACTACTTCTTTGAGCTAACTTTATAAATGTTTAACAATAATAATATCCATATTGAATTTTGAATTTCAAGTTTATCCACAACCACCCTCCCCCCCATCTGAACCTGGTCAAGTAAAGCATCCTGTTGATTTTCAACCTCCACCCACCCCAATTTGAAGCATCTGCTCTACAGTAACATCCATTTTCATTTTCATTTAGTCAACTGGTCTACTATAACATCCATAATGGTTTCGTTGCTTTTTCCTCAACCCCCATCTTCCCCTATTAGTATTTGGTTTACAATGAATCCATAACTATATCCGTCTCACCCCCCACCCCCTACAAAACAGGTGCACAATAATGTCAATATTGATATCAACATCCCCTATCCATACCCCTCCTCTTCTTTAAGCTCCTGGTCTAGAATGACATTCCTATTAATTTTCAACCACACCCCCTAGTTTTAGTATCTTGTCTACAGTAACATTCATATAGATTTCCATCTTCCCCCACTGTCCCACCCCCTTTATGTATCATTTGGTCTAAAATCGCATCAATTTATTTCAGAGTTTCCTTCCCATTCCTTTCCACTATTTCAGTACGTGATCTAGAAGAGCATTTCTGTTGATTTTCATTCACCTCACCTGCTTTCATCATCTAGTTTACTCTAATATCCATACTGATTTTCATCTTCCCCCTCTCCCCCCATCCCCAATTGACCAATTTTTAACATCTAGTCGACAGTAACATAAAAATTGATTTTCATCTACCCCCTCCCCTCTTTTAGGTAGCACACATACAATGACATCAATACTGATTTCCAACATACACCCACCCTTCTCTTTTTTCTTCAGCGCATGTCTGCAATAACATCTATATTGATTTCCAAGTTTATTTCCCAAACCCTTACCCCCTTTCAGCATCTGACCTTGAATAGAATCTTTAATGATTTTTTAACACATTCCCTTTTCAGCACTTGGTCTTCTGTAATATCCATATTGATTTACATCTTCTCCCCCTCTGCCTCCCCCACTTTAAATAGTTGAGCAGCTTTTCTTTACAACAATAACAATTAAGAACTAGATGTGTAGCTTATCTTCACTAAGTCAGCGAAGTTGCACACAAGGCTTGCTCTAAAATAGAGCTGCATATCCCCATCTTTTACAACAAAAATATTGAAACCAAGCTCCAAAATGCACACCATTTAAGTGACATTATGCTAACAAAGAAAATCTTGAAATATTTAATAAATTGTGTCTTATGACTCATACATTAACTGACGTATCTATTTTTTTTTTTTTAATTTCTTTAAATTCTTCTGACAGGTGAAATGATAAACTTTGACATAAAAATATTAATAATACAAAAAATTAGAAGCTTCCATGGAGGTAATGAGCACCAATTAATTTTCTGAAGTGGCCTTAACTAGTGGTGGTAGCACTTACATTCAGATAGAGAAGTCTTTGTAAAATAAGATAAATATGAACAATAATTTTCCATTCTAATAACGTCTAACTTCGTAATTGTTTTCAATCAAATCCATGAATTTTTTTTCAAAATATCATAAAATTATTTCTTAATCCAAAGATAGAACCAACCAAAAAATAATTGACTGATAACTCCTAATTAGTTGTGTCAAAATGATATTAAAAAAAAAAAGATAATAGGATATAACATTAACCACAATATCTTAAAAGAATAAAATCATACCACAATAACTACTTTTATCAGTAGTATGGCAATAACAATAAGTATGACAATTCAGTTCATGTTATGACATTCTCACCCTCAAAATGTAAGACTTCTATGGAAATATCTTTCAGGGGGTCATCTCACTTGAGTTGGGTAACGAGGACAGGAGTTAGAAAGAGGTATAGAAAGAACCTACACCACCTGCTTCCACTGAGACTGAGGCAGGAATAGTGGTGACCTGTGCCAGGGAAAGCCAGTAAGATGCCCTCAAGGTCGACGAACACATGAAGTAGTAGCAAGATGGGCCAGTCATGTCTGCACTTGACCCAGTCAACAGTGGAGTGCAGGCGGAAGGGACCAAAGATGTTGAGACTGAGGAAAGCTTAGCTGAGGCACCTGGAGGAAGCCACATGGAGGAGCGATGCACTGAGGGGTCTGGGATGGCCAATCAGACTGAGAAGGTTGGAACTAAGGAGTTTGGAGGAGACCAGGCTGAGGAGTTCCAGGCTGGGGAGTGTGAAATACTTGGTGGTGAGAGCCAGTTGATGGAAGAACTAGACCACATCATAACCAAAGAAAAACTGGGTCAAGTCCAGAGGTATGACAAAGAATTAAGAGTAATAAGGGAGAAAGCTGAGAAAAGGGAGTGAACTGTACTTTTGCATGGTAGTTTATTATGCAGCAAGTCGTACCAGCCCCTGGGGGAAAATCTGCTAGTCATTCCCACAGTAGCGAGGCATGAAGTGTTAAGCATGTCACACAACTCTCCCATAGCTTGGCATTTTGGAAGGGATTGTATCCCACTTACCATTAGAACAAGGATGGACTGGCCAGGAGTAGTGAGAGATGTAAACCAAGTGGATGTATCCTGTCCCATATGCTGTAAGTCCTGCCCAGCTAGTACCACCAGGGCCCTTTTACACCCCTTTCTGGTCATAAAGGAACCATTCAACCACATAGCAATGGATATTGTTGGTCCCTTAAAGATAACAAAAAAGCAACAGACATATTTTGGTCACAATGGATTATTCCACAGAATGGCTACCAACCTTCCCTTTATGCAATAAACTGACTGACACCACAGTGGAATTTTTAGTGAAAGTAACTGCCAGGTTGGGCATACCACAGTAACTACTGTTGGATAATGGGTCAAACTTTTTGTCAAATATAATGAGACAGTTCTGCATATTAACAGGGATGAAACTAATTAATACCTCACCATACCATTTCAAAACAGATGGGGTGATGGAGAGATTTAATTCCACCTTCAAAAGGTTATAAAGGAAATTGGTAACAAACCCTCAAGGCAAGTGGGACAATTGCCTCCATATGTTTTGTGGGCCTACTGGGGAACCACACACAAAACCACAGGGTTCTGCCCTTATCAAATGCTGTTTGGCATGGAAATAAAAATGCCATCAGACCAGTTACTGAGATATTGGAAAAGTAAAGAGAAAGAGTACGAGAATAGTGTGTCAGAATATTTACACACTTTAGAGGCTAATATGGATTTGGTCAGGGAGATGGCAAATGAGAGGGAGAAGAAAGAGAAGATGAAACAAAAGGGTAATATGATGAGAAGACTCAAGTACGCACCTTTGAAGTGGGCAATTTTTCCCGGTACCAAGTACAGAAACAGAAAACATTATACCCAATTTACTTCTAATCCAGGCGTGTTCGTATACTCATTTATTAAGAACCTTCTTCGGCATCCTTAAATACTGCCTCATTTACCATGCCAAAAATCATTAGTGTTTTTAGTCAATCCAAGTCGGCATTTTGTTGTGTGCATGTGTTGGGAGCTTTATGGGAGGGGTAATAGGGGTAAAAATGAAAAGATATATCATCTAAGTGTGTGTGTGTGTAAGTTTGGGCACACAAGAAAAATCTAAAAACTAGAGCTCCTTTTCATCTTTTGTAAATCTGCTACTACTGAAACTTTTGCCATGAGAACAGTATCAGTGTGTACAAGTTGCATACCATACTCATTCTTTCCAAATTTCAACAAGCTTCACTTCTTACCCATTATCTCTTGTATGATGAGTTCTAACTTGGTGTTGAGAGGTTCCATGAGTGCCAGGTGCTTCAGTTAGCACTGGAGATGTACTAAGTGAACAGCTGCTCCTGCAAGCAACAGTGGATTGGAGTGCTCAGGCATCTCTGGGTGAGAATTCAAATAGTTTGGCTATAACTAGTTAGGTATTTATGTCAAATTGGAACAACACAACACTGGGTTTAGGCAAGTTGTAGTGGGTTGACAACAACTATACTTATGGTGTGTCATTGTAAATCAACATGACCTATGCACCTGGAGTAGCTCCATATTTCCTGCTGTGAGTCAGGCAATATTTGTACTGGCAATCCTTGTACAGCAAGATATTTTTTAACTTGGCAATACATAGCCTACCATCTTGATCAGCTTCATTTTGTCAATCTTATCACACCAAGGGCCGTCCTCAAAACATTCCATGCCGTAAGCCACCTAATGCATATATACACCCTCAGTATGGCACTGCGTCATGGTAACAACTCCCACTGTTATACAATATGATATTATATGCAACAAAAAAGGAATATTTAAAAAATATGTATATATTCTTTAGTTAAGGGTATAGGTGGTAACGTTGTGTTGAGTGAGTTCCTCAAAGTTGAATGAGATATGAACCTTGTAGAATTTGCTATTTAATTGCGAGCCACATTTACAGATTATGACAGCCCATGGTATGCATGTGACTGATAGCACCATACACTGTATCAATCACATAATCAATATATTTGTCACTTGATCAGTTGTATTTATCATGTAATAAGTTAAATTTAGCACATAATTAGTTGCATATTTCTCACTATCAGTAATATTAGTCACATTACAAGCCCTTTGTCCTAGTTTCTCTTCCACAGCATGAGCTCCACCACTAGAAATAGCATATTCAGTGTATCCGAAGCACACCCATATCATATATGGCAAGAACTGCTTGTATACTATAAAAAATACTGCTTGTTATGCACAATCACAGATATAACAATATTTATTAACATATAGGGCTACACGTCTTCTACCCTGTCGTGGTGTGGCTCGTAAGTACCTTCAATATCATCTTTATGGAAAGGGGAAACTAAGGTTTACTGAGAATTAAAATAAAAAAGGAGTGAAGAAGAAAAATTTATCTATTGAACTAGAGTTCAGCGGAGTGTGCTGGAATGCCAGGAAACACCTTTTTCAGGGCACTTAGCAAAGTATCACAAACCAGCGGTTCTCCAGCTGAACATTGAAGGAACCACTGCCAGCAAGATCGGCATGATCAACCACTTGGTCCATAAGACAGAGGCCCTTATCATCATCCTCCAGTAGAACCATTGTACCTGTTTTCACAAGCTAGTAATCCCAAAGTTTGCACTAGCTGGATCAATCCCAAGGAGGAAGCACACTTTAACCACATTTGTCCATGAGGGTCTGCCCTAGATATTCACCATTTGGTCTCCTGCAGATTCAGAGATCAAATGGTTGTGCATGGAGGTTGCTGGCCTAAGGATTATCAACATCTATAAACCTCCATCCTCGCGCCTTTTAACAATGTACTTTCTGCTGATCCTCTCCACATGTGCGTATGCTGGTGATTTCAATTGCCACATATGCAGTGCGGATTTAGAGCCTATAAATCCAATGGAGAATATTTATCTGACTGGAATAATTGCAGCATCCTCACCAGCAAAGCCACACATAGCTTAACATCTTCTAGCACCACCAACATTGAGGAGGCCTATCAGGACTCCTGCAGTGGCATAATCTAAGCATCTAAAAGGTTCGTCCAACATGGTCTACAAAATGACTACATACCATGCTGCTATTTATTCCTGGACCCCCCCTAATGGGGAAAAGTCTAGCAGTGTTGCCACAGCACTGGTGTCCCATGTTAACTAGTGAGCACATGAATCATAGAATGAAGCCATCAATTCCATTGACTTCTTACACTCCAGCCGCTCTGCATGGAGTACACTTAATAAACTGACAGGTAGGTCAAGATAAAACTTTCAGAAATGTCCTGTTTCGCCAAATTCAATTGCATCATGAGTTGTGGGAAAACATCCATACAGTCATAATCTCTCAGGTGATTTCACCATGGAAGAGCTTATATATGCCTTCCAAACACCTGAAGCCAGGGAAAACCCGTGGGCCAAATTCCATCAGCCAAGAGTTAATACTCCATACAGGCTGAAAAATGAAGTCCTGGATGTGTGAATTCTTCTTATCCTGCTAGTGCAACCACAAGATCTCCAGGATCTGGAGAAGAACACTAGTTACCACAAATTTAAGCCAGGGGTCCAATGGGCTATAGACTCATCTTCTCGATGTGTATCCCCTTTAATATCTTAAGTATGTTATCTACACCTGTATTAAGCCCACCTTTGACCTGCTTCTCCCTAGGATGGAAGCTGGTTTCCAACATGGTAGCTTAATCATAGATATAGTCACCTTATTGACTTAGGACATCAAGGAGAGCTTTTTGTTTAAAAAAATAAGAAGTTGGCCTCTGTTTGTTGATCTCACAGCAGCCTATGATACTGTATGGCACCTCTTCCTCACCTGTGAGCTTTTGCATTTGCTGCCAGACAGGTATATGGTCAAAATGCTCATGGAGCTTGACATAAACTGCAGCTTTATTGTTACAGGCAGGCAGGCAGGATGTCAGGCACGAAGTCTCACAGAGGAAGTTAGAGGTGCTTCCTATGGTTAAAATGTAATTTAATGTTGATCATATGTGGAATTTCACTATCAGGGTATCATTTGGGAACATGCTACTCCTGTAACATGATACAGGTAACCAGCGCTCTTTGCCCTAACTAACATTTGCTATATCCACTGATCTGTAGGCTGCAGTGAATGTAATTGAAATAATCACCATCCTTTCTACTTCCACTTTCAACACAAACCATATAAGAAAATAGACAGGTTCACAAAATGATGAACATCACAGTGAGTTTGGTATCAAACCAATGTTGAACGTACATGACCTCTTTCAATATTTAGAGAACAATCGATGAATAAAGGATGCAGTACATAAGGGGGATGGTACATCACAAATGTGAAGCTTACTTCAGTGATTGTTTCAGCATTAACATAGGAAATACTTCAGTTTGGAACACATTGATGATGTAGAGGGGATTAAAGCTAGAATGTGTAGCATTGTACATTAATAAGCAACAACAATTTTAAAGTATTTTTCCAACCTTGGAAACTGGACCATACACTTTTAGTTTACAAACTTTCACAGAGATGAAGGCAGAGGAGAGTCTAGGTATTCCACAGACTTGCTAGCATCACCTACAGTCATGGCTCACATATGGAGTAGATTTTACAGGACGATACCTGGAAAAGAATGCCTATGAGGCACACATTGGCTTCTTTCAAGAAATATATGATGTTTTCTGTCCTACTAAGTATAACTGGAATATCATTCCATTTCATTATTTATGCCAGCCACCATGTAAGTTAGATATTAACTAACTAATCGTCTAAACTGTTGACTAATATTGTAACTTAAATGTATTGGTGTTTGTTGGGTTAGAAAAGTCTCTTCAGTGAGAGCAAGAACCATTGTAAAAACTTGGAGATGGACTGAAAACATGTACACAAAATTACTAAAGCAATCTAACAAAAAAAAAGTAGATATGCAACATCACTATATTTGAGGACAACATGCAGCTGATTGGTCACTCTGTGGGATGGGGGGTTGGCATGTGCACGATCTAGGGATATGGCTTATGAATTCTAGTACTATGTGGACATGAAAAGACATTATATGTGGACGAATCAAGAATGAAAACATTGTGAGTAATCTCTGTACCTAATTATGGCAGATACAAAGAAACTTGGAAATCAATATGGATCATATTCAAGACAACTGCAGAAAAGGTGTTTGGGGAGTGGGTGGGCAAAGTTAGTAATGAATATGATTGTTATTGTAGAGCAACTGTTGAAAGACGGGAAGGAGGGGAAGATGAAAGTTAATATGGATGTTACCGTAGATAAAAGCTGAAAGGGGGGAGGGGGTTAGTATGGAAATCATTGTGCTAGTCTGGAGAAGGTGCTTAAAAGAGGGGAAGGAGGTGGGAAAGAAACTTGGAAATCAATATGGATGTTATTGCAAACCAGTGTAGAAAAGATGGGGATGGGTCATAAGTTTGAAATTAATAATGATATTATTGTAAATGAGCTGCTCAAAATAGGCAGGGGTGGCAGGAGATGAGAGTAAATATTGATGTTACTGTTGAATAAATGCTGAAAAAAGCATGGGTAGGGGGGGGGGGTAGAGGGTGAAGATGAAAATTGATATGGATATTACTCAGACCAGACCAAATGCAGAAGAGAAGGGGGAGATTGAAATTTTCAAAAATACAATTCTAGACCAAGTATTGACTGAAATCAATAGGTATTTATTGTATTGTAGACCAACTGCTGATAAGGGGGGGGGGGGGGGGGGGGGAG
>OZ017782.1:15101552-15143827 GCA_963969325.1 Lycopodina hypogea | reverse complement strand
GGGGGGGGGGGGGGGGAGGAGGATGAAACTCAATATTGGAAAGGCAAGGAGATTGGAAATTAGTAAGACTCTAAGTTTACCCCAGGTTCTTATAGGAGAGGAAGGGTGTGGGAGGACAAGTTTGAAATCAATATGGATGGTATTATAGACCTGTGCTGTAAGGTAGGGGGGGGGGGGGGGAGGGGAATTGGTGAGAGAGTTAGAAGATGGAAATTATTATACATGTCATTGTAAAGTAGATGCTGAAAAGGGAGAGGAGATTGGGGGGGGGGGGGGGGAGAAAGGGAGGAACATAGTAGGAAATCAATATAGATGTTATCCTAGACCATTTGCTGAAAATAGGTGGAAGGGGGAGGGGTAAATAAAAATGAAAAGTATGTTAATCTAGACCTGAAGCATGAAGGGTGTGCAGGTGGGGGGTTAAGTCATTAATGATTCTATTTTAGACCCAGTTCTGATACTGTGTGAGGACGGTGGGGAATAAACTTGGAATTCAATGTTGTGGTCATTTTTTATCATCTACTATAAAGGGAAAGGGGGGGGGAGGGAAGATGAAATTCAATATGGATGTTTCTGTGCACCAGATGTTGTAAACTGAGATGGGTATTGTGGGAGAAAGTTAGAAATCAATGTGCATTTGTATATTAGGTGATGAAAGTGGACAGGGAGGGAGGGGGATTGGGTGGGAGAATGCAGAATTCAAGATGAAAATTAATATACTACAGCTACTTCAAAGGGAGGGGGAAACGATATAAATGTTGATGTTACTATAGGCCAGATTGGAATTCTGCTTCATGCTGCAATGTGAAGTGTGTCCATTATTATCATGTGAGTAAATTTGGTAGCAAATATGGTAATCTTTTCTAAAAAAATATTTTTTACAAGGTAATGCCATAATGGTCTTCTCCTATGAGGTATATTAACTCAGATCAACATAAGTGTTAACTCGACCAGAGATGACACCACTAAAAGTGATGAAGTTATAATAAAAGAGCTGATTTGTCATGAGTAGGGTTGCTGTATTGGTCTCTGATGTGAATCTTTGCGGACTTTAGTATGAATTCTTGTAGCCTAAATATTGTTGTTTGATATTTGTAGATAACCATGATATTTACGAGGAGATTCACTGGTATCTTCAAATAGTGGACCTCTTGGGAACCACCTCTTTGTCATTTGTAGAGAGGTATTTCTCTATCAAAGGTCTGCCCAAGATTAACAACCGAACATCTTTTAATATCATAGTACTAATATCTTATGTTACTATACCTAATTGGATTTACTTACAACTTCATGGATAGTATGTGCTAGTAAATAATGAAAAAGGGGAGAAAAAAACAATGACAATGATTAGGAATGAACAATTGGGAACTTAACACAAGTTGAGTGTTCATTGCTGTTTCAAAATTCAACTGGCCTGCCCTTTTTGTTCTCATGGAAATATTTGTACCTTGGTATAAAAATTTGGCACACACATACAGCATGATTCAGTGAGCAAGATGGCATGAGTTCAACCTTGCCATATCCTTTTATTTTGGTGTGATATGCCAAAAAATGGTTTGTGTGCATGTATGTTCTTTCTTATGAGAATTTTTTCTCAATTTGTTGACTTTAGCCTGACTATGTGTCAGTTTTCCAGGTCTCACCATGAGAAGGTAGTCAACATGAACTGGCTGGACTGGTGTGGTAAGATGTTGAAGGACAGGAAAATTTTCCTGTTAGTACTGAATTTGAACTCACAACCCATGGGTTATTAGTCTAAGAGCATAACTATTCAGCCACCACGCACAGCATATAAACTCCTGACAAACCACTCTTCCAAAAATAAACCAAAAGAAAAACAAACCAAACAAAAAACAATTAACTCATCAGTGTGAACACAATACACCGAGGGTAGATTTTGAGCCCCCTAGCCATATATCTTCCGGTAGATGTGAGGCTAGAATGAAAAATGGGATAACAGAGAAACATTCTCAAATTATAATAAACACATCATGTCATGCGAATGATATATGTCTGGTTCCACCTGCCCTTATCTCTTTCTTTTGGAGTGTCATGCCAAACAAAGTGGTTATAATAATGGAGGCATGTTTGTGTCCATCAACATTATAACCAAAGCATCATCCATCTAAAATGCACCATTCAGGTAGACTTATCTCTCACTAGGATAGTTTTTTTTTTAATATAAAAGATAAAATATATCTACGTATCCCAGAATAATACAGCGGAAAACATTCCTAGTACAGGTACTTCAACTAGTATAGAGGTGTATCTGATGTCCGCCTGTATTCCGTAGTGCCTATATGCAGTTGGTTAGTTGATCCACAAACATACATATGGAATTATTGTTGCCATGGAAACATCTCGATGAGGTATCTATGGCCACACCCCTACTTGTGTTTGTGTCCTGCCCATAGGTAAAAAATGATAATTGGGATAAACCTAACATTTGGTATGCACACACTACTTGTCTCTGAAAGTAAAAAGGGTGTATGTTACCTGACCAAAGTGGAATTTTTTCAAACACACTTGGAACTAAGCACCAAACTTACTAATGATATACACACATAGAATGCACACATATACACATAAACACACAAATACTGTCAGATGCACTTGAAGAAGACCTTCTACTATCCCCACCATCTCCTCTGCCTTCCCTGCCCAAAGATATACAGCTGGCTGCAATAGCTATGAGAGCAATTAATAACACAGAGAAAGATCAAAGAAAGGATGATTATGAGAATGTGGTCACCAGTGGATATAGAGTACTGCCACAAGATAAACATGTGGCCGGACAAGAATTGATTATTAAAATAATTATCAACGATCCTCCTGTAAACAGTTATTCTAAGAACAAACCTGATATGGATGTGGCAGGCCTGGCAATGCCCCATTGGCACAAGTTACTGAAAGCAGAGGCCCTGGAAGGAGGACCAGCTAATAAAACTATAAAAGGGCAGTAGTAGCTGTGCATAATTAGTTCTCAGTTCTCAGTCTTAGTTCTATCCCATAAAATATTGTATCATATTGCATGGTAGCTGATTGTGCAAATATTTTTGAAAAACATATTGTTGTTACTGAGACAGACAGTTCATCTGCTCAGTTGATTATACTTGAATACTTAATTGAGAATTCAGTGTGGGAACATACTGCTTAATAGGAAGAGCAGAGAGGTAGCCTTAGTTTAATCACAATAGGGATATTGTGCATAGAGTAGGGAAGGGGAAACTAATCTGGTTGTCAGAATAACAGTGTGCTGAAATTAGAATAGCAATCACATTAGTGCCAGCATGTGGACTACGAACCATTTGAAGAACTACGTCAGTGCCAGGCTCAAATCATCATACTAGAAACCAGGCAGAAGACCTGAGCTTCTCTACTAAGGAAGACTCAAATCCACCACCAATGTCCACACCTGCTCGGCTATATCATGAATGCAAGCTCTTATCGAGGATTTCTACCAAGCGGAAGAAAGATGGGTTGAGTGGGAGTAAAGGAGAGCAAGGCGAAAGAAACAGCAAAGACTAAAAGACCAACATTGGAAGAACTTCTAGTATGAAAGGGAAGAGTAATTAGCCATGCAACAACAACATTAGATTTAAAACCCACAAGGTATGGCAGCAGCAGGAGTAGGAGTATCACCAACACTAAGGGCACACCCCCTCAAGATTGTCTCTAACCAAATTTGTGGAAGGAATAGACAACATGAGAGCATTTTTGAAAGATTTTGAAGTCACAGCTCATGCAGTTTGGTGGTCCAACGACTATTGGGTTATTCACCTAAGAAAATTTTCTATCTGGACATGGACAGCTAGCTGTGTCATCCTTATCTGCTTTGATGCAGAACGATTACCCCACAGTGAAAGCAACTCTACTGTAAACTTATTATGTATCTGTGGATACTTTTTGGAAAAAAAAAAAATTTGAATCGGCATTCAATCCTGGAAACCCCTGTGCATGATTTGGAGACCAGAAAGAAGCATATAACAAGTGGATAAAAGCTAGCTGAACTTCTATATACCAAGCATTACTATAGGAACTCACCCTACAGAAGCTTCACTGCTGGCTAGAGGCAGTGGTGAACTACATTAGCACTTCAAGGTCTGGGAGAGAACCAACTTCATCAGCCAGACCAGACCAGTGAGGAGAAAGGCAGAGCCCACATTGAGAGAGAAGAGGACAGTCGAGCTATGGTCAAGGGAGGTACACCAAAGATGATAAGGAAGGGTATAGTAGTGGAAATATTTAATATGATGTAAATTTCAGAGATGCCAGAAGAATTGAAAATGTGTTGAATGCTACAGGTGCGGGAAGCATGGCCATTTTCAAAAAGATTGCAAACTCAGTTAGAAGAAGCTAAATGTGGACCACCACTTCAGAGGCAGAAAAAAAAATAACTAAGTTGTGCGAAACAGTATGATCAAGGGGAAGAAGATGCAAGCTCTCCTGGATACCGGCTGTTTGAAGATGTTCGTATAACCCCAATGCGTTTAATAAGAACAAATCCCTGGGATGGTAAATAGTGTACAACACAGCTTCAAATAAACAGACAGATTTTCCAGCAGCCATGGATGACATGTAGATAGAGGGGAAGAAGACAAAGATCCCCATTGGAGTGTCTGAATTTATAGGACAAGATATGTTGATGAGACAAGATATCCCAAATATTAGGCACTACCTGAGAAAGGATCTCAGGGTGGAGCCAAAGAAGAAGCCCAACAGGAGTTTGGAAAAAGTACAGAAGGAACCTACACCACCTGCTTCCACTGGGACTGAGGCAGGAATAGTGTTAACCCACGCCAGCTAACAGCAGCAAGAGGCCCTCGAAGAGGAGAAGCACATGAAGCAGGAGCATGACAAGCCAGTCATCTCTGCACTCGATCCAGTCAACAGTGGAGTGCAGGCGGAAGGGACCAAAGATCTCATGACCAAGGAGGGCCTAGCTGATGCACCTGGAGTAAGCCAGTTGGAGGAGTGACTCACTGAAAGATCTGGGATGGCCGATCAGACCAAGGAGGTTTGAACTAAGGAGTTTGGAGGAGACCAGACTGAGGAGTTCCAGGCTGAAGAGTGTGAGATGCTTCGTGAAGAGAGCCAGTCAATGGAAGAACTGGACAACATCATCATCAAAGAAAAATATGGTCAGACCCAGAGGCATGATAAAGGATTAAAATCAATAAGGAATATAGCTGAGAAAGGGAGAGAACCATACTTTTGCCGGGGAGGGTTATTAATAAGGAAGCCATACCAGAACCTGGGCAAAATCCTGTTAGTTATTCCAACAATAGCAAGGCAGGAAGTGTTAAGCATGACACACTACTCTCCTATAGCTTGGCATTTTGGAAGGGATCGTGCCCTACACACCATAAGAACAAGGATGGACTGGCCAGCAGTAGTGAGGGATTTAAAGACAGTGGGTGCGACGTCTCCCTTATGCCAAGGGATTGGCCCAGCTCTTACAACCAAGGCCCCTTTACACCACTGTTTGGTCATAAAGGAGCCATTCACCCATTGACCCATTGATATTCTTGGTCCCTGAAAGAGAAAAAAAGGCAACAAATATATCTTGGTCACAATGGATTATGCCACAAAATGGCCGGAAGCCTTTCCTTTACACAATATATTAACTGAAACCATAATGAAACGGTTAGTGGAAGCAACTGCCAGGTTGAGCGTACAGCATGAAATATCATTGTATAATGGGTCAAGCTTCCTGTCTAGGTCTTCACATTAACAGGGATGAAACAGATTAAGATATCACCTTACCATCCCTAGCCCTTACCATCCCCGGACAGACAGGAAGGTGGAAATATTTATTTCCACCCTCAAATGTCATTAAGGAAATTAGTAACTAACGCTCAAGTTGAACGGGACAATTGCCTACGATATGTTTTGTGGGTCTATCTGGAAACCACAGTCAAGACCACAGGGTTTTTCCCTTAAAAATTGCTGTTTGGCAAAGAAATGAAAATGCGTTTAGATCAGTTAATGACATATTGGAAAGGGAGAGAAAGAGGACGAGAGTGATGTGTCTGGGAATATTTACACACTTTAAAGGCTAATATATAGTTGGTCAGGGAGATGGCATATGAGAGGAAGAAGAAAGAGAAGATGAAACAAAAAGAGTACTATGATGAAAAGGATGAAGTGGGTGCCCTTGAAGCAGGTGATTTCACCCTTGTGTTCTGGCCTACCCTGAAAGACAAATAATGGAACCAGTGGCAAAACTATTTCCTATTACAAGGTTAATTAGCCCTGTGACTTGCCAGGTAGACTTGAGAGCCAAGGTGAAGAGGTATCGCACATTCTATGTTAATACAGTGTGGAAACGGAATATCCCCTCAGCAGCAGTGTTCTTGGCAGAAAAGGAGGGAATAAACTGCCTGAGAAATGGACGGAAAAGATCAAGAGACACCCTACTCTCTCATGCCTCCTCCTTATTGAGCTCGGGGAATTTTAGGAAATTTTAGGAAAAGTACAGGGATGTGCTACAAAATTATCCCGGTAGAACCAGCCTGGTGCAACATAACATTCCTACTGGGAATGCCCCCCTCCCCTCCCCCCCCCCCCCCCCACCATTAAAGCTACCCCCTTACCAACTAGCCCATAGCTCTTGCGAGATAAAATATAGACATGCTGAGCCAAAGATTTATTAAACCATCAACAACACCATGGGCAGCAGGACCCAGCGAATGTGTATACACTATCTAAAGTTGAACGCTGTAACTGTCGATGACCTATACCCTTTGCCCAACATCTAACAATTAATTGCAAATATTGCAGCACCGCAATATATTACAACCCTGGACCTCACAAGAAGGTGTCATCAGGTACCAGTTGATATAAAACATCAAAAAAAGGCAGCATTCATATGCTCTATGGGAAATATGAATACACAACTATGCCCTTCGCTTTAGTTACAACCCCTTCCACTTTTCACAGGCATGAATCTCTGTGGCCTACCTGGATTACAATTTTATCCACAGTCTTACCTGGGAAGACCATTTAAAACACCTGACCATATTCTTGGACAAATTAAGAGTGTCAGGCTTAAAGGTTAAACATAAGAAGTGCAGCTTTAGGGAGGCCAGCTGTGTCTACCTAGGCTATGTTTTGGAAATCGGGAAGTGGAACCCATGGAAGGTAAGGTGTCAGCAATCAGATATTTTAAAATATCCATCAATAAAAGAAAGATCTAAGATCATTTCAAGGGATGTGCAAGTACTATAGAAAGTCCATCAAGGATTTTTCTACTAAAACTAACCCTCTAACCAATTTGACAAGAAAATGCATGGCAAATAAAGTAAATGGAGTGAGAAATGTGAGCTAGCCTTTAACCACTTGAAGGAGGCACTGATCAAAGCCCAGGAATTAATAGCGCAAAATTTTAAGAAGACTATCATCTTACAAACTGATGCCTCAGCCTATGGGTTAGGGTATATCCTTAGTCAGATGGACGGCCAAAGAGAAGAAAACCCCATAGCATTTGCATCAAAGAAGTTACTCCCAAGTGGACGAAATTATTCAGCCACAGACCGACAAGCAATGGCTATTATTGAGGGAATGGAGCATTTTTTAACATACTTGGAAAGATCATCATTGGCAGATGGCCAGGTGTGTGTTGTCACTGCAACATTACCAATTCAAGATCATTCACAGAAGTGGCAAGGCTAATGGCAATGCTGATGGTCTCTCTCGAGAACCCAAATCAGCTTCTAAGGTTGGGATGTGTCAGAGCCACTGGGAGAAGATCAACTACCAATCCCAGCAACTCTGCCTTACCTACCCGAACATGTACAGCTGGTTGCAATGGCTATGAGAGCGAGAAACTGATAATACAGAGAAAGATCAAAGAGAAGATGATTATAAGAATGAGGTCACCAGTTGATATAGAATTGTCTCACAAGATAAACATGTGGACTGACAGGAATTGATTATTAAAGTAATTGGCAATGATCATTGAAACAGTTATTATGAGAACCAACCTGATATGGATGTCGCAGGCCAGGCAACACCCCTGTTGGCCCAAGCTACTGAGAGCAGAAGCCTTGGAAGGTGGGCCAGCCAGTAAAACTATAAAAGGACAGTGAGGGCTGTGTATAATTAGTTCTCAGTCTTAGTTCTATCCTACAAAACATTGTATCCTCTTGCATGGTAGCTGATTATGCAATTACTTATGAAAGACCTGTTGTTGTTACTGAGACACATAGTTCATCTGTTGAGTAAATGATAATTCAATACTTAATTGAGAACTTGGTGTGGGAACCTATTGCTAAATAGGAATAACAGAGAGATATACTTAGTGTATTTTCAATCGATAGATTGCACATGGACTAGAGAGCTGGGAAGCTGCTCCGTTTGTCAGAATTACAGTGTGCTGAAACTAAGGTAGCTATCACATGAACACACATGCATGCAAACACACAATTCTGGGTGCCATGTGCTGACACATTCTCATCTGTACCTAAATGGCAAGAAATATCTGTGTTCATCCAGTTCCTGTCAAACCAGTGTGCCAAATAAACTCACCCTTCAGGATTGGCAATCTTATATCAAGGATAGGATTCAACCCCATAATTATTTAGACATCTAGTCAAACATTTCCGTGGACGTTTGATGGAATATATGCCAAAAGTGATAGTTCTGATAAACATCTGCTCCTAGTGTCTTTAACTTGAGTACACAATTATGGCAGTAGTAATATGAGCCATGTTCCACCTTGCAATATATATTATACAATCTATGTCATCATGAAAGTAGTTAGTATATATATACATATATATACATATATATGTGAATGTGCACATGTTTAGATATATACAACTTTATTCTTTAAACACTGTACCAAATAAAACAGCATGTAAGAATAAACAAGCAGTCACTCGGCTGGCCATACCTCTTACCTCTGGGTGTCTGAGGTTAAAATGATACTATACAAATATTAGACTTAGAGACATAACTTTTATTACCCAGGTGGTCACACATGTATTTCTTTGCATATCATGCTCAAACTACCAAAATTGATTCTTGGGCAGAACTAGTTCCCATGGGTTGACTCTTATTTGGCCACACGACTCTCTTGACAAAATACTTTATCTAGAGAAACCTGTTCTTTTGTGTAGTGACATCCTACTCTTAGAATTACTTTTGCAGCCAACAATTTTTGGTAACTTTATCATACCTCTCACTGTGGATATGGTAGTTATAATTGATTATATCCATGGAATAGAGACTTGGAAATAAATATGTAGGTATATAGTCGAGCACACCCCTTTCTATAAGAATGTCATATCTCACGTCTCCTCTCCATTGCTATTTCATTGGGTATGCTCTGCCAAAAAATAAATATCTGAATTAGTATGCACAATAAATAACTAACTGCTTTGTGTGATTTATAAATTAAATATACAAGGCAACTATGGATAACTAGTTATAGGTTTGTATTGGAATAAGTTACCTTTGGGCATTATGTATAACATATAACCATTTAAAGCAGGAAGTAGTAACGACTTTTATGTTTGATTTATACTTGCAGGATGAGTCATGAGCATATATTTTATTACATTATGATATCACTTCAATTATGTAATGTAGCTACAGCAGTGTCTTGAGCAGCACACAATTGGATAACGTGCTTTGTCCCATTTTTTTATTTAATCTTTAAAAAAGATTGTCGATGCCCACTTATGTACAGTAAATGTCAATTAGGTATGTGTCAACTAGCACAACATACACAGCTGGATAGGATGTCAAAAATACCCGTCTATGCAAAGATTATCAGATTTATTAGATCAAATCTGTTGATAAAGAATCTGAACTCTCTATTCTATCTCATGTTAAAACAGAATATCATCATTCACCTTTCTCCAGAGTTAAATAGAGATGAAAATAGATAATATTGTCAGGTACAGGTGTATCACGATGAAAGAATAATGCAATTAATCTCCCCTTTTTTATAAAATTATAATGATTCTACACTTTTTAAAAATTAAAGGAACTCTATACTTTTCATAATTACTGTAGTTAAATGAATGGTGATGAGGAAACAACAGGAAAGGATGTGATATGAGTATGAAATATAACGATCCAAACTGTATTCAGAGTGTTTGCCTAGGTTGACAAACAGTGAAATAAAAGGTGAAGCTACTGGTCTCAATACTCTTGTGGCATAGTATTCATCTAAATCCACACAAAAACACAGGCTCTCACCTAACAGAGATCAAATTCATAGCACAAGGAAAATTCCAAAAGAAATTAATAGTACATCCTTTAAGAGATTTCCTTCTCAATAACAAATCTTATAAAAATGAATTAGATATAATTTTATGGATGATGATGTATCATTAAAAAAAGTGTTATTGACAAACAACTATCAGCAAATGTTATTTATCATATGTATGCATTAGAATCCATAAATATGCATTATAGAACGTGTATATCTTGAACTAAAAAAATTATATGCTGGTATAGAGCCCTTGTTCACATGTAAATGGTCAGTGTTAGGAGCATGCTGATTCGTCCATATTGGAATATGAATACTGCAATGTGTGTGAGCTAAAAATAAATGGTGATTATATATACTACTCCACATGCACAATTGATGTGGTCTGCACACATGTATTCTTGATGCAGGTATGTTGGGTAGTTTTGTATCATTTATTATCATGATTTCAATATTTAATTGTATGAGGTAATACAGAATTTGGAACTTGAATACCTTCTCTTTCACTAAATTTGACAATGAATTAATATCAGACGAAGTACAATGGTAAGTTGATTATGGTGAGAGAGGTGGAAGTTGGATTGAATAGAAAGCAAGCTGATTATACAACAAAAAATTTTCAAAACACCTTTAAGGTATATGTGAACCAAACTGTAATATTCTGTTATGGAAACACAAGGCTCACTGCCTGTACAAAATTGTCTCTTTCTCAAGACAATTCATGAGGGGAAACATAGCTACACTATATATATTATATACTGCTTAACACAATCTGTATAAGATTAAGAAAATAAATTACAGTGGTAGTCAGCTGTACATCAGCCTAAACTTACCAGTTCTGTGATCTAATCATCATGGACTTCATGATTGCCCTCAGGGAGTTGCAGTTACTCAACCACAATGTGGTCATGATGAGTAAATCGCTCTCATGGATAGCTTCAGATGATTTACATCACAAGCATTAACACCCAGACAGGCAGGAAAGCATTTGTCAACACCATATAAAAGCAATAAGTTTGCCAGTTAATTTTAGTCAGTTTGAATGTGACAAATTCCGAAGAATGAAAACAGCTGCTAAGTATCTTTTACAAATGCAAGATATACAACTCTAACAACTTTGCAAACCATCGTTAGCACTTTCTTGCTGCCGTATGTTCTTCATGAAGACAATTGGCTGGTTCGAGGATATGATGAATTTATCTGGAGAGTTAATCAAATATTGGATCAATCAATATAAATTAGACCAAGAATATTAACATTGGAGCTACACATACAAGCTAGAAATCTGCATTTCCAAAGTTTATCATATACTGATATAGGATACTTTAAAAATGTAAATGAATATAGAAATGCTAATATGCACATGCCAAATCATAAGAACAATATCAACTGGTCGAATACCACTGAACTCATTACATTTGGTGTAACAAAAGAAACAATAGTTTGGGCATCATAAAGATTAATTAAATGATATAGTCTATAAAGTTTCAACCAGATTATAGATGAAATACTAAATTATGAAAATATTAGAAATAAATAATAAAATTTCCAACCAGAAAGGAAAATAGTGCTAAATTTAATATGCTAGAATATTTCAGAGTGGTTCAGATGGGGGCAATGAGATTCATGATGGTTTTCAATATGATGATTGTATGATAAATATTCCTACACCATACACCAGAGAGAAAATTGAAATGACTTGACCATATATACTCTTCATAACCTTCATCTTACTTTGTTCACTTTCAAACTAACTTCTATTCAGGAAGAAATGCACATAAAAAAAATTTTTCCCTTTCCATTTTGTTAACTTTTAAATTAAGTCTATAAAATAAATAATTATCTTTCCTAGTTCTAAACTCTGTGTACTTGGTGCAGTATGTGTGTGAACTGTATTTGAGTATTCCAACAAGTAGATAAGCTAGATGTGTTATTTGTGCTTGGAGACTGCTTTGCCTTGGTGATATATTAATCTCCAATGTGTCAGATGTTTTGGACCACACTGCATTGTAATATTGAAATCAGGTAACCAGGTTAATTCACTTATAGCTCTGTCTCACTTTAGATCATCAGCATTTTTTTCACCCCTGAAGGAGGAGCATTTATTTTCACCACCTAAGGAGGAGCATTAATTTTCAACCCTTTGTGGAGAGAAAGAAATAATTCCAATAGTTTGTTACTGATTATTTTTCAGAACACAAATCCTGTGGATCAATTTAGTCCTTAAAGGCAATAGAAACAGAAAGAAAAGACACACAGGTTTCTAATTGTGTTTTGATAAAGTTCTCCTTCAGTATTGGTGATGTATTTCTGTCTATTGGAATCTGCCCTATATTTTGAATGATATCTTGTTGAATTTGTTGAAGTTTTTCTCCTTCATTTAAAAGATCGCAACAGTGGTCAGTGTTCATAGATACAATGAAGTGGTAATGATCTTTAACCAATCTAAAAATATATTTTGAGAATAAAGAAACAAAACATGAATAGACACTTTGGGGAAAGATTGTCTAGACAAAAGCATGAGATTGTTTCCTAGCAGCAGAGGATAGTTCAATGGAAGGTTCGCTGGTCTCCTAGTCCAGCAATATTGACAACTAGCCACATGGAAGTTAGAACATCCAGCAACAGTGAAGTCTACCCCAAACTTAGCCACTTAACCAACTCTTCACATGGGTCCCAGAAATACAGCATGCCCTTTAGTCCTTCTTCCAATAATTTGAGAGATGAGTACCTTGGGAAATCCAAGAATAGAGAATAGAGAGCACGGGAACATGATGAGATGGAGAATCATTGTGGTGGAAGAAGGAAGGGGAGTTCACCAGATTGGAGTATGGGTGGTACTTCATCATATGTTCCCACATATTATGAAAAGTTGAAGTACTCATTGCATGTTTCAAACATCTCTCAGAGATCGACCAATGGAGAAGCAAGGAAATATCTTCTTTGTGGCTTCAAAAAATATGGTTATGCCAAAGTTAAAGTGATAGGCTTTGGGAAACGTTGGCATGCTTATATCACCTTTACTCGTATGAAGCAAGCTAGGGAGGCATTAAATCGAATGCATCATTCCCTTTTCTTTGAACAAAACTTGGAGGTAACCTGGTCCAGGTCCACACTGATTCAACAACCTGAAGTTATGGATGGGCCACAACACAGTGAATGACACCCAATTTCTACACCCCATAACTATCTGAGTAATGAAAGAGAAGATGTAGGGTCACCAACATTGGGTTTCTACATCCAGGGAGGTAGGAGTAACAACTACTCTCATAATTCTCCACTTCTACACTCTTCTTCCTGTGACCTTAACTGCTTAAACATTTCCCCAGAGCCTCCACCCCAATGTTTCTCCAAAAGCCATTTTCTTCATGGCTTAGGGGAAGTACCCTGCAAAAGTGGGTCTGCCCATATTACAGACTCTAACATTTCTAGAACATTATTTGTTGGTAATTTGGGGCTCGATGTTACAGAGCGTTGGTTGTGTGATCTTTTTAACTCATATGGTCGCATAGAATGTGTTTATATTAAAAGTCAAAGACAGTTAACACTTCTTATGCATTTGTGAAGTTTTATGAGATTACTGATGCTATGAATGCGAAGGAAGACATGCATGGGAAGAGGTATGGAAATGGGAAGTTGAAAATTAGGTTTGGCAAAGGAAGCCCTTTGACTAAGGTTTGGATTGGGAATCTGAGTGGACAAGCAGATCTGACTGAGATCAATTCAGAATTAGGGCATTTCGGTTCAATCCGACGTATTGACCACACTGCTGGAGAAAATTATGCATTTGTTCATTTTGAAATTGCGGATGTTGCTCAAACTGCTGTGAATTCCCATACCCAATACTGTTTTAAGAAAACCAATCTTCCTCTCTAAATCAATATCATCAAACTAATCTGTTATTTTCTGGACTCTGAGTACAAACATCTTGAAGATCTCAATTACAACAGTCAGGTCATGTCCGTTGGAGGAGCCAATAAAAGTCATATCCATTCACATATGTCTCCAGATTTAAATCTACATTCTCCAAAAGCTTATAGAGGAAAAGATAAAATGGAAATGTCTGGATCAGGAGACTATGCCAAGCGTTTCTCTGGTGCTGGCTCCACAATGGATTTGTGGCATCCTCTTTTGAAGGCTCTTATAGGCCTAATCAAGGCCAGAGAGTTGGGACTAAAGTGTGTGATTCTCTATCTAACATGAGATATATGGCCAATGATGGCTAGACTTACTTTTATCCAGATCCTGTGAATTCACCAGGCCTTGGCGAAGACCTAGACAATGTGAATGATTTTGGGACAGGAGTATTTGAGTGAGGCATCCTTCTTACCATGGTTCATAAGGTGATGGAAGCAATAGGTTTGGCAGTACCAGAAGCAATCCAGACTTTGAGTTTCAAACAAAAAGACTAAGGAACTGCACTGACACCTATCAATATCACAAATTACACAGTAACTGCTCCAGTGTTGAAAATGTCTTCCATGATTCCTTATCTCGTGGTTTGTATAAGAGAAACATTGGTCATTCTGCCAATCGAGGTAAGGACTATCGAAGTGTGCTGCGAGGGAACAGGAGTGGTGAGCAGAGCAGTGGAATTAGTGGAGCTTATCGTAGTGGGGAAGATGAGAAAAATCAAGAGAATGATCATACACAGAAGACTTCTGCAGATTCCAACTCAACCAAATTGAAGGATAGAGTGGATGAAGTCTCCCTGTCGCCTCCACCACCAACTCATCCTTCTCTTTCAATGACTGACATGGTGTCTCATGATGCACCATATTCTGCCATAAAGCTAAAAGACTTCACAGGACCCACCTTGTTTTCTGATGGTCTGGGTCAGACAGGATCCAAACCTGATTTAAAACTGCAAACCTTAACTGATGTCTCAAAAGCTTATCCTGTTATTTTGAATGGAAATTTGGTTCTAAAGAATACAGGCTTTCCCACACGAATGCACCTCATTGGTGGAGATCCTGCTGTTGCTAAGCTTATGATGAAAGAGCTTGGCTATGAAGTGGACATCCTTCAAATCACTCAGAGACTGCATCTTGATCCACTCCATATGGAGGAAGTCAATAAACACATGGAAAATGCAGGACACTGCATCCTCCTGGCATTGCCTGGAGCCATTCCAAGTTCATTTTTGGATGAACAAGCATCCAACGCATCAACTCAGTTATGACCACTGAAGAATCTCCTGAGTTATTTGCAACAGAAACAAGCTGCTGGAATTATTCTTTTGAACAATGTGGAAGGCATGGAGACTGGAAAAGGTTGAAATGTTTTGCAACAGAAGGAGACCACCATCGGAGTCCTGCACACTTTCCCCCCCATGTGAATTTTCACAGGAGCATTTGCACAAGATTGCCCCTAATCTTGGGATGAAGTATGCCAAGGAGGTCTATTTATTCGTCATGTTGGTGAAAGGAATAGTGTGAATTAAAAACAGAAAACAAACGAGACAATTACGGATCCCCATTGAATTATACTTGTGAAAGTAATTCTTGTTTTGTTATGCTGTTAGGCTTTTTTCTTTGTTTAGTATGTGCAGAAGCATATATGTGCAGTATATTATGGCACAGTATGAAGACATGTATTAATCAAATGTTACTTGTTTCTGCTAAATTTGAAAATGATGTTGGTGGCATATACACAGCATACTTTATTTATGAATTTAAGCTTTTGATTTGCTTTATTAACCTAATATATAGGGTATTTTTTACAATATTTTTGTTATATGTCTGTTACCTTTGTTTAAAATTTGGGTTCCAAATTCGTGCTTAAATAATTGGCCTGTGCTAATTATATGTTCAATCTCTACACTACTCAAAACCAAAAAAAAATCTCATCTGCCTGTTAACCTGGGAATTGAATTAATAGCCAACATTTGGAGAAGGTACTGTTCATTACATAATTTTCTGCCTGTATTTGTCTGACAATACGACCATATAATTATACAAGTTTATTACAAATTGGTGGGAGATCATATGAGGTTATCGATGCTTTTCAGTAAATCTTTTACCATCAACCAAAAATGTTTTAACTATAATTAGGATATTCCAGTAAGAGTTCTGCCTTTGGAGTAGCCAGTGAAAAGGATTATAAACCGAATAAATATGTTGCTTTTTTCAATTTTGAAGAAAGGTTTTCGGCCTTTCTCATACTATGTGGATGAAGTTGGGACACCGTCTATGATTTGATTGTGTCCAATGCCCCACTTCAAATTGTCAAAGAGTTGCACCCCATAAAGTTTGGAAAATATCCTGAGAACCTTCCCTATTCTTTAATTTTTATCAAGTTCAAGCACAATCCATTGCAACAACTACTACTACAAATTCACTTATGCAAATCTTGGATCTCTACATATTTTAATGTGTAGACGATAATTAATGATCCATACCAACTTCCTGAAAACATTGTTATTTTATTATTATTATTTTTATGAGCAAGAAAAAAGACAAGAGTGGAAATATTCAGCCATAAACCTTCTTACCCATAAGCTCAATGGACACTAATTATTCTACAATACTTCAAAAATTAAACTGTATCAGAAAAAAGAAATGAAACTCAATGAAATTAAACTGAGAATAAAATAACACTCAATAGATGGTTTAATATATGGGTTATATGACATAAATATGAAGTTTCCTGAGTCGAATAAGAAGATTAGCAAAAAAGAAACATTTCAAGTCAATGACACACTACATAACATCACAAATCAAAATTTACTTGTGTTGTCTTTTTGGTCAATCTCAGACAAAACAAATGTGCTTAGTGAAGGCACTAAGCAAATTTGTTTTGTCTGATAAAATTTAATATGTGCAGCTTGTTGGATTAATCTCATAAAAAACAACATGCAATTAATAAATTATACTGTGAATTTAAAATTCATTTTCAAGTGAAAATATCTTCCAATAGGTGTGGCTAATGATATTTTCTGATAATGCAGAAAGCATTTCCAAATTTTATTGAACTTGACCATTTTTTGGGAGTGTTCCTCAGGAATTTATTTAATTAAGTTACTGAACAACACCTGGAAGACTCCCAGTGTGGTGCCCAAATCAAACCCTGAATGTTTCATGATGTTTTCTCAAGAATTTTGAAAGGAGTTACACACTCAAACAAAAACAAATTGTAAATTATAATTTCACCAGGGATTTTTTCTGATGTAATGAGGAAATTGTCCAAATTGTTTCTTTTATTATGTAGGAATTTATTATATCATATATTACATTACATTTAATATTTTATAGATTTGAAAGTACTAAAAGGAATTTTTAAAGTGGAGTGTGAAGTGGGGAAAATACTGGGGACTAAAGCCCAGTCAATAAAATAAACCACCTAATTTAAACTCTGGAGACATGTGCCTTAATAGAATGTTCTTGGCTTCATGGCCTCCTTTTTTACAGGTCAACATTTGAATCCTTTTTTTCTTTTCTCACAGAGCATCATGCAAGATGGAACTCAATCCATGTTCTAAATGCTACTCTCATAAAATATAAAAATAGTGAGGTGATTTGAACTTTCATTAGGAAGTAGTATTACTTATGAACAAAAAATGCTTGAAAGCTATACATAGTGGAAGATGTTGGTAAGGCCAGTACAAAATCATTACATGTATCTTGGTAAATTCAAAAAAAAAAGTGATCAGGCTACCATGAATATCATAAGATAAAGAACTAATTCCACCACCCTGTTTTTTAAATATTTTACAGCCACATTTAAGCATAAGCCTTAGTCAAGCAGAAAAACCTTCATCTTGCAAAAAATTCACACCGTTCACTTTGTTAATTTAAAAATAATGAATGCTCATTTATTGTGATAGAGAAATACAATGTTAGAGTTGGTTCAAAATTTTCTAATAATACTTTTTAGTTGTGGATTAGTGTGTGGGACCAATAGGATCAATTTGGAAGCTACAGAGTCGAGCAGGTATCGAAAGAAATGAAATGAATTTGTGATTAGTTTGTTTGTGTTAGACTTATTCTGGGCATGGGAAAACGAAAGGAGAATTGGATGACTTAAAAGCAGCTGCATTGAAAAGAAGACAAATTCCCAGCTTCAGATCTCCTTTTTCTTTCCTTGCTGTGGCCAGATATAACTCTGCCAATATGTCATCCCCCCCCCCCCCCCCAAATATTAGAATACATTTGGTTTTTTTAGTTCCATACCACACTACACTCAATCGAATTCATAAACTTTTAAAATATATTATAATCTTTGATAATATATGTGGCATAAAAATGATGTTCAGCTGACTAAATCTATAAACATTAAAAGTAAAAATATTGATTACATTTTTATGCACTTTGAGTTTTATGTTTTCTTATTCCAATGTTTGCACATACTGCATTAGAATCAATATGTTCAGGTCTTTGGCCCAGAACCTAGTAATCCTCATCCTTATGTGATTCTTCATGCTCCAAGTTTGATCTGGGGAAGAACTCAGAATGCTTAGGATCCACATCTGTTTTAATTTTACCTTCACATACCTTTCCTGTACATAAAAATATTTTTATTGGAATTAGAAGCGAAGCTATAGCATATATCTTACTGGAAATTGAAATATGAACCCAATAATAAGCTTATAAAGTTGAGGGGAATAATATTTTGGATATTTTGGAAGATGTAACAAATATGAAAAGATCAGGGGGAAATGTGAGGAAAGTTGGATTTCAATCTGAATTTTTCAAAGTTGTACTTCAAAGGCTATATTTATTTTAATATAGATGTAATTAGATAAGCAATTATATCTCTGATTATTACACTTTTGTCATGGTGTTTGTGTATACAGCCCCAAGAATGAAATTATGATGGTCCAATTTTAATTTTTCTGATATAATCTCACGAATAGTTAACACAACATATTAATTGCTATTGCATACTTACCAGTCTTCATATTCCATTTGCAAAGATCTCCAGTTTTCTCAGTGTAACAGTCTTTAGCTCATTGAATGCAATATAGATATCGCATCCTAACATTTCCTTTCTAGGTAGCAGTTCTCACTTTCTCACTATTTTGACAACTTCTGCCAGGAACTCAGATGGCATACTAAGGATTGCAGATATCAATTGATCAATTTCAGAATTTATCGTAGGACCAAAGCATTGAGTCACAATCTCCCTGGAAAATAGAAGAAAATTAAATTAAATAATTTCATGATGAGTTACCTCCTTAGTTGAAATATCCTCTACGTACTCAACATCCACCTGATTTTTAAGGAAACATTGGACATGTTTAATATGGTATTCATATCAATAAGGGAGGTATGTAGTAATGTGGCTCATGATTAATTTGACATCGATATCATATAATCAACTTGGAACTCAACCATTGTGATTGTGCATTGTTTTTATTTCCTTTATGTATCCACACTCACTCATCCTTTGTGTATTCACTCACTTATATAATACACCTGCCTACAATTTAATTGGTCAGTTCATTGTCAATTGTTCAGTTATTGAATCGTGTTCTTATTTGAAATAATGATTTATAGGCCATATTGATTCATGTTATTCTTGGTTATGAATGTGTTCAACCCCTAAGATATTATAACTGTGAAATACAGTTTTTAGTAATGAATAAGCTGTGTAGCTTGCTACTACTCTTTTGTATGTAGGTGTCAGTGTGGGCTGTGTGAACAAATCATTATCAGCAGCGAGTATCTGTGCTATCATGGAGTAGGTGCCATCCATCAGACAATGAAGGATAATTGCAATGATACAGACCGTGAGGCAATGAGGGCTTATGGGGACATAAAAATCTATTCACATTCAAATAATTTTAACCATTATCATCTAGGAATTACCATCAATGTTGTACCCTTATACATGTTATCAATTAGTCACATACTAATACATTAATCCAATCTTTTCCTGGATATGAATATTCAAATCCAGTATAGAATAAAAGGACTCTACAATAAACAGATATAAAAGCAGATTCGTATACAATTTGTGCATACCCCAGGAAATAAAAATTGCATTAAAATAGCTGCTCACCATGAAGAAAAACCTGTCAGGAAGCCCAAAAAAAAAAGTATAGCACTTCTCGGCTTCCTGAGTGAGCCCTCCAAGTTTGGCTTCAATGGCATACTTCTTTCTCCCTGGAAAGCTGGCAAAATATATTACCATACCAAAGAAAGTCCAAAAAAATATGGTAAAATAGTTCAGTGGTGTGTTTCCAACCTGAAGGTTGCTGGTTCAATAACCCCCCCCCCCCCCCCCCCAAAAAAAACCCCACCTATCTATTTTTTCCCTAATCTTTTTCTCTTCTCTTTTTCTCCTTACCTCTCTTTTTTCCCTAATTTTTTTTTCCTTCTCTCTTTTCTTTCCTTCTATACTTTTTACCCATGAACTTGTTAGCTGAGTCTAAATGTTACTTTATTGGGAATCTTATCCTTGTTATGAAACATCCTCTGATCACCAGTACTGAGGTCCCTGGTTCAACATCTGGCTATGGTTGAGTTCCCCCCCCCCCCCCCTTCTTTTAAAAATATCTTTTACCAGGATAGGGTCAAAATATTAAATTTGGGAGTGAGTGGGGTATTGGCTGGAAATTTCCAGCCTTGTTTTCCATCTGTCCTACTTTTTCCTGTTTTTATACTTCCATTTTTTTAAAACCTTAATCTCTTTTCCTTACTACATTATCCCTTCTTTCCTCCCTTTCTATCAATTTCCTTCTATAATTGATTTTTTCTCTCTTTTTTTTTGGCCTTTTTTCTTTTTTTTTTTCCAACTTCATTGTTTTATGTCCTACTATATTTTTCCCCTTGTCTTTCAACTTCTATCATTTTCCCTTTTATCTTATTTATCTCTGAATTTGTTTTCATGGAGTTTAAATGTCACTTGCTTGTAGATATTATTGTTTTGTTTTGTTTGTTTTTTTTTGGTTTTGGAAACTTACTCTGACAACCAGTACTAAGGTCTCCAGTTCAACTTTTAGTCATGGTTGGGTTTTTATCCCATTTTTCCCCTTTTTTTTATCCATGATTAAGTCATAATTAAATCATTAATAAGTCAAAACATTAAATGGCAATTTAATGGGTGTTTGGCTAGAAATTTCCAGTTTTGTTTTATTTCTTCTATCTTTTATCTTTCCATCTTTTTTTCCTTTCAAATCTTTTAACATTTCTGAATTTTATTGCAAGGAAACTAATAAAATAACAATTTCAAAGTGGAAAGTGAGGTTGCACAGCCTTCTCTGTCTATGCCCCACCCACTATTGTGGTGATTTGTAATATAAAGGTAATATTTCTGAACTTTATTGAAGGAAACTTCCAATTAGTTTAAATATATATATCTATTCTCCCAAATTATCCTGACTGAATATGCAATCAAAAGATCCTATTCACCTCTCCTCAGAAAGCTAATTCATTGAGTTGGTAATTCTTCTTTGGGCCTTCACAATACTCAATGGGATGTTTACATTCATGAACTAAAAGAATTGTTTATAAATGCATTCGTTTTGCTCATTTTAGTTCCGACACTTGTCTTAAGCCCTACATCTTGCAATTTCTGGTGGGGGTGGGGGGTGGGGGGTGGGGGGTGAGGGTTGCATGTTGTAAACCCATTTAGTGAACCAAAAAAAAAAATACAGCATTTTTCCCCCTAAACTTTTTAATCTCACCGTTATAGACTATTTCAAGACCATCAATTCAAGAGGATGTAGGGAGCAAATTTAAATTGGAGCAGTGGTCTTGAGACCCTTGTTTGTAATTGTGGCATGATATTATTTATATATACTAAGGACATTGTGGTTAAACATACTTCTAGTATAATTGATATATATTGTAGTAGTTGTGATGTCAGTCTGTTCGGTCAAGTCATAAGTGATAACTATTTAGCAACAATTAAATGTGTCAGAAGTGGAATGGCTACAATTCACCTTCAACCACCAGAGCATTTTGATTTTAAGTCCCCAGATGGATGGCCCAAGTGGAAGAGAAGGTTTGAACACTTTAGGGCAGCTTCAGGCCTAAGTGCTACAAGTGCAGCTCAGCAAGTAAGCACTCTTCTATATTGTTTGGGTGAGGAGACAGATATTGTTCTGCTATCTACTAACATCACAGAAGAAGAAAGGGGAGTTTATGAGACAGTCATGCAAGAATTTGATGAATTTTTTCAACTTCGAAGAAATGTTATCTTTGAGAGAGCAAGGTTCAAACAGACAAAACCATCTGGAAGGAGAATCATCAGAACAATATATTTCCGAACTTTACTGCCTGGTGGACAATTGCAATTATGGGAATCTGAAAGATTAATTACTAAGAGACAGGCTGGTTCTGGGAATCAGGGATCAAGATTTGTCCAAAAAGCTACAATTGGACCCAGACTTAACTCTGGAGAAGACAAAGAAGACCATTAGACAAAAAAAAGCTGTCAAAGAACAACATACATCCTGCAAGGAAATGATACTAAGGAGCCTACTCCTGAAGAAGTCAGATGTGGAAAGTGGTACAGGAAGCCACCCAGACCAGAGGTCAGACCACAGTATATACAGAGGGACACTAATAGTAAGTGCATGAATAGGGCAGATAACTCACTATGTACAAGGTGTGGCTACTCAAAGCACTACAGAGGGGAAATGTGCCCAGCATCAAATGTAAGATGCCATAGATGTGATAAAAGGGGTCATTATAGTGCACGGTGCTTTTCAAGGAAAGCATCTGCCAGTGCTAGTCAAGTAAGCCTTTATTATGCATTCTTAGATACTGTGGGAGACAGTAGTACAAGTTGCTGAACAACACAAGTGTTGTTGCAGAGCCAAATGGAGATATTTAAATTGGATACTGGGGCTGAGGTAACAGCTGTATCTGAGGCAACATTCAAAAGTTTAACAGAAGTAGTCTTGAAGCAGCCAGACAGGAAGTTGATTGGTCCAACCCACCAAGCACTTGAAGTAGTGGGAGGATTCAGAGGCAAGCTCTCAGTAGGGGACAATATGTATCAGGGTGACATATATGTTATTCAAGGCCCAAGAACAATGTTCTAGGGCTCTCTGCAATCACCAGCTTACAACTCATCCGTTGATTCCGTTCAATTGTTACTCACCAAAATGTTCAACAACAATTCCCAAAAGTCTTTGTTGGACTTGGCACATTTGGAGAAGAATATGTCATCAAGCTGCATGATGAGACAACACCATATGCACTCTTCACCCCAAGAAATGTACGCATACCCATGAGAGAGAAAGTCAAAAAAGAACTTGATCGTATGGAGTCTATTGGAGTCATCAGCAAGGTTCTTGAGCCAACTAAATAATGTGCAAGAATGGTGGTGGTACAAAAAAAATCTGAAAATGTAAGGATTTGTGTGGATTTGAAGCCATTGAACAGAAGTGTCTTGAGAGAAACTCACCCAATTCCCAAAGTAGACGACACTCTTGCTCAACTCACAGGAGCAACATGCTCTAGTAAGCTGGATGCTAACTCTGGATTTTGGCAAATTCCACTGGCTGAACAGTCTTGCTTGCTAACCACCTTCATTACTCACTTTGGGAGGTACTGTTTTCACAAATTACCCGTTGGAATTTCAAGTGCACCAGAGGTGTTTCAAATGAGGATGAAGCATATTTTGGATGGTTTACCAGGGGTGCAGTGTCTCATTGATGATATCCTAATTTTGGAAAAAATCAAGTCAAACACGATGCCAGACTTTTAGTTACTCTAAACCGACTACAAACTTTTGGCGTAACCTTGAACTCAGAAAAATGTGAATTTAGCAAGAAATCGATCAAGTTTTTAGGACATCTTATTGATGCAGAGGGTGTTCGAGCTGATCCATCGAAAATATCAGTAATCAATCAAATTCCTGCTCCACAATTACTAACTGAACTACGCAGGTTCATGGGAATGGTAAACCAACTTGGCAAGTTTTCTAGTAAAATTGCAGAGATTGGACAACCACTATGCGAGCTGATGAGTGCAAAAAAAAATTGGATATGGGGACCTGCACAAGAAGAAGCCTTGTTGTAACTAAAGGAGGAACTCATCAAACCTAGAGTACTTACCTTGTACAACCCAAAATCTAAAACAAAGATTTCAGATGATGTATCATCATATGGCCTAGGTGCAATCCTTCTACAGTAACAGAGTGTGAACTGAAAACCAGTGGCATATGCATCAACGTCCATGAGTGAAACTGAAAGGCGCTATGCTCAAATTGAAAAGGAAGCCTTGTCAGTAACCTGGTCTTGTGAAAAGTTTTTGGATTACATCCTCGGAAATTCATTCACTATAGAGACAGATCATAAGCCTTTGGTCCCTCTTCTAAACTCCAAGTGTCTTAATACACTTCCTCCTCGAGTTTTTTGGTTTAGGTTACAAATGGATCGGTTTGACTACATTATTATCCATGTCCAAGGAAAATTTCTCTATACTACTGACACTCCTTCCAGAGCACCCATCAATGATAAAGAAAATGAATTGCATCTTCAGAAGTGTACTGATGTATATGTGTGAGAAATAGTCATCCCTTCTTTACCTGCCAGTTCAAAAAGACTGGACATTTACCATCAAGCTCAAAAGAAGGACTTTGAATGTTCTTCTATCATCAACTGTTGCAGAGCAGGGTGGCCATCAAATCCAATAGCTGTCCAGCTCAAGCTCAGACCTTTTTGGAAGGCACGAGATTATCTCACAGTCTGTGACGACCTGTTGTTACACAGGAGTAGGATAGTGGTACCACCATCGCTGAGGAAGGAAAAAGTGGAGAGCATGAACTTCAGTATGGTGGCCAGGAGTCACACACCACATAACTCATATGGTAAAGCAATGCACAACATGTGCTAAGCAAGCTAAACAGAAGAAAGAATCACTCATACCAACTTACTTACCAGACTACCCTTGGCAAGTAGTAGGAACAGATCTTTTTGAAATCAAGGGAACCCATTACCTGATTACAGTGGACTATTTTTCACACTACCCAGAAGTGACAAAACTAACATCCACAACCTCATCAAGTGTAATAACTGCACTTAAAGCAGTCTTTTCCAGACATGGACTACCGGAAGTGGTCAGAAGTGACAGTGGGCCACAATTTTCCTCTCATGATTTTTCAAGATTTGCCAACACATACAATTTTAATCATGTAATATGTAGTCCCTTCTATCCCCAAAGCAATGGCCAAGCTGAGAAAACTGTGCAGACAATTAAGGGTATTCAGAAGTCAACAGATCCTTTCGTGGCTTTGTTGAGCTATAGATCCACCCCCATGCCTTGGTGTGGCCTTAGTCCAGCTGAACTTGGCATGGGAAGACAAATCAGGTCATCTGTCCCTCAGATTAAGAATATGCTTGCACGTACATGGACATACATCCCCAAGTTCTCCAAGAAGAATAGTGACTTCAAAGAGAAACAAAAAGGAACTATGATTGGAGACACAAAGTTCGTGATTTGCCTGACATTCCTGATAACACGGGAGTTTGGATCCAATCTGAAGCTGAGGCTCTTGAGGGAAGAATTAGTACTCCAGCTAACACACCAAGATCATATTTTGTTGAAAGATCAGCTGGAGATTTGTGGAGGAATCGTAACCATTTCAGCATCATTCCTTCCTCACCTGAAATGTAAAATCATTCGATCAGTCAACCAGGGAAAACAAGTGAATTGACCATCAACCCATCGACTAGAAGAATCATGACACGGTCACAAACAGGAACAATCATTAATCCTCCTACCAGACTTTAAGGGGAGATGCGGCATGATAATATATATATATATACTAAGGATATTGTGGTTGAACATACTTCCTGTATGATTGATATATATTGTAGTGGTTGTGATGTCAGTCTGTTCTGTCAAGTCATAAGTGATAACTATTTAGCAACTGTCAGACTAATGTTTTTACAGCAGTTACATGGGCATACTAGGTGTTAGGCAGGGAGGTAGGCAAGGAAGTTACGCAAATACTATATTGGATATATATCGTTATGGTTTATTATACCCATCCTGAAAGTATATATCAGATGTGGTGCTGTACCTCTGACAATGGGAATACCACACAAGGACAAAGGGACTATAATTATCAGCAAAGCATGGATTGGATGGTTGTTGAGAATGCTTTTGGCATGCTAAAGGGACGTGGAGGTGCCTCCTCAAGCAGTGAATCTTCAAGCTGCATAATAACACAGATATTGTGTGAGCATATGTTACACTCCAACACTTCTATGAGATCTCTAACTTTCCCTATAACCCATCTATGATTAATGATACTGCTATTAGAAATACTATTATTCAACATCCGCAAAAGCATTTGCCCCTTCATTCTATCAAAGAGCATGCTAGTCATTTCTAAGTAGGGATGACCGGGGGGGGGGGGGGGGGGGGAAATGGCAGCCTCATTAACTAATACAGCATAAAATCTCCACTTTCTCTGCTATGGCTCAAACCTAGGCTGCAAAACTCACCTGCAGTTCGTATAAGCTGCAACACAAAATACCAAGATAGTTTCTGTCCTCCAAATCAATACCTAAAGTAGCAAGCCAAGACACATCAAAAACACCAAATGTTTGACATCTTTCTTCTTCTTCTTTTTCTTCTTCTTCTTCTTATTATTATTCAGTTCCAGGGCTATAGCCTAGCAGGCTACAGCAAATCATTCAATAGTTATACTAACAGCTTACTATTTCTTTGGACTAGGTCAATGACCTCTTCATTTGTTTCACCATGATAACAAACTACCAAAGTATATGACAAACTAGCAGCTGCAATGTTGAGTTCAAACCTCAATGTTTGACAGTACTAATTCATTTACGCACAGAATTATCAAGTATTGGCATTGATGTTATATTTAACAAGAGAAAGTCAAAAATATGTGCGCACTTGTGGATGCCAATCAGATGTATATGAGATGCCAATCCAGTACTGCAGCTAGCTATCTGATAGTGTGCAAAAACTAAAGGAAACTAGTGAAAGGAAAAAATATTTCTTCAAAATAAAAATGGTAAGTAGGGATGATGTGTCAGTAAAAAGTGAAGAAACAAGAATTCTATGACAGTGTGTGTTTCAAAATTCCCTACTTCACTGATTCCACATTCTCATGTAATGTGAAAGATTTGATGCCGAAAGCCTGCCTCCTCTTCATTTTTCTTGTAGCTAGCTCATATAGAATAATTATTCTAAATTTGAAGGAATTTTGCAACGCAGACTGTCACACTATCACGTAAAATTCTAAGTTTGCAGGGATCAGTGAAGTAGCTAATTTTGTAATACACACTGTCTCAGTTTTTTTTCCTGCACTTTTTGCTGACATATCATCCCTACTTACCATTTTAATTGCAAAGAAGTATTTTTACTTTCACTTATATATTCTCCCTACTTGCCTGCATAACTACTAGAAAATGTTCGAACCAAAGGTCCTACAACCACCGCTTTAGTCTTAATCTGTTCCCTACATCTTCCTGAGCTTGAGGAAGGTCTTTCATTTGTCCACAATTGTGGGAGTAAAAGATTCAAGCAGAAAAAAAAACAATACTTATGGCAGATATTGTGCAAGGTATTGGTAAAGGGTCCACAATATTACCACCCATACACTTAGGCCCAAAAAAAAACGGTTTACAACACAAAACCACAGACAGTGGTGGAGGCTTCAGGCCATACTAGAAGATTGAGACAAATAGTGGAGGCTGAAGCTGTGTTGGGGAACTTACCAATCTCTGACATGTGGTATGTTACACACTTTGGTACAGATAAAAGAGTAAAGGCCAAGTCCTCAATCCTCCTTCAAGTTTTGTTACTTTTATACTATGGTGTGATAGCTCCACAATAAAATTTTTTTAAAAACTCAACCTCTCTGATGGTGGCTGCCTTGATGTGGCAGAAAGACTTTAAACCAAAGTTGTTATGCAGTTCAGGCTGTAATATTTTGAACATATCAAATTATGGACCCATGATGGGAGTGCAGCTTTGAAACTATAATGGTTTAGATGGCTATAATGTAATAGTATTATGCTCCTTTAACTACATGTTTTTGACAAGAATACAGCAACCAAAATGTTGCATTCCTTTCAGTAACCAGGCTGAGTTTGGTTTATTATAGAAGCTAGCTTGATAACATCACTGTTTATATGTTTAGTTATGTATAATACAGCTAAAAAAATTTTTTTCAATTTTGAAATTTTATAGTTTTGTTTTCTTAAATAGGCTTATTGCCCATCTGTTACACTACTTTTCCCATTTTATTATATAGTTCCACTATATAACTATATCTTCAAAGCAATTGCATTCATAAGAGAATTTATTTATTAGTTGGATTCTTCATGCTGTTGAATTACTATGATATTCATATCAAAAATATTATATCAACTTCAAACTAATTTTGAAATTCAGATAGCAATGAATATGTTATATTCACTATTTGCATGTATGACTGCCTAAATTACAGATGCTAAATATATCTGAATAATGCCGCGTATTAGGTCACTGACAGTTGGAATGCCCCAAATTTTATTTGAAATTTAGATCTGAGATACCCATGTGAAGTAAGAAAGAAAAAACAAATCAAATCCAACAGTATCATAATCAAAGCTATATAATAATAAGATAAAATGGGAGTGGTCATACAAATATTATATAATGCATGCAACTACTTGTACTACTTTCTTCAAGAAACCCCCACCCCTCCCCCCTTTTGGAATCCAGGATATGCCCCTGCAATGATAAGTATAAAGATTGGTAAAATCTGACAAGAATGTCTGAGTGAACACATAATTTCAAGAGCAATATCTTGGCCATCTAAACTAATACCCTCACCTTCAAAAAAAAAAAAAGAAAAAGTAACATGACATGCATACATATCTTCCATCTGTGTTTAGCATTGCCTAGGTCTCTCTTGGCCAAGTCACAACCTGAGAGGCATATCAATGCATGTTACTATCTGTTGGATAACCAGTGACTTCATTATTGCAATTGAAGCTGCAGTGGACTGCTGGTAGTAGAATATATTGAACACTGATTATTTCAATAAAAATTATTGATCAACAAATCCATAAGACCAGTTTAGTGGGTTATCAGGTAGGGAATGGTTAAAGGGTGCCAATTCAACATACAAGGGAATGGATCTAATAAGTGTGGAGTTATATTTTGTGGATGCAGCCTATGAGGAACCCATCAGTAAAATCTTATTGAAAATGATGTATATGTTCTATCACTTGTAGTTGAGTAGACCAAGATAAAAAATTTTAAAAATGAGAATCATTGATCGTCCAATTCATACGAGTGGTTCAGTGGGTCGTAAGGTAGGATATGCTAAAATGCAGTGTTCTGTGTAAATTTAGTGTAATATGACAAAGGGTGTCTAGCAGGTGTAGTTGAATCCATTGCAGGTGGTGATACAAATTGGGAATAGTAAAAGGGAAGGTGTCTTGTGGGTGCTGCAAGTGCGGAACCCATCACTTGCTGCCATATTGAAGCCATCATGCTCTTCACTCTCAATCCATGACTTTTTTCTAGAGCCTGCCTCTGCTCTTCCAGCTCATCTTCATATTTTCTTCTTCTATCCTCTCCATCGGCTATTTGCTTCTCTCTCTTCCCCTCCAGCTTCGCCTCCAATACTATTCTTCTCGTCTCATTTTCAGCAATAATGTTAAATGTTCTAGAATTTATCTCAATGATTTTCAGAAGGGAAGTTATCATCCATTCTTTTCCTTTTACATAATATTGGTAAAAAAATAAAAATTTGAACAGTCTCCAGTGTAAGATACAAAATCTTACCAATTCATGCGTTTCTTCGAACAGTACTATCTCAGACCAACACTGCTGCTCAGAACAACAACACTTGGACTACTGCTGCTCGGCCCAGCACTGCTGCTGGGATCACTGTTGCTTGGCCAAATGCTGCTTGGATAACCAGTGCTCAAACGAGCGCCACTGTTTGGCCTAGCACCACCACTGGATAGACTCATTTCATTTGTTTCAGCTAACATTTCCAGTAGCAGAACACTGGGCCTTGGACTATCTTAAACTGCTGCAAAAATTATAAAAAAATTGTTACTAGAATGTTGTACTTGCCCAATATTGATAGTATAGGTCGTTTATTTCTGGATTCTCTTCTTACACTGCACCCAGTTGGATTGAGAGATTTCTAATAATATTACATGTGTTGAAGAGGCATGAACACCCATCATTGCATCCAGGTAGTTATAGAAAGGACAGGTGGCTCTGTCCTTCCCACTTTTCTTGTTGGAATCCTTTGTCTACATGTACATAGAACAAGATCACCATCCAGTTTATCAAACAAAAAAGATTGTTTACTTAATGGTAAATATCCATCTGGCTGTAGCTATTTCAGCTATTATAACATTACCCAAAATATTCAAGGCTTGAAGCCAACTCTTGCTAAAATATGAAAGACCTTTGCTAACCTTGAGGTGCATGTGCATCAAGTTCTTCACCATGGTCTTATATTGCTCATATCCTAGCTCAGTAGGCTTTCCAGCAATATTTTCTGTACACTCAACAGTTTGGACCATGGAATCCATGGAAGCATGGATATTTTCCTCCCCTGCACACACCTGAACTGAACAAGTTTAGCATTCTCGAAATGACCTTTTTAAATTGTTCTGCATGACTGTGCTCTGGAACATGTTTTACTTGAGTGTGTTTTAAAAATAGTTGTGTGGACAGGTGAGGCATCTTTAAAACCAGTTTAGAATCCATTCAAGGTAGGTTATTTTGGTGCAGTGTGCACAGGCTTTAACACAAGTGTTTCTGAGCATGACAACAACTAGCCCTCCATTCTTTAAAGCAATTTCTTTCTCAACTAATTCTTGAACTGATGACTCTGCTACAACACCAACAAGGTATTTCCCATTTCACTGGTCTCACCATTATGAATGACACTGGAGAAAGAATTCCTCATTTAAATTCAGCAGTCAATCAGTTGTTTGCAGGTGATGATGTCTGGAAGGCTATTCACATGCCAGATAGTAACAATGAAAGCATGGCTGCATTGCAAAGCTAGCCTTGACCTAAACAGATTCAGCTGCAAGGCTACACACACATCTATCATATTCACATCCACCATTTGCAGCAGGTTATTAAAATAAAGCTGCAGAAAAATGATGCAGCTGAGGCCACCATGTGGCTCATGGATAACACATTCAATGAATTAAATTTATCTCTAACTGTACTACTCAACTCAGCTGAAATTTGTACAAAGTGTGGATAGAGAAGAAATCATTCTCCCATGACAACACCTCCTACACACTGCTCGTGGGAATGGTTGAAAGCACAGAGCAACTTAAGCATCGCCTGTATCAGGCAGTGGCATTGAAAACCAAAGAATGTTACTTATACAAGTGTAACCAAGAGCAAGGATGTGTGGAGCACTCCACTCACTCAGGCAGATTTACATCATTTTGCTGTGGACAGGTTTGTAAAAATAAAAAATAAAAAAACATTAAAAATGGTTAGGGTGTGTGGTAGTCTTAGCACCCATCCCCCACATATATACTTTTTTCCTTTTTGCTTAATTTTTCTCATCCCCTTTTTTTAAAAATTGTATAAAAACAATACATACATACATACATACATACATACATACATACATACATACATACATACATACATACATACATACATACATACATACATACATACATACATACATACATACATACATACATACATACATACATACATACATACATACATACATACATACATACATACATACATACATACATACATACATACATACATACATACATACATACATACATACATACATACATACATACATACATACATACATACATACATACATACATACATACATACATACATACATACATACATACATACATACACCCATCCACCCATAACCACACCCACACCCACACCCACCCACACACACACACACACAATAGTGATCAGCTTCTAATCAGATTAAGCAGATGTTTCCACACAGAGTGTCAGGGAGTTAACCACAGTCTACTTAAGTGTTGAAGTCAGGGTTGCAATCGTGAGCAGATCCCAACAGTATGTATGTATGGTTATAAGTATGTATGTAGAAGGTGTGTCTGGAGACAAGTTACTTATTGATCTGGTAAGCTAAATATTAAGGAAATGTTTACAATTAATTGCATGATACATTTCTTGTGCCTGATGAATTGTGCAATATACTGAAAAACATTTGTTGATATTATCACAATAAAAATGATTCAGCACGACACTTAACTTATCCCTCTGGACTTTTACTAAACCGGACTCTCCACTCAAGCCCAACTCTCCGCTCAAGCCAGACCTCTCTCTCAAACTTGTTTATATTCCTAAACTATTTCAAACAGTATCAGAATTTTCTGTTTAAGTTGAAAGGTGTCAACATAATGCTCTACCACTAATTCAATATTCAGGATACAACTGTACCACAAATGTATGCACCCCTATTAATCTGGAGCAATCACACAAAGTGTATTTAACTCCTTGCCCTTCACAAATCTCTTAGCACTTGATATTGAAGTAAAATGAATTGCCATCAACTTTACAGTATATTCCTCCCCCTCCTACACATCTTTATCTGTAATATCACATTTTTAACTATATATACTGGAAATGACCACATGAAGTGTGACCCATCCTATATCACTTCACAGTCACATGGAATCATGAATAATTTCAGCATAATATAGCCAACAGTTAGAAAAGCAGATTATTAGCTACACCCACACTATGACTCAATCCTGGTCACATCAAACCTAATGTAGTGGTTGTTGGGATCTGCCCACCATTACAACACAGACCTGGACTGATAATAGATGTACAAGACTGTGGTTGACTTCCAGACACTCTGTATGGAAACACTTGATGGCCAGAGGCTAAACATTGTGATATATATATATATATATATATATATATATTATGTATGTATGCCTTAAAAGAGAGTTGGACTTGTTAGACTGTATGACCTCATTGAGAGCTCTCTGCGTACTGCCATTGAAATTATCATTAATCTTTTACCAATAATCAAAACCAGTCCAGAAATAGACTTATTGACACTTAGCCTAGTGGTGAGCACCTAACAATGGTCCATTGCTTTGGCTGACAATAGGTACTAGGTCCTAATGGATTATGCTAGAATTTTGCCTATTTTTCTTTTTTTCTCTGCTCCTAAGTCCCAATATTCACCTATTTACTTTTTCCCCCTGAAGGTCTACCTATTTTCCTGAAATTTTATTGATATTTTTGGAAACACTGCCTAATCTTTCAGCATTATTCTTGCTTCTCAGAATCACCTAGTTTCCCCCAAATTATGCCAACATAATCCGTCAAGGTTTGATAGGTTATAAGTATCACAATTTGTATGCAATCATAAGTCAACTCACTGGACACACGAACATTACATGAAATCCAATTTATATTACTACCCCAGTTAAATAGAAACAGTGCATAATTTCAGCCTGATTGGTCCAGTAGTTTTGGAGGAATATAGAATGTGTGTGTGTGTGTGTGTGTGTGTGTGTGTGTGTGTGTGTGTGTGTGTGTGTGTGTGTGTGTGTGTGTGTGTGTGGATGGATGGATGGATGGATGGATGGATGGATGGATGGATGGATGGATGGATGGATGGATGGATGGATGGATGTATGTATGTATGTATGTATGTATGTATGTATGTATGTATGTATGTATGTATGTATGTATGTATGTATGTATGTATGCATGCATGCATACATGCATGTATGTATGCATGTATGTATGTGTGTGTATGTGTATATATATACTAGCAGCATATACCCGGCGTTGCACAACCAATGTCAACCTGAAACGTTACGCAAGCCATGCTTTGTCCTATGATTAGCTTTTGGCAGCCAAAACAATTACCTGTGTATGTGGCTAATAACAAACCACACATGTAGCCATGCCCATATGTGGTTTATTATGCTCACTTGGTAACTTGGATTCCATGTACCAAATTTCAGCCTGATTGGTCCATAAATGAGTTTTTGGAAGGTGTAATGATGTCCTATGGTTGTGGCAATGACCAGAACACACCCATTGACACACATCTCATTAATAATGCTCACCCAGTTGCTTGGAAACCTCATTCCAAATATCAGTCTGGTAGATCGTTGAATTAGCCTTTTTTTATCCAAAACAACTTCTAATGGGAGTGGCTACAGCCAAACCACACTAATATGTTTAATAGTGCATTCCCAGGTACTTGGATACCTCATGCCAACTTTTTGCCTGATTTTCACTAATTAACTTTTTTCAGCCAAAATAATTCCTGTGGATGTGGCTATAACAAAACCACATCCATTACATGCCCACATGTGTTTAATAACACTCACCAGGGTTATTGAGGAGCACATGCTAAATTTTAGACTTTTTGGTCCATGTGTTCAGATGTGTGCCCAAACACACATACATACAAACATACGTACATATGAACCAAATTATATATTTAAGTGGGTTCATGTATCTAACTCCTTATGTCCAAGCATCATTCTGAACTTCTTTTATTTCCACACTTTATCGCTTTACACACAAATGGGAAGAGGTATAACCAGGAGGAACCCCGCCCATACTACTCCCAAAGTCAGGTTGTATATGCATACCATTTTTAAGTTTCTCGCTCCAATGATTTTTTGACCAAAGTACCATTTTTGGCCTTTTTTGGGCCTGACATGAACACAGAAATGAGTGTGGTCATATAATTTACTTAAAACACTCCCAAGATAATATTGATCTCAAATATAATGGGTTCATGATTTCACTCCTTAGGTTCAAGTATTTTTGCTGAATAAAATTTGTTGCATTTTTAGCCTTACACCGGGGAAGGAAGAGGTGTGGCCAGGTGGGACCCAGCCCATGTTACTCCCAGAGTGAAGTTGTATATGCATACCAAGGTTTAAAATTGTAGCTTCAAGGGTTTTTCTAGCAAAAACACTATTTTTGGCGTTTTTTCATTTAATTAGCTTTTGGAAGCCAAATTTACTTCCTGTGGTCAAATGTTTAATGCCGCTCACCCAGTTATTTGCAGTCCATATGCCTATTCCTTCCAGATTGGTCCATAAATTAGCTTTTGTCAGCCAAAAATGGTACTATGGGTGTGGTTCTTATAAAATCACACCCACACATGCTTGATAATGCTCACCCAGTTCCTAAATTTAGCCTAGTTGGTCCTTTAATCAGTTTTTAATAGCAAAACTGCTTTTTGTGGATGTAGCTATAGCCAAACCTCACTCATGTAGTTCATAATACTTACCAAATCGCTTGGAGACCACACACCAAATTTCGGCCTGACTTGTACATAAATTTGCTTTTGGCAGCCAAAATAACTTTCTGTGGGTGTGGCTATGATAAAACCACACCCAATGCCACACACATATTTAATTACGCTCACCTAGTTGTTTGGAAACTACTTGCCAAATTTAAGCCTAGTTGGTCCTTTAATTAGCTTTTTATAGCAAAACTACTTCGTGTGGGTGTGGCTATAGTCAAATCACACCCAATGTGGTTTATAACACTCACCCAATTACTTGGAGTCTATATGTCAAATTTAAGCATGATCAATATATACATTATTTTTTTGTAACCAAAATAACTTCCTATTGGTGTGGTCATGAACAAACCATACCCATTGCAACACCCAAGTGTGTTTAATTACGCTCACCCGGTTCCTTGGAAACCACATGCCAAATTTTAGCCTGGTTGGTCCTTAACTAGTTTTTGATAGAAAAAATACTTCCTGTGTGTGTGGCTATGGCCAAACCACACCTAATGTTGTTAATAATGCTTACCCTGGTACTTAGAAAGCACATGTCAAATTTTGGCCTAATTTGTCCTTTAGTCGGCTTTTGGTAGCAAAAAATAACTTCCAGTTGGTGTGGCTATGACAAAGACCACACCCATTACTGCACCCATATGCAGTTATTAACACTCAACCAGTTACTTGGAGACCACATGGCAAATTTCAGCCTTTTTGGTCTAAGGATTTGGCCCGCACGCATGTGCACGCGTGCACACACACGCATGCACACACACACACATACACACACACCTACATACATAAATATATACATTCATACAAAGCAAAATTTTTATTAAAATATAAGATTGCCATATGTCAACAGTAATTTCTTGGGTGCGTGACGAGATACATCTCTTAAGCTATTCGTTCCCAGTTAGTATTTAAAATCAGTTTGGAGTAACAGGTGAGTGTCTTGTACTTCTTAACTAGTGGTATATAATATTGATTAAATTCATTGCATTCAATCACACCATTAGGGTGGTCCCCATCAAATGTTGTATTAGGATTCTCACAATTTTTCTATCCCAAACACCTGGATGTATAACTATATATACTGGGGCAAGCATTTAGGGCAAAATAGGCACAAGCTATAACTATCATTAGCTCTGGTGGACCAAAATAAGAACCACCAGTGTATAGGGAGGGAATGCTCTATAAAAACTGTTATTCAAATTCTGAGATATTCACATAAGTTGTAATTGGTCAGCAGCTTTCCATAGAATACTTAGCAATGGGCTCTCTTTGTTTGTTCATGTAAGGCTGGATCAATAGGTGATAAGAACTTCAACTTTGGTGTATCTCTCCCTCTGATGAAAATAGCATGATGCAGCTACTAATTGATTTTTTTTTCTCTTAAGATTAAGTAGGAAGCTAATATACTTGTGTCCAGCTGAAATCACCATCAGAATATAAGAATTTTGTTCCTAAGTACTTACTTGGAGCTTATCCTTCATCATGATAGGCACAGAAATTATTTTTCCTTAACCAAACAGATAACTTACCATATCATATCCCAGGAGGGAGTGCATGTACAGCTAACAACTTGTTCCTAAGCTGCTTTGCAGTAGCAATAATGTCAATCACCTAGCCATTTGATTTCATGATGGACATTTGAACTGTGCTTGCCATTTCCAGCAGAGAAACACTATGCATAGAAATATATCTCTATCATTTGGCATTACCAGAACATTTATCTCTTCTTTTTTTTTGCAAATGATGAGAAACTTCACGTAAGTCATGATGTAGCAGTGTGCACACTCATGTTTATTACTGGTTTGATTTCTCTCAAAATGTCCACATTTTTTCAGTCCTTTTCTGAACAAAATACTTTAATTAACTCCTTCTTGTGGTTAGTTTTCATGTAATCCTGTCTCTAATGTGTCAATGATGGACATAGAGTCACTCCTCTTCCACTCATGCTTTTATGAGTTTCAGAATTATATACCTATTTGCTTGTTATATGGTAGTACCCTCATGTTTGTAAGAGTTTCATAATTATTTACACATCAGCTTGTTACTATAGTAGTTAACAACTGTTATCCAATCACCTGGATCAACAGAAGTTCTTAGCATGATCACAATTTATTCAATGCAAGGCACAAAGAAAATCAGAGCAAAGAATCCTGTGACCAGCAAAATTAACAATGCCATAATAACAATGAAAAAATGAAATTATATAGTTCAGCTCCTGACATACTCTCCCCTTTCACCACACATGGTTTACTAAGAACGTAGACAGAAAATCAAAACAATTTTAATTTCCAAAAGTTATCTAGTTCATTCAGTCTTGCAGCTCTTGAATCCAGATATTCCTTTCTTCATTGGCTCTTTTAGCAGCTGCTCACACAGAGTGTCTCTTGGATTTCTCATGTGTAGAGACATCAGATTCGTCAACAGGGTTAAAGATAGGACCATCATAACAGGATGTGGACACATCCTCGGATATTACCTTTAGTGTCTCTGATTCACAAATCTTCAGGGGATTATTATTAATTATTTATAAAGTTAGTTAGTTAAAAGTTAGTTAAAGCTTGAAGTTGTCATCCTTGGTTACCAAAACCACCCAGGCTAGATATTGGTAAATGAGGTTGAGAGCTATTTGATGATGCCATCACTCAGGACCTGTAGACCATGCACACCATTTTGTCATGAGTATTGGCATCTTTATATGATATGGCATGCAATTTGATCCTCCATGCAGCACTCACAGATTGCTTAAGGGGCCATTCCCCATTTGTGCATAGATGAGCTGAAGCACCCAACACCGGTTCAAAGGTGGTTTAACCTCGTCCATGCTGGTATTGGCAGAGCTGATCCCAGTGGGCGAGATCCGGCATCAGGGATAAAATAGCTCAGTCTGGAGGCACTGTTGGGCCATTCTGCACTCCAAACATGATCCGCTCACCATGCCACATTGATGATTTCCTCCTTGATGGTCCTGAAGAACTGTTTTGCAGCTGGCATAAATGGGTACTGTGACCTCAATCACCGAGGCTGATTGGCAGGATCTGCTAGCTTGTATTAAAGCAGATAACCTAGTACCAGAGCCAGGCAACTAAGAGATAGCATGGCCTGCCTTCGCCGAAACTCAGCAGGTTGGATGCCTGCAAGAATGGGGAGGTTGTCCAATGGTGTGGGATGCAGCATCCAGTCACTACGCAGTGTATGTCAATAATTGCAATTTTGATAATGCAAGTGTGTACACTGTGACATCAGACAGGTGCACAGTATTCTGCTGTTGATTACACAAGGGCCAAGGCAGCTGTTTGAAGAACTGCTGCATTGGTTCCCCATCCTGATTTGGCAAGCCGCCTCATCAGGGCTATGTGTAAATTTAATTTTCCATGCAACAACTCTGTGTTAGTGGTACGTAAGCAACCTGTGCAGTTTCACACCCAATTATGTTGATATCTGGGTGAAGGGCAAGGATATTTTGCCAAGTGAAATGTTGAGCCTACGACCTGTCTCTGTTGTTTAGACAGAAAGCAGCCGACACCATTTTTGACCAACTGAGTTTCTAATGTCAAGTCTGGAGATATGTTGTTAGTGTCACAATATCTTGTCTAAGAACCCCTTGGATGGCCTACCAGTCTCAAACAGAATACATAAGAGTAAGATCATCTGCATAAGCATATTTCTGTGAGATTAATGTTGGCAGGTTGTAGGTATAGATGTTATATAGAAGGAGGCCAAGATCGATCCCTGTGGGACACCATTTTTGAGGTGTTGTAACCTGCTGTGTGTTCTGCTCCTGGTGGTAAGGGTGAAGCTGCAGTTTGTGACAAGCTCCATGACCATTTTGACCATGTACCTGTTTGGCAGCAGACGCAGAAACTTGCAGGTGAGGCTGCAGTGCCACACGGTATCATAGGCTTCTGTGAGATCAACACACACAGCATTGACATAGACTGGCCTTCGTTTTCACCAAAAAGCTCTCCTCAATGTTGTGAGTCAACAAAGTGACTTGATGTATGGTTAATCTCCCATGTCAGAAACCAGCTTTCTCCCTAGGGACTTGACTCGACACAGATGTAGATAAACATTTGAGGATCTTGAAGGGGATACACAGCAAAAAGATGGGTCAATAACTCTTCGGATCCCCCGGGGCTTATTTGGCTTAAGGATTGCGGCAACTACTGCTCTTCTCCAGATCTTGAGGATCTTGAGGTTGTGCAAGCCTGAGGATAGGAATTCATACAACCAGGACTTCATTTCAGAACCGGCATGAGGTATTACCTCTGGGCTGATGGAATGTGGGCCAGCAGCTTTCCCAGGCTGTAATGGAGGGCGGACATGAGCTGTTCTATGGTGAAATTCCTGAGAGACTCAAGACCCTCCCTTGGTCAGACACCCCTAAGGCCACAAGTTGAGCAGACTCATGGTCTCTCACAGAGAAGATCCCATCTATATCAACTTGTGATGCGAAGAAATTTGATGAAATAGGACATTTGCGAGAGGTGTGTCTTGATCTACTTGTCAGTCAGTTGAGTGTACTCCATGCATGCTAAGTGGCTCGAGTATGAGAAGTTAATGGAATCGACAGCTTCATTTCACTATTCACACCTTCACTCATCAAGATGGGACAGCAGTGCTGCCACAGCACTGCTACACTTTTCCACATTGGGGGGGTCCAGGAAGGCTCGATAAAGACTCTCATGCTCCTTATCCTAACACAGTATGTAGTTGTTTCTGCAACCATGTGGGATTATTCTTTTGGCCACTTTGATTATGGCACTGCAGAAGTCCTGATAAGCCTCTTCAACATTGGTGGTACTAGAAGATGTTAAGCTCTGTGGCTTCCTTTGTGAGGAGGCTGTAGTGATTCCAGTTAGCCTTGTAGAAGTTCCACAGCTTCACCGATTCACTTAGTACTGGGTCCATGAGTTTTGCAGCAGTGATAAGCAAGGCTCGATATTAAAACCGAGGAAACTTCTCAAGCACACATCTGTCAGGGAGTCTGTTGCCTGGTCTGGCACTCACAATTGCAGTCCAGATTGGTTCTGGTGTTCCAGTGTCCAAAGGTGAAACTGGCTGCCCTCTTTGAGTTATGGAGCTGCATTAAGTCATTACTTGTTGTCCACTTAACCAAACACTCTCCGTTGGATGTATTGACTCTGTATCCTCACTAAACATGCAGGTAATTAAAATCACCAGCATATACACATGGTGATGGGAACACTGGAAGGGACATCATTCAAAGGATGGAGGGTTGTAGATGTTGATGATCTTTAGTCGGCAACGTCCATGCAAAATCATTTGATCTCAGAATCTTGGGAGACTGACTGGCTAGTGTCCAGGATAGGCTCTCATAAACTAATGTGGCTAGACTGTGCTTCCTGCTTGGGATTGACCCAGCTAGTGTAAAGTTTGGAATTACTAGTTTATCAACACAAGTGCAATGGGTCTACTGAAGAAGGATGACAAGGGCCTTGGTCTTATGGGCTAGGCGCTTGACCATGCCAATCTTGCTGGCTACTTTCCTAAGTGCCCTGAAAAAGGTGTTTCCCTGCATTCCAGCTAACTCAGCTGACCTTTAGCCCAGATGGATGGACTTTCTTCTATTTCTTTTCTCTTCTCTCCTTCTTCTTTTCTCTTCTCTCCTTTTTCTTCTTTATCTTCATTATTCATCAACTTTAGTTCCCCTCTCCATAAAATGATATCGAAGGTACTTATGAGCCACACCGTATGAAGAAGACCCAAGAGCTTCTCACTGGACGTGATGGACTGCCCCCCTCCCCTCCCCCCCCCCCCCCGGGGGCAGTCCATCATGTCCAGTGAAAAGCTCTTGGATTCAACCAAGCTTCCAGATAATATACACAGACCGTCTTTAAAAAAAAACATTGTACCTGTCTAGCGTCTCCATGAATTGTTAGGCTGGCTGAATTGGTGAATTTTAGACCGATTAAGTGAGAGTTTCCTCTGCAAATTCCATTCTAACAAGGTAGTACACACTCATTTAATTATTGCCAATGGGAGTTCACCAACTTACTGATAAACCTTAACATCCATCATTAACTGACACAGTACTTGTGGTGACTTACCAGAGTAAGTTTCAATGCAGTTATAAAATTCTCAAACAAAATATTAAGGCCTGCATTGATGAGACCATCATAGGTCCTCCTATCCATGATTGATATCAATGCCCCATATTATTCTCCATCTCCATTGACATTTTTCTTGCCATGTAACTCAATATTCACTGATATGGTGGCTCAGGCTTGACCAGTCAAGGTAAATACCATGTAAAAGTCATCATCGATGCCCTGTATCGATCTCCATTGACATTTTCTTACCACATGACTCAATATCCACTCTCAATGGTGGCTCAGCTTGACCAATCAAGGTAAATACTGTATAAATGTCCTCTGCAGAGCAATCAGCTTGCTCCTCATCCACAGTGTGTTAACTACTTGAGCTCGTGGTGATCCCTGTAATTTACCAAGTTTTGAGCAGCACACTTTAGTGATGTAGCCTATCTTCTTGCATAAGATACACTCCTCTGGGAGCTATTAGTTGCCACCACACCTTTAGCAAACCAGAGTCATCAGCCTACAGCATACAGATTGGTTAGTGACAGTGTTACTCTGACCTAACAAAACTGTATTCTCCTGAGTACCTCTCAAATGCAGGGTATCATTTTCTGCAGACTCCATGGCCATGGCTAACTGAAGGGCCCTGGGAAAAGTTAAGGCAAGTTAAGATAGCAATTTATCCCTGACCTCACAAATGAAGTGGTCATGAAACATGAAGTCTTGAGTGACCCCATACTCACAACACTCAGACAATTGCTGTAAAGCTGATA
>OZ017782.1:15040702-15101352 GCA_963969325.1 Lycopodina hypogea | reverse complement strand
CCAAATAATTTTCTTGCAAGATCAGCTGCCCTACAGGGAAAAAAATGCTTTAAAAATACCAAGAACCTAAAAAAAAATAAAAATAATAAAAATAAAAAATAAAAAAATAAATAAAAAATTTTTTTTAAATTTTTAAATGTACACTCTCTACAAAACCTCTTGTATAAAAAAATCAAATTTATGTAATACTTAACTTAGAGGTGTAGTAAACACTGACCACCATAATAGTGCATTTGTTATCCACCTTTCTCTTTTTCTTCCTGACACTTGAGATAAGGTCAATTATCAGAAAATTTGGAGAACCACAACCATATTCAGTGGTTTCAAAATACTGTAACAATATTGGAAAAAAGAGGATACATGGTGGATAGATTGAATAGCACCCACATTGCATTACTATCTGGAATTTAGTGTATGATCATGTATGATATATGATGACATAAGACTTTCTCAGGTCATTGTCATAGTTGCTATGCTGGAATGATACTCACCTACTTATTCAAAGGAATACCTACTATAGTACCCCTCTACCCCTCAGCCACAGTGTTACAGAATACTTACTTCCTGTATGCTGGAAGGATATTTACTTACACACACCGTGGTGGTGTATTTACTTCCTGGCATCCAAAAGGAATAATTACTTTGAATATTACTTCATATCCAGAAGGAATAATTGCTTCCGTATTCTGGCCGCATGCTTGGTTCCATTGTTCAGACCCGGGCAGAAAATTATTTTCAGAGGGTGAACAGATCCGGAGGGTGAACAGATCCGTTCACCCGGAGGGTGAGCAGAAACCTGATGGAGAACAAACGTAACCTAAAGCTGGTCCAGACATTATTTCCAGATGATGATCTTGGTCTTTTTCAACCTCTGGACCATATTGAGGTTAGTGGTGTGGGACCAATCAACCTTAATTTAATGAAATAGACTAGAATTAGATTCAGGACCAATTGGCTATATTATTTTGATAATAATTCTAAAGAATTTTTTTTTTTTTAATTATGAATGCTCTCTACTATGAATCATATGTCCTAAAGAGATGTAAAATATTCAGAGCATATTTTTCAGGCTGTATATTTACCAAAAATATTGCCAAAAAAAATCCTGAGTTGCTTTGACCAAGTTGGCACCCTAGCTGGCACACCCTATTCAGCACCATGAAACTAGCCTAAAATCTGTATTGGCTGGCACTTAGAAATCAGGAGTAGTCTGACCAAACTTCTCCTACCATGGAAGAGTTCCATTTGTGAAAGGCAAATATTTTGTATTACTCTTTGTAAAAGTATTTTACTCTTACTTAGAATAAATGTGTTCTTGTTGAATGACCTTAAAAAGAGTGATAGATGGATAAATAGATACAATCTGGCTAATTGATGAAGTACAAGAGCAAGATATGAATTAATTGCAGAGAAAAGGCAGTACACAGTTTATTTTGATTATTCATACAAACATATGAAATGTATACTAAGGCAGACAGATCATGAAAACACACACTTTTTACAAGTGTTTGTTCATGTGTAGGCAAATCTCTAATAATATGTTAATATGTGTGTGTGTCATATATCCAAACACAGGTTCCTGTGGCCAAAAAGAAGACATTTCACCTCTCCAACCCACATGTGGGGGAAAACCCTGTTCAACAGCTGAATACAAACAGTTGGACATCTAGATCTTTGCCCATCATCACAGCTACATGGCAGAATGAGGTGGATGGACATGACATCCGGCTCTACATCTCTGAGGGACAAGTTAAAATTTTGTCTGCAAAGGTAAACACATCTAATGAAACGTGAATGGTTTTAACACTTATTAGTGACAATTATAAGTTATTCCTATCTATTAAAATTTTCTTTACTGTGCTAACGATGCTAATTGCTTTTGAAAGAGTGATAGTTGCGCAAATTAGTGTGATAATTCATTAAATAAAGAGGAAAATATTCACAGTGGTGTTCTAAAGGGGAAAAAAGTAACATGATGCATAAAGATTTGGGTCATGCATAGCTTCCAACTGTTCCAAAACATTGGAGATAATCCAAAAATATCACTCAGTCAATATCTAGCATTACTGATTTATTGTTTTTCCTGAAAATTCACTCTGCATGGGAGAAGATTACTGCTATGGCTATGCACTTTATTCATCCAATTACTAGTCTGTGGTGCATCCCCTGTTATAATAGGAACACAGAGTAGGGCTTTTCCATCCCAAGAAAAATGCAAAAGGATCAGCTAGCAGTACATTACTAGGTCTATCATTTTTATTTCACTATGATTTTCCTTTTGAGCTAGTAAGGAAGTGCAACAAGGTTATAAAACTTTCTTGGCTAAAAAAATGGGGCTAAATTAAAATGGCATTTATACATATAATAATATTCAGAGTAGGCACAATGCTTATTGATCGGTGACCATGACATGTCCTTCATATCTATTTTGAAAGTTGTAATCAATGGTAGCATCCAACTTCTTTTCTTTTTTTAGTATGTGTCTTTGTGTGGTAAGTATGAAATTATATGTGTACATATCACATAATATCATGCTTAAACACACAAATCCCTTTAATAATATGCCTATTTTATTACATATAAGTTAGACTAATTTGAGTGTGCATTGTTGGATAATTTTTCTGAATTGCAAGTTTTAATGAGGATATTACCCTACATTAATTCACAATATGTCAAATGCAAGCATCTACTGGAAAGAAACCTTTCATGCAATAACAAATCATAATTTTAACTTGAATTACTTGCCACACAGGCAGTATGCAACACTAAGATTATCTGGAAAGCTAGACAAGGTTCAAGCTGTTAGTATCTGCTATTTTCCTTACAAAAGAGAACATCAGATTATTACTGCAGATATTGTATATGAATGCTGTTCTTTAATTTATACTACACACAAAATAGAGTGTTATATGTAGAGAAAGTCTCTATATCTACTTATGGGAGAATTTTCATTCCTTTAAACATCTAGACCTCTCAATGTTCCTTTATTTTTAATAGAAAACAGAAATGTAGTAGACCCTCTTAAAATTATGGCTACAATCATTTTATTTATTTATACTGCATTCTTATTGATGTTACTATAGGGGTTGCAATCCAAACAACGCTATATCTTTCTGTTTGATGACTTACTCATCATTTCAAAGATGAAGAAGCACAGGTAAATGACCAATGTATCCTGTGGAGTATTGAATGCACAGATATGTTGTGTATGTGACAGATATTAATCAAATTTGGATTATTTGATGATAAAGGGGTGAAAGAGAGGATATAATCAATGCAGCTACCCAGGATGTTTTTCATATTGAATTATATAGTTCATATTGGGAATCTTCTGGTGTAATTTTATTAGGAGCACTTGGAGCCTTGTTGCTGATTGCTCTGTGAGAAAGGATATTATTACGCCATTATGTGAATACATAGTCACTAGTTCCATTTTGAAAACATGGTCTTAATTGACTATTAATAATTGTAAATCTTACAACATAACTACAACAGCACCTAAATATTGGGGTTTAGTTGCTATTTTTAATCATAGATGCTTTACCTTCTATGCAGGCCTCAGTTTAGGGCCTTTAATCGAAAGATTCAGGTGAGACTCTCCGAAGTGTGGGTGACTGAATGTCAGGACAAGAGCCTAGAGACTATCCTCGTTCCCAACACATATTTCTTCATTGGCTGGCCTTTTACCACTTGTCTGGCTTCGTTTACCACTGCCTCAGAGAGTAGCAGGTGGTTCAACTTGCTCCAGAGGTAAGTCATGTATGGGAAAATAATAAAATATATAGTAATAGTGTACAACTAGCATAGACACCCCCCCCCCCCTTTATAAAAGCCCCTAGGAGGAATAGAAAATGGGTGGAAATTGAATCCCCATGGTCCCATCAAGTTGAAAGGGTTTTCCCAAACCATCCCATCCACAACCACCACCACAACCCCACCTCCTCCAAAGAAAAAATCTGGAAGGTGGGTGGGAGTAGAGTTCCACATCCTATTGGGTATTTATATCATGTTCTTGTTTTAGTTATTAGGCAACGGTTTTAGTTATTAGGCAACGGTTTATCAGCTACCATGTATGAAAAGTTGCAAATATTGCATTGTGAGCACAAAATTAAACTGATTCATTTCAATAATGGTAACAGTGATTATATTTTCTCGCCATAGGTATACCCAAGCTAACAGACCAAAGTTGGAAAGTGTTACTGTTGGACTCCTCAATCTCATCAACACTTCTGTGAGTCCTACATGCACTGTTATTTAAATATATATACTATGCAAAGATAATGCATTTTCTTTACTATCACGTTCATCAAGTTGTGATGTAATACCTTGTGACTGTATTCTACAATTATTAGAACCCTGGTCACACCTCAATAACAATCACTGCAGGAGAGCAGGCTGATGAGCTTCTCTCGAAAGCCATTAAATCTATGGCAAATATAGTAAGTATCATTACATCAATGCACATAAGACAATAAAGCACAATATGATGCTGCTTTATTTGGCAAAACTTGCAAGGTTTCTGAGAAAGAATATCAGCTGTGGGCTAAGATATCCAAGAATGACAGTGTGCCATTAATGGGTGAGTATATACCTTTTTTTTCTTTCTCCTACATATAAATGCAACTAAATATGATGTTATTATGAAGTCTACTCTATGTTTATCTCCCTGTGTGTACATGCATGATGGCTTCAGGCTATGAGAGTCCATTTGCTATCCAGATGTACCACAACAGACACAGGGCTGAGTACTCAGAGAAGCCCATTGAACTTCTTTTCCTTATCAAGAATAAAGACCTCTCCAGTGTCATAGGTACCATTTTTTTACACATTTGGATATTAAGTATTTTAGTTATTAACTCTGACACATAACTCAAAAGTGTGCTATATATAATGTTATGACTGCAATATGTACAACACATTTAAAATTTTCTCTCTGGTGTTCTAAATCGATGTGTTTTTGGGTAAATTTAGAAAATAAAGTGGACAAAGTATCTGATATGTGGTCATCATGCATCTGCCTTTATTCATAGTCTGTGTAATACAATAATTTGCTATGAAGGTGTCACACATTGATTGCCTGCAAACAACCTCAGCCATATTAACAATTTTTTGGTTGGTTGTAATTATTAAAATTTCTGCTGAAAACATATTGGTCGTAATAATTCAATTAACTTTAATGTTTTGTTAGCTATTAAACTGTAGGATACTAGGAAGATGTCACTCTGCTCTGTGCTGGACACATCTTTCACCATTAAAACACCTAGTGAAACCTTATCATTGATTTTTGTTGTTATTTTGTTGCTTTCTTGCTTCTTTTTTGTCTAATTTGTTCAGTTACAAAGCCACACAATAAGGTATCTAAAATATCTACTTGGTGGAAGAAAATATTCAAGTCAAAAGGAAAAACTATTCGAATCTTCGGAGCTCCCCTCAACATGGTGATTATCAACAATAAATTGCCAGATATGCTTCAGGTATATAGCAACTAATATATAATCATATCACAAATTGTAATTATATTGCAGTGCTTGCAAACTTCAAACATAAAAGTGATCATTTATTGATTTTTTTCTTGTTAGTCCTTCATTTTTTGGTGTCTATGAACACACTAACTATGTGTGTGTGAATGAGTGAGTGTGCATGTGAATGAGTGAGTGTGTGTGTGAATGAGTGAGTGTGTGTGTGTGTGTGAATGAGTGAGTGGGTATATATATATATATATGTATAGTATAGATATATATATATTCATTTCTATTACCAGCAAATGCTTGTGCTGCTCTACACAAAGGGTCCTAGTACAAAGGGCATTTTCAGGTGTTCAGGAAACATGATACGGATAAATAACCTTGTTGAAGATATTGACAATTGTAAGTTCATCTTTATTACCTTGACAAGTACTTTTATTTAGTCCACTCAATTAAGTGAACATTTATTAAAGTTGGTTGAAAATGTATGACAAGGTGCAATGCAAAACTGGAATTATCTTCATTTATTTTTTACTTGAATAGTATGCCCAATGTAGCCCAGGCAAGAAATATATTTGTGAAAGATGATATAATCGTAGGTATGAAGTATTCCCAACCACAATGCTGAATGTGTTATATATGTCAAATTGTACCCAAAGACATACACCAGCATTAATCTCTACATTCAAACATGTGATACTATTAATTTCTATATTCCCATGGTTCAATTAATGGACCTGATGTTAGCAAACAAAGGAAAGAATGCATAAATATAACTAAAAAAGGATATATAGAAAAAAGGAATACCACAGCAGCATTACAAAACAACAGTGGTCAATCCATTTATCTCTATATTCAAACATAAGTGATATAAATGATCAAATTAATGAATATGGTGTTTAAAAATAAAAAGATACGCTAAGTACAAAATAATATAGAGAAATTAAAGGGTATGCAGTACTGAAACTGCCTCACAAAACGACATCAGTTTCCCCTGAGCCAGACAGATCCAATGGAGACTGGCCAAATTAATCTGCTATGTTGATGAGCTCTGTTATATTTTACTTCACTTACTTCTGAACCTACTACTTCTGAACTTCTGAACTGACAGTTCCACCCTTTAGCAGTTGAAGTTCACTGTGTGAATCATCTGCTTCTCCTTTAACAGCTTTGTGAATTTTGATATCTCAAGCACAGTATTTTTTGGAAAACATAACAAGCATAGTTTAACTAGCCAATCTCATTTGATAAAGGATCTATCTATGCAAGAGAGAGAAGGCTAACCCATATGCATATAGTCACGATATCATCAAAAGAAAAAAACAACTGTGACATGACAAGTGCAAAGTACTATTAAAGGGGGGAAATACAATTTTGTAAATATAATATATATTTAATGCTGTGGTTAGTTAAGAGTCCCCAACTCATTCGAATATAAATAATTCCATCTTTATCTTACTAATACTCAATTTGTTTTGTTAAAATGGGTATTTTTCTACCATATATATAGATCATGAATTACAATGCATTTGCATGTGCAGTAGCCTGTGAATGTGCTGACTATGCCTGTGGTATTGTTTTGCTTCAGCATTTGTGTTTTATTTAATGAGATTGATGCCGATAATCCCGACATGTTACTTAAAGAAAACTAAAATAAAAACATGTTACTAAATGAAATTGTCCTTCATTGATAGGAATATTTTTTTTAGCATTTTTTTTTTTTTTTTTTTTTTTTTTTTTTTTTATCAATGATTCAGTTGGTATTGTTATTTTCATCTTCACAGAGATATAAAATAACTGAATCACTTATAATGCAGCTTTAAAACTTAATTCATTTTTTAAATAATATTTTATACTGCACCATGTGATTAATTTGTGTGTATCTGCAGTCGTAGAGGTGGATTTATATAATTGTGCTGTCCACGATGTTGGCAGTCTCCTGAAGAAATTTCTGAGAGAAATTCCTGGAAGTACTCTCCTTTCCAGTTTGTACACAGAATATGTGTCCACCAACAACTTTGATGACCAGAAGAGAGTAAATTATTTGAAGAGGTAATATGAATTATTTATAATATCATACAGGTATCATGAGCAATGCCTTACAGAAAATATCATGATGAATCCTTTTCTTTCTTTTTCTTTTTTTTAGCTATAGTGCAATGGTACTGAGAAACTCTTTTAAACATATATAGTGAATTACTTATGTTTTATATTAAAGTTCAATTTGATGTAATCTACTTTATTCACATTCCTATATCTAATAAATATCTTACTTCCTTTCTTATGATATTAGGGTTGTGTCCTGTCTTCCAACAGAAAATCAATTATTGTTGACATATGTAATGCATCTCTTGCTTAAAATATCGCAATCTGCAAGCACAAATGGCATGGATTCCAAAAATATTGCCATATGTGTTGGCCCCAATTTAATCTGGCCAAACACAGGCCATGAGACGACCAATGTTGGAGAAATGTGCCTGTTAATCATATTCTTTATTGATTACTGTCAACAAATATTTGGTACTGAGTTGCCAGCTTTGTACCAGCAAGCCGAAGTTCAACTCAGAATTGACATGGATAGAATAGAGAATACCAATAGTCCTATTTGTACCAAACTAGATGGACCAACTGTAGTTGAGAACGAGGAGTGCCACAGGCAGTTGCAAGAGGAATCTGTCAATATGGACTGCAACCTTATTGCCACCAGTGTAACAGACGTAAGTGTTACCGGTTGGATGGATATAAGTATTCCTATTTTGACTCCTTCCTCTGCAAGCCCTGCAGCCATCAATACTGGAATGTACAATACACTTGACAATCAAGTCAACATCCATGTCCAAAGCTCTCCAACCAGTAATGATTCCTATACAACCTCTGCTGGATCAGAAACTGGTGAGGAAGGATTCCACAATTCTCAGAAGAACAAAAAGTGTCAGATATGTCCATGTTTGACTCCTTCCTCTGCCAACTCTTTGGCAATCAGTACAGGAATGTACAATACACTTGACAATCAAGTCAACATCCATGTCCAAAGCTCTCCAACCAGTAATGATTCCTATGCAACCTCTGCTAGATCAGAAACTGGTGAGGAAGGATTCCACAATTCTCAGAAGAATGAAGAGTGTCAGATATGTCCACGTTTGACTCCTTCCTCTGCCAGCTCATTGGTAATCAGTACTGGAATGTACAATACATTTGACAATCAAGTCATTATCCGTGTCCAAAGTTCTCCAACCAGTAATGATTCCTGTGCAACCTCTGCTGGATCAGAAACTGGTGAGGAAGGATTCTACAATTCTCAGATGAACGAAGAGTGTCAGATATGTCCACGTTTGACTCCTTCCTCTTCTAGTTCTTCAGACATATGTAGTGCAATCTACAACATACTTGATAATCAAGTCATTATCCATGTCCAAAACTCTTCAACCAGTAATGATTCTTATTCACCCTCTGCTGAATTCGAATCTAGTGAAGGATTCCACAATTCTCAGAAGAATGAAGAGTGTCAGATATATCTATCTTTGACGCCTTCCTCTGCCAGCTCTTTGGCAGTCAGTACTGGAATGTACAATACACTTGAAAATCAAATTGCTATCCGTGTTCAAAACTCTCCAACCAGTAATAATTTGTATACACCCTCTACTGGATCAAAATCTGTTGAGCAAGGATTCTACAATTCTCAGAAAGATGAAGATTGTCAGGTATGTCTATGTTTGACACTTTCTTCTGCCAGTTCTTTGGCAGTCAGTACAGGAATGTACAATACACTTGAAAATCAAGTCGCCATCCATTTCCAAAACTTTCCAATCAGTAATGATTTGTATGCACCCTCTGCTGGATCAGACACTGGTGAGGAAGAATTCCACAATTCTCAGAAGAAGAAAGAGTGTCAGATATGTCCACATTTGCAGTCTAACACTGATGTTCAACCAGACACTGTTACCACCTCTCAAGTTAAACAATTAACTGAATATTTTTCCAAGTTTGAGAAGAACCCGATAAGTCTCGACATTGGAAATACTAAGGCCAGACTAGGGCTGATCCCTCAGTTATCTCAGAAACAAAAGGACAATCTATCCTCCACATATGAAATGGAAGAGGCAATACAAGCACCAATCAGAGACAATAAAAGGAACACTGAATCATGCTTCAGTAAGAAGTTACCCTCCCAGAGAGATAATTCAAAAATAACAGCTTTATCTGTAGCAGAGAGAAGGGAAGTATGGGAGAGACGAAGTAGAGGAGGCAACATTCCAACAGAGGAGAACAAATCTGGATCTCTCAATACTGGCAAAGAAGCAGGCAGCAGTGGTGATGACAGCATCTATTGAGTCATCATTTGCACTTGATACCAATGAAATATGTGAAACTCACATAGTCTACACTAAACATACGAATAACTAACTTTACACTCGCATCACCTTTAGAATGTATAACCCATGTAGCTAATTTTATCTCTTTCTTGTTAATTATTTTATCAAAGTGATCTGCAATGAAACCAAACATTGTAACACTATGAATTAATACACACACTCACAGGATTTCAAAAGATCTTGTCATTTTCAACTTACCTTACCCGATAGCATATACATTCTAATAAATGAGTTGCAACATTAATTTTATTGTCAAAAGATGATGATAATACATCTGATTTTTGTGTGTATTTGTGTGTTGTTCTTTTTTGTTGTTGTTTTTTGTTGTTTTTTTGGCATTATATATGGGATGGACAACTCTAAACCTATTATTCCAAAAATGTTAAGTTTGTAACTTAGAAAGTCAATAGTCTCAGCAGAAAAAATTTTAATTCAACAACAATAATTTATTAGGAAAAAATAGCAGTATGATAAAAATAAAAAAAAATCAAGCCTACTTCAATAATTTTCCAAAACAAGACATTTCTAAAGACAAAAATAAAGAAAAAGTATAGAAAGCTTGATGTAATAAATCAGATCAGATGTGAATAAATCTTCAAAGCACAGCTTCAATGGAAGGTTACTTCCTAGTCAAAAATATAAACCCAGGACATCAATTTTTCAACTGTAAAAAAAAACATTTTAAAGTAGGGAATAGAACATTAATTACTAGTGAAATACCTAGTCTACGGATGGAGACCAAATCAAAAAAAAATAAAATAAAATAAAAATCTTACTCTAATTAAATATTCACTTGTTTGTTTCTTAGGTATCTTCTCCAAGACAAAATGGAATCAACTCATACAAAGGAATTTAGAACAGTTGCAAGTAATTACATTTTTTTATACTCCTTATATTAACTAGCTCTATTGGTTTAAGATTATTATTATTCTTACTAGCACACAATTGCGGCCTTCGCTGCATTGCTTGCTAGACCTACATTCAGTAGGCTGTGGTTACAAAATTGTCTTAAGGATGGACATGTCTTATGGGAGTAGATGTCTTATGAGAGCAAATGTCTTAAAGGAGGTCATGCTTTGTAGGAGGAAATGTCTGGTTTGAGGTCATTTGTTGGTGGAATGCATGTCTTTATCATGGTACATCTTGCTATATGTTCTGTTTTACTTGAAGACAATTCTTACAGGATGACATGTTTACTTGAGGATATGTATTATAGGTGGGCAAGTCTTACAGTTCAAGTTGTTTCATTGGAATACACATTTTACAGTATGGCATATTTTACTGGATGATTCATCATATAGGAGGACACCCCTGTATGAGGATAGGTTTTACTGGAGAGTATGTATTAGAGGAACTCATGTATTACATGAGGGAATGTCTTGCAGGTGGACATGTTAGAAATACCAGTTTAAAAGTAGGAATGTCTAGCTGGAAGGCACATCTAGCATGAGGTCAGATTTTATAGGATGTGTTGGATAGCCATTATTTTGGGGGGGTTTTTTGTGTGTGTGTGTTTTTTTTTTTTTTTGGTTTTGTTTGTACAGTAACTTAATTTAATTGTACAGTAATAGTGGTGAGTGGTAGTAAAGGAGGGGGGGTGGAGTCATCTTGTTCTGATACCCAAGTGCTTTTCTGGTAGACATGTCCTGGACTCATGTACTGTGTTATCTTCTGTCTAGCTTTGATGTTTAAATGTTTGTCTGGTGGATATGTCCTGTAAGCGTGCTAGGTGTTGTTCATCTGACTCGTTTTGAATTAATTTTGTGGTGTTTCTTTTAATCTCTCAATTTTTGTACATTTGCACTTGGATATTTTTTCTAATGATAATCTTCTTTTTCTTGGCATTTTTTTTTTTTAATTTTCTTATAAGAAACAAACTCATTAATCTACTCTTTAAGTTGTATATCTTTTCTAGTAAGTTTTCTTGGCTTCTTTTGTCAACCCCTAAACTGTGGAGTGCAGCATTCTGGGTTTCTGGTTTTTGCTTTTGTATCATGCATTGTGGTATCTCTGAAATGTTAGCTGGAAATGCTAATGCATTACTTCTGATTTAGAAAGAAGTGTTGATGGTTCAATAGAATTGGTGGCGTGGGGGACGAAAATACATTATGTTGAATTTAATAAGAAGTGGTGAATGTTAAAATAAATGGAAATTAATTTTGTAGTGCAGGGGTAGTGAAGAGTAGAGGTTAGGGGTTTCTTTCCACACTAATCCTCCAGTGAAATCTTTGATAGTCATTATTTTGGTTGTGCAAGAAATTAATTTTGTTATACAGGAATGGGGGTGAGTGGAAGTTGGGGAGTGGGAGGGAAAAGAGGTTTATGTGTACACTGATTTCTGACTCTTCACATCTTTCAAAAACTTTCATATTTAGCCAAAGCTAAAGACACATTTCTGTGGTAACTTCAATGGACTTAACATTAACATAATTCATAATTCATTATAACTATATTCATGATTGCTCACCAGTTCATTATTCTTATGGGGCCTCTGTTGTAGCTTCCTTAACACTATAGCCCTTACTTTCACAACTACAACATAAAGTTCTTTTTTTTAAAACAAAGAGTATTCTTCATTCAACAGCACAAGGTAAATATATCAAACATGAATATGATTATAAAAGTGACCACAAGAATTATAATTATAAATGATTAAAGATACCACAGCCTCCTTTTGTTCATTGATTTGTTTTGTTTGTTTGTTTTTTCCATTGATGATCTTTTAACTGAGTTGTTAAATTGTCTTGTTCTTAAAAAAAAAAAAAAAAAAAAAAAAAAAAAAAAGGAACCCTTGAGAACTAATGTGCGCTAGCTCTCGTATACTACATTTTGGCTGAAGAGGATTCTTATGGCCAACCACAGGACACTTGGTGAGGACTTGAAGTCATATAGTGAGTGCTGAAACAGTACTTTACTACCAATGATATCAATGATGTTGCTAAGAAGAGGACAGTTCCGATAAATTCTTGTGATGCTGTAACTTCCAGGCTAATGATAGATGTTCTAGCACCTCAAGCCATTTCAGCGGTGACTTTTGAAAAAATGGTTAGGACAAATTAGTTTGCCAGTACTGCAAGTTTGGAGACACCTCGCAACAAATGTTGAGGACTGGCTTGTCTGTGGCATTGGTGAGGAACCACTTACTGTCAGAAAAGGATCTTACCTATGACAAGGCTGTGAAGGTTCTCCTGGGTCTAGAGACAGTTGACCATGAAGTCAAGGATATCCAAGGACAAAGACATGTAGTCAACTAGATTCACAGAAAGAATAAATAAACCAAGGGGTCAATCTACAATCCAGTCCAAAATTCTAGCAGTTAGTCCTACTCCTACAGCCACTCCCAAACTCACTTGTTATAGCTGTGGATGTGAACACAATGTTCCAGATTGCCAGTAAAAAGAAATGAAATGCAATTTTTACCATAAGAAATGTCATCTGGAAGTAGTTTGTCAAAAAAAGAAGAGACGATGCAGATTAGAGTCAGCATTAAAAATAAATAAAGTGAAGGAGACAGAAACCGAATCCAAGAATATAACTCGTTCAATTTCCCTGATGATAACCCACCTTTCCGGATTCAGTTATCACTCAACAAGGCCAAATCAGCAATGGAAGTGGATACAGGATCTACTTTATCACTGATTAGTTATGACACTTATAACAAGTTGTGGCAAAGAAGGGACACTTTCGTTGCTCCTTCATTACAGAAGACTACAGCAAAACTGAAGTATTACATGAGGTACCCATTGAAGTGCCTGTTCTCTCAGGTTGATGATGCATATCAGAACCATGAAGCAACCTAACACATTTGGTTGTTGCTGGAGATGGCGCAAGCCTTCTAAGTCATGACTAGCTCAAGCACATCAAACTTGACTAGTCTCAGCTTCATAGTGTCACCTTAGACCAAAAGCTGATATTCAAGAAGTTTGAACCGCCTGATCTTTATATAGCTGAACTTTGGAAATTAGTAGGAGGAAATGCAAAGATTTGCGTTGACAGTGATGCCAAGCCACAATTTTGCCATACACGTCAGGTACCCTACATGCTCAAGGACAAAGTCGTAGCTTTGATGACTGTTTAGTTAAACATGGTGTATCGGAAGAAATACAGTTTTCTGACTGGACAGCATCAGTTGCCCCAGTCCTTAAGAAGAAAGGTTCTTTACAGCTCTGTGGAGATTACGAGCAGACAGTAAACCAATCTGCCAATTGGAGACCCATCCATTACCAAGGATAAAGGATCTTTTTTCCTCACTCACTGATGGAACAATATTTTCTAAGCTAGAAGTGAACTAGGCACACTTACAAGTTCCACTGGATGAGTCCTCAAAGCAATATGTGACTACGAACACTCACAAAGGACTTCTTTGTTACAATCATCTTCCATTCAGAGTTGCATCCGTCCCTTCTATTTTTCGAAGGATTATGGAGATTGCACTTCAAGGGTTAAATAATGAGTGTATTTACCTTGATAATATCCTTGTATCTGGTAAGACACCAGAAAATCATTTTCACCATTTGGAAGCAGTGTTCCATCGATTAGAGCAAGCTGATCTTAACCTGAAATGTTTGAAATGTTCATTCGTGTGTCCTGTGGAATATTTGGTTTCCAGATAGCTGCCAGAGGCTTACAACCTACATCTGAAAATATTTACACTATACAGGTTGCTCCTGTTCCTACTGATGTCATTCAGCTGAAATCGTTTCTTGGAGTTGCTAATTACTATGGTAAATTTTTGCCTGATCTTTCACATGCTCTTCCTCCTTTATATATACTAGTGAAAACCTGCCCTATGGGCAGTTTTCTACCAACTTTTTGTGGGCTGTATTCACAGTATCTGCTTTGAGGACATGTTGAAGTTGTTTTGTTTTTTTTAAGTGAACATATGATTAGGTCAAAGTGCATATTTTAGGGTGTACCATTTTGACATTCTTCCCTTACACACAAAGAGGAAGACGTGTGGCCAGATGGGATCCAACCCATGATATTTGCAAAGTCAAGTCGTGTGCTTACCAAAGTTTTAGGCCTATAGCTCCATTCTTTCTTGCTTGCAAAAAGGGATATGGCCATAGAGACATGCTCATGACGTTCACCTGGCGATGTTGATTCAAAGTATACGAGTTTGTGGGTGTAACTTTAACCCTTCAAACATGAATCAAGAATATGTAGTTGCAGAAACAGAAGAAATGTTTCTGGGTAATGAAATCTTCACTAACCTCACTGTGCTTGCTAGCGCACTTTGACCCCACTTTGACCCCACAAGAGATATCATTCTGGCATGTGATGTATCACCATATTGTGTGGGAGCAGTGTTGTCACATTATTTCAGTGATGGTCATGAAAACCTATAGCATATGCATATCATTCCCTGGGAATAGCCCATATATATATATATATATATATATATATTCAAAGCTTTGGAGTGAAAAAAAAATTTCACTGGTACTTATTTGGTAAGCATTTTGAAATATTCTCTGACCATAAGCCTCTTTAGTATATTTTTCATCATATTCAAGCTACTCCAACCATGACTTTTGCATGTATTCAGCAATTGGCACTAATTCTTGCAGATTATTACTATGCTACTACTTATGAACTAGGTGACAAGCATGGGAATGCAGATGCATTTAGTCACCTTCTTTTAGCAGATGTGCCTTCATCAGTACTGAAAGCTCCAGAGAATGTCTTCCTAATGTAACAAAAGCCGAGCTCAAGGAATGGACACAACGTAGTTTTCTCTAAAGAAGTTGATTTGTTCTCCATTGCTGGTTTAGCAGATGTGCCTTCATCAGTACTGAAAGCTCCAGAGAATGTCTTCCTAATGTAACAAAAGCCGAGCTCAAGGAATGGACACAACGTAGTTTTCTCTAAAGAAGTTGATTTGTTCTCCATTGCTGGCATTATTAGTTACATGTTTGTGTTGCTTCTTAATTGGATTCCTCTGACTGAAAAGAAAATATTAATGGTGTGTGATTTTGTGATCATTAATTTATATTAGTTTTGTGTTGCTATTCATTGGATTCCTCTGACTGGACAGAAAACATTAATGGTGTGTGATTTTGTGCTCATTGATTTGTCTGTGATGTTATAACGTGGTGTGCAGTTTTTTTGTGGGATTCTGAGAGCTGTCAGTTCACTCTTGAAAAGATTCTTTTTTGCCTGTCTGGTGACTTGGGAATTACTGGGCAATATCCATTCTGAGGAACTAGGGTGCAGACAGAGTGTGCAGTCTGCTGGGGTGCAGAGTTTCCGTTGGCTGGAGAGGCTGAAGTTGTGTGGGTGCTGTGGCAGGTTCCGTCACAGTTTCCACTTCAAAATCATTATTTTGTCCGTTTTCTCGAAATGAACTTCTGAAATGTTAACAGAGGTGAAGGCAAATAGAGATGGAAGATAAAAATATAGAAGAAAATATGAAAGGAAAAATGACAGAAGAAAAAAGAAGGAAGTTAAATGATAGTAGGAAATTTAATAGGAAGGAAAAAATAAGAATTAAAAGATAGTGAAAATATATATAGTAGAAAAAGAGAGAACTTTTTTAAAAAATAGAAGGAAGAAAAGGAGTGAAGATGAAAAATTATAGATGGAAAATGATGGAAGGAAAAATATAGTAAAATATAAAGATATAATTTGAAGGAAAATAGGAAGAAAAAAAATTTTTTTTTAATGACAGAAGGAAAAAGCTTTAGAGAGAAGGAAAAAATAATAGAAGTAAGAGGAAAATAGAAAGAGGAAAAAAAAAAGAAAGAAAAAAGCGTGGGTGGGAAAGAGAAAAGAAAAAATTGGGAAAAATATTAATAGGGTTGGGGAAATTGAAACAGCAAATTTAATGTTGGAAACACACCACTTAACCATTCCACCACATCATTTTAGGGGGGTTTTTTTTTGGTATGGAAATATAGTTTGCCACTTTTGAGAGAGAAAGAGGCAAGGAGGCAAAATGTTCATAAGCATATTGGATAAAGATAACCAACCACTTACTCTTATTCCAACCCCTCCCTCCCTCCCCCCCCCCCCCCCCCCCCCCCGTTATTCAATCTACTACATATTTGTGAATGTCTGTCCATTTGTCTGTTACCTATAGGCACCTAAAACACTGGACAGATTTGCATAAAATTTGGCATGTGAGCACGGTTCGACCTGGGGATGAACATGGGCTCTTTGGTGTGGTAATGGGTGTGATTTTTATAGCCACACGCAGGAAGCTGTTTTGGATGTCAATTAAAATATTAAAATTAAAATATCAATCAGGCTGAAATTTGACATGCGGTCTTCAAGAACCCGGATAAGCATTATTGACCACATGTGGGTGTGATTTGACATTAGCCACACCCACAAGAAGTTATTTTGCTGTCAAAAGTTGATTTAAGGACCAATTAGGCTGAAAATTGGCATGTGGTCTCCAGGTAACCAGGTGAGCATTATTGACTGCATGTGCGGGTGATAAAGGGTGTGGTTTAATCATAACCACACCCACAGGAAGTTGTTTGAGCTAACAAAAGCTAATTAAAGATAAAACCAGGACAAAATTTGGCATTCAGTTTTCAAGTAACTGGGTGAGCATTAATAAACACATGTGGGTGTGTCAACAGGTGTGGTTTGGTCATAGCCACACCTAAAAGTAGTTATTTTGGCTACCAAAAACTAATTGAAAAACCAACCAAGCTGGAATTTGATATGTGATCTCCAAGTAACTGGTAAGCATCAAGTAACTGGTAAGCATTGCTAACCATACATGGATGTGTCAATGGGTGTACTTTAATCATAGCCACACCCACAAGAGGTTGTTTTGGCTGCCAATGGCTAATTAAAGGACCTATCATGCTGAAATATAACGTGGTCTGCAAATAACTGGGTGAGAGTTATTAACCACATGTGGGCTTGTAAATGGGTGTGGTTTGATGGTAACCACACATGCAGGAAGTATTTTTGATACTAAAAGCTAATTAAAGGTCCAACCAGGCTGCAATTTTAGTGGTTTCTAGAAGGTTAAAAAAATTATTTAGGGATCAATCAAGCTGAAATTTGGCATATGGAATCCAATTAATCGGGTGAGCATTAACTACATGTGGGTGTTGCAATACGTGTGGATTGGTATTAGCCACACCCACAGGAAGTACTTTTGACCACCAAAAGTAATTAAAGGACAAACCAGGCCAAAATTTGAGTGGCTTCTACAATGTTTCATGTTGACATTGGCCAGGCAACACTGGGTATATGCTGCTAGTCATAGATAAACTCATTAGTTAAAACTTTTAATAACATTCCAACTTGGAGGGCTCACTCAGGAAGAGAAAAAGTGCTATGCCAATTTTTGGTTTACTGAGAGGTTTTCCTCATGGTGAGTCATTATATAGATGCAATTTTTTTCTTGGGGTATGCAAAAATATTGTACAAATTTTGTATACAATTTTGACCCAAGTATCATTACACTCAGTCAGCCCCTTTGGGGCTACCCTCCCTTAGTGAGACTAAACCTGGCTATTCCATTATAGCTGCAGATTTGACAGACCTGGTGAGGAAGAATAGACCCAAATGGTGGCTTGGACAGAGGAATGTGAATGGTCTTTTAGGATCCTTAAGGAAGCCTTGGCAAAAAGGCCAGTGCTAGGGAGAACAGATTGCGATAGGTCATTCCTGGTCGAAACAAATGCCTCAGACCGTGGAATGGGGGCAGTTCTAAGTCAGAAGGATGAGAATTGGTGCGACTGCCGGTGGCCTACTACAGTAGGAAGTTTCTTCCTAGAGATGAAAGCTATGCTGCTGTTCGGAAGGAGTGCTTGGCAGTGAAGTTAGGAATATACAAATTTCGAGTGCATTTGTTGTGAAGAAAATTTGTTGTGGTGACGGATCACAGAAGCTTGAAATGACTGCGAAGTATGAGGGGAATAATTCACGGTTGACTTGTTGGAGCTTGAACCTTAAACCCTACCAGTTCAAAGTGTGGTACAGACCAGGAAAGGTGAACAGCAATGCAGACAGACTCTTGAGGATGTGGGACCCAAGGCTCAATACGGATATCATTACAGTAAGCAAAGGAAGTGGTGTGAAGGATCGAGGACAACTCTTCTCTGATGACCTGGGCGAGGCAAGAGGACCAGAGACTGTTCATTGTGAATTGGTGAAGAGCAAGAAACATCATCACTTTTTTTTTTTTACTAAATTGATTTGGTGTTTGATGTTGATTAACTTCCTCTGAATTTGTCTGTGATGTCATAATGTGCTGTGAAGTTTTTGAGTGAATAGTGGCAGAGCTCTCAGTTCAACTTTAATATGATCAGTTTACCCATATTGACAGGCAATATCCATGCTATGGCACTGGGGGGGAGATAATAGCAATGGTGTCAGGCAGAAGTTACATGGGTCGGTGGTAGGTGCTGTCACAATGGCCCTGTCTGGTCAAGTGGTAGCAGTGATGGAGAATTTTTACAAGTGTGAAATTTATCACAATTTTTTTACCCATGAGCACCACAGGAGCTCAAAGGGTCTAAAAGTTACCTTATTGTTGATGTTGTTCTGGTGACACTTCCCCAGATACGAAAAATATGAGAAATTCATAAAATATGGGAAATTCGCAAAAAATGGGAATTACACAGCAAGTGACTGTGCTTGTGTTTTTTATTGACTTTCAGGGATAAGCTTCTTTCTTTTTATTTTTTCCCTAAGTGCCCCTTCCCCCACCCCCCACCAAAAACAATTGAACATCTAAAACATGGATTTCTGGATTCCAGGATGTAGTTCAGCAAGGCAGAAGTAGTTTACTCATTCATAGATCTTTAAAGCTATGCCACGCTAACTAAAACTGATACAAAGCTATCTAAAGACTATTTATAGCTATCTGAAGCTATAGGACTAACTGAAACCTATTTATAGCTGTTTAAAACTATGCCACACTTACTAAAGAGTTCAATTAAAGAAAAAATGGCTACCGATTTGGGTGACAAACATCTAAAGTGTCCCAGAAGTCCTCAATTGTAAAGATGATTCTAGATTTGTTACAAGTTAAAACGAGTGCAACTTGTCATTTCCATTGCAGCAGCCTACAATATCCTGAATTTTGCAGCATATTGCAAACTAGGCTTTAGGTTTCTTCTTTTTTTCCCAAAGTGGTTGCTACTATCCAAACTTGAAGGAGTGAAAGCTTTGGTACTCCATGGTTGGTACCGTTTTTGTTATGACAGTACTCTCAATCATTTTAAAACAATTTTATTTTCAATTAACTGCTCTTCCTAGAAGTAGAATCTGTCTACTACAGACGATGAGTTACTGAAAATAGTATGAATCAACAAATACGCCATGTTGGAAATTTCATAGTTGCCTAGATGTAGGACCATTTGGGGTGTGGCCTTACCAATGTTGCTATCCACTGTGTTCAATACTATTCTACACTATAATTCTATATTGTGACGAAATATCTGTTCCCCCATTAAAATTGTCCCTCTGACATCTAACTGCTACTAAAATGGTCCCCCCCTCCCCCTTCATAAATAGTGATATCTCTTTATGCAAGTAGTTGCCCACCAGAGAAAGCCACTCTGCATGTTGCTAAAGAGGGAGTATTAGAATGTCAGTACCATTTCATCCCTTTGGTGCATTCTGTGTCCCAGCAAACCATCTCTGACTTCTTCGTGGTCAACTTATGGAGATACTATGATTTACTCTTAGCTATGTTGGAAATTTCAGAGATGTCTCACTGTATAATGATAGAGTGCCTGTACTAAAGGTTGAATACCTTATCTGTGGTTGCTAAACCTGCCAAGTTGGAGAAAAATCCACCCTAACTGCTAGTTGAAAATGGACACAAGTCTGTGCAAGGTGTATTTTGTCATATCTCTTAGGCATCTTAGGGAATGATATGAGAGCAATTTATGCTAGTCAAAGAGTTAAGTTGTGTCTACTTGCCAATATTAGGCCTGTAGCTCCATTGCTTTTTCTGGTGAAAGTACCATTTTTGATTTTTTTTTTTTTAAATGCAGAAAGGGGTGTGGTCATATAAACATTTCTAAAACCACATGAGTGAGTGCAATGCTTGATTTCTATTATATTATTTTGCTAACCCTCCTGACTCTGCTTTCAAAATTAAGAAATTTATGGGGGCCACAGATAAATACACACATATTAAGAGCTATTTATAAGTAGACTAGCAGCATATACCCTGCGTTGACCGACCAATGAAAACATGCAACATTATAGAAGCCGCTCAACTGGTAGGTCCTTTAATTAGCTTTTAGCATACAAAAAATTCATGTGCTTGTGGCTACCATCAAGCCAACTCCACTGACACACCCACATTGTTGAAGAAAAGCACTTGTCAGAGTGTTCTAGTATGTGAACTCGAAACAATCAGTGCTGTATTGTGTTTGCATTCAGTATCCATTAATGTTGTATTCGTTTATGATTAGCGTAACTAATGTTCATTAGAATATTCTAAATAATTGTAGCAATTAAGCAGTTATTATATATCATTTGCTAGGTCAAATTTATTAGTTGCTTATATCATTCTGCTTTATGATTCATGCAGTTGATGCATACTAAAGTTATTTAAGTCTCTACTAAACTAAGTCGACTAACTGGAGGAAAATAGAAAAGGAAAAGACTGAATTGACTGTGTGCTGAAGAAATTTACTGAAGGCAATGGCAACTGAGTGGAGGTATCCCCTCATGGAACAAATTATCCAACTTGGAATATTCAACGCAGAGCTAGGTGGCATTGATAAAGGAAGGATTGTGGAGTATTGTGAATAGTTCTGAGCATGCACCTGGAGCAGAAGATGGAGACATGTATGCCAAAGTCATTGCTAGAAGAGATTGTGCTCTTGCAACTATTGTACTCTCTGTTGATCCAGCCTTACTCTACTTAATTGGAAATCCAGAACATCCAATGGAAGTTTGGATGAAGTTAGTTGATCAGTTTCAAAAGAAGATATGGGCTAACAAACTGAAGCACTGATATGAGCTTTACTCCATAAGATTGACAGATGGAGACTCTGTACACTCTCATATAAAGACAATGACGGAAGATTTTAAAAGTTTGTCCATAGTTGGTGATCCCATATCTGACAAGGATCAAGTAGTGTATTTGCTCGCAAGTTTTCCTGAATCATACAGCATGTTTGTGACTGTTCTGTTCTAGAGGTACATTGCAGAGGTACCCAAGATGGAGTTTTTGATTGAGAGGTTGCTGCATGAGGAAAACAAGGTGAAAGGAATGGAAGAAACTGTTACAAACAGTGAGGAAGTAATTGCTGCAGGTCATAGATACAGGGAGAGAGGTCCAAAATCTTATAATTGCGGGGAAATATGATCACATCAAAAGAAATTGCTGGAGAAATTTGGATCAAATGACTAGTGAAACAAACCAAGGTTCCAAGCACAAAAAAAAAGAAGCACAGTAAGAACTAAAAGGAGGGAAAGCAGTTCTGACAGTGAGAGCGTGGGACTGACTGTGCAACATGCAATGTCAAATCACTCTAGGATGGATGCCTGGATTGTAGAATCTGGTGCTGCGTCCTATGTGTATCAATCCATCAGGATTTGTGGAGTAAAGACATTTCTGAAAGTTACACTAGGGGATGGTTATGAAGTGGATGCGAAACTGTGATATTTAGAGTGAGTTACTTGTGGGAAAGTAGAAAATGCAAGTTGTATCAGTGGCTACAGAACATGAGAAAACTATGTGCTTTAGGAAACAAAAATGTCAAATCCTTGATAAAGCAAGCTTGTCACTGTTGCTGTTAAAGTGGAGAAACTTTACTATCTCAAATGTCGAATTAATGGTGTGTACAGCATGTGTGGTGTGTATGCAGAGACCAAAGTTAAAAAGTCAAAAGAAGAGAAATGGCATCAAAGATTTGGACATTTGAGTGAAAGAAACATGCAGAAAATAGCCAAAAAGAATCTTGTCAATGGTTTTAACAATGACTCAACATGAAGAATTAGTTTCTGCCAGGCACATTTTGAAGGAAAGCTCCATAAGAAAAACTTTCCCACTAATGGTAGGAAACGGGCTAAGAACCTACTTATACTTGTCCATAGTGATGTTTGCAGAAAAATTTCAACACCATCATTAGGAGGAGGTACCTATTTTCTCACCTTCATCAATGATAATGCTCATTTGTGTGGATCTACATTCTGAAGACCAAGGATCATGTTTTTGAGAAGTTTGTTGAATGGAAAGCTCTGATAGAAAATGCAAGAGGTAAAAAGCTTAAGACTTTATGCACAGACAATGGAGGAGAATATACTGCTATAAAATTCACTGCCTACCTCAAGAAAGATGGAGTATGTCATGAGTTCACAGTACCTAAGAATCCCCAACAGAATGGAGTGGCAGAAAGGATGAAAAGGACACTTATTGAAACTGTATGCTTAATGTTATCTGATGCAAATTTGCCAAAAAGGTTGAGGCACTTTCGACAGCGGTCTACCGTTGTAATCAAAGTCCAGGGAGAGACACCATTTGAGGCTTGGATGAATGAGAGGCCTGATGTTAGTCATCTAAAGGTTTTTGATTATGTGTGCTATTCTCATGTTTCTAAGGATGAGAGGCAGAAGTTTGATACTAAGGTCAGGAAGTGTATCATGTTAGGCTATAATACTGAGACTAAAGCACACCAACTCTATGATTTGAACAGGAGAAAGTTTTTTTCAACTGTGATGTGGTCTTCAATGAAAGAAAAAAATAGATTCATGGGGACAAAAAGTGGCAATGCTGATACAAAATGTGTTTAGCTGGAATGCTAAATAAATAATCTCACAGTCAGAGTCACCATGAAGAGGAGAATTAGGAATCCCCACAGGAAGAAGACTCTAATACTGTTTTGTGATGTTCATCAAGAGTATCACATAAACCTGACTATTTTGGAGTCAGATGTACAGTTGCAGATACCTCTGGAGATCCAACATCCCTGAAAAACACACTGGCTAGGTCAGACAAGACAATGTGGGTGGATGCAATGGATAATGAGATCAAATCCTTAAATATAAATGAAGTCTGGGATCTGGTGGAACTGCCGAATGATAAGAAAGCGGTTGGTAGTAAGTGGGTTTACAGGACTAAGAGAAGTACTAATGTCACAGTCAAAAGGCATAAGGCTCATCTTGTAGCACAAGGATATTTACAACAGTATGGACAAGACTATGATGAAATTTTCTCCCCAGTTTTCAGATTTCAATCTCTGAGAATGGTCATAGCACTTGCAGTGCAAAAGATCTGAAGCTGCACCAAATGGATGTGACAACTGCATTTCTTAATGGAGAGCTCAAAGAGGAAATATACATGAAACAACCTGAAATATATGAAGTAAAAGGCAAGGAGGATTCTGTCTTTAAAATAAAACTAGTAAGTAGGGATGACGTGTCAGCAAAAAGTGCAGGAACAAGAATTCTGTAACAGTATATGTTACAAAATTCCCTACTTCACAGATTTCACATTCTCACATAATGTGTAAAATGTGATGCCCCACCTCTTCATTTTGCTCATAGCTAACTCATGTAGAATAATTACTCTAAGTTCACAGGAATTTCGCAATAAGAACTGTCATACTATCGTATAGAATTCTAAGGTCACAAGAATCAGTGAATTAAGGAATTTAGTAACATACTGTCACAGAATTCTTGTTTCTGCACTTTTTTCTGACATGTCATCCCTACTTACCAGCTCTATTTCAAACAAATATTTTTTACTTTCATATATTATGTGCTGGGTCATATTTATCAGTTGCTTATATCATTCTGTTTTGTGATTCATGCAGTTATTGAATATTAAAGTTACTTAAGTCTCTACCAAATTAAGTATACTAACTGCAGGAAGATAGAAAAAGGCATTACTTTTCAATACACATGTGGTTAATAACACTCACCAATTTATTTGCAGACCACATGCCAAATTTCAGCCTGAGAGGTCCTTTAATTAGCTTTTGGCAGCTAAAACAACTTGTCGTGACTGTGTCTATTACCAAACCCAACCCTTTGACACAATCATGCACACACACACACACCACAACCACACACACACACACACCACAACCACACACACACACCACAACCACACACACACACCACAACCACACACACACACACAGGCCAGCAGGCACCCATGCACTTAATAATGCTTACCAGTTATTTGGAGATCACATGCACAATTCCAGTCTGGTTAGTCCTTCAATTAGCTTTTGGTAGCAAAGATGACTACCTGTATATGTGGCTATGAATAAACCACATCCATTGCCATGCACAAATGTGGTTAATAGCACCCACCCGTGCCAAGTGTTGGCCTGGTTGTTTCTTTAATTAGTTTCATATATAGGGCTGGTAAACATCCATTTTTCTTCAATAGGGTACAGAAACCATAAAGAAGCATGATCTTTTTTTTTTTCAAAATCAGATCATGGGAATCTGATTTTGAATCCCCACCTTAATTATTTTCATGCATGCATGCTCAGATTATTGGGTAAGGTAAGATTTCAATAAGCTACATTTTGGCACAAACAGGAATTTCTACCATGAACAGTTAGGAAGCTACACATATGGCAAGTATTGGAAGCCACCTATTGATTCAAGTCTGCATTCCACCATCATAGAATAAATGATTTCAGGGAACCTGGGGTCAGCTAGCACCAAGCTCTGTATATTCTGTTAAACAATGAAATTTTTGAAAGTTTAGCATAGAAATACTGTGTATATATATATATATATATATATATATATATATATATATATTTTTTTTTTTTTTTTTTTTTTTTTTTTTTAAATCATCCACTGCTAGCAAAATATTGCTGTGGCTATGAAATATTTTTTGCCTGCTTTAGTGATTTTGGAGATTTGCTTGTAGCTACATGTACTGATAGCTACAACTCCTACAGGATGTCTCTCATCATTTTGTTGCTTTTATCAGATTTATAAATTTACCAGTTATTGTTTTGTATCAAGATTTTAATGATAGAGCAATTACCATCCTCAAAAACAATTTAAAAAATTTTTTTTTCAATTTATTATTTATTATTTTTTTTTTATAATTTTTTTTTAAATAATGAATAGAAAAGAAAGCATACAATGTCTCAATTAAACTACAGATCAATCATACATGCCTCATATATAAGAATAGATAAACAAATAATAATGTGAGTAAATAGGTAGTCAAATTTCTACATCCTCCATCCTGGAAACCCAAAACTGAATTTCAAGAGTGGAATAAAAGGTATTATGATCAAGTAGCTACATAAATGATACAGTGATATATCTCAATTATATAAATATATAAAGTAGCACAGATATACATACTTCTTCACCCCATGGTATCTGTTGCATGAACATGAGTCACTCATCTAGGCAGTAAGAACTATATAAGCCTTGATTAATTATTCTTATTTATACCAATTATTCTATTCCTGCATCCTCAAGACTTTCACCTACTTTTTCTTTAATTATTCAAGTAATATTCCCTTTCTGTTAAAATGGTCTACATATTATTCTATAATATAAATAAAATCCATTTTCATGAAAGTTTCTGCCAGCATAACCTATTCATACTCAATTAATGAACTTAGGTATTAAATTAGACAAGCATGACAATTTTCTTTTCATTTCATTTTTCAATTGATTTTTATAAATCAAATTTTTGTAAATGGCACATTCAAAAAGTGGTAATGCTATTCATATTGTTAAAGCACCATCTTCATTAGTGACTGTATTGCAATCCCCCTTGACAATCAAGTTGATTCAATACTTTGTTTGCAGATATCAAGAAGTAAGAGTTTCTTTTACAACACTAGTTATCGATAAAAATAAAGTCAGACTGATAATCAATGAATCATAACATGACCAGTATATTAATTCAACATTAAACAGGAATAATTTAAGAACATACAAGTATAAAAAAAAGAAAAGAAATGTTTTAGCCAAATCTAGCTTTAAAAAAAAAAAGAAAGAAGAGAAACCATTTGGCAACACTGATGAGGAAGGTGGATGAGAAATAGGATATTAAACACAAGCAGCCTAGTGCCAATAAATAGATCTTTGGAATGTGTTCCTAAAATTGCCAAATAGGCACATAGACAAGGCTTGCAATTTTTCTTTTTTTCTTTTCTTTTCTTTTTTTTTCTTCTTTATTATTTTATTAAACTTATTATTAGCTATTATTATTATTAGCTATTATTATTACTAGCGCACAATTGCGGCCTTCAATCGCATTGCTTGCCAGGCCCACCTTCAATGGGCTGTGATCACAAAATTGTCTTAAGAAAGAATTGTCTTATGGGAGGACATGATATTCTGGATTACATGTCTTTCAGGATGACATGTATTATTATAGCATGCGTTTTGAGGATGGTCATGCTTTGTTGTAGGAAATGTCTTATGAGATGTCATGTATTGGTGGAGTGCATGTCTTCAGAATGGCATATCTTACAATATGTTGTGTTTTACTGAAAGACATGTCTTACTGGAGGTCATGTTTTACTTGAGGGTATATATTATAGGAGTGCATGTTTTGCTGTTTGAGATGTCTTACTGGAGTACATGTTTTGCAGGAGGGCATATCTTACAGGATGATTTGTTGTACAGGGGGACACCTCTTATGAGGACAGGTTTAACTGGAGGGTATGTCCTATAGGAAGCCATGTTTTACATGAGGGCATGTCTTACATGTGGACTTGTCTTACAGGAGTACATGTAATATGAGTGGACATGTATTGTTCGAACACATGAAGTAAAGTTGGATATGTCTTACTGGAAGGCATGTCCAACAAGAGGACAGGTTTCATAGAATGACATGATATGCAGGTTGGCATGTATTACTGGAAGACATGTGTTAGTGGTGGTCATCATGTCTTTCATAGGAATATGTATTATGGGAGGACATGTGTAGTGAGTGGGCATGTCTTGCAGGTCTGTGCAGAAGCAATCATTTAAGCTGCTGTGAGTTTAGGCATCTGGTGTTTTTTTTCTTTCTACGGTAAGTTTTGTTTGCACTGAGACATTGTTTCCAAGAATTTAAGCAATAGCTTCATGTATGCTTGACAAACATACCCCCTAAACTATGGTTCAAACGCACCAGCTTTAAGTTTTGTTGTTGGAATGTGCCAGACAATGCCAGTGGGAGGTTTAGCTGTTACCATATTACAATAAGATTGGTTTGTAATCTTTGATGGATTAATTTTCTTCTTAATACTGTCTGTGGTTCTTTTAGCAATAAGCTCTTTTGGCACACTAATTTTTCTTTCTTTCAACACTGATCCTCCTGTGAATTCTTGATAGTCATTACTATGGTTGTGCACGAAATTAATTTTGTTTTACAGGAATATTGGTGAGTGGAGGTTAGGAGAGGGAAGGTGGTTAGTGGGAGCACAAAATTCTGTACCTTCAACAGCTGTCAGAAGCAACAGTCCCTTGCAGCAATAGGATTTCATGGAACACTACTTCAGAGTTCATCAATTTTTTCTTTAATTGCTGATAGGTTTTTATCTGGTCAATTTGGTGGAGCATGTTAAAATGCATTAACCTTTCTTTGATGTGTTAGCGTGAAAGGCAATGCATTCCCTTCGATGAAATAAAATGGTGTATGTGAAAGAGCCTTTTTTTTTGTGGCTTCTTTCAGTTACTACACTTGAACAATGGGGTGTGGACAAACGGGGCATAGCTGAGGTTTCTTTCGCTTACCTGAATATCATATCTGCCAATTTTCAACTGGATCCTCACAGCCATTTGGCAGGTTATCATACACATATAAATAAATATATAAACACCACTAGCTCTATCAGTATAAGATTTTTTGTTTTGTTTTTCTTCCATGGGGAGTCACCTATGCCTGATGGGATCATTCATGCCTAGGCATCAGTGACCGGGGAGTCACCTACGCCTGAGGAGATCATTCATACCTAGGCATCAGTGACTGGGGAGTCACTCATACTTACCTGAACTCCTGCTCCCCCATGAGCCAGAAAAGCAGTACACACTTGCCTGTTGTGACTTGATTTTTTTCTTATCACAATGACCCAAATACAATTTAATAAAATTTACCTGACCTGATCATAGCAAGTGTAATAATGATTGAATGAAGTCATCACCTACAATAGTCTTGTACAGTTTCTTTTTTCATAATGTCTTAAAAATCCTGGCTGAAATCAATGAGCAAGCATATTTAAAACCTACTGTATGTTCAACATGGGAGTATTCAATTGATCTTTGATTTAAAAGATGGCTAGGTCAGGACAGCATGTACCTGATGAACTGGAGAAGAAAAAAAGTTTTTCCCTTCATTTGTCACTCACTACCCCCTGAATCCACATGGTGAACTTTTCCAATTATTAATAGAATATAATAAAATTAATTTGAGATGACTTTAGGTGAAGGGGGATATCTGAGTTTTGATGGGGACATACCCGGGTTTGTCACTCCTATATGAAATACTGCCTCCTCTATCACTCCTCCATCTCTCTCTCTCTCTCTCTCTCTCTCTCTCTCTCTCTCTCTCTCTCTCTCTCTCTCTCTCTCTCTCTCTCTCTCTCTCTCTCTCTCTCTCTCTCTCTCTCTCTCTCTCTCTCTCTCTCTCTCTCTCTCTCTCTCTCTCTCTCTCTCTCTCTCTCTCTCTCTCTCTCTCTCTCTCTCTCTCTCTCTCTCTCTCTCTCTCTCTCTCTCTCTCTCTCTCTCTCTCTCTCTCTCTCTCTCTCTCTCTCTCCCAGTCCTCCTCCATCTCCCATAGCACCACTACATACAGCAGGACACCAAGCCAAAGCACATTCAGAATAATTTCAACATTTCAAGATGTGACGAGTGACAATCATTACACACAGCCTCACACAATTCATACTCTATGATCAACAAGATGAACAACAATTACAATACACTAGATTAATTTCAGCTAGCTACAATAATAATGTCATTATTGTATTTAGTTTACGCTTTCTTCTCCACTTCGGCCCCAAATGTGTCATAGTCCATGTCACCGGCATCATTGGCTTGAAACTCCAACCCTATGCCAGTGAAGGCCTTCTTTATGCTATCCTTAGTGGAGGCATAGATCATTTTATCACCAATCTTGGCGTTGTCATCACACCTAAAAAAATGAGAGAACATGCGTCATCCTAAATGTGATTCACTACCTAACAATTTCAGGTAAAGATGGCAGGCTGGTCTACATAACAACTTTTTTTGGTGATACTGGAATACCAGTTGTACTGCGCATGACTGTGGTCGCATCTGGACAACATTAAATATTCCTCCCCTCCCCCCAATCATCCCCGCATTATTTGTCGCCCCTTCATCTTGAAAGGAAAATAAAATTGAGATAATCACAAAGTTTACATACATTAACCACAAACATTCAAAGATCTATAAATCTTCAGTACTTTCCCCAATGAGTTTAAACAAGTAGCTCTTGAAATAAGCATTTCAATTATTTTATAATGCAGTGTGTGTGTGTGTGTGTGTGCGTGTGTGCGTGCGTGCGGGCGCATGTGTGTAAATGCAAGTCTTTATTTATATATATATATTTTTTATTATAAAGCATATTGATGATCCTTTACAAACTATGGCACTTATTGTATTAAATATTTAGACTAAATGTTGTTTTTTTAAGAGATTGTTCGAGATCTCTGGCCAAACATCTGAACTGACTCGATAAATCTTTGTGCATATTGTTCCAGAATGTCCAGGAAGCCATTAGTCTGCCTTTGGTTCTGAAAATCTCTTTTTCCCGGACACTGGAGATTCTTCTTCATGATCGGGAACAATGATAGCAACTGGGTTGGTAAAGGGAGGCACTACAAGGCTCACCACTGTGAGGAGAATGTCTGCAGATGATCAGATGGTGCAATAAGTTTAGTGCTGCTATGGGCAAGTTGTGCTTGGGTGGCTACACTTTCAGCATCTCCCCAAAAAGGCCCATAAGTTTGCACAGGAATGGAACTGGAAAAGGTATAGCTATCGAGAAAGTGAAGAAAAAACATGTTTGCCCAGTCCAAATTTGATGTGCCTGGCCCAGGGGCACAACCATTATTAGGTGAGGCAATTGCACTCTTTCACTCCATCTATCCATCCATCCTTTTTTGTTTGTGCATGTTCGTTTGTTTGCAACACCATGTCCATTAATTAAATTATGCTAATATAGATACTAACGGTATTATGTTTGAATATAGAGGTTAGTGTCAGTGATTGTATTGTGCATTTGCAAGAAATTGATGCTGGGTATATTCCTCTAGTGCTCTATATGTGAACTGTAGGCAGAGTGTTGAAGTGACGTCGCTCACAGAGGAAAAAATGCTTGTCCTACTAGATGATTGGTACCATCTTGATGTAACTCAGTCGTGGATTCATCAACACCTCCACCCAAAACCACCACCCCATAAAAAAAAAAAGTTGGGGAAGGGTGGGGGCAGTGGCTCCCCTCCCTTCACCCCACCACAAAAAAAAATAGGGGGGGGGGGGGGCAAAAATCAAGCACTTGGACCACCTCTCCTCTCCACCCCACCCACCCCGAAGGAAGAACCAATATAATCTATCATATGGTTTGGAATAAACTACTCAAACACAATACTTCAGAACTACTTTTTATTAAACCGTGATCATCGCCCTCCTCCCCCTTCATGCACGTAAATGGAACCATTAGTGTGTTCACTGGCTCACTGCGCAATACCACTGGAGACACCTTGGCCCTTGTGAGGGTCACCACTGCCAATTCATGAATTTCATAACGAGCTTCCCCCCCCCCCCCATCTATTTCATTTGGAGCTACCTCTCCACTTAAAGTTAGCCAAAACTAGAAACTATACACAAGAGTAACCACGGAAACACAACAATAACCCCTCACTATACCAACCTTACACATCACCAACACTGAATCAAACAACACTGAATCGACACCGAACGAACAGGCAAGGGTTCGTATAGTACTTTACAATGCAATGCTCACCAAAAGAGGAAAGCAAGCTTATTAATCACTCGTCCTTCCTTGTTGATGAAGCGAAAGTCATAGAGGATGTATCGAGGCTCCTTCGTGAGTTTCGCCTTCAAGTCATTGAAGCACTTCTTGTCATCCTCTTTGGTCTCAGTTTTGCATGGATCACCCAAACAATCAACAACTACCTTCTTCTTATTCTCTATTTTGAAGGTTACCCACTTGTGAATAGACCGCAGTTTGACTTCATTATAGAGTTCATTAACATCCGAAGCAATCTCTATCCCTGACATAGACTGCAGAAATGGAGAAAAAATAGAACAGAAATAAATGGAGATGACTGCAAACCAACAATTCAATCACAACCATTTGCGTATGTCCGCCTATGTGTGTCCGCGTGTGCCTGCCTATGTATGTGTGTGTCCCCGCTTGTGTGTGTGTCTGCCTGTGTGTGTTGTGATGTGTGTGTTCTTAAACACATGAAAGTGTTAAATATGCTGGGCCCACTGGTATGATATTGGTGTCCACATTTATTCATGTGATACCTCAACGCATGCAAACACACATGCATGCAAACACATGCACACACTTCAGAGCTTCCACTCCAAAAGCAGCAGTCTAGAAAGACAACAAGCATGTCAACTGGTGGGTAGACATTGAAAGCAATGCCTTGTTCTTCCCTTCACTACATACTCAATGCATGTGCTAAATTTATTTGCTAGCTCTAGTATGCCCCATCCTAACATTGTTGCAGACGTATACACCACTACCTGGTGTTAGGTGATCAAGGTTAACACATTCTGGGGGAGAAGTTCTGATCAATAAAATATAATTAAGGGGGAGTAAACCTCTCTTTTTTTATTTAGAAAAACTGGTTTCCAGTTATGTTGCTTATATAGTTGCACAACATCTGTAGAACCTGTCTTTAAAATGCGAAGGAATTGGATGATCCATTGTTGAGTTATGGTGGATATGAGTAAGATGTGCTATGGTGGCCATGTTGATTTCCCAAAATAAAGTGATTTTAATTAGTGTGAATTTTCTATCTAGAACCACTTGTATCTTTGAGAAAATGTCAAGAAATAAAATAGATTATATATCATTTTAAAGCCTTGTGTATACACTACAAAAATTGTGTAAATATGATAGTTAAAAAAACTTTGATTTTACTGTGTTTCCAAGTGCATAAACACTTATTAATGTACACCTCTAAAAATTTCATAATTTTTCCCAGAGTGTTTAGTGGCTAACCAAACACTTCAATAATACCTCAGACACCACAGCACCCCCTCAGGGTTGGGGATGACCTCATAGGAGTGCTACTGGTTGTGGCCAAGAGTGTCTCATAGAGGACTTTTGAATTTTTTTTTTTGGTGGGACTCTCAAACATGTCATAAAGCATATCATTGGAAAGCATTTGAATTAAGCTTTCATTTGGCAGTAAAATTAAGGGTGGGGGTGAATGACGACAAAGGCAGAGTACACAGTAGGTATCTCATGAATAATTAATGATTCATGGGTTACTTCCCCCTTGAAATGGCCTGAATTGATATTTTGAGGGAAGGATTTCAGAGATTTCACAGCCAGATCAACTATTACCAACAACAACCAACAACAACCAACAACAACCAACAACAACCAACAACAACCAACAACAACCAACAACAACCAACAACAACCAACAACAACCAAAAACAACCAACATTTCTCCACCCAGCCAAACCACTTCCACCCACTCCTCAAGTCACCCCCAGCAGATGTGCAACACAACATTCAAATTATACAAAATTTAAACTGCATTTGAAAACTTTTGTAGCATCTCAGTTTGACAGGCAATATCTCAGCATCACATGTGACATCTTAGCAATTCCATCACTGCAGATAAATATAGCACGATTTTTTGTAAGACATCTTCCACTTGACCTAAAAAGCCAGCGTTTGAAATAATCTATGTTTTAATAAATCTGTGATGAGTACTGCATGACATCACCTTGAATAGATTCGGTATTTAGCATGAAAGATTTTCTGAAGCTAGAATTTCATCCAGAGTTAATTAACAATGTGCCACAACACTGCAGGAAGAGCATCGCAAACACAAACCTCATGCAACAACCGTAGAGATTAGATATTTGACACGGCATATTTGAACTGTGTTGTTTCACCAGATTACACAACTATTTAACACATTACTTGTAGACAGTCATCACCACTACACACAAGAATCTCAAACATGTGGTCCATCCGCTCCTGTCTAGTGTCAGTTCTAACACATGCACATGTGACATCTGAAGAGAAGTCATGGACATCTGAGCCACAAATCCTTGCTCCAGTGCTAGCCTAGTATAACTGCAACAAAACATGCTTCAAATAGGACCCAAGGACTGGCATAGCCAAAAATCAGGATTGTCTGTAGTTGTAGAAGGTCAATCAGCAAAGAGCACCTAGGCGGGCTCTCCTTCCCAAGCTACCAAACTTTATCCCCCACACAAAACTGGGGAGCACAAAATAACAATAAGAATAGTTGCTACTCTAAAATGATCGAAATTCACAAAGGAAAAAAGTGTGCATCATTTTCCTAAAATGTCTGTCCATTACCACTATGTTGTCCACTTTATTGAACATAATGGATGCTGTGCTTTGTCTAGAGTATAATACCCCTGGACCATGTGCCCTTGGCCCAACTCATTCTCAGTGAATCAGCATGTTCACTTCAGTTGTACGTGTGTGGTGTGTGGTGTGTGTGTGTGCATACAAGTGAGTGTGCACACAACCAACAATGAAGAACTACAACACTTGCTGGGGACAGACGATGGTAGGCATGATGACACAACTGTCAATACAGAACAATGAGTGAGCATCTACTGATGACAATAACTGCAAGCTGCATTGGGACAACTTAACAACATAACATTACCACATCAACAGTTGAACAAAAGCTTATTGACAGAATTCAACAATAATTTCATTGTACATATCTCGGCCAGTTGAGAAATGAACCGTGTTTCTTAGATTAGATAGGAAAACTGTGATTCTACACAAAATTGAATATCCATTTCATATAAACTTAATTTGCCAATAAGCACCAAAATTTGGATGTGTGTCTATATGCAGCTATCTATCTATCTATCTATCTATTTATCTATCTATCAATCATCTATATATAAAGTGGTATGTTTTCTAATATATTTCCATTATACAAAACCAATCAGCTGAACTAATTTTGATGAAACTGAATACATACTATTCTTGCGTATCAGGAAAACCTTTAGTCCAATTTTGGTTTGGAAAACCTCGTCTCCAGGTCACTGGAAGCTGTTACTCATGATCGCCAATGAAAATGATTCTGATTGAAAAAAGGATAATTTTGCAAGGTTAGCCAACAACAGCTAGGCTATGTTTACTGACTATACAATAGATTAAATGCTTTGGTTGACAAGGGGGTTGGGTTTTTCCTTGAGAAGATTACAACTTTATTGTGGGTTTCTCCTTGAGAAGATTACGACTTTATTATACCGCCAAAGAAGAGGCTGGTCACCACTGGTGATTGGCACAATGACATCAGCTACAACACGGATAGGGCAGTGCCATTCAGAAGAAAGTGGAAGAAAAACATCCCAACTATATTTCTGGCCCAGGCAACGCAAGGTATATTCTGGTATAGATATTTTATCCAATATTTGGCACTATTGACACTTCATGTGGCAATGCCACACTCAAATCCTTGCCCTAGCCCAAATCCTTGCCCTAGCCCAAATCCTTGCCCTAACCAAATCCTTCAGCACAAACCTGTGTTCACAAACTAAGCAGTGAGACTATCGTCACTGTAGAGGTTATAACATTCACAGGCACCACTTCATCACAGGAAAACGTAGTCGCGATATCTGGGCACAAAACTGAGATCTGCAAACTCTGACATTACACAGACCAATAGGCATTTCTAGCTGCTGACCAGTGCAATGGCTAGAGACTGGCGATGGACCTGGACATAAACAGTTGGCATGGTCGATGAAGAATTGCTGCATCCCTCTGGGCAGTTCGATGGCTGCAATACTGGAGTGAACAAGTTCTTGTTTGATATCCTAATACACTAGCCACATTTAAAGCCAGCATGTTCCCCCAATTCCTTTCTCATTTAATGATCCTTGGGTGTCAAAGATAAGTTACAGCTTAGGCAGAGTCTATATACAGGTATACATACTTTTTGCAGATCATCATTTAAAATGGCATTGCCACCGATACCTCGTAGTCAACCCATAGCCAACCCTCCTAAACCTTACAACCCATAACACTTTGCACAAATTAATCAAGGTCTCAACTATTGCTTCTTGGGGAGGGGGGGGGGGGGGGTGGGTGAAGATGCCCATGGGATGCAGACTCCCAAATTGAACCAATAAACGAGGAAGATGAATCTACTCCAACCTAAACCCTCTAAGCATAAACACTCATCCCAGGCAATTCCTCTCAGAATTTCCCAAATAAAGCCTAGTTAACCACACTTGCAAAGAGAGAACAACTCACCATGATTGCTGTTAGTTCTTGAGATAACTGATAAACACAGGCTGGGAATAGCTGTCAACAGAGGTCGACAAGAAAAAGTACTCGGTTAGAAAGAAGGAATTGTGGCGCAGACCGTATGAGTAACCGGGCTGGGAGGGGTCAGGTGTTGATATTGTACGCATGCGCAAAAAGCCAGGGCCTATCCCAGATTAATGACCAAAGAAGGAAGTTGTGCGGTGGCAATAGTTGTCACCCCACTTTAGGCAACCTGCGACCACAACTGGTAAGCGGTAGTAGGGAAGGGATCGGTGTACTCTCCGTCCCACTTAGTTAGGACATCTATTTGCTTCTTGTCCGCTTTTTTTTTTTTTTTTTTTTTTTTTTTTTTTTTTACATTTACACATTCGCACAATCGGTTTCCTAGAATTCGGGTTTGCGAGGTTGATTGTTTTGTTTTTTTAACTGCTTGGCATAATAAATTTTTCTTGGAGTGTATTTTTTAAACGTGTTAAAATTATGGGGGGGGGGGGGTTTCTCAAATTGTTTGTCCTGTAAAATTTAACCATCTTTTCAGAAATCCCAAACCAGTGCATCTAAACACAGAAAAATAAAAACAGTTTTCCTTGCTTGCAGCACAGAATTGTGGGTTAGCATATTTCCTGTATGATTGGAAAAGAAAAAATATATATGTTCCTTTCCAGGGTGAAATAATGGGGGGGGGAGGGTGGTTTCTTCTTTTTTCCACCCTGGGGGTAGGGAAAGTATCATGACAGGAAGAAGGGCATTATTTTAAATTTTGAAGAGTAGGAGCTCCAAAATGGATTCTGGTGGATAGTGGGAAGCCAGCTGACTGTAACTCACCAGAATCATTTCAGAGCATCTACTTTTTAAAATTATCCTAAAAAAAATTGACAACACAAGTTGATTGTGGTTTCAGTAACATGGATTTTTATTTATTTATTTATTTATTTATTTATTTATTTATTTATTTTTTTTTTTTTTTTTTTTTTTTTTTTTTATGTTTGGCTTTTTTAGGGTGATTTGACATAACTTACTTGCAACAGGCAACCCTGTCACCCAGGAAGCCTGGTTCTTAATATAGCAAAGGGAATGACATAATTTGTATGCTGGAAAAGTTTATGCCTATTATAGAAACTGCATTAAATGCTATTCGTAAGACAATATTGACATCATCCCATGTCATTTCACTTCCTGTTGATCTAGCACTTTTATATGTATAGCAGTGCATTATAGTTTATATTGTGACTTAATCCACTCCTCCCATGGGGTAGAATAATTTGATAATTTCAAGGAATAGATACCTTCATTCACTCAACATTTGGAACTATACCACACTCCCATCATGAGTGGTTTGGAGAAATTCCATATATGGGAAAAGGAACAAAGATAGAAGGTGAAGCTCCAGTGCCTGATCTTTAGCTTCCACTGAACGTGATAACATTAGTTGGGTGACATTAGAGAGGAGGTAATGATAAATGTGTGGGTAAGGAACTGGTTGAGCATGTTTGACCAATGCCCAATCAATATTTTCTTACACTATTTTTAAGTGTCTCATCCCAGGCTAACTACAGAGTCAATATTTGTACCTCTCACGCCTGAACACACACAAAAAGACAACATTTGAGGATACATGCAATTATTATTAATTATTGATATGATGTTCATACACAGAGTGGGAAATTCCCCCTCCCTTCAGACATTATTATGTGGCCCTTATCTTACTCCTTCATTCTTTATAAGTGAATTATGAACACTATAATCTTCTGTGAAATCATGTGACTGTCCTAGTTAATATTATGTGCATGTCCAATGGAGTACTCCAGAATGTCTCAGAATCAATCTTATAGCATACAGTTCTTGTAATCCAATTCTTCCCCCCTTGCCTACTAATACGAAATCCTGTATGAACCCCAAGTACTTCCACATAAAGGAAAAGAAATCCAAAACGAAACCCTGATGGGCACATGCATTCAGCCCAACTGTAATATATTGCATGTCATCATTTGCCCTTGTGTCTTGGATGATGAGATGGTATCTACTAGACTACCAATTCCTTTCAACAATTAACATTATTTGCCAAACAGTTAAGTCATTGGAATGTACTATAAAAGACCATTCACACCAATAAGGGTGACAAACACCTTTGACAGAAATGTGGTAACAAATAAGGATATAAACTTATATGACTAATTATATTCCAGTGGGAGGAGGTCAAGTAGTTCATGTAATAGATTATTGCAATTACAGTAATTTAAAAATTTTAAAAGACTACTCTACCCCCCCCCCCCCCCCCCCCCCCCCATTCAACCAGTGTCCTAGAGGATCCTGGTCCCTACAACAGGGGCTGTAGATGTGGGGGATGGTCCCTACTCTTGCACTAGCCCAAACCATCACAGCAATCCTGCTTGTTATATAAATTAACCTTCTACAAGTTCTACTAGTTGTTAGAAATAACTTCAAGGGAGACCTCCATTACTTACAGTATAATCTCTTGACATGGAAGTCCCATAACCCCCAGATATAGGAGTTGACATATTCAAGCTTGTATAGTATGAACAGACTATATTTCAGTAATAGTTAACTATGAGAGACAGAATCTAATTCTATGAAAGTATATATCTAGTCTAGGTAGATGGTATTTCCTTATTTTCTAGCTTTAAATGAGAATTATCAAGCAAAGGTGTGCTAAAGGTGTGCTAATGAAACCAAATCAAAAATTGTTTGATTATTTCTTTCTTGATTATTTTAGTTTCTTCTTTTGATAAACTGTAGTCCAGGAACTTCTCAGCTGTAACAAGAATGGTCTTGCACTAAGACCTGTGGCAATTATTACTACAATACTTATTAAAACAGTGATTTAAAACAGGCAAATAATCATTTAGAACAACTTAAGATGAAGTTAAAACGGTGGTAAAATTCAACACTTATTTGGTTTTTATATCGTAAAAATACTTAGTTGTAACCACAGGGTTTCCATATAGTAGAACATTTAGTTGTAACCAATTGGTTGTAACAACAAACTTTGGTGTTTCCAAACAATAAACAATTAGATAAAATTCATTCTTGATCAAAACTTGTGGATGTATGCTGAACCTGCCCCACCATTCCGAGTGTTCCTAGACTTGTGTGCCACAAGTAAAAATATAGTTTTATGTATGTACATAGCTGTTACTACATGGTCACTTTATTGTCCTGGAATGAATTCAAAAATGTTTTAAAGCTGTTTTCCCATATTCTGTGTTGTTAGCAGAATATTTAAGTGGAACTGCTGATGCTTCAGCAAACTAAACTGCTTTACAATTATATAGCTAAGAACACAGTCACACCATCACATTGACACATCCAGGTTTATACTTTCTCCACTTTACCGGATATGGTTAAGACAGTTATTAGGATCAAAAAATTGTTTTCTAAAAAAAATATATATATAATGATGATGATGATGATGATGATGATGATGATGATAATGATAATGATAATAATAATAATAATAATAAAATAATAATAGAAATAGAAATAGAAATAATAATAATAATAAAAAGAATAGCTAATAATAAAATAAATAAATGCCAGCAAACATTTTTGCTATGGAAAGTACCTAAGAGTAGGTAACCCATTAAAATATATATGTAAACTGAACCCAAAAAAAATTACATGGCCAAATAGGATTCATTTTATATTGCTCATGAAAATTAACAACAACAACAAAAAAAGGTGAAACTCTTTATTATTATTATTATTATTATTATTATTATTATTATTATTTCCCTTGTGGTTTTTCTGCAAATGTGGAACTCGTCAGTCCTGTCCTGGTCGGAGGGAAAGTGGACACAGAAAACTTAGGGTTCGGTAAAGGGTTTCGCACGGAACAACGCTTACCTAGACTGCTGCGTGTGTGATAGACCAATTGACTGCTCCCGATGGAGTAAGTTTGTGTGTATGAATGTTCAAATATTAGAACTACTTTTGGTGGTACCAGTTAGACATTTTGGTTAGCCAGTGAAAGTCCAACTGAGTAGGTTTAAATTAATGGAGAGCCCTTCCTCCTTTACTGGATTGGCAAGTAGCCCAGCTGATCTCACCTTTAGTGTATGACTTGTGTGAAGCCCAGTATTGCTTCAGGCGCTGTATACATGTACCTTGCTACTGTAGCATACAAATCCTGCAGTCCTTTAAATTGATTATTGACATGCATGATATTGCTGCACCAGTACCTACAGTTGACCTCACTTTCCTCCTGACCATTCTTTCACAACTGCACTGAAGCTCTTATCAAAATTAGAAGGAAACCTTTTTTTTAATAGAATAATGTCCATAAATGTGAAATACCTACATTCACTTATCACCAGTCGCCAGCTTTCTTCTGGCATGGTTTACTATAGTCACATGATCCATACAGATTAAGGGAATAATCTGTCTGGTCACTCATGCTCATGTATGTCACATATTAGAAGAAAAAATTTTTTTTTTTAGTTGCAGATATTTAACATGAGTTTGTGAAATATTACAAGCATAGAAATCTGCCTGTAAAATTTATTCATCGCTACTCATAACTGTACAATATATGTAATGTGATACAATTCTAGCATATCAGATTTGGTTGAAAGATCCAGTAGCTGGCTCACAAATTTCTGGCTATAGTTACCTGACAAATTGTTTGTCTGGCAGATTATCTATCTCAATCAACCCAACACAGAGATGGCCTGTGTAGGGTTGATGGTAGTAATCTCTGTGTTGGGTTGGTGGAGGCCAGCCGTCTCTGTGTTGGCTTGGTGGAGGTCATCTCTGTGTTGGCTTGGTGGAGGTCATCTCTGTGTTGGCTTGGTGGAGGTCATCTCTGTAAGAGGCCATCTCTGTGTTGGCTTGGTGGAAGCCAGCTGTATGACCTCTGAACTTATTTCTAGTCTTGTCATCGAATGATCAATTCAACAAGAAATGGAATAGAATTTGGGGAGATAGTCACAATATTAAAATATCATTAACTAAGATTGCATGGGATGTCTATATGGTGTGAGATCTTCTGGTGTTCTTAACTACATTTCTAAAGGACTATGTCCACTGAGAAGTACATCCACAGGATGCAGCAGTGCAGCCTATTCCAGTCACCACCCAGGGGCAAAATGCCAACCTCCCTCCTCCTCCTCCCTGATAATTATTGTGCTCATGGCAGGTATACTGCAGTGATCAGGTTTCCTCCAGAAAGCAGCTGCAAGTTGTTGTTTTTGTTGTATGTTTGGTGGCCTTTTCTTTCCTTTTTTTTGGGCATCATCTGGTCATGTTGGTGTGCAGCTGTGCTGGTAAGGTTTCTGTTTCACAATTCCCCTCTCTCTGAAGCTTCCACCTGTTGCCCTAGTCCCATTGTTGAGGACACAAATGAACTGTAGCAGACTCTGTGGAGGGAGAGAGCGTGCATAGGCACAATACTGTGCGTGGGTCTGCACTGCACTGCATGCTCCATTGACTCCAGAGGGAGGGGGCAGGAAACTCTGGCTGCAGCTTTACAAGGTCTCTTCTTCTTTTTTAATAGAACACAAAATGTAAAAGTATTTTTTAAACTTTCTCTGGACCCCGGGTAGTACTGTAAGCCCCTGGATGTGATGGTGTGGTCAGAATACAACATTGATAGAGAGGATGTGACACTGCCTCAATAGTGAGGTCACTTTTTGTCAGTGGGATACCATTCAAGGTTGTGATTACAATGTCAAGGTCACTTTTATGTATTGAGATTCTGTCCAGGGTTGAGATCAGGATGATTACATCAATTATTTCTTTGAAATACTATTCAATATTGCTTTCAACTTTAAATAAGAATAAGTTGAAGAGTGAGACACACCCACTAACACTCCACATATTCACTCACTCAGAGGATATAAGTGTGACTGTTTCAACTTTTCCTCTTCGCATCTATTCCTGTCCAGAAACACAAAGTAACTAGAAACACGGCTTGAGGCAGCAAACACAAAACTATTTTGCAGTATTTAGGGTTAGATGTGGTGCCAAACTAGGGCTAGGTGTGGTGACGAATGTCGATTTGCCTATTCCAGTGGAGGAACCTTTGTGGCTTAGAGTGGTGCCATTTCTAAGGCATATGCCCTCGTCAATGGCAGCCATACCTTGCCCAATTAATTGGTACTTAAATATAGCAAGATAGTATAGCTTAGAATAGGAACAAGGATTTCAAGTTAAATCTCATCGAGTCATATATATTTACTCAAAATAAATCTCATCACATATTAAGACGTTTCGACATACAGATAGTCTTCATCAGTTATCCCTAGCCCTACCCTAGGCCTGGTTCACAGTGCATGCACTGCATAAACACAGATACGTACTGTGCATTGCTTAAAATTATAACTTGGTTCTATTCTTGGTTTGCTGATGCAACAATTAAAAAACTCTCCTTGCGGTGTGTTCTGACAAAATGTTGTGTTCAGTGCACATAATGCACCGTATGTGTTCCTACGTCTATGTGGTGCACACACTGAACTAGGCTGTACAGTAGCAGCTGTTTCCACTTATTGGTTGCCATGACCTTTTAAACTATTATAGTCTAGAGCACTAGCACTGATATGAAACGCAGCAACTCACGCATCTCCACGGAAACAATAAGCCATGAAAGAGAGAAAAGGTGGGAAAACTTTGAATGTTTGAAAGTGGTTGGAATTTCTCTGGTTGATGTTGGCAGTTAACTTAGAGCTATTCAATTTGTAATATTACTTCTTGTGTATGTGTGGGTGGGTGGGTGGGGGTTAGGGTCTAGAGTACACTACAATTTGGAATGGCATTCCTGCATATTATGTGGTCTCCAAAACTGAACATCACTAACATTCCTGGACACAATAACAAGATACTCTATGAGGTTCTTCAGTGGTGCAGGCAGTTGTTGTTCAGCTATTAAAATGTCTCCCACTCTGATGCAGGAAGGTTGCCCCCAGTGCCTCACAGAGACAACTGTGCTACACTGCCAGGGATGCCTTCTACCAGTGTCTGGTGGACAACAAGGAATCTGAGGAGGCCTGCAAGCAACACAAGGAAAACTACAACAAAAATTGCCTGCAGTCTTGGGTGAGTGTCTTATAGTGGACTGTGGTGGGCGAGTGTCTTATAGTGGACTGTGGTGGGCGAGTGTCTTATAGTGGACTGTGGTGGGCGAGTGTCTTATAGTGGACTGTGGTGGGCGAGTGTCTTATAGTGGACTGTGGTGGGGAGTGTCTTATAGTGGACTGTGGTGGGCGAGTGTCTTATAGTGGACTGTGGTGGGCGAGTGTCTAATAGTGGACTGTGGTGGGCAAGCTGCAGATAGTAATATTCCAGACACTGGCAGTGCTAGTTTTCACAGAGTGGGTGTGTTTACTGAGAGGGTGTATTCATAGAGTGGGTGTGTTTACACAATGGATGTGATCAGAGAATGGGTGTGACCTAATGAGGTGTGTTGTGTTGTTAGGTGAACCACTTCAACAGGAAAAGGGTCTACGATACATACGTAAAGAAGTTAGAGGATCAAGGATACCAACCACTGGAAGTCAAACTTCACCCGCCCAACAAATGACTGTCTCTCCTGCCAACATCTCAATAGCAATAACTGCACTTTGTGTTGTATGTTAATATTCATTTCTGCGGTCAATGGTTTGCATTTTGTTCCAGACATCTATTCCTTCATGACAAGCTGGCCATATTACAATAGGACAATTACGATGAGAGTCTTGAAACATCAGCAACTTCTTATGATCGACAACTCTTGATGCAACAATTTTAAACTGTGTGTGAGAGAGAATGTGTATGTGTGAAAGAGAGAGAGAGAGAGGCTGTGTGTGTCCACATGAAGATGTGACATACAGAGGCAGCACACCTAGTGACACAGTAACTTGGACGGCAGACTGGCACTGATCTCTGGAACATTTGGAGTGACTTGTACTGCCTGCAAAAGTGCAAATATAATTAGGATTATAAATACTAGAAAAGTACCCATCCTACAGATGGAGACAAAAAAAAACCCCACACCCAATAAGTTGGTTTATCATCCGGTGTTTGAAAGGAGGAAGGAACCAAGAGCTGTCCCACATTAACAATTGTGGCAAATAATTACTGTAATATTTATTAAAGCATAGTGTTCTAGACCAGGTAAATAATTATTTAAAACACTCATAATGAGGTTAAAGTTGTGGTAAGATTTATAATTTTGAGTTTTTATACAGTAAAAGGTATTAGTTGTAACCACATGATTTCCATACAGTGAAACACCTAGTTGTAGCTAACTAGTTGTAGCTAACTAGTTGTAGCTAACTAGTTGTAGCTAACTAGTTGTAGCTAACTAGTTGTAGCTAACTAGTTGTAGCTAACTAGTTGTAGCTAACTAGTTGTAGCTAACTAGTTGTAGCTAACTAGTTGTAGCTAACTAGTTGTAGCTAACTAGTTGTAGCTAACTAGTTGTAGCTAACTAGTTGTAGCTAACTAGTTGTAGCTAACTAGTTGTAGCTAACTAGTTGTAGCTAACTAGTTGTAGCTAACTAGTTGTAGCTAACTAGTCGTAGCTAACTAGTCGTAGCTAACTAGTTGTAACGTCAAACTTAGGTATTTCCAAACAGTAAACAATTAGTTTAAAAAATCCATTCTTGAGCAAAACTTGTGGATGTATCTTTCCCCACCATTCCAAATTTTCCTAGACCTGTGGGCACAAAAAGGAGAAAGAGAGTGTAGTAACTCCACAATGGATCTAAGTCCACACGCTTGTATCCTTGTATCGCAGTAATCAAAAGATTGAAATAAGCTTTTATTAAAATGACAACTTGATAGCAATAGACATGCAGCAACAACTCAATTCTACTCAACTGAACAAGGACAGTTCAGTTCAGGGATTGTACACCTATTTTTAGCTTGGGAGACCTGTGCTTTAATCCTTTGGCCATTGTCTCGGGTATCATTTTTTGTGGTTGTAACTAGTCCTTTGGATGGTCACATCATCCCCACAAACGTGGGGGCGGGGGGGGGGCACAGTGAAAGAGTTGAATACAGTGAAGAAGTTGAATACAGATGGACAAACAAACAGACAGACAATCAACTAACAAAAGTATAGAGTGTGGCTTCTGTATTCACTGTTGAGAAACATGGGTGTGGGTGGGCAGGGGGGGTTGCTTGCACTGTACAGAGGGAAGTAGAATGACAAGCCGTCGAGTGATCGACAGAAAGATCATTCCACATTCTATTAAAATTTTCATTTTTACCTGTGGCACACAGTTTAGGAACACTTGGAATGGTGGGATTTAAACTAATTGTTTACTGTATGGAAACCTTAAAGTTTGTTGTTATAACCAAGTGGTTGCAACTAAGTCCTACTGTATGGAACTCAAAATAGTAAAATCTTACCACAACTTTAACCCCATCTTAAGTGTTCTAAAAATTATATCGACTGGTCTAAAACACTATGTTTTAATAAATATTATAGTAATTATTTGCCACAGGTCTTAGTGTGGGACCACACTGGTCATCATCCAAATGAGTAAACACATGAAATGATTTCGTCTTTCTTTAAAGTTTTAACACACCAGAACAACATAAAATTTGATTACGCACAAGACCACATGATGACAAGTTTGAGTGCTCACGTATGTATGCTGGTGTAATTATATAGAACTAATTACATACATGTGTAATGTATTTCATTGATTAGACCACACACTGTCAAATATGTTCAATGTCCAAGACATGCAGAAAGTGCTATAATTTATTACATACATACATACATACATACACACATATATGCACATATATATATACACATACGCACACACACATACATACACACATGTATATATGTACACACACATACACATGTATATGTACACACACATACACATGTATATATACACACACACATATACAAGTGAAAGTAAAAAATAATTCTTTGAAATAAAACTGGTAAGTAGGGATGACATGTCAACAAAAAGTGCAGAAACAAGAATTCTATGACAGTGCATGTTACAAAATTCTGTACTTCACTGATTCCTCTGACCTTAGAATTCTATGCATAGTGTGACAGTTTGTGTTGCGAAATTCCTGTGAACTACAAGTAATAATTGTACATGAGCTAGCTAGGAGCAAAATGAAGAGGTGGCAGTCTTTCAGCATCACACTACACATTACGTGAGAATGTAGAATCAGTGAAGTAAGGAATTTTGTAACATGCACTGTCACAGAATTTTTGTTTCTGCATTTTTTGTTGACATGTCATCTCTACTTACCAGTTCTATTTCAAAGAAATATTTTTTACTTTCACTTGTTTCCTTTAGTTTTTGTACACTGTCTGATTCATATTTTTTTAATGTGGCTCTAGTAGTAGTAGTAGCAGTAGTAGCAGTAGTAGAAGCTGCTGTTGGTAGTGTAGAGCTTCAGAGAGAGAGAGAGAGAGACTCACTGTCAGCAGTGTAGAGCTTCAGAGAGGTCACTGCCAAATGCAGAAAGATGTAACAGCTAGCTAGCTATAACAATGCTATGGCTAGCTGTAACAAATTTAGCTAAAGAATTTGACTAAAATTCAAGATTTAGAAGTGTAGTTCCAGTGGTGGTAGTAATAGGGAGACTTGCTGCAGTTTCTTTTAATATCTGAACGTTGGGACTACACCCCCTTTTATAATTAATTAATATTAATTAATGATGCTCATAGCCGCCGCATTAACTGGTTTTAAATTGTGTGTGTAGATAAATTGGTGGTCAAAATGGCGGCTTCAACTCAACACTGCAGCTATTAGTCTGGGATATACTTTGGTAGTTTGTTAGCATGGTGAAGCAAATGAAGAGATCGTGGACCTAGTCTAAAGAAATAGTACGCTGTCAGCATAAGTATTGCATGATTTGCTGTAGCCAGCTAGGCTCTAGCCCTGGAAATTAAGAAAAGAAATAATAAGAAGAAAGATGGAGAACATTTGGTAATTTTGAAAAGTCTACGCTTGTTACTTTAGTTATTGATTTGGAGGACAAACTATCCTGGTAGTTTGTGTTGCAGCTTATATGGACTGCAGGTGAATTTTGTAGCCTAGGTTTGAGCCATAGCAGAGAAAGTGAAGCTTTCATGTTGTATTAGTCAATGAGGCCGCCATTTTTTTTTGGTGATCATCCCTACTCTGATATATAACATGTATACACATTATACACACGCACGCACGCACGCGCACACACACACACACTATTACCTTATCTGGCATTCTGAAGGAAGATCTGCTGAATAGAACATTACTTCCTTCCACAGCTACCCCTAAATAGAGTGTACACGTGTGGATATGTGTTAGAACAAACTAATGAGTCATGTGTTACTGGTTGCATCATGAGGAAATATCTTGAGTTGGGGGATCACTATAAATACACAGCTTGTCTGAGGCAGAGAGGGACGGCCACATTAGGTCTGCAGAGGGCTTCTCTTGGGATGAACACAGAAGATGTTCTTCCTAATACACTGGGAAAGCTGAAGGGAGCAAGTGAGGCTTTGTTTGGGCTAAGTGAGCCAACATTAGCAAAGTGGCATATACCAGCTGGTGGAACGCCAAACACTGCATGTCATGACACACAACTACAGCATATGGTAATGTAGAATTCCATCACCAGTGAAGTGATTACTCCTAACAAGCTTTGTCTGTGTGAAATGCTAATGTATTGTTTGCCACTGCATGTGGATGGAGCTTACCAAAACCCACCCACTGGTCCATGCCACCGTGTCATGCACTTCACCTCTCAGTAGTTCCCATCAATGAGGGATGAGAGTGGAGGAGGAAGACAGAGCCTGTGTTGACCCATGCTCATAACCTGCACCCTATCTGAGCCTGTGTTGACCCACGCTCATAACCTGCACCTTATCTGAGCCTGTGTTGACCCACACTCATAACCTGCACCCTATTTGAGCCTGTGTTGACCCACACTCATAACCTGCACCCTATTTGAGCCTGTGTTGACCCACACTCATAACCTGCACCCTATCTGAGCCTGAGTTGACCACACCCATAACCCTACACCCTATGTACACAGTCAAGGGTTGTATGTGATGGGCATACAGATTTCTATGAGGGAATCATGTGAACTGTGCTTGGAGGCCATTGGACATGTTTTTTTCCTTTCTATGTCAACACCTTACCATATGAGCGGCACAACTCCACCCCTTCCTGCAGCTCTTCTATTAGAAGCCACTGGAGGAGGAGCCTGTAGAACACGACATGCAGAGGGCCACAATATATAGAAGCATGTGATTAGCAGCTGCACAAGTACAACTCACTTGGTCATCATCTACATACATACTTGATGGGGAATTTCCCATTCTTGCTACTGTAAGCGGTAGACATTGTTCTTAGTGCCTCCCTGTAGAGCACCATAGAAATATCTATCATATATAGAGAAACAGCAAGTGTTTGCAAGTTAGTCAGTTGGTCTGATACTTATGCACACAGCCCCTAACAGACCACATGGTATACTAGTACAAAGGTGTGTGGAAAAACACAAAAATTTAAAGAGTAACTGAATTTTAAAAAATATATAATTTTTTTCATTGTCTTATCTTGTCCTTGATGCATAACCTGGTATTAAAAAATTTAGAAATTTTTAGTCCAATATTCATAAAGAAAACTTAGTTTAAACTTTTTACTTCCTGTGGGGGTGTAACTATTCATTGACGTCACAAGGGGGTCACCTGCAGCCAGAACTCAATGGAGGTGATACCCTATTTCAACGGGAATACATGCAGACACCAGAGACTACAACTTTATACATATAGATATATTCACAACACCGACAGGACAACTGTATTAGTGGTTTTTACCACCCACACGCACGCGCATGCATGCCCACACCCACCCACCCACACCCACATACCCTCCCCACACACACCACACACACCCCCACACCACACCACACACACCCCCACACCACACCACACACCCCCACCACACCACACACACCCCCTCACACCACACCACACCACTCCACACACCACACCACCCACCCACCCACCCACACACACACACACACACACACACACACACACACACACACACACACACACACCTGTGCAGATGGGCCAGGTGAGGCCAGACAGCCGCCTGGTGCAGGGCCGGTAGCTGAGAGATCATTCGACAGCACCTCACAAAGTTGTTGGTGACAAAGGTCATGACCACGCCTATGGCCAGCTGCACCACACCATGTGACCTGCACACACCAAGACCACATGTCAGCCCTAGCCACACCACACCCCTCACCATGGCCCCCCCCCCCCCCTCCTACCTGACAGTACTGGGCAAAGAGAAGACCTGATGTAGCACGTCTTGTTTGCCTGTGCACAAGTAGAGAGGGGGCAGGGGGTGACACAAACATTGTCACTATAATGATATCCCTTACCAACATTACTCAGTAGGAAATAGGCCTCAAACTCTGCAGCAGAAGATGACGAGGATGAAACCACTCCCTCCTCCCTCTCCCCCTCCTCTGCCCAGATGACCTTACTTAGACAGTGCTGAAGATGGTCAGAGTTCAACTTGGGGTCAAACTTATGTAAAGGATAATTCCATGACCTGCAGAGGCAATAGACAAATATCACCTGTAGATCTTGTCTCGCTGCACACATATCAACACTATATGTGTGTGAATATATAAATATGAATGTGTCCTCCAAACTGCCAACAATTTTTGATTAAAATGAAGTTACATGTCACGTGGACAGGATGTACCATTTGTGGAGCACAGTGCATCACACCTTCCCCCCCCCCCCCCCTCCCCCACGACATTGAATCTGTTGTCAAAACCAAAATAAACAACAAAATAATTTTTTTTTTCTTTTTCTTTCTTCTTTAAATGACTTGTTGGACTTTTGCTGACTTCTTCAGAATGCCATCGGAGGGAACCTGACAGATGCCACTGGCTGAACCAGACATGCCTAAAGGTACCACCACTGGGGGGGGGGGGGGGGGGGGAGAATGCCAAGAGGAAAACCTTCCTGAACATCAGAGGTCCTACCTCCAGCAACAATTCCCCCCCCCCCCCCCCCCCCGGGTGTTTCAAACCAATTTACATTTTTTATGATCCTTGTCTATATATTAAAAAAACATAATTTGCATAGCGAATGATCTTCAACTACCAATACACTTACTAGCATTAGACACACACGCACGCACGCACACACACACGTATTACTAGCATTAGACACACACACCTGTACTACTAGTATTAGACAAACACACACCTGTACTACTAGTATTAGACACACACACACACCTGTACTACTAGTATTAGACACACACACACCTGTACTACTAGTATTAGACACACACACACCTGTACTACTAGTATTAGACACACACACACCTGTACTACTAGTATTAGACACACACACACCTGTACTACTAGTATTAGACACACACACACCTGTACTACTAGTATTAGACACACACACACCTGTACTACTAGTATTAGACACACACACCTGTACTACTAGTATTAGACACACACACCTGTACTACTAGTATTAGACACACACACACCTGTACTACTAGTATTAGACACACACACACCTGTACTACTAGTATTAGACACACACACACCTGTACTACTAGTATTAGACACACACACACCTGTACTACTAGTATTAGACACACACACACATGTACTACTAGTATTAGACACACACACACCTGTACTACTAGTATTAGACACACACACACCTGTACTACTAGTATTAGACACACACACACCTGTACTACTAGTATTAGACACACACACACCTGTACTACTAGTATTAGACACACACACACCTGTACTACTAGTATTAGACACACACACACCTGTACTACTAGTATTAGACACACACACACATGTACTACTAGTATTAGACACACACACACCTGTACTACTAGTATTAGACACACACACACCTGTACTACTAGTATTAGACACACACACACCTGTATGACTAGTATTAGACGCGCACACACACCTATAGTGGGCGTAGATGTGGAAGCGAGTTGCCAGCTCAAACACGTGAGTTACATCACAACCAGTTAGTTGCTGCAAGAATGTCATACACACATCAGTAGTGAGGTGTGTGTGCATGCGTGTGTGTGTGTGTGTGTGTGTGTGTGTGTGTGTGTGTGCGCGCGCGTGCATGTGGGGAGTGGGGGGAGAAGTCTGATTATGATATGATACTGGAAAACCAACCACCGAGAGGAATGCATACCTGGAAGGTGATGTCTTGGCGCACAGCCTGGATCCGATTGGTCACAAAATCATACACAATGCTCCAGGGCTCGGTGGCACGATCCATCAGTCTGCAAGAAGATTATTCATATGATCACAGACATCTTGCCACAGTGCACCTGGCACCTGTCAGAGACATGCATGCACATGTAATGGACTTCTACATGCAAATTCCCTGAGATATAGATATCACATTGGACAACGTAACTTGTACTCCAATATGTTAAAAATAACCTGAGGCCCATTGCAGCTTTGCTTGCAATAATCAAGCCACCAATTGTTTTACAAACATAACTATTGCAGCTTGGCTTGCGACAGTTTGCAAGAAAACATTTTGGCCATTTAGATCTGTTTAGCCTGACACTCACACAGGAAGAGATGTGGCTAGGTAGTACCCAAGAAGAGATGTGGCTAGGTAGTACCCAGGAAGAGAAGAGACCATGTGACTACCAGAGTAAAGTTTGTGTATGCATGTCAAATTTCAGGTAAGTTTTCGTCTTTCCCCCCCCCCTTACCTAATTTTTTGGTTTGAAGTCATCAAATTTTTGTTGCTTTTACTCCCTCCCCCCCTCTCACCTTAAACCAAAACATAATTTTTTAAAATTTTTATATATATTAATATTTTCCTTTCATTTGGTGGGCTTTGTCCTTGAAGAGTAAGGAGTAACTGCATAAGGCAACTCTTTCATTCATGCAAGGTGGACCCAATGATGACCTACAAGACCTTGTCATCACCAACTGCTGTAAGTCAGGTGCACTCACACACTTGATCAAGTAGAGCATGGTCTCGATGAGGACATGTGCAGGTCTGAGGTCACGTGGATGAGGAGGCTCGTGTCCTGCCCCTGCCCGCACATACTCCTTCACCACCTGCACCTCTCCACCACCTCCACCACCAGTCTGTCTCCCCTCCTGCTCCAGCACATGCAACATCTTCATGGAAGTACGTCTAGATACACACGCACGCACGCACGCACGCACACACACACACACACACACACGCACGCATGCACGCACACACACACACACACACCATACACACACGCATCAACACTGGCACCTGTTACTGTGCACAAGTATAGAGCATCCGACCTCAACAATACATGTGGAGAATGTGGAGCAGTCTAGAAGTGCAGCACATAGAGCAGTCTAGACATGTTGCATGTGGAGCAGTCTAGACATGCATGTGGAGCAGTCTAGACATGTTGCATGTGGAGCAGTCTAGACGTGAAGCAGTCTAGATGTGCAGCAATCTAGATGTGGAGAAGTCTAGCAGGGCAGCAGGTGGAGAAGTCTAGCAGGGCAGCAGGTGGAGAAGTCTAGCAGGGCAGCAGGTGGAGAAGTCTAGCAGGGCAGCAGGTGGAGAAGTCTAGCAGGGCAGCAGGTGGAGAAGTCTAGCAGGGCAGCAGGTGGAGCAGTCTGAAGCTAAACCTTATCATTTCCAACTACAGTAACAGCTCATTAATTTATCTAATAAATGAGGCTTAGCTGCCTTAGTAATAGAATTCAGTTTTATGAAATTAATTTTTGAAGCTAACTAGAGCTTGCTGAACATGCAAAACTCAACTTTGGAATATTGCATGAAATACTTTATTAAATTTCATTGACACAGGACAGTCACAATCATTAGCCAGCCACTTCGCCATATATAACATATCTCGGCCAGCTCAACAAACCCAGAGGGTTTAGCTACTATTACTATATCATTTTAGTTTACTTGGATTTTTCTGACTTGGGGCAGAAGGTCATACACCTCCCCACGGGTGGTGAGGGCAGCATGCCAACCAGCGCCTAATTATGCTGTGGAATTCCCAGCAGCACCTGCCACAGGATCCTCATTCACCAGTTGACTAATTTTAGCAAGTGTGGTGCGCATTATTTTATTATTTTTAATGGTTTCGAAGGCTACGACAACACCATGTCGAAACTACAAGGTGTGAGGTCAAGGCTGGAAGAGTTTAGAAAACAGAGGTCATTCTCAGAAACTATTTTGGATGGTCCTGCTAAAGAGGCTGTCGTGGAGGATACTACGGAGGATTCTGAGAACAGACATCACCGCTTTCAAAGAGAAGCTCAAAATATATCTACGGAAGTAGAAGTAGGTGTTAGCAGAACTAACCAGCATTATGATGGGCCTCACCAAGGGGCAAAGTCGTATTGGGTAATCACTGGATTGAAGAGTTGTTTGTGGTTATTGCTATGGGGATTCTCTGTGGAGGTTGGTTTTGGTATTGTTTACATTGTTCTGTCAGGCTTAGTGTTTATGGTTCTCTCGCTGAGGGGTGGCAAGAAAAGAGCTCCAGGAGTGCCTAGTGCTTATTCTGTCTTCAATAAGAACTTTGAAGTCATTGATGGAACATTCACTGCAGAACAATTTGAAAGAGAACTAAGATATGGACCAAGTTCAGTCAGATAATTCTTTCTACAAGGATGAGGCAGTCATTTTATGTTGTGGCATTTTCAGTTTGTGCCTTTTTTTGTTGGGTTTTGTAATCAATTAATAAATTTATTTAATTAATCTAAAGCAACCTATACACAGAGCGGTATGCCCTGCATTGGTATGCCCTGCATTGGTATGCCCTGCATTGCCTGGGCCAATGTCAGCAAAAACATTATTAAATACACTCAGAACATTATTTCTTGACCTTGCTACACCATAAAAACAAGCTTGAAATGTATCAAGCATAACCAGCTCACATATTTTCTAATTTTTCATATTTTGCAAATTTCCCATATTTTGCTAATTTCCCATATTTTATGAATGTGAGGAAGTGTCACAAGAAAAGAAGGAGGAGGAGGAGGAGGATAAGAAGAAGGGGGGAACAAACAAACTTGAAATATATTAAACACAACCCACTCTGTATTTTTGAGAAGAAAAATTTTTTTTTTTTTTTTTAAGTTTGGGGGTGGGGGGAAGAACTGGAGACCAGGGATTGAACCAGGAGCACTGGAAAATCTGAGAAAGTGTCACAAGAACAACAGCAACAAAGTAACTTTAAGACCCTGTGAGCTCCAGCAGCTCACATGTCAAAATCAAGTGAGAAAAGGAGAAACTCCACCATGACCAGGAGTTGAATGGGACATTAGCACTGGTTTGAAGAAATTTGACAGGAAAAACAGGATTCCCAAGAAAGCATCATTTAGACTCCCAAACTTATTTTTATAGCAAAAAAAAAAAAAAAAAAAATTATTTATTGAAGATACGATTTATTTAGTGCTCTAGGACTTCTTAAAACCAATTGATGTAATGATAGGGTAATGGAGTTGATTCAGATAACTTGGCAGCTAGTAAATAGCCATGTAACAGGTTGCCTTAGAAAGGCCGGAATATTTTGGAAGCACTGTGTAATGCATGCTGAAAGGTAGATTGCCAACCATCATTGGGGGACCTGATTGCCTGTTGCTTTTATAGAAAGTTCAGAAAATTTTGGAGGCGTGATGTCATGATGAACAATCAGATTCACAAGTTTATACTGTTTAAGTGTATGTAGGGGTGAAATGAACAAAGTTAGTTGTTCACTTACCTAACCAGAACTATGGATTACTTCATTTCTATCTGCTGTAGCACATACAGTTTCCACTCACAAGCTTTCTCTTTCAGACTGATAGAAACTGATTTGGAAATCACTTGTATTATTGGAGTGCATTGTAACAATGAAAAAGTAGCAAAAATGAAAAGACATTTTGTAGATGTGATGTACTTACCTTTTATGAAACTGTTTCCGCAGTAATTACTGTCTTTTGAACTCCCTTAGGAAAAATTAATTGTGTGTGATCAAATTACATGTGGTTTTTAAACATCTTTGTGCTTACTCTTGCATTAAAAAAGTTAAGGCCTGTCCACACTACAAACTGGTTCATACCTCTCAGAAACAAGACCAGGTTTCAACCATTCCATTTCGTCCACACTGACACAGCTCATACTTGCCAACCTCAGACTTACAGATATCTGGAGATTTCAAAAAATTCACCCCCCCCCCCCCTCCCCACACACCAAAACAAAAACAAAAAAAAACAACAAAAAAACAACTGGAAATTGGACCAAATATATGGAAATATATGTGCAATCTCCCACTTCCTTCAGAGTCAGAATATCTTCTCTCTCTCTCTCTCTCTCTCTCTCTCCCTTTTTCCTATGTTCAGTTATTTCAAAATTGACTATGCATAGCAAGCCATTCTTGGTTCATATTTGTAAACCATTTCAAAATCAAAGAATAACCTTAGTGATTGTACCAACAATACACAACCACCCATCCACCCAAGAAAATCTGTAAAATGTATTCCATTAACCAAAAACCATAATTCTTACAACAAAAATCCCTTCAAAATGATTTCTCTCTTCCCCCCCCCACCCCATTCAGCTCTCACCTGCCTTCATTGTTGCAGGTGTACCTACCCTTCCTGTCACAACTAGGGATTTTTGTTTAATCTCCAGCTTAAACTAATGGTATAATCCCCAATGAGCAGAATCTCTGTCTGTGGAGTTGTTTTCACTGCCAAACTGCCTAACTAATCAGGCTAAAATTTGGTATGTGATCTCCATATGACTGTCATTAATTACATATAGGAGTAGTTTGGCCAATAGCAACACCCCCTGTAGTTGTTGGTTTTTTGTTTTTTTTTGTTTTTTTTTTCGCTGCTGAGATTCAATCAGTCTGAAATTTGGCTAATGGTTCCCATGTGACTGGGAGTGTTATATCCTTATGTGGGTGTGATTTGGCCATACCCACTGGACATTATGTCTGTGTGTGAGCACGATACTATCTTGCAGTGGATAATTTGAAAGGGGGGGGGGGGGGGGGGGAGAGAGAATTCTATGCTGATCATTTGAATATTTCATTGCTCAGCAGAATATAGCAAGCTAGGTGCTAGCCCCACTCTCCTTCTGCTACTTGTGGATTGACCACCACAATTATTATTAGCTAGTGAAAAATAATTTGTCTCCATAGTTCTGCCATAACTCTTCTTTGTTGTAAGTCATGAAATATTTTTATTGCTTTTTTTTCTTTTGCCATTTAAACATGACTGGAATTTCCGGCTAAAAACCCGCTCACCAATGATTTAATGTTTAGACAATTGCGGGTTAAAAAAATTAATAAAAAATAATAATAATAATAATAAGGAAATGGGGGACCTTAGCTCTGGTTGGAGAAGTTTGACAAGAACAAGATTCCAAAGAAAGTAACATTTAGACTCTGCAAACTTGTTAAAGTTTGCAGGTAAAATGGGGTTATTGTTGTCGAACCTTTATGACAACCACAGGGCCAGACAGACTGCTTAGAAATAGAAGTGTAAAACTAATCATCACATTTTAAACTTGAATTGATAGATTATTACATAAAACATACAAATACAGATTTTTAAAAAATAATTTTTAAAGGACATACCATAAAACAACGATCACCTTGCTTCACACAATGTTACACCAAGTGCTTTAGCTAGTGACGATGTGGCTATGTAGTTGCCTGCAAGATCCTACTTTAATATTGATCCAGCCATTTGTCAAACAATGTAAATCACACAATCAGTTTAAGTTATCACTATGCAACACAACACAGATCAGTCATCAGTCAAGCACTCACGTCTGGTGATCAAGCAACCGTGCTTTTTCAGTTCCTTTAGCTTTTTTAGTTTCTGCATCCAAATTTTTCACCAGTTCCCTTGTGAATGGAAAAAACCACTGAATGATGACAAGCATGGAGGGCAGTATGACACGTGCAGGATCAGCCACTGCATGAGCAATCCACAATACATAGGACTGCTCACGGTGACCTTTTATAGAGACAATTGAATCCAAACGGCTGATGGCCACAATTACAAAAAGAACGTCATATATAAAGGGATACATGACGATAAAGATAACTGCTTTCTTGGCAATAGCAGATCCTTTCTCACACAAGAGTATAATTATCATGAAGCAGACGATGGTGTTCACTACAACAAAGACCGCTAGTGGAACATAATAAATGACCAGAATGTATACTAACCCAGTAGTGATGTTTGTATCATTACACTCATTTCTTGTAGCTTTGATCCAGCACCAACTCCCAGAAAAACCATAATAGTCATCTATGAAAGGAATCCAACAGAAAGTGAAAGGAAAGAAGAAGCACAGTGCAATGCCAATGAGTTCATACAGTGTGAAATCCATGTGTTTTTTAAATTCTCTAGAACTGCCTAAATAGTAGACATACAGCACCATCCAAAGCATACAGAGAGGTCCCATCCAGCTAGAGAGTTGGTCCAGGAAACCAAAGACCCTACAAAAAGGGGTCCAGCCTTCTTTCACCTCGTTATAATCATGTTGATTTTCAATGGGAAAGAGCTCCAGTAGTTGCATGATTACCTGTAACAGATTAGCAATTGTGATGTACAAAAGGATCCTGAAAACCAAAAGACGATAGCTTCTGCAGATAAGGAGAACTATTATCGCAATGATAGTTACCACCACTCCGAAAGAAGACGCTGCTAGTTTTGAAAAGAAAACTATTTCCTGCCTTTCTTTAGATATAGCTGTACAGTTTGAATCATTGGGGAAGGAGGTTCCCAATTCCATGCTTCGAGGAAACCAGCTGGGACACTAATGCTGGGTATGGTCATCACGTGCGAGTGGGTTGGGGGAGGAGCAGGGTCCTAGCATCACAGCTAGAGTAGTGTCGTGTCATCCCTTCCTTGCCATACCCCTTCCTTGCCATACCCCTTCCTTGCCATACCCCTTCCTTGCCATACCCCTTCCTTGCCATATCCCTTCCTTGCCATATCCCTTCCTTGCTTAGTCCTACCTTTTTGCTATACTGCGCAAGCGGGGGAGGGGGAAATCTTGAAACGGCGATAGACTAAAATCGTCTGCCAAATTCCTTCCTACGTGTTTTGAGCGACATATCGTGTAAAGAGCTAGGGCTAGGGCTCGGGTAACATATCGTGTACAGAGCGAGATAGTGTAAAGAGCGAGAAATACCACGAAAGAGGGAAGTGTACCTGGGAAAATGGATTAAGGAATGGGAAGTACAGTGATGGCACTGGGTGAACAAGGAACGAGGAGTAAGGATGCCAAGTGGCATCATTGGTCCATTAATTCCCTTTTGTATACCGTAGTAACTATAGCCATACAAAAAAATTTAAGTTATTTATATAATTTATTGCCAAAAAATATTACTGATACAGTTCAAATAAAGGGTAAAAAAATTAATAAAAAATGATGTTTAACTGATTCCCTCACCAAATATGAGGTTTGGGATTTTTCTTTTAACACTTAATAACCAGATATGCATAGCTATCTGAAACTATGCTCAAGCAATAGATTGTAACAGTAACAGACACTGCACCAACAGGTTAAATAAATGTCAGCCCTGATTTCTGTTTACAATGCTATTTATTCATATAGATAATTTTAATAAAGAAGTGATCTTAAAGTATCTACAGATATGATTAAAAATTCAATAAGAACATCTCAATGCTATTATTATTAATGGAATGCCTCTAACCACCTCGATTGTAAACCTCTATACCTTTATTTTATGAAACACTGTCACAGTGATAATGTCATATCTACCATGTAGTGATTTCATGAATTGCATTGGAAATTTCAACATTTGTTCTATTTGTACTTAAATATTAATAATGCTGGAAATATTGATATTTTATAGGTGAAAGAATGTACTACACCCAACCCACAAAGAACTATCCCAATGAGACAGTAAGCCCCTGGTCCTGTTCTTAAGTGATTAATATCAGATGGTATTGCGTGAGGCCCATGATGTCAATGGTGCTCACCAGGGACAAAAGTGTACCTTAAACACGTCTTACACACGACTATTACTGGACCACTATGGCGAAAAAGGTTGTTAGTTGTGTAAGCACAGTTTCAGTGTGATGATGCTGTTTTGATTAACCTATTTTCTAATTGAAGTTGTAAATATATCAGTGACACTTGATAGAGTTGTAAAAAATTGTTTAGCGTTTGTGTGACTTTTATATCTTCAGATAAGTACTTGTGTTAAGTGCCAAAAGATGCAGATGATCACGATAATCGCACTGAGTTACATCCCATCCAAGTTTCAGCTGGTTACTAAGTTGTTGTGACAAAGTGCACAGGAGAATACTCATAGCTTAACAACTGAGGGAAATGGTGCAAACTGCAGGGATATGTAAAATAGCTGGTTCTGTCTCAGCAAGGCCACAGTCTAGTCACACTGATAATAAATGTCTAGCATGCAGGGACTAATTATGTCCATATAATAGAACTCCAATTGTGTGTGTGTGTGTGTGTGTGTGTGTGTGTGTGTGTGTGTGTGTGTGTGTGTGTGTGTGTGTGAATATGCATTCTATCCTCTTCAGTATCTACGACTGTTGCCTGCAGTCTAACTAGTTGGGTGTATAGTCCTGTACAAGTTGTTTGAAGGTGGTCAACCCACTTGTGAAGGGTTTACCTCCCCAAACAACCTCTTGCACCTGTCGTCTGGAAGAGAAAAAAATCATGCATCACCAGCAAGTAATCTAAAGTATTTATATGACACACCATATTCTGGAATGAGAGGTTTTGAAATGGTGGTCCTCAGTGCCAAAAATGAATTGCTGCCCTGTGTAACCACATTTGTTTTTGAAATCTAAATCACTCAATCATATTGCAAATGGGAAGTATTGGGTATTGACCTCAATTGACAAAGGCCACAGATGTTTGCACTATAACGGATCTTTTTATTAAGTGGGTGTTTGCTCAACCCATAAAGTCAGTCTGCTGGTGATGTTGCAAGTGTTCTACTCAAACTTATCTAGTTATGATCCTCCAAAGAAAAATGATAATGGATCAGATCCATGAATTTATAAACCAGGTACATAGCATAAGTTAATAATACAACTTCTTGTTTCTATCTGTATTCAAGATATATGGTCTGAGCAGTGAAACATAATCGAAGAAGCTGTGGCTTCAATTGCTTACAAGAAGGAATGTCAGTTACTTCTTAATATTTAGATTTTAGTCTCCAAAATTTTCAGCTTGCTTCCCCTTCATAAATATTTATGATAGCATCATTCTGTAATGCAAACTGTAAGCTTCATTTTGCATCTCAGCTCAATGATATTGTTTTTGCTGCCTTTGGAATGAAGTGAATGATATGTTCAGCATACCACCCTGAGAGAAATGGCAAAGATGAGCGGACCAATCAAGCTCTGAAGAGGGCACTGTCC
>OZ017782.1:14853202-15035702 GCA_963969325.1 Lycopodina hypogea | reverse complement strand
TACAGTAGTGTATGGTACAGTATGGTAGAGGAATGGTTACAGGAGACACACTGTCTCATGGACACCTCATTCTGCAGCATGCACAATGAGGTGTAGTGGATGCTGAAAACCAACTAGCAAGTTATCAGACTGCATTGTGGACATTCTCAGAAACTCTAACTAGTGAGCTTGCTAGGTAAGAGATTTTGGGCTAACTATGAAAATTATTTTAAAAAATGGAAGAAAAGGAGCACTAATACTGATATATTGAGAAGAGCATAGAGGCTTGAGAATGGAGTGCTTGTGTGTGAGTGACAGTGACCTCCAGAGCCTCACACTGGAGTGCTTGTGTGTGAGTGACAGCGACCTCCAGAGCCTCACACTGGAGTGCTTGTGTGTGAGTGACAGTGACCTCCAGAGCCTCACACTGGAGAGGAGTGACACTTGATAAGTCTGCTCTCTTTCTCTGCATGTGGGTGGGAGAATTTTCTAAATAGGTCAATCTGTCTTGACAGTGGTGCTACTACTGTACAAGAGTGGTCCCAAATAAAAAAAAGGGTAAAGCATATAAATGGGTAATGGGTAAAGCATGAGAAAAGTCAACTAAAAATTAAACTCAAATACATGCCACGGCAAGACTGAGTATGGCATGAATTTGAATTCACTTTTGGACTAATTTTTCCAAAGGGGATAAGTGGGTAAAGTATGGAAACAAATTATAAAAAAAAAAAAAAAAAAAAAAAAAAAAAAAAAAAAACCAACAAAAAAAATCTAATTCACACTATACTCAAGTCTTATCCCTATATTAGAAGTAATTCATTTAAATTTAGCCATATTTCTCTAACCAAACCTAGCTCTAGCAGTGACAGGGCTATTCTTTAGATATAGCCATATAGCCCTGCCCAACCCTGGCTCTAGCCCTTGGGGTGAATGAATAGTATGCTAGTTCATGTACATAATTGGGCTTAATTAGGCTTAATGAGGCATGGGTATTGAGCAACTTTGCATGATGATCCTTACCACTAGGGACCACCCTAAACTCTATTCGCTTTGACTTTGGCACCAGAAGTGAGAGGTTGTATTACAAACAGGAGGACCAGTATCAGCTAAAAGTGACCACAATTAAATTTTGGGGGGATAAGGTATTCCACCAAACAGCCAAGCACTGAAAAGTCAGATAGCTACAACTTCAAGAAATCTTCCAAGTTCTCCCAAGTTTTTAAAATAATTCTTTGAAGAACCTGGTCAATATTTGGTAAGTTGTAGTGTAGTTGTGTTCCCTTTAGGGATACAATAAGCAACTGGAGATTTGCTATGGTTCTATTGCTGGTCCTTACTATCAGGGCTCATAATAGACAGATCTTTAATATGATGGCTTAATCTTGCAACATGATTAAATACAAAACCTCTGTTATGATAAAAGGATAGCTGTATTATTAATCTAGCAATGAGTCAAGAAAATGACTGCAGCTCCAAGGATTTCAATATCATTCCTAAAAATGAAATTGGAAAATGCTTTGTAGATGAATGAAAAAATATGTATTGTGGAGATGGTCAGTTTGTTTTGTTCGTTGTTTTTTTGGAAAAAAAGAAGAAAGGATGCTTAAACAAAAGCATGATATATCTGATGGATTGTCTGAGGCAACTGGCATATATCAAAAGTGTCTCAGTAACATTCATACAGTTCTTGGCTAATGATTACAAGTTTTTATCATTGATAAAAATGTCACACCACTTCAAGGATTAAAATAAATACAAACTCCTTCAGTATTGAAGGAATACGAAGAGTGGTACATTTATTTTTGAGAAGAGAAAGACAGATGGAATATTTAATGAGTCTGGTTCTGTCTGTGGGAACTTTTTCATATTTTGAGTTCTCCTACAACAAAGGCAGTAAACGATTCATATATATACATGACATTATTGAATAATGTGGAGAAAGTTTTGTAGGCACATGACTATTTTGACAAAGACAGACTAGAAGATATGGTAGATGAAATAATTATTGAAGATGAGAATGCCGACAGACATTTAATTGACATGGCACTACAATTATCACAACAAAGTGAAGGTAACAACAGTACCAAATAAAACTACAAACTCTCAACACAACTTAATAGATACAATAGAAAACATGGACCCTAACTTTCTCAATAGTTCCAATTCCTTATGCCAAAATACTTCCACCATCCACCACAGCAATCTTCAATGCAGTGTACATAATAAATTGCTTAGTATTTCCTGATAATCCACCCTCAATGCAGTAAGAAATGTTACCTGGTAATTCTACGTCATAATACTCGCAACCTTCTCAGCAATTTCAATGCATTGCACACTTTTCCCAAGAAATTCCATGACAATGCTCTCCAACCATCTCAGCAATCTTCAACACAATGGAACTTTCCTCAATAGTTCTATATCACAACCCCCCCCCCCCACCTTCTCTATGTTCCACAGTTGTCTTCAATGTAATCAACATGTTACCTCAGCAGTTTCACATCACAACTAAGCTTCAATCAATGTCATCCCAGCAGTTTTATAGCACAATGCCCCTCCACCTTCCATAGTTCTTTTCAATGCAATGAACAAAATCCTACCCCATAAGTTCAATATGAATGTTTTAATCTGCTATCAGGAGTGCGCAATGCTAGCTCCAACAGAGTTGATGCTTTGTCACAGCTAAAGCTATTAATATTAGCTAAATATTTGCTTTGTGCTTCCCTATCTATTGAATGAACCTGGTTGTACAGCACTAGCAAGAAGCTAATTGTCAGACATCAGTTTTTCTCAGAGTTTCTGCTTCCAGCAAGTAGGCATGGGATGATAGTCCAGCTACATTCCTTTAGTCTGAACAATGCCTGTACTTTCCTTATGAACTGTACAGCTAAATGCTAATTCCTTCTTGCAGAGCTTCAGGAGTAACATAGGAAAAAACACCACTTCAGGCAGAGTTGGATGATATCTGAAATATTGGAAATAAGTAAGTATTGAGACTTTTTATAGCGATTTTTCAAGCGGTAAAGTCAAAGCAAACGGACTTTAGTACTGTATTGCCCTGAAGGGTATGCTAGCCCATGCTTAATTGGGCGTTAGCAGCGCTGGGGTTTGTTGGCTGTGATGACCCAGTGCCCCTACCACTATTATAAAATTCACAGTAATAAGTGAAGATTTCAGTCCGTGAAAGGACCGGAGGAATAATTCAGATGTTGAAACTTGTGGCAGTGAAGGAATGCACACAAAGCGTACCCATAGCAATATACCTGCTACTGAAAGATTGCAGTCTCCAACATGCTCAGTTAAAATAGTCCCATACTTGGTTAGCTTCTGCACTAACCTAGCGTACAGCTCGGCATCACTCCTACCTCCCCGGATGCTCCCAGCAAAATATATTAGTCTGGCCATTCTAGCTTGATCAGATGTGCAGCACTCATGGAAAGCGCGGGAGAAACAAACTTTTAACGACCCCATTCCAGGTCGAGGTTGTGCCCTGTGTTAGTTTCACGTTAAGGACAGTGTGGCATCGTTCAGTTATTGATGAGTACCAAGAAGCGTGGAGGGAGGTCTACAGGCTCCAGGGCAACTCAAGGAACGCCTAGGAGGAGCCAGAGGAACACCCCAACTAGGACTGTCTCAACTCCTATTGCTACCTCCAGGTATTACATTAGCAATTCATTATTTTTTAATATTTATTTTTTGGCCTAAGGGAAGGGACACAAATTTTTCAAAATCTCCGTAGTACACTTTTAAATGGAGGAGGGTATAGTCTGTGTGTCAGCACACCCACACAGGGTGGATGGGGTTTATGCACAGGTAAAGGATGACAAATAGATTGTGGGAGAATATGTTAAGCGTTGGTAATGGTCAATTCTGTTAAAGATTGTTGTCATAGAAATAGAGTAATAACCACACCCACCCTGTGTGCAGGGGTGGAGCTAGGAAATTATTATTACTGAGGCAGAGGTAGTCTTGCATAGTCAACCCTTTACCAATCTCTACACTGGGAAAGAGTCTGGCCCACTCGCACTGACAAGTGATCTCATGAGCAAATCATAAAACTCATCAAATTTGCACCTGCCCAGTTCTTATTTTAAGCACCAAGTTATTTTTACTCGTCAATTTAAGTTCTCTTTTTGTCTTTTTGTTGTGTTTTCTTAATTGACTCAGATTTAAAATACCTAATCATAATTTTTATGCTTGTATTTTTACATCCATCCTTCTGTCTGTCCGTGTACACGCACGCACACACACACTCACACACACACACACACACACACACACACACACACACACACACACACACACACACACACACACACACACACACACTGAAAGTAAACCTTTAGCTAACATGGCATGAAAAAAAGGAGAGAGAAAAGAAAAAGAATTATGAAAAGAAGAGGGAAAAGGAAGCAAAAAAGAGGTCTGACCCGACATTGAACTCTGAAGCTTGAAAGCATAGGCACTATTTTTGTTGTATTTTTTTTTTTATTGCATGAGACACCCACACACTCACCCCCCCCCCATTCCCGTAATTAATCACTGATGTGGGTTCATGGATATAACTACCAAGGTCCAGGTGTTTTCAGATGTTCCATTTTTGGTATTTTTAGCCTTAAAACACTAAGAGGAAGAGGTGTGGCCAGGTGGGACCCACCCCATGTTACTCCCAGAGTCAAGTTGTGTATGCATACCAAGTTTTAGGTCTGTTGCTCCTTAGTTTATCTGGCAAAGTATCTTTTATTTGGCTTCTTTTTTTTTAATACACAAAGGGGTGTGGCCATAGAGACATACTTTAAATGTTACCCTGGTCCCACTGATTCTAAATATATATGGGTTCTTAGGTCTAACTTCAACTATTATAGGGTAAATCGAGGATACACTGACAGACAGACAGGCAGGCAGGCAGACCAACTAGTCCCACTTTATAATATATATGTCCTTGTATCACGACCAAATGGCTGAGTGTATTTTGATACAAGTTTGCAGGCATGATTCTTGAGTCCCTGGCTAGGTTTTCACCGCAAGAATTGTTGAAGTGTTTATAACCTGATTAGATTACAACATTGCATGACACACTTTATTACCAAAGGTACCCTGCGTTGCCCAGGACAACATACATAACATGCATACATGTGTACTCCGCCATCTTGTGTCTATTAGAGTTGAGGATGTGTTGGAGGAGGGAGATGGCTACGTCATCAAGGCCACCAACTACCCGGTACCCGTCCAAGTGCAGGAAACATTGAGGACAGATGCGGCAGGCATGCCCACACACACACACACACACACACACACACACACACACACACACACACACACACACACACACACACACACACACACCACAGATAGTGCAAGCATGTGTCAGGATGAAGTCTTAACAGCTGTTTTGTTGTTGTGGGAGTGTTCAAGGAGATGCATCTTGGTGGAATGATCTTGTGGTTTGTTCTGTTGTGTCATGTGCAGTAGCTCGTGTGCGGCTGGCGGACTGTGGCTGGGCTCTGCTGGTGGCGGGCACAAAGTTGCTGATGTGGAGATATTCCAGCAGTCAACTATCAGTGAGTGGCTGTCTCTCTATAAGCATGCATGCTCCTTATGTGTGACTATGTATACTAGCAGAGTGCCCAAGTAATACCTCCCCAATGCTAAGGGTGGCCCCATGCCAAGGGTGGACCCATGCCAAAGGTGGAAGAGTTTATTGGTAGATTAGGTGGAGTTGAGTTCATAGCCATGCTGGATCTGGCCACATTGGGTCCCCTATCTGGCCATTGCAGCAACAAAAGGGAAGGGAAAAGGTGTGTGGGGAAGGAGGAAAAAAAAAAGTCTCCATTGTCCTCTTTAACCTCATCTATTGCAGTGGAAAATGAAGGAGCAAAAGAGGGGAGGGGGGGGATAAAAGGTGGGGAGGGGGGGGATAAAAGGTGGGGAGGGGGGAGATGAGAAAAAAGAAATAAAGAAGGAGGGGGAAAGAATAAAAATAGTAAAATAATGTTCATAAAAAATAACAGACACGCACAAATAAAAAATGATGGATAGATAGGTAAATACTGTAATTCTAACTTTCATTAATTTGTTACCATCCACCCCTTGTGTCCTGCCACATGTCATCCCAACCGGCCCTGAGGGTTTGAGAATCCTGCAACTCAGACAGAAGTAGCCTCCACAATGATAACAGTACATAGTTTAATAATAATTTGTTTGATTTATACGGGAATTTGTTTGTTTTGATTAGCTAAATTCAATGTTTTGACCCTAACACTGAATGATCTGACCTCATACTCACTGGCATAAGCTGATCAGGAGTGAGATAAATGCAGCTGGGATTGATTGAGGTGAATTATTCAGGTGTATAGTGGTGCATGGATCAGTGGAAGTGGCTTGACTGCACGCTGGAAGGTCGGAAGAGAAGTAGATATTCTGGAGGGAACTTGGTTATATTACACCAACAAAATATGTAGATTTCAGATAGCAGTAAATATTTTTGCACACCCTCTACCAGCATAACATTAATGCCTATATGTGACTGCCTATAGTACATGGCAGTAGTTGTATTTGAGTACTGTATGGTAAGTCACATAACTAGAAGTTCCCAGGTAGCATTTGAGGATCAAATCTTAGTTACCCAGGTGAGCTAGAAATACATAACCACAACAATGTGTGACCATAGAAAAATGTGTGATTAGTCTTACAAATGTTTCCTGCATGCAACACCATGCAATTATTTGTCTCTAGAACCTCCCCCCTCAATATAGTCCTGGGTCCCTCCCCCTCAATATAGTCCTGGGTCCCTCCCCCTCAATATAGTCCTGGGTCCCCCTCCCCCTCAATATAGTCCTGGGTCCCTCTCCCTCAATATAGTCCTGGGTCCCTCCCCTTCAATATAGTCCTGGGTCCCTCCCCCTCAATATAGTCCTGGGTCCCCCCCCCCCCCTCAATATAGGCCTGAGTTCCTCCCCCTCAATATAGTCCTGGATCCCTCCCCCTCAATATAGTCCTGGGTCCCTCCCCCTCAATATAGTCCTGAGTCCCTCCCCCTCAATATAGTCCTGAGTCCCTCCCCCTCAATATAGTCCTGAGTCCCTCCCCCTCAATATAGTCCTGAGTCCCTCCCCCTCAATATAGTCCTGAGTCCCTCCCCCTCAATATAGTCCTGAGTCCCTCCCCCTCAATATAGTCCTGAGTCCCTCCCCCTAAATATAGTCCTGAGTCCCTCCCCCTCAATATAGTCCTGAATCCCTCCCCCTCAATATAGTCCTGGGTCCCTCCCCCTCAATATAGTCCTGGGTCCCCTCCCTCATGGGTCCATCCCTGCAATAACAATAGTATAACTGATAAATATTCCAATAAGCTCAGTGAAGAGAGAAAATTTGGGGGAATATCTTCACCAGCTAAGCTTAAACCCTCTCACCTTGACACATGACTCCTGGGCAAGCAGTCACATCTTCACTCTGGGATTAATTAACATGGACTGGGTCCCATTAGACCACACCTCAACCTGTGGGGGTGCCATGTGTATTCTTCTTGTTTGCATAACCTGTTGCTTTTAGTGCAAGCGAAGCTGCAATGGGCCTCTTATTATTGTCATTGTTTTATCGCTTTTTTTAATTAGTTAATTTATTATAACGTGTGTGTCTGTCTGTCTGCTCTGACTTATAGAGCAAGTGTCACTCCATCACTCTGCCCGCCTCCAGGATGGGCTGGAATGTGAACCTGCTGACCTTCACTTCAAGCACGTCTGACTCAAGGTAACTCTGTATAACACCACAAATAAATCGCTACTTGTATTTATGTGTGTGTGCAGTATCACAAGCACTCATGCAGAGTAGCACTGTACCTGCTGTGTAGGGTCCTGCATGTGTGACCTGCTGTGTGAGGTCCTGCATGTGTGACCTGCTGTGTGAGGTCCTGCATGTGTGACCTGCTGTGTGAGGTCCTGCATGTGTGACCTGCTGTGTGAGGTCCTGCATGTGTGACCTGCTGTGTGAGGTCCTGCATGTGTGACCTGCTGTGTGAGGTCCTGCATGTGTGACCTGCTGTGTGAGGTCCTGCATGTGTGACCTGCTGTGTGAGGTCCTGCATGTGTGACCTGCTGTGTGAGGTCCTGTATGTGTGACCTGCTGTGTGAGGTCCTGCATGTGTGACCTGCTGTGTGAGGTCCTGCATGTGTGACCTGCTGTGTGAGGTCTTGCATGTGCGACCTGATGTGTGAGGTCCTGCATGTGTGACCTGCAGGTCATGCCTTGCCCTTGTGTGCCTGACAATGACTCTGAGTGGCATGAGAAGTGACTCTTCAGTTTGCCTGTTGTCTTGTGTAGAGTGTCTCTGATGGCGTGCTCCGGTGAGGGGGACGTGTACTGGTGGTGTGACGTGTTGCAGGGGCCGAGTGTGACTCTCCAGGGGTCTGTGGAGGTGGGGGGCGAGGGCTGTGTGTTCTCTGTCTGCCATCTGCAGGGCATGCCCTCTCCTGACGACTGTTTAGTGACTTCTTCACTGGCCAACATGTGGATCATCAGCCACCATTCCCCTGAGGTCAGTGTACCCACCACACACTAGATCCTTGCCCCCCTGAGGTCACTGCACCCACCACACACTAGGTCCCTGCCCCCCTGAGGTCAGTGCACCCACCACACACTAGGTCCCTGTCCCCTGAGGTCAGTGCACCCACCACATACTAGGTCCCTGTCCCCTGGGGTCAGTGCACCCACCACATACTAGGTCCCTGTCCCCTGAGGTCAGTGCACCCACCACACACTAGGTCCCTACCCCCTGAGGTCAGGCACATGGTGCAAGCCCTGCTGGTGTAGGACCACCTCAACTGAATGTCTCCCTCATTAGAGAAACACTCCAGGAGTAGTAGCCAACCAGTATGGAGGCCATGGGGAGCACTCTAAGTTCAGACACCTCCCTCACCTCCCTCACCTCCCTCACCTCCCTCACCTCCCTCACCTCCCTCACCTCCCTCACCTCCCTCACCTCCCTCACCTCCCTCACCTCCCTCACTATAGCCATCTCTCTCTCTCTCATGTTGTTGTTGCAGCCGGTCCTCTCTGTCCAGCCCCTGGCTGCGCCTCAGGGTGTGTTGTCCGGCCTGGGGCGGCGTGTGACCTCCATGCTGTTTGGCTCCCACACAGCAGAAGTGGAGGAGACCAGGAGGACGTTGATCCACCGGACCAACAAGGGAGACATGCTGGCCCTGCTGCTCACCAGGACCAGCCTGCAGAGGTGGAGCTTGTCCACAGGCTCTGACCAGGTCTGCCAACTGATATATACATACATAGCACAAGTTGTGGAGATTTAATTTGTAGCAGCTGCTTTCAACAAAATGCACCTCCCCAGTCATCATACTGATGCTATTTAACCTCCACTGTGGGGGAGGGATGGTTTGGTGTGAGAGTGTAGGTGGGGACACACACACACACACACACACACACACACACACACACACACACACACACACACACACACACACACACACACACACACACAATGTTTAACAAATGTGTTAGTTACTCTTTGTTTTGGTGAAGGGTTGGCTCTGAAAGTAGCCTCAACAGATTATGCTTCTTTCTTCATCTCTAGGTTGAGACTCCTCACCTAACAAGTCACTTGTCATCTGTTGTGGCATATTTCTGCATCAAGTTAAACCTTTTCCTAATGTATTGTCGGGGTACATAGTAGCCACATATGCAGAAACTCTATAGGACTTGTAATCTGTATCACTGTTGATTGGGGGGGGGGGGGGGGGGGACAATGGAAGTGGAGGGAAATGCTAGTGAGGATAGTTCCACAGCATGTCAGAGCATCCACTGCAACCTAGAGACAGCATGTCCATCCCAATGCAAGGACTCACGAGTACCTCCATGGATATACCTCCATGAAACTAGGATAGAATTCTCCCCCCCCCCCCCCCCCCCAACCTCATCAATACCCCTCCCCTCCTCCACTAGTCAACCTTATATGGTCCCTCCCCTTAATTTCATACACTTGAAGGCATGCACCTGAAAGTTATTGAGATATCATGGTGTGGATGTGGTTTATTATTGTCAAGGGCCTGCATGCGTGGTCCTGGCCTGCATGTGTGGTCCTGCCCTGCATGTGGACTCTCACTGCAGCCACTGCTTCCTCCACACATGCTGCACCATGTGCCTGTACATACATACATACATACATACATACATACATACATACATACATACATACATACATACATACATACATACATACATACATACATACATACATACATACATACATATACATACATACATATGCATAGTTGTTGTTGATGCTGTTGTTGTTGTTGTTCTCCATTGTCTGTGTGTGTGTGTGTGTGTGGCAGCCAATGATCAATGCTGACCTGCAAGAGCAGCTGAAGGAGGAGGTGATGGTGTGTGGGTGGGTGGACCCGTCCAGCCACTGCAGTGTGCACCTCCTGGACGTACAGGTAGCCATGGGCTGTGTGGCTGTGCTATTCTCTGCTGCCCAAGGCTCCTCTGCAGAACTTGGGCTAGGTGAGGAGTGCAGAGGTCAAGTTGGTGGGGAGTGCAGTCAGCTGGGATGGAGCTGCATGTTTGTCTCACTAAACAGCTGCTGTAGAGAGAGAAGGAGGGAGCAGCTCTCCAGAGCAGTTTGGTCAGATTGCCCCTTCGGACAGCTGCTGTGGTACCTGTCCACAACAGCTGTTCAATGGGAGGAACATGTGGCACCATCCTAGCTAACTGTCACATACTACTGCAGTGTAGTGGGTTTACATGTTCGTGTGTGGGGGTGTGGTTACTGCCAGCAGACTTACAGGTATATTAACATGTTGTCTCTGTTTCCCCAGCTGTGTTTCCATTCTACTCCAGCTACTCTCCTTCAGACCTCAAGAGACTCATTCGGCTCCATCATTCTGTGCCTGTAAGTGTCACCTTAGTCAACATGGCAGGACCACATGCTAGTGATAGTGTCTCCAGAGGCCATGTAGCTTACCACCCCGAGAATTTCTCCATTGGTCCTCAACTAATGTAGTCAGACTTGAGTCAGAGATGGTGACGTGATAGCTGTGGAAACATCATGTTCAATAATTCCTGGCCCATTAAAGCAACACCAGGGAGTGTGTTCAACAAACCTGAGCAACGCCAGGGAGTGTGTGCAACAAACTTGAGCAATGCCAGGGAGTTCGTGCAACAAACCTGAGCAACACCAGGGAGTTCGTGCAACAAACCTGAGCAACGCCAGGGAGTGTGTTCAACAAACCTGAGCAACACCAGAGAGTGTGTTCAACAAACCTGAGCAACACCAGAGAGTGTGTTCAACAAACTCTGTGCGTTGATGTACTGTCTGTGGTCGTGTAGGATGGAGGGGAGTCTGCGTACACTGGTCTTGCTCTCCTTGCTGCTGAAAGATTGCCAACTGTCATTATGATCTGCAAGAGTGGCATTGTTCTGACAAATGGTGAGTGTGGTGTCAGTCAGTGTGTCAGTCAGTGTGTCAGTGCACTTGCTGTAGAGTGCAGATACCTCTCCCTGCTAATACACAATATTTTTATAGCTTGTGGGTGTGGCTTGAACTCTAGAAAACTTGCTGTGCATGCATGTTATGGTGTACCACATCTTGCTGATGTCAGCACTATAGTGTGGCTCCCTCCATCTTGTTCTCTGTGGCCATTCAGTGTTGGACGAAAAGTTTGAGACTCAACTCGTTCCTTTCTCCGTGTCCAACATAATTGTGGGTGAGGGTCATCTCCCTGAGCAGTTGCTGGTTTTTACACGAGGTCACGGGGTCATTTCCATAGCACAGACCACTCCCTCCAAAACCAGAGCTGGCAGGAGAAAGGCTGCATCATCAAAGTATGTCAACATTACGCTACTCTACAGTGCTGTATGTTGCATTCCTGTGGGTTTGTGGAGTCACTGATTTAGCATGATGTGGATTGCTATATTGCAGACTAAAAGAGGGAAGATCATTCTCTCTGGACACTAGTCTACCCGCCATGCCTGTCTCTCTGGTGACAGATGGAGCAGCTGCTGATGCTGTGGTGCTGCTGAAGTCAGCATTCTTCTCGTTCCTGGAGGGCGATATGGTGGGTACTGGGTAGGGGTGGAGGGTCATGTGCTGCTCCAGTGGTTGCTCCTAGTTGGTACAAGGTTCCCAGAACCACTTAGTGGAGTTCTACTCACTGTCCCACAGAGAGTTGTTATTGTGAACTACTACATGTGAATAATGTGGAGTGCTGTGGAGTGCTGCCCCAGACATACATGTCCTCTGTGTGTTGTTGTGGTTCTCCTGGCATCTAGCAATACACAATGTACATGTCTTATTTTAATGAACAGGTGATGTTCATGTACATTTCCATCACAGTGACGTGACACTAATTGAATCCTACATGAAGGTTATGTTGTTTGTTGTGTCTTCTCCTGTGCAGGCCAAGGCTGTGTCTGTCTGTGAGGAGGAGTTCCTGCCTTCCTTCTTCTCCAGTGGAGGTGTGGTCAACACAGTGGGGGACCAGGCCGTGCTGCAGCTGAGTCAGCTCATCCTGGATGACCCTCCTCCCTCGCTCGACACCATGGATGGCCCCGCCCCCAGTGGCACAGGTGGTGGCCACGCCTCCTCCTCCATGATCCTCATCTACCGGCTGCAGCAGAAGGTGGAAGCTCACTGCAAGTACCTGCACTTCTTGCTGGAGGTCGAACTCCTGCACAAGCTGACCAGTGTGCAGGGCCACACTGGTGTCATGGCAACCGTGCTGGTGTTGCGTGAGCATGCTGAGTTGCTGCAGTGTGCCCTGACACTCAGGAAGCTCCATGACCAGTACGTGCCTATGTCAGTCTGTGGGGCAGTATGTTTGCACGGCTTGAGGCAATGTGTCAGTCTAGATGTAGAGTGTCTGCACAGTGCATTGTCAGGAACACTTCCACCATGTGGGTTTGTATGTATGTATGCATGTATGTATGTATGTATGTACTGTGTATGTATACATTGATTGTTCCAGTGCTGGGGACAGGGCAGGGATCACACACCTGTTGCTATGGTGACTCCTATGATGTTATATACTTGTGTGTGCATGTGTGTAGATTTGTAGACGGTGTGGTGCACCTGGTGGTGCAGGGGCGCTCACGACCACCGACTATGTCTCGTAATGACTTGTTCTACACCAAGGTGTCCTCCTTCAAGGAGTTCTTCCCTGCTCTCCTCCAGCACCAGAAGGCAGCCATGGCATCCATGGAGAAACCACAAGAGAAGTTAGTAGAGTATGTGTCGAGTGAATGTAGTGCTCCTGTTTGTGGTCATGTCATGCCTACCACTGTACCCCTGAAGGTTGTTGCCATTTGGGCAGGGGCCCTTGTTCATCCCTAGCTCTGCCCCCATGCATGCAGGCATTGGGGAGGCCTCCCTATCTTGTGGGTCTCTCTGTCTGTGCACTTGTGGGTTCAGTTTTCTCTCATTTTCTTCTTTTTTTATCCCTTCAATCTGATAGACTCTGAAAGATTATTATAAAGCTTTTGTCTCTCCTATTATTTCCATGGGTCATTGTGTAGTGGTGGGTGGCCTGCTGGATCTCTTCACATGGGGAGGGTAGTCTCTCTGTAATGGTTGTCACTCTCTTTGTCATCTGTGTCCATGGCTGTCTAGGGTGCACATGCTCTTGTGTGGGTCCACCTTGCTGGACTCGCTGCTGAGGGATGTGCTCTACTACCGCCAGTCCCAGGCCAGTTTCTATGGCGACTATTATGGTGTGGGTCATGGTGACTGCCCATCCTGGACTGCTTCTGAAGAGAAGTCTGGTGTGAGGAGAACTATCACAGAGCAGGTCAGTGCGCGCGCGCACACACACACACACACACACACACACACACACACACACACAATGTGTAAAAAAAAAGGATCAAACTATGATGTTTCCATTAGCATTCCCTACCTGGTCCTGCTGCTCTGTTGTGTGTGTGTTGGTGTTGGATAGTACAGCATGTTGTGTGTTCTGTTAAACCTAGTTGGAGATTAACAGCTAGTAGAATCATATTGACTGTTTGTGTGTGTTTGTTCTTGTTTGTTTGTTTACTCTCTAGTTGGATATGGTGCTGGACATTGGCATCCCTGCAGCTCACGACCAAGTACAGTCATTACAATACTAGTACAATACAGGCAATACCTTGCAGTACTTCATTATTGTACAGTTAGAATGTATTCAATGTGTTCTGGTCCTGGTGGAATGTTAGCATTGATGGAATGTGTCTAGACACAATGTGTGGAGGTGATGTCTAGACACAATGTAGTCCTAGCCCTAGACACAATATCTGAAAGTGATGTCTAGACACAATGTCTGGAGGTAATGTCTAGACACAATGTCTGGAGGTGATGTCTAGACACAATGTCTGGAGGTGATGTCTGGACACAATGTCTGGAGGTGATGTCTAGACACAATGTCTGGAGGTGATGTCTAGACACAATGTCTGGAGGTGATGTCTAGACATAATGTCTGGATGTGATGTCTCTAGGAGTGAGAGAGTAAATCAGTGTGGTTTTGGCAGAAGTCAATTATATCTCAAAACTTCATGCATGTGGTCATTAGTGACATGTCCCCATGGAAAAGCCGCCAAGGTCAATGTAGACAGAGAGAGGGGGAGATGCAGCATGGTGTGCACATGCAATGTCCCTGGTGGTGTCCGTATGTACGCAGTGTGGGATATGAAGTGTTCCCCACTGTATTCCATGTCTTCTTGTCCTCTGTTGTCCCGACAACCTTATTTAGTCGCATGATCTTCAATTTGCTGTTTTGTGTTGGTATCAGTTGTTGTGGTTATTGTGGTCTCGTGCACTGTAGGCCCTTCACTCTCTGTGGAATAATGCCACTGGCCTGATGGACGTTCTCTTTGACAGCTACAAGACACTCATAGACCGTCTACAGTGAGTGAATGTGCAGTGGCAGTGTGTGTGGGACACCACTGCAGGAGTAGCAACAGCCCTGCTGGAATACACACGTGCACGCATGCGCACACACTCTCTCTCTCTTTCACACACACACACACACACACACACACACACACACACACACACACACACACACACACACACACACACACACACACACAGAGAGAGAGAGAGAGAGAAAGAGAGAGAGAGAGAGAGAGAAAGAGAGAGAGAGAGAAAGAGAGAGAGAGAGAGAGATAGCCACAATCTTGTTATCTTACCATATCCTCCCAGGTCTGAGGACAGGATTGTTAAAGAAAGAGGTGATTTTGATGGCCAAAGGAAGAAATATTTGACATTTTTATGTAAGTAGGTACATGTCCATATGTTTATGTATAGTAGACTACACTATACCTGGAGGACCCTTGTGGTGTGCTATGTTGTGGTATGCTATGTTGCGATGCATTATCTTATTCCTGCCCTTGGTTCTGCTGCAGTGAAGCACGGTCAACTGCACGCAGCCTCTGATCTGGCTGAGCGCTATCATGACTTCAGAGTGTTGGTCACTCTCTGCCAGGAGAGTGGCAATACTTCCAGGCTGAAGGAATACATCACCAACTACTCCGAACAGGTCAGTGCAGCTGCTGGGGCTAGAGTTACAACATACATCAGGTTGTGAGGTTGAACGGTAACTTGTTTGTTTGTTTTTGTTTTTGGAATGGGGGGGGGGGGGGGTTTGTTTGCTTTCTTGTGTGTGTGTTTTTTGTAGTTGGTTTTGGTTTGTTTTTGGTCTTTTTTGGCTGAAGGAGGCAAACTTGTATATGTATGCGTGTATAAGCATATATTTGCATTTATGCTAGTAATTTTGTGTGTGTATGCAAGTATTTGTGTGTGTATGCACAAGTATTTGTGTAGGTCTGTGTGTGTCCTCTTATTGAAGTGGTCTTGCTGTGTGTGGCAGAGGTTTGCAGACTTCCTATTCAAGATGTGTCTGGACAAGGGAAACCTGCAGCAGTTATTATCCTTCTCTGCAGACTTCCCAGCAGAGCTGGGCCAGTTCCTCACCACCCACCCTCACTTGTCATGGCTGCACCATCTGGCCACACAGGATTACAACACTGTGAGCACCTCTCACTGTTGTGTCTTCACCTCACTCCTCTTCCATCACTTGTGCTCTTTGTGGTTGCTACTCAAGTGTGTGCGTGTGCTGGTAGATGTTAAGAGTATGTTAGTGGGTGTGCTCATGTGCAAACTGTTGTAGCCAACCCTCTCAGAGTTAGCACAATTACTTTGTGGCAGTTGCCTGGACTACATGTACCAGCACTTGCTGTTATCTCGAGCTGTGCCAATGTCCACCGGTCAGGCTGGAGACTTACCCGCTCACCCAGCTGTCCACCCATCCACCCCCTCACCCAGCTGTCCACCCATCCACCCCCTCACCCAGCTGTCCACCCATCCACCCCCTCACCCAGCTGTCCACCCATCCACCCCCTCACCCAGCTGTCCACCCATCCACCCCCTCACCCAGCTGTCCACCCATTCACCCCCTCACCCAGCTGTCCACCCATCCACCCCCTCACCCAGCTGTCCACCCATCCACCCCCTCACCCAGCTGTCCACCCATCCACCCCCTCACCCAGCTGTTCACCCATCCACTGTATGACTCATTCTCTGCAATTGTTGCTGCACTGGCTTCTCTTTGTAGTGCATGTGGCACCCATGTGACCCTCATGTGATCACTGTGTCATCACTATAGGCACACAAGATTCTGAGGCAGCTTGCAGACCAAGAAACAAAGCTTGTCAGGAGGAAGAAGGTATGTATCTTTGATGAGGCAATCATGCTAATGCTGTCTTGCATTACAGACGGCCTTCCCATGTCTCCATTCCTGGGCCACAATGCCACACATGTAGATAGACTATAGCTCTCTACGCCAGCAAAATTCAGTATCTTAACTTAATATATTGAATGGAGTGATTTCTGTTTCTCTGTCACATCATTTGATTGAGAGTTTCTCACTGTTGTAATGTGTTGGGAGCTATTAGAGTGTGTGTATGAGTGTGCGTGTATTTGGGGGAGGTGGGGGTCATGATGACTTGTGCTGCAATGGTGAGTGTGTGTGTGTTTTGGTGTTGTGCTTGCAGACTTTGCTGAGCTTGAGTAAGCTCTCCCTGCTGGCAACCTCTGACCCCACAGGGTCTGGTGGTGGTGATGGTGAGAGTGTGGAGCACCTCAACTCTCTCCTCCACCACATACGAGTGCAGGAGGACATCCCCAAGGACGTAGTGAGTACCGCTGATATGGACTCTGACCTCATGCCACCACTGTCTCCTCAGGAAATAGTGGAGGTGAGTGTGTGCACTGTCGTGGCTATGGGTGTGATCTGTACTGCAAGGGTCATAGGTCATGGTGCTCAGTAGAATAGTCTAGCAGCTCGTCCACAAGGAGTGAGGACTCTGTCTCAGTGTGTCTTGTCTCTTGTGGGAGTGCTCTCTTGGACCACATGTCTTACTGTCTGTGTCCATCCTTGTTGCAACTCTTTCACAAGGTCAGGGTCAGTGGCCTCCACTCTGTAAGATTAGTTGCTGTGGTCTGCCAAGTGACCACATGCAGAGCTAGCTGCCTCTAGCACTATATCATTGTTGTTCATCTCTGGATGCCATAGTAGTGTTGTTCCTCTCTGGTTGCCATGGTAGTGTTGTTCCTTTGGTAGATTATAGATTTCCAATATGTCAACTTTAAGTGTCTGGGTGAGCGAGCTGGCTAATGCATGCACAGAGGAGACACCAGGCAGAGATGGTGTGAGGCATTGGTGCTGATAGGACAGGACAGTTGCTGGGATATGTTCTGGAGTCAACAAATGTGGAGTGAGCTCAAGATGTTAGGCTAATTCCTGGAAAGGGGGTGGGGGGGGGGAGGGTACCCCAAACCATGCCCCCTTGGTTGGGATGATGTAGGCAAGTCCCACCACATTCCCTCTGAAGCCTCTGGAGTGCAGCTGCTCCTGACTTGCTAGCACAGTCAGACTGAAAGCTAGTCCAGCTCTTCCTTCAGTGACTGATACTTTCTAATTTCATTGTCTGTGGTTAGGCCCAGCGCCCACACACACACACACACACACACACACACACACACACACACACACACACACACACACACACACACACACACACACACACCTCCAGTAGCACTCCAGCTAGGCCACCTCAGAGTGCTGGAGTTGTGTGATGACATTCTTGCTAGTCTTCTGTTGCTCTCTGAGCATGTTGAGGTCACTAAGGTGTGGCCTTGTATGGCACAGACAGAGTTAGGCTGGCCTGGATTGTGTATTCACTTGTTTCTTGCTGTTTGTTTGTTGTATGGGCAGCTGTATCTTGGGGAGCACAACCCAAGCAGTGATGAAGAGCAGTTTCTACAGGTGCTGGATTATATCCGCTTCTGCTCCAAGGTACATACATATGTGGGTATATCCATAGGTACATATATATGTGGGTACATAGATACATATGTGGGTATGTATGTGGATACATCTATAGGTACATGTGGGTATGTATATGGGTATATCATATGTGTGTGGATGCATATATGGGAGATGTATGCAAGGGAAAGAGAAGCATTGTACTTTAAAGTGCGGCCATGTTTAGATTGACCTGTGAAACTATGAAAAACAAAACTGTTCCCTTGTAGGGTACAAGTTTGGTGATCCTTTACCAATTATAATCAGCTGCACAATTGGGATTCATTCTTCCTGGTAAGCCACTGCACATGGTCCACAGGAAGTGTTGAACTGGACCGCACCTTTATCTCCCTCTGCAGCCCTGAGCTAAACCAAACCACTATGGAGGGGGGGGGCATTAATTACTAATGCATTGAACATAGCTCTAGTTTAGTTTTGTACTCCCAAAAATTCCCTGATAGTAACCTGATAGCCGACTGCCTGCACGACTTCCTGTCATGAGTGCACTCTGCACCTGTCCCACTGGACACAGTCCACCACCTCCACCCCCTCCAGAGGGAGGAGTTGTGGAGGCTTTGAAGGTAGACCTCCCAACTGCCAAGATATGTGATCCTACAGGACACGTGGTGTCATGCACTCATGGACAGTCCAGCAGCAATCAGAGGCCGTGAGGGGCCACAACATGCATGCATGCATGCAGGCCAGGTGGTGCACATGTGGTCCCTGGGGCATCAGCTCCACTAGTCCCGGGGAGAGGGAGGGCAGCACCAGTCTACTCCGTTTGTATCATGATATGACTGATGGATGTGCCATTGATAATAGCAGTGTGTATATATATATATATATATATATATATATATATATATATATATATATTGTAGTGTATTAGAGTATATAGCATTGATGGTTATGTTAGTTGCTGTATACTTGTGGCTCTCTCTCTAGGGTGGAGGGAGGAGAGGGGGTGTAGGGGTGGAAGCCTTCCTCCACCTCATGAGGTTCCCTGTGGGAGTGAGTGAGTGTAGCTGCAGGACATCATGTCCTCTCTCTCTCTCTCTTCCCCTGCATTGCTCCACTATAGCACTAGTTGGAACATACCAATGACAACCCCTTACCATCCATTGCCAATGACAAAACCCTTACCATCCATTACCAGTTTCATTTAAGTGAATTGAGAAACTAAAATGTCATGGATGTTTAATTAATAGTTCTGAATCTTCTTAACTAAATTATTGTGAGAGGACCTATAGTGTGCCAGGTACACAGGTGTAGATACGCAGGTGTAGATACGCAGGTGTAGATACGCAGGTGTAGATACTCAGGTGTAGGAGGAAAAGATGGTGGATAAGCAGATGAGTCAGTAGATAGACAAGTAATAGGTGGACAGACAGATAGGTAAATATATGTATGAATGGATGGGTAGATAGATAATGGGATTGATTGATAGGCAAATATGAAATGGATTGATGATAGTGGATAGATAGATAGGTAGATGAATACATAGATGAATACATACATAGGTAGATGGACAGACAGATGTGGATATTTAGACAAATAGATCGATAAAAAATTTTTTTTTTAATTCTTAAAGGGAGGCTGTCACTATATTGGTAGAAGATTCCAGGCAGGCAATCTTGTTGCTCTGTTGTCTATTAGCTAGTGGACTCCCTTCACTCACCACACGGGCGGGGAGCTTGTGAAGTCACCAAAGGCAAACTCACTATGCTCAACTCACACAATGAGATATATGTTCCTGCCCATGTAGCCAATGCACTGCCCATCCCTTGGACGCTACATACTTGACACTCCTTGGACATAGAGATATGGAACTCAGCTTGCATACAGAATTTGGCCAGGGGAGTAACATGTACGATGTTAAATCCCATGGCGGGACTCTGGGGGCCTCAGGACTCTAGAGACCTCAGAACTCAATAAACTGTAGATTAAGTGGGTGTAGTGAGTTTATCCCTGACCCCCAAATAAGTCAAAATTACACTAAATACTAAATGTCTCCGTTGAAATTATCTTTAGCTGAACAAAATTGGCATTAACCTTGTCACTACACTTTTCCTCACACCAAATTTCATCTACTTGTGACCTCAGGAAGTACCCCTTTTAATTTGCAAATACATTGGGCGTTACAAAACGACTGACCACAGGACGGACATACTCATTCCTTTTATATAGATTGTAGTGCAATGCTTTTCTTTGGCCCAGTTTTGAAGCCTGGGCCACGTCTACATCACTCTGGCCACGCCTACATCACTCTGGCCAATGGAGCAGTTGTGCCCTTCACTTGTATGAGGATATCTGTATCTGTAGGCAATATGTCTGTCTGTTCATGCTGCACCAAAACTTTGCACTGAGCACGCAGGACCCATACAGGACCCATATAGGACCCACACAGGACCATGCACATCCATAGTACATGCACTAGTGCATTCTATTGCATGCCACAACTGTACTTTACCTGTTGCATGTGGACAAGCGATGTGCTATCAGAGATCAGCACTGCATTATTTACACCATCACTGACTGACTGACTGACTGTGTGTGTGTGTGTGTGTGTGTGTATGTGTGTGTGTGCGCATCGTGTTTGATATCTATGTCAGAGTGTGGAGCAGACCACAGTGAAGGCACTGCATGTGTACACTTGGAGCCAAGCACTTCTCAAGGATAAGTAAGTTGTCTTGTCTCTATTGGGTTGGGACATACCTTAAAACAAGATATTCATGTTGCATTAATATCATGTGGATTTAACAAGTTTGACCTCCAAGGAAAAATCATATCATCAAAATCATTTTTTTTTTTTTTTTTTTTTTTTTTTTTTTTTTATTAAAACAATTATTGGTCCTGGTGTGCACAGAATGAAACACTTGCACAAGAGATCCTCCAAGTCACCCACTGGAGGAGGAGCAATAATTATGTTCTGTGGTCTTGCTAGTGTTCAGGTTTTCAATCCTGGCTTCTTGTTCTTGAGTCCATTCATATATGTTACCTCTGGTCTACTGTGGGAGTGATCCAGCATGGTGACTCCCAAGTGGACTCAATGTGTCAGAAGGTGGTCAGTGGTTGATCCCACAGATGCTCCACCAGGACTTGTGCCATTATTCATGTGCTCCTTTCCCTTCTCTCCAAACTACATTCTAAATGTCTTCCTATGGCTCCCATACGTCATTAGTTCTGAGCCATAGGTCCACACACACACACACACACACACACACACACACACACACACACACACACACACACACACACACACCTTCCTTCCTTCCTATACTGCGTCGAGCAGCTGCTGCTGCGATGCAGGTTAGATCCATTTCCAATATCCTCTTTTACTTCTTGGAGCATCGCTTAGCGTGATTCTTGATGCCCTGGGGGAGCAAAAGACTCCTGGCAGTGTGGACACACTACACTGCGCAGGAGAGAGTGCCGCTGACGACAGTGGTTTGCAAGGCTGGATGTGTTCCTGGCCACAAAGGTGCAGCCTTCCTCAGGACACACAAGTGCATCTGCGTCTTCAGCTGATAGCTCTTCCCTCCTCCGCTTGTTCTCGTCTTTGGCCTCCTTCTCTTGGTTCTGGCGTTCACTGTTGATGGTCTGTGCAGCATCGTCCACTTCCTGCTGCCATGCAACGCGGTCTTATGCCTTCTGACGCCAGTTGTCCTCGGCATCGAGGCGACTAAGGTCAGCTCGAATGATGTCATTTCATCTCAGACATGGTCCCCCAAGCAGGAGTGCATAGGAGCAGTTGTTTAGGCACACGGTGATCATCCATTTGTGTGAGGTGGCCCAGGAAGCATAGTCGACGTTGCATTAGAGTGGATTCAATGCGTTCCTGCTGTGCCTGTGCCCTGATAAATGTACTCCTTCCATAATGAAATCCCCAGTATAATGCGGACACATCTGTTGTTGAATGCTTGGAGATGTCGGACGTGGTAGGAGAGAAGCACTGCACTTTCCAATCCATACATCAGCACCTGGAGGATGACCACTTTCAGCAGACGTAACTTAATTGAGGTGCAGATCCTTTTTTTTTTTTTTTTTTTTTTTACCGCAGGACCCTACTGAGAGAATTGAAAGCCCTCGAGGCTTTTTCAATACGGGAGTTCACTTCTGCATCAACACTGCAGTTCTTCTCCATGAGACTACCCAGATAAGCAAAGGCATCCACAACTAGGACATCAGGATGGAGTGTAAGCAGGATAGCGGGCTCCGTCTGTCCAGATGGAAGGAAGGCCAACACCTTGGTCTTTGCTGTGCTGACAGTCAGTCCCATTGAAGAACAGGTGGAGTCAAATTATCTTAACATTTCTTCCATATTGCTTTTGGAATCAGCAAGAAGCACCATATCATCGGCATATGCCATGTCGCTGAGAAGGAGCTCGTTGGTAAACTTCTTCCATCCACCCACTAGCTTTTGTTCACCAAGTTATTACAGTTGAGGGAGGCCCTTCTGCTGGTGGTTCTGTAGTGACAACTTTATGACGACGTCAAAGAAGATGTTAAAAAGGACAGGACACCCCCCCCCCCCCCCCCCCTGGCAGACCCCAGTGTGGACAGTGAACTCTGGAGAGTTTTTGCCATAGGCTCTCACAGAGGCACGTGTGTGTCACTGTGAAGTGCTCGAATGATCTTGATGAGCTTCTCTGGAATACTGTATCCATGCTGGAGGATGTACCATAACGCATTTCTATTTACTGAGTCGTAGGCCTTCCTGAGATCAATATAGGCCATGTACAAGAGGCGTTAAAATTCCTGTGACTTCTCCATTGCAGTTCTTAAGGTGAAGATCTGTTCTGCATAGCCACATCCCCGATGAAACCCACACTGGCTTTCCCTGAGCTGGCACTCTACTACTTGCTCTATGCAGGTTAGGATGGCTTTGCCGATGACTTTACTGGCAGCACTCAACAGGGAGATCCCACGATAGTTATCACACTGACCCTGAGAGCCCTTGTTCTTAAAAATAGGTACAATGATCTGTGTCTGCCAGTCAGCCGGGACTGACTCCTGCTTCCATATTTGGTCAGCCAACTTCTTCATAGCCTCCACAACTGCGGATCCCCTGAGTTGGAACAGTTCCGCTGAAACACCCATCTTCTCCAGGAACCTTGCCTTTCCGAAGAAGATGCAGCGCTCTGATGGCCTCTGCAACTGTCAGTGGCTCGGAGAGAGCTTTTGCTTCTGGGGAAGATGGTGCACGGGATATTTGCAGCAGAATGTCAGTGTCCACGGGTTTTTCATAGTTGAGCACATCAGAGAAGTGTTCCACTATTCTGTCGAGTTTGTGGGACATGCTGGTAAGTCGGTCAACACTGTTCTTTGCAAGGAGTGAAGGGGCTGCTGGTTTGGAGACACAGTTACACAGGAGGCACAGTTCTCGAATCAGAGATCCTCCACGGCCATTCTGTTCTGCCACTCTCGTGCGTCCCTCCACTTCTGCTGCCTTAGTGCTCCACCAGTGGTTCTTCGCTTTCTCAACTGCTCTGTTGGTTCTGCTGCGCAAGATGTTATACTGCTGCTGTAGCTCGGGAAGAATGGGATTGTTCACTTTAGCATTGCGCAGGCGCATCCATGCCTCACTCTTCTTCCTCGACAGGTTGGTAAGTTCTTTTGAGACCCAATCCTGTACTGGGACCAAAGGAAGGTCAGGGAGTCCATGCTCCGCTTTCATGAGAGCATCTTTGAGGGACTGCCATGACGCTTCCACAGTGTCGTCTTCCTGGTTCCTATCTTGCCTCATGGCAGGGGCCTCCTTCATGGTTGTTATGAAAGAGTGATGCTGTGTGCAATTCAAGATGGCTGCCTCTTCCCTAGGCTGCCTGCCTCCTCCCTAGGCTGCCTGCCTCCTCCCTGGGCTGCCTCCTCTCTAGGCTGCCTGCCTCTTCCCTAGGCTGCCTGCCTCCCTCCCTGGGCTGCCTCCTCCCTCCCTGGGCTGCCTCCTCCCTAGGCTGCAAGTGTTCCAGTGTCTTTTACATTTGATCTGAAGTGAAAAGTGGAGAGCACCAGCTCATGGTCAGTGTCTAGCTGCGTGCTACGGAAAACTGGCGTATCCAGTAGGCTTGTTCTTAGGCATCTACTAATGATAGCATAGTCATGCATGTGGCCCAGCCTGGCTCTGTTTCCATTTGGGAATCAGGTGAGCTGATGGATCTTCTTGTGCTGGACCCATGTGATTGAAATGAGCAAGCCATGGGTAGTGCAGAGGTCAAGTAGTCTGATGCCATTGGTATTCTGTTCTCTGGGCCTGAAACGGCCGATGGCACTGCCCCACTGCTCAGTGTCTGCTCCAACACTGGCGTTGATGTCCCCGACAATGACGACTCTGTCCTTCTTTGGAGCGTTGGAGACAGTGGCTTGAAGCAGGGTATACAAAGCTTCAGCCTCAGTTGCTGCCTCAGTTGCTGCCTCAGTTGCTGCCTCAGTTGCTGCCTCAGTTGCTGCCTCAGTGGTAGCCGTCTTAGGTTCTGTTGGTGCATACGCTGCAATGACGGTGGCATATCCCATGTGCAGCTTTACGCATGTCCCCAGGATTCGCGGGATACAGGATGGAATACACTCCCAGCGTCCTCCCACGATCGCGTTGCACGACAACTAAAGACCACTGCAACACCGTGCACACGTCTCACCGTGTGGCCCGAATGTAGGATCATCTTGCCTTTGATGGATGTGGTACTTTCCCCCATCCAATGTGACTCAGATAGTCCTAAGATGTTGATGTTTCTTTCATCCATAGTGTTGAGGAGAGTAGTAAACCTCTCACTCTGTGTGCCAAGGGTTCTGAGGGAGCAGACATTCCAGGAAGCAATGGTGGTGTTGCCTTTGGCACTGAATGCCACTTTGGGTTGTTTTTGTTGTTTGTAGTCCTGAGAAGGACTGGTTAGGAAAAAATGGATTGGATCCAGTTTCACTGGCTTTCATTTTTGAAATCTTGGTCGAAGGGTTAGATATCAGTCACCAGCTGATACGCCCAAAGCATGTGCATTAGCATTAACTAGGATATACCACAAGGAGGTTGCACAGTGTTGTATCACACACACACACACACACACACACACACACACACACACACACACACACACACACACACACACACACACACACACACACACACTTAGAAGCTTAGAAGCTTAGAAGCTGCCCATGGTACAAAGTACCATGATGGCAGTGTCCTGGATAAATCCAGGACCGATGGCAATAAACTTAGCTTATGATGGCATCACACAGAAATGTTGGTGTCTGGTCAGATCTCCTTGTCTTTGAAATTTTCTTCCACAGGCACAACTTAGTGTTCTTAACTCAGATTGCTTGTTAGCTGAGCAGGTGTTCCATCGCCTGGATGTTGAAATTTTCTCTACACCATCTAAACACAGATGAAACCACCCCTTCCTGTCCTGGCACAACTCATACCATCTATCATACACACCAATTGCCTGCAAATCCACTTTCAGAACATCCCTCCACCTCTTCTTTGCCCCATGGCATGGTCTCTTCATGTTAAGCTCCCCAAACAACAATCTATTTGGAAGCCTTTCTTCATCCATGCGACCCACATGACCGAGCCATCTTAAACGCTGCTCCAGAATGATATCAGAGATGGAGTGCTGCAAGCCAAAGCTATGTGATAGGCTTTGAGATGTTAATCTTTCATTCCATTGTTGGTACCTCGTCACATCCAGGATTGTCTGAATACAATGGTTATGAAAAGAATTCAAACGTCTTTTATGCACAGTCTTCATTGTCCAAGTTTCAGCTCCATACAGTAATACAGCTAGAACAACTGCCCTATACACTGCTCTCTTTGTGGCCAATGAGAGGTCTTTCTTCTTAAATACTGGCACCCTCAAACATCCAAATGCTCTAGCTGCTCTAGCAATTCTTCTAGTCACCTCACTAGTGATCTCCCCATCTCTTGAGATGTTAGCACCCAAGTATGTGAAGTCCTGGACTACATCCACAGAGCCACCCTCCACCTGCACTGGTCTGACATCACTCTCATTCAATCCCTCACCAACAACCATCCCTTTTGTCTTCTCAGTACTCACAGTCAGCCCCCATTCACTTGCCACTTTTACAAACTCTGCTGCTACTGACTCAAAACTATCCCGAGAGGTTGCATACAATGCCACATCATCAGCAAACTGGGACTCAGTTACTCTCATCTCACTCAATCTAGACTTAGCTGTGCGGTCCCCAACCAACTTCCTACCATGCTTTTATAACACACTCACTCCTGCACCACTACTCCTATTGCACCAATCAGCCACCATAGCACTAAAGTACACACACACACACACACACACACACACACACACACACACACACACACACACACACACACACACACACACACACACACACACACACACGAGCTATAACAACTGGCCAGATAAACTTCCATTTTGTTTAAGTTGTAAGACATAAATCTTTTAATAAGTATAAAGTGGGTCATTCATGGAGAGGCAATTGCCAATTACAAAAGAAGAAAGAATAATATAATTTATGTATAATTAAATTGTTCTTTTTTGTAATTGACAGATTCAAAATTTGTTTATTTATTTTATTTTATTATTATTATTATTTTTATATATATATAATGCATCCTCACACTTATTGTTTGTCTAGTTGGAGTGACATGTCCATAGAGGACCCCATCAGAGAACTGCAGAAAACATTCTTCTTCAGGATTGTGGACCAACTGCTCCATAGAGGTACGACCATTGTGGGTGGGTGGGTGTTGGTCGGTGTGCCAGGAGGGGGAGGAGGGGCAGATGTCTTGCAAAGCATATACTGTGATACTCTAATTGTGAGGAAGTTTCATGAATGGCAGAGAGATGGAGGTGAGGCAGCTGAGAGTGCTCTGTGTGGTGAGCGTACTTCATCGCTACTTGCTGTGTCCCACTAGACATCTCTCTGTCTGTCTGTCTGTCCTAAGCCAGCCAGCCAACTGGTTCTCTTTCTCTAGTTTGTATCTCCTCATTACAAACAGGAGGGATGCAGTAACCAGTCGGTCAGTCAGTTGGTCAGGTCCGAGGATGTGATAATTTTTTTGGTGGTCTGCACATGTGCAGTATGAAATGGAATACCCTGGATGGGTGGCTATGGTAGGAGACATTTGTAGCAGCACAACCAACCAACCCACTCACTTACTTCAGATACCGAGCAGATGGAAATATATCATTGTATGTGTCTCCAAGAGTGGGGAAAAAAAGAGAAAAAAATTTTTTTTTAATATATCTTGCTATAATTCTCAATTCGTTCATTTGTTTGTTTGTCCGAGTACTACTCCCAAACAACTAGGGCTAGGCCTAAAGGGCTCAAATTTTAGGCTTTAATGGGGGTCACCCTGGGCTGGTTATAAGAAAGTTCGGTGAATATCGGTTTGTTGGCTAACTCCTCCCAGATGATTAAACCTAAAGGGCTCAAATTTAAGGTTTGGTGAAGATCAGAGTAAACTCTGTCTATAGGGCTTTTCCCCCAAAATTTCCAGGTTGTGGTCACAACTTTGCCATTACAAACTACAATTGTGTAAACACAGAGGTCACATGTGTTTACAATTGTGTAAACACACAGGTCACATGTGTTTACAATTGTGTGTATTGGCTGAATAGTATTGCTCTTGGACTAACAACCCCTGATTAGATTATGAGTTCAAACCCAGCACTGACATGAAAACTACAATTATATTAAGAGGTATTTTTCTAAAATACTTTTGGGTGGGGGCGCCTTTTGGTCTCCATCCATAGGATTGGTACTTTATAGTATATGTAATAAATAACATGTTTGTTTTTTTATTTAAAAAAAAAAAGGGGGGGGGGGGGGAAGAATTACATTATAATATTTGTACCCATGTAGACTACCAATTAGTTCACCTTTACCATTTTCAATGAGATTTCTAATCATCTTCACAATTTGTCTGTCTGTATGTATATTGGCTATCCCCTCCCAGACGCTTTGGCCTACAGAGCTAAAATTTTCAAGGGGTGGTGGGGGTTACCATGTGGTGGTGGGGGTTGCCATGGGGTGGTGGGGGTTGCCATGGGGTGGTGGGGGTTGCCATGGGGTGGTTTGGTGAAGATCGGAGTAAAACTCCTCTATGGGCTTTTTTGTGTTCAAAAATGGTATTTGGCCTGAAAAATTCATGGAGTAACATGGAGTGGGTCCCACTTGGTCACACCTTCCTCTCGCTGTGTAAGATTAAAAATGCCAAAAATGGTATTTTGAAGAACACTTTGACCTAGGTACTTATATTCATGAACCCTTATATATTTGGCATCAGTGTAGCCAGGGGAACATTTCAAGAATGCCTATAAGGCCATACCCACTCCTGTGCAACAGATCTGCAATTATATTAAGAAGTCTCTGTTGTCTGTCCATAGGATGGGTGGGTGCTATGCTAGGATATCCTTCAGGAGGGGAGGGAGGGAGGGAGGGCTGTTGTCTCCATCTGTAGGATGGGTAGGTTTCTAATTCCCTTACAATATATCAATTCATGATTAATGTGGCGGAGGGTCAGTCATACAGCAGCCAGTGTGTGCTGTGCTTATTTTCTTTGTGTATTTAATTTGATTCAAACCTTTGCACTCGGAGAGTAATGCCCTATTCAACTGAGCTAGACTTTTCCCCAATGTCACGTCTCAACCTTCATCACTCCTACAAGGAATGACAACTGTGCAGCCTAGTTCTCTGCAAGGACCTCGTGCGCTGTGTGGTAGTCCTGCTGGCTAATAGTATAGGGCTCTTCAGAACATAACACTTGTCCATATATCAGTGTTGACATGTGAGATTGCCATTTACTTTTATCAAAATTGTTCTCCTCATTGCATTATTCGGTGTGTGTTGTGATTTCTCTGTTTCTGTGATGACCCTGTTGTTGTAGATGTGGATGTGCGAGATGTTCTTCCTGACATGAAGTCCCTCCTCTTGCATCCAGCCATAATGGAGGCAGGCTTGCCTGCAGACCACACCTTCACCTACCTCATGAAGGCTGGCTATGAACAGATTACCAGAGTTTGCACTAGAACATCATCAAAGTGATTACTACCCTTGTACATGTGTGTGTACATGTGTGTGTACATGTGTGTGTACATGTGTGTGTACATGTGATGTGTGATGCAAGTCTTATCATTACAGTCTGTTCAACAATTGTTTGTGCAGGACCAAAATTATGAGACAAAATTAGCTACTGAATATACCAGTAACGATGGATAGGTAGGTGGGGGTTGGTGGGTGGATAGGTGGGTGGGGGTTGGTGGGTGGGTGAATGGGTGGGTTAATGTTTTATTTAATCGTGAGTTGAATAATAATAAATAAATAAACTCTACCATGACGAGGAGTTGAACCAGGACCTCAGCACTTGTGGTGAGAAGAAGTTTCACAAGAAGAACAAGATTCCCAACAAAGTAACATTTATACTCCACAAACTTGTTAAAGTTTGCAGGTAAAAATATTCCCAATTTTTACACAATGCTTTTACACGTTATCGCTATGTATTGCAAGAACAATAGCCATGTGTACTGGTGAGGAGGTGGCAACACACGCTATTCCTTTCATGTTCTCTTCCTCTTTTTTTTCCCCCTTTCTTTTGTTTGAAAGAGCTAATAACTTTACTTAGTCCAATCAGCAATTGAGTCACATTGCAATCATTTCAGCCTCCTCATTATCTGACCAGAGGCTCTGAGAGCCAGGATGCCGAAAGGCATTAATTAATGCAGTTTAAAACATTCTTGCCTAATAGTTGCATAAGGAAGGTTACACTTTTACCATCCGATATCTTCCCACTAGTTACACATGAGATGATTCAAGGTTCATATATATATATATGACTAATACAACCAACCAAAAAAAAAACTACAACTTTAAGTCTTATTTCCCACCAACTATTCCCACAGGACTTGTCAGTACCACTCGCTGGTAATGCTTACTACTGGTCATTACCACACAATTTAGTTAGGTTTGCGAATATACTAAAATGATCATGAAATACTATAATCTGTATATTTAATTATTGTTGCAGAATATACGTGTGTGATGGTGTACACACATGGAAGAATAGACAATTAATGAGAAAGAAATCGATTAGAGGCTTTCATTGCATTCACCAGTTCAGGGTGAGGGTAAGTTTCTTCATGTATTCCATGAATCAAGTAATCTGCCAACTCAACTCCTTGCATGAAGGAATGATCTTGATTGCCAACCTCATAACGCCAACCACCAAAACGGCCTCTAGAGAACACTTTGTTTTCCTCAAGCCACGGCTGAACTTGAGCCAGTATGCTTTCTCTGGCTAGAGAAGGAACTGGATAGCCATGGTCCAGCCGGTGATAAAACTTAGAAACAATCAGTGATTCAGTTATGAAGCCATAAACAACCAAGGCCTGCACTGTCTTAGCTAATAAATTGTCCTTGGTCCAGTATGTCAGGTTCCTGTGAACTTTGGGCTCTGCAATTTCACACATAAGAGACCAATACTTGCCAGCGTCAGGCACATGGTCATCAGAATAGTTAGAAAAGACAGTGACACGATAGAATGGTGAGTCAATATCAGGAAAGTAGATCCAGGACTTGTCTGCCAACTGCTTTGGTGCTTGTCCTGCTAGACCTATTCCGATGATATGCGTGTGTGAATAGATGAGACTCTGGACAACTTTCTTCATTTCTGTTGATTGATCGTCAGTGTTAGTGTTGATGGTCACCAGAGTGTCCAGTGGCATGGTTGATACCAAGAAATCATACTTGAGGGCATACTTCATTCCTCCTTCAACAAACTCAACATATTTTTCCTCCAAGTTTACGGAAACCACTCTATGTCCATAATGGAACCACTTCTGGGGGACTAACTTGCTCACTGCTGTCCAGATTCCTCCAGTACCATCAAATTGGGGGAATCTGAAGAATTTATTGGGACCCCACTCTGAATCCTTTGCGGTGTCTCCTCCAGCTCTTATCTTAGCTTTGATCTTCTCGATATCCGGCACAGCTACTCTCTCACCGACCCACACAGAGTTCATCTCTGTGCTATTCACAGTCCACACCTTGCGGTTATACTTTCTCATGAAGATGTTGCACAAACCCTCCCCAAAGTTCTTCACCAACCATTGGTCAAAGTTGACAGGCTTATTAGCTATAGGGTGGTCCACAACATTCTGCAAGCCCTCCAACGACTTGGCCTGTTCTTCCCTGTCCATGGCATGGATGTTGTCTTGCACTGGGTAAGGGATGAAACTCCTCCTCCCACTGGAGCCCATCATGAATGCATATGCTGCTCGTTTCCTCTGATTCCACTGTGACAATGCTTTATCAAGGACATAATCAAAATACTTATAATGTGAGAAGACAACATGCCCTCCATTATCCCACGTAAAGCCGTTCTCATCTTTGTGTGACATAGCCAACCCTCCAGGTTTGATCTCTTGTTCCAGAATAGTAACTTGCACATAACAACTGCTGATGTCCAAGTCATGGAGCCTGAAGGCGAGACCGAGGGCTGTTGGTCCTGTCCCCACCACAACCAGTTTCTTTGGCATATCATTATTGCACCCAAACTACAGGCAGAGGGGAGAGAAACCACTTCACACTATCCACCAGCAATATAGCATTATATCACAATGCTCAACTCCTCACATTTGACTGATAGCTTAACACAAACTGACTGCACATATGATAGGAGCACCCACAACTACCTGAATACTGTACTGTGGGTGTTGCAGCCTCTATTTGCATGTGGAGTGCAAGACAAAAGTTACTGAGGAACTCTTGGTGGGTGGGTGGGTGGGTGGGTGGATGGGTAGATAGGAGGGTGGATGGGTAGATAGGAGGGTGGATGGGTAGGTAGGAGGGTGGATGGGTAGGTAGGAGGGTGGATGGGTAGGTAGGAGGGTGGACAGGTAGATGGGTGGGTGGGTGGATGGGTAAGCAGGTAGTTGGGTGGGCAGATAGTTCGGTGGGTGAGTGGGTAGGTAGATAAATTGGTGGGCAACTGGTTAAGAATGTATGTTGGTAGGTGTGGGTGGTAAGGTAGATAGGTGGGTATAGGGGAAGGTAGGTTGGATGGGTAGGCAGATAAGTAGATGGGTTGTTGGGTTGATAGATAAGTGGGTGGACAGATAGTGAGTAGGTAGATAGATGGGATGGTAGGCAAATAGTCGAGTGGGTTATAAGTGGTATGTAGATTAGTGGATAGAGAGGTAAATGGGTGGCATAAGTAGGTTGGTAGATAGGCACATAGTAATAGGTAGGTGGATGAGTGAGTTGGTGTGCATGTAGGTAGATAGGTTGGTAGGTAGGTTGGTACATCAGTGGATAGGTAAGGAAAATCAATAGAGTTATGACTGCTATGCAATCACTAACCAGAGAGGGTTGCTCCACCTCAATTGGTAAGCAGGTCACATTCATCTCACTCACTCTACGCACACTTGCTCACTCACATACTCACCACTCACTCACACACACACTCACTCACTCACTCACTCACTCACTCACTCACTCACTCACTCACTCACTCACTCACTCACACACTCACTCACACACTCACTCACACACACACTCACTCACACACACACTCACTCACACACCCACTCACACACCCACTCACACACTCACTCACACACTCACTCACTCACTCACTCACTCACTCACTCACTCACTCACTCACTCACTCACTCACTCACTCACTCACTCACTCACTCACTCACTCACTCACTCACTCACTCACTCACTCACCCACTCACTGGTGAGCAACATGTACAGGTGCACACACACATACAGGCCACCACACACACCAACTCTAATAACACTTGAAAACCTTTCCCTGGCATTGTGTAAATGTGCACCATTTCCTTCCCACTCATGTATTATGCATGCACAATGTACAGGCAGAGGCAATAAAGGGGGAGGAAATGGCACAGTTTGGAACCAATTCAAATGTAATTGCCTGACCACACCACTCTACATACCTTTCCATTGCTGGGAGCTGCACCTAAGGTGAATTAAAAAAATAATCAAGCTTGAGAGGTGACGTGCAACATATATATTGTCACCACAGATAATAGTAACTGGGCCACCACTATTATTATACTCTGTCCACTGGGCTGCCTGTCCACCATCATAATTAGTCTCTCCACACCAGATACTAAGATATTAGGTGCTGGACGAGTTCTTAGCCTTGCTAGTGTAGGAACTCAAAGACACTACAAACTTTCTTCTTGCGAGAATGAACTACAAGTCAGATAATTAAGCAATCTTAACAGCAGACCCACATTGGATGATTGTATATGTGATGGTGAATAGGGCTAGAATTTGAGGTGAAACTGGATGGATTCTTTTTTTGTGCATTTTTTGTCATTATCCAGGTTTGGGGGGTGGGGGGGGGGGAATTTGAAAAAATTTGTTTTTTATTGTTTTAAATTTCAACAAATTTTTCTCCTTTTTTATGGTTGTGAACCATTTCATCATAAAATGGATACCTTTAACCCATTCTTTCCTGTTATAAAAAATGAAAATTCACTCTTTGAATGGGAAGATTACGCACAGTACCACTTTACCACCAAAAAAAATTGATACAAAAATTTATTAAATTGATTCTATCGTATTTGGGTGTGCAAAATAATAAAATTTAATTGTGTATGGCACCATAAAGGGGCCATTTTAAAATGGTGTTGGAGACCTAAAAATGGCTATCACTCAATTATTATTCAACATGGAAATGTAATTTTGGTGTCAACCCAGTTTCTCTATGTCAAGGACTCAGATAAAATCAATAAAAGATCAATTACTTCTTTATTGATGAGTTCGAATATGTTATACTCTTATATGGTGTTATGCTAATGGGGGGGGGGGGGGGGGGGGGGTATAAACTTCTTTTTTTTGGCCTTCCAGGTACAAAATAAGTACTTTCAGTGCTCCCCAGGTTATCCCTTCTGTCAAGATAAAGTGGAAAATGGACATGATGAGGTCAAGATTTGCCAAAAGGATGCTGATGTAATCAATAATGCAGCTAGTGCTCAGAGAGCTAATACAATTGCTGTGAACGCTGGTTATAAACAGAGAGAGGATGCATTCAAACTGCCACAAAAGGTGTACAACCAGTATAGATATTGACACACAGAACGTTGTAGAGTAGTCTATAGTGAAAATATTGCAGGTATAATGATGACAGGAAAATCAATTCTGAAGTTCTTTATGGACATCTTCCTGTAGACAAATTTCTGAATCATATGATGTGTCAGAGATGGAAAATGATAGTCCTAACTTGATAAGGATAGTTGAAGAAAAGGGTTTCATGAGACCTCACACAGCAGCCATTTTGGGGCAGGACTCGGCCCATATCTTGTAATTGAGCAGCAGACGCTGATAGGGTTGTTGGGGACAGCTGGAAGTCTGACATGTGGAAGCAGAATGTCTGGAGAGCATGGAGATTATGTCAAGCCCCATAACATTACAGTTCATCACAATGAACCTTTCATACACAACATCTAAAGAGCACAGGGATTTGATGGAGGCAAGAATAAAAATGGACACTGCTAACCTGGAAGAGATCAGTTTAAAACTGGTCAGACACTCACCTATCCTGCCAAACCCTTCATTAAGGAATATTGTCATGGGTGTTGTGGCTGAGTGAAAAAAATATATATATATGCCTTTTGAATGCAACATCATGAATAATATGATCGGAGAGCAGAACCCTTGGGAAAACATCAGCTATCAGTGTCATTCCTGATTGAACCATTTATCTATCACTTTTTTTTTCAATGTTTCCTCTCAGCCTCCATCATTAGAGAGTTCTCATTGGAGGAAGTTATGCATCAAGAGCTGAATACTTTCCCTCCTGCCCTCTTGACACCTGAAATATCTTTCATAGGCTGATAATCCACAACTAGTTCATACATTCTGTGATCATGCAAGTGATGCCATCCTAGATTCTGCATTAGAAACAGAGTACTACTTCCTTAATGGACATCTACCCTCTCAACAAATACCATAGAAGAAAGCTACCATAAAACACTGCAGTTATACGATGATTTCATCATCCCACAGCTAAATCTGTTGCTTTTGATGACTATGAAGAAGGACCATTCATTAAAGAAAACACGCATCAGAGTAGAAAAGAAAACATACATTCCATTGTAACATTCACTGCTGCATCAGTTATCAAGCAAGATGGAGGAGTCTCTGTCAAAACTGTCAATGAACAGAGACTGAGCCAGATGTATGACATAAACTGTCTCAAAGAGATCCTCAGGTACGACATGCATTCTGAGTTGCTATTCCTCCATTCCATATCTGGTTGCGACTCAACTTTTCGTATTTTCGGTGTTAGAAACAAAGGACTGTTTTTGAAAGCAAGTAAAAGGAAAACAAGAGGTGATTAATGATGTTGGGTGCCAAGTAATGGCTATCCTCTTTGGAGGAAAGCATGCAGATTTCCTTGCCACATATTATATGATACCTAAAGCAGCAACATTGGCCCCTGACTGAATCTGCTACCAAACTCCACTGTTGCAGAACCAAATACTATATCACGGTCTCATGGTCTTAAAGGAAAAAATGAGAGCATAGATGCCATGAGCTGGGGATGAAACCAGCAGGATTATCAGTTTGTCCTACTTAGGCCAACAATGAATGTTGCTCCAGACAGTCTTTTGAAGGATATTTGTTGCAACTTATCTGTAGAAGACATGGAGAGCCATGTACTGTTGTCTTTGGACCTTGCCAACTTCAAGAATGTGACAGACTACATAACAAATATCTTCTGGAGGAGTCAAAGGATGATGACAAAGTTGCTAACCATATAGGGCTTTTGAAGGAAAGGATGTGTTTTGTGTTTATTAGCATTAGCTACACTTTATGTGAATTGAAACATGTTCTTCTTTTCTTAACTTTGTTGCACTTTGTTGCACCATTGCCATGGTTAGGGAGGCTTAATGCATTTCTGACTATAAAATGTTTTTAACTACATGAGACAGTTTTTATTTATTTGACACCTGTATAAACAACACTTAGCTAAGGACAGTTTTGTAAATTTGTGGCCACAGAGGAGAAAACAGGAGGCAGGGAGGGGGGCTTCAGCACCCCAAATATATCGGGGAGGAGGGCTCAGCCCCCCCCCCCCCCCTCCCCCCACCTCAGAGTACTTTTTTTTCAAATGCTTTACATTAGCACCAATGCTGTACATCACATGTATTGTTGGTGTCCAAGATCAATTATTAGGAAAATCCCTAGTTAGTATAGAAAATAGTATACACTTAGTTACAGATGCACAAATATCCATTTCGTTCATACATAGAGAATCACACTAATTATAAACTTATAGCTGCGCAGCTTGGAATCAAAATAAATTTGGTAACTTTGCAGCTGCAACATGTTACTTATTGAAGGCAACAATACCTTCTTGGTTTTCAATCATTACTGAAGAAACATTGGATGTAATCAACAGCAATCAACAGTGAACAGATAAAAAAAATCTGTCATCTATTGGGTGAATTGAAATTAGAGTGTCAAATGGATTCTGTTGGTTTGCTTAAGCTTCCTGACACAACAGCAACCTCCCAGCATCATTATGTCAAGGAAAGGCTTATAATGAGGCTGTGAATATGACAACAAGATGATCTGGTGTGGCAGCAAGATTTTGAAAAGATGATTCGGTTAGAATAGCTGTGCATTCTTGTGCACATTCACTTAATCTTTGCTCTAAGATATGGAAGACATCTCCATGTATTCAGGATACACTTGAAATAGTTAAAGAAAGAGGTAAGCTAATTTTAATTTCTTCCAAAATATCGCATCTTTTTTTTCTCCAATCAAGTGGCAAGAGGTTGGTAAAGGTGCAACTGAACTGGAATCATTATGTCCCACCGGATGGACTCCAAGAATGGTTGCCATGGAAGATATTCTTTTAGAGTCTTTGGAAGGAATCTATTCAACAAAATGATGAATACATTTAGAAGGTAGTTTATTGCCATCATTGGAGTAATTTATAGCCTCGTTTGGAATGAGACTATCACCTTTATTTCAGTGCAGCAAAACCAATTTCCCTCTATTATAAAAAAAAAAAAAAAAAAACAATATGGTTTTACAAGATGCTCTTTCTTCTGTTGATGCTGCCAAAAAATTTTATAAAATAATATGGTTTGAAAATGATTGCAACAGATTTTATGATAAGACTGTAACCACTGCTGAGGAGCACAATATTGACCTTCTAGAATTTCCTTGTTACCTACGACTTCAGATTGAAAATGGGAGCTAGCTAAATGTATTTACATCTGCAAGAGCATACTTCCTGGCAATTTAACTTTAAACATGTGATCTACTCCATTGTGAGCTAAAGGATTGATTTAATGAGCACATTCCTTCAGTCCTGGCGATTGAAAAACCCTGATAAATGCTGCAAATGATCATGAATGGAAGAGTTGAATAAATCCAGCTACAAATGTAGCAGTGTAATTTTGAAATAAAGAAAATGATTTCAATTTTTTAAAAATTCTGTTTAGCAATGAAAAATTTTTCAAACAAAGCTACCAACCGTACACCAGCTCTCTCATCTACATTTAACAATCTTAGTTACCTCTGCAGCATCAAAAATAGGCCCTTTTCTGAGAAAAAGTGTCCTAGTTTCTCTACAATGACAGAGATGGAACATAATTATTGAGTACTTCTATTAATCACAAAGATTTTACAGACAATTTTTGACTTGAGATTTTGTTTCGATGGGGAAATTTTTTTTCATTGATGAAAGGGAAGGGGTTTTTTTTTAAACAGTTAATTTTTTCTATATTTTTATTAATTTTTCTATATTAAGCACACTTATAAGCACAAATTGAATTGATACCCCAATTTTTTTAAGCCTTGATAAATATTGATCCTCAAAAATAACATAAACTTCGGTGTGCCCCCCCCCCCCCCCACTTTTAATATGCTGCCTCCCCCCTTGGGCCATCTTGGGACGCCATCTTTGATTGGTCAATAAATAATTAACTGATGGTTATTTAAATGAATCTATCAGATTGGATATCAAAACCATCTTTCTATGTCGAGTAGATTTGTGAGATACCCATTTCCAGAGCTGTCATCTTGGATGCAATATTATTATATCATTCCAAATGTCAGAATCAACAAAATTTTTAATATGTTATTTTGCATAACCAATACTGCCACAATCTATTTGAAAACCCTTTGAAACAATTTCATTGGAGTTAACCACATAGCTATCTAAATGTCACCAGACGTCAGTTCAACATGCAAGCATATTATAAAATTTCCCACAAAATTAATAATCAATGAGCACTTCTATTCATGCCTGAGGCAAGAGCAACCACAAAACAGATGAGTAGGACACTTACCCTACAAACCAAATATGTCAAGACACTCACTCAGTCACTCTAATAATGCCTTAAATAAGGTCAGCCAAACTGTGGACTCCATACCTCATAACAATCTTATGGTCAAATTGGTCTTACTTGTGCCACATAAGAGAGAATAAGCTACAAATTATATACACTATAGAAGAAAAAAAATTTTTAATTTTGAAGTAAGAAATTATTTTTGACAGTAGGAAGACAAGTTTTGAAAGAAATATTAAATGGGCGGGCAAATCTTATACAATTTGAATAAACTCTAAGTGAATGGGCTAGCTAGAGTAGCTATAGTTCCTCCTAACTCCAGAATGAAGCCACTTGGAGCATTGAACTCTTAAACACTGTTTATTCTAGTGCTCTAGATTAGCAAAATTTATGGATTATTAACGTTCCTAAAAATTTTCGGTTTAGTTATTCAACATCCAACAAAAAGTAAACAGTTTGGGGAGTGGGGGGGGGGGGGGGGGGGGGGGGGACAGAAAAAGTTATGCAGACACTAAAGATGCAACTGACTCTACAAATTGTGTCCACAACTAAAATAATTCCCACATACTAAAAAAAAAAAAAAAATTATATATATATATATACATATATATATATATATACATATATATATATATATACATATATATATATATATATACATATATATACACACACACACATATATATACATATATATACATATATATATAATAGAAAAATAATAAAGTATCCCAACTTCTTTTTTATTCCTGGTGTATGGCTGCAAATAACTCATTCACCTTAAATCCATATTCTACTGTTTCAACATTTACATAGTCAACCATTTCAACTTCCCATAAATTTTTCCCCAAGCAAAAACATTGATTATTGTCCAGCCATCAGCATAAATTAATCAGACTTATATGAACTATAGCCTTGGTCTTTCACAGGTCATCAAACCTCACAACAGTATTTGGGCTGTGCAACTACTTGAGTTCACGGGTAGGGAATATCCAACATTAAGTATTAACAATATAATTTTATATTACTTACCAGATTTAGAGTGATATAAGAAGTAAAAGTTGCCGAACAAAATTAAAAGTAAAAGTAACACCAACAAAGCTTTGACTTTCGCAACCATTTTCACAGATTTCCTCCTCCAGAGACCTAGAGTTTAATAACACCATAAATAAATCTGCTAATATTACACCCGTACCTGTCTGCGTGGGTTGCCACAACTCCCCACTCCAGAGCCTCCACACTTTCCAGGATAAACGGTGTTTCTGAAATACAATATGCTATCCAAAACTAGAGGAATATGGCCAGCCTTGTCTGGGCCAGCAATATATTTTTGATGCCTTTGATGATTCTTACAAATACACCAAATACACAGACACAATACAATCACTGACACCCATCTCTATTTTCAAACACACATAGAAACACAAAAACATACATAGAAATTCAATGAATCTCTACAGTTCAAAAGATTCAATTAATGGACATGGTGTTCCACACAAACATGTGTAGAATACAAAGTATGGATAGATAAGGATATACTACAATTGCCTCGTAAAACAATAGTTATCTGCCTTTGAACCAGACAGTTCCAATTCAGAAAGCCAAGTGAGCTGGCAGATTGATGTACCCCTTTTCTTTTCTTCACTTTTCTTCTCTATGTTAACTACTAGCCTCTTCTTTGGAGGGATAATAAAATCATAGTCTCAGAAGCAGAGACTTTACCAATGTCAATACTAAAAGTATTGTTTCATCTGCAAAGATTTTCCTTGATGTGGTTAGCCTCACTAAGCTGTTGTTTTGTTGTTTGTTTGTTGTTTTTTTTACTGATCGCTATTATTTTCAACCCAGATCACGAAGAACTATCTCCAGTGACCTAGAAAAAGACATTTTCCTAATCCAAGGGAGACTAAAATCTTCCTCAGCAAGCAAGAAACACATGTACAAAGTTTCATCAAAATCAGTTCATCTCTTAACGGTTTTCTGGAACAACCACATAGAAAATGAGATAATACGATTTTCTATATTCAATATATCTGGTTTTGTAGTTGTAAAGCATCATCAACTTGCTTATATTAAAGACTAATGTTATGTATGCTAGTGTAGGAACCCATGCTATGCACAGCAGGATTTCATTTGGGGGTGGGGGAGGGGGGAGCCGCCCCACCCCCTTTCCCCCCTCCTTGGAAATTGTATGATTAAATTTACACTATTGATGTTGATAAGTTCTTGATAAAGTGCAAGAGCAGTGAGAGTATGTACATGTATATATAATGAGATAAGTGTCCGAATGAGAGTTTACACAGCAATCTTTTTATCTTTTCTACGCCACACATCAGCTTCTTCCAAATCACTATCAGAGTTCATTGGGAGATTCAATGATAACTTTTATTAAGTTGGACAGGCTAAGTTCAGTTAAGCGATTGTGAAGGCAATTCTTTATTAATTTCATATCTGAGAAACTTCATCCCACTGATGATATAGAAGCAGGAATAGTCAAGCACATTGTTGCCAGTTTATCCAGTTTATGTAGATTGGGGAATAATGCTATCAGCATGTCATTGATGAGTAATTCTTTCAGTTGCATGGATATATCATTTTTGGCTGCTTGATAAGAAGCTGACGATAGGTTTTCCACTCTGTACTGAGGTCAGAAGAGACAAGGGCTTCCCTCCAAAATTCAGTTCCTTCCAATGATCTGGCTGGTACATCTCTCCCAAACTGTCCAATGAGAGTTTGAATTGAACTGTCTCCATATAAGGACAGCTCATGACTGAGAGGTTGGGCACTTTCTTCAGATCAAAGAATAGAATTAGAACTTGAACAGTGTTTCTTAGGAGAATTGGGCTGTACATCAATCTCTGACTCATTGTTTACAATCAGAATCACTAGAGCTAAAAAGTAGCTAAGATTTGGATGCACCACTTAAATACCTATGATTGTCCATTTTAAGTTAAACTTATTTCTCTCTATGCTTCAATTTTTATACCACTCAATATGATGATGATATAAGTGTCCAGTGTTGTTCCCTTGTACAAATGCCTCCTAACTGTTAGGTGCTATACAACCACCCTAAGTCAGCACCAATTTGGAAGTCCCCCTCCCATCAAACTCAAAATCATATATGAAACATTGATCCAGGATTCCAAATCTATTAAAATTTATTGGGGTGAAAACCATTCTTGGTGAAAGATTTGTCAACCCTGAAGAGTGGGCTATAATTATATTTGGTGTAGTAATTTAGTGATAAAGTGGATACACACACACAAACAGGCATGCATGCAAACAAACTATTTTTAGCCTGTCATGTCCAGAGGAAGAGGTGTGACCAGGTGGAACCTAGCAAATTTTGCCTGCAGAGTCATGATGTGTGCATATACCAAGTTTAGGACATGTGACGTCATAAGGGAGATTGATTGCTCATAAATTATAAAAGGACAGAAACATTGTATTTTTAGTCAGTCGGAGGGTTGTGTATTTAGTCGAGTAATTGTGTATTTTTATTCAGCTGAAGTGTTGACCTGTATAGTTATTGGCAGTAGTGTTATTATCGTATATCTATATATCTGAAGTGTTTCTAAAGTTATCAAATTATATATTATATCTCAGTTGTGGAGGGAAGCCAGTTTGCTCAGAGTGAGAAACTGAGTTTGGTCTGGGTATAAAGAAGACCCAGGTGTCGGTGGAATTGTGTTAGTAATTACTTCTTCGTGGAAGGGGGCAAATTCCATTACAGGACTACAGGTATAAGCATTTTTCTGAAGTACCATTTTTGGCATTTTTAGACAATACACCCACAGGAATAGGTGTGGTATGTGATCAAAAAATGTGTGACTTAAATACATTCTTGATTTAGGATGTAGCCACTCTGAAGAGTGAGTTATATTTGGCATGGTGGTTTGGTAGGAAGTAAATATACATCATACATACACACAAACTATGTTTGCCTGACACACCAGAATGAAGAGGTGGACCAGGTGAAACCCACTCTATGCCTGTCTCAATCATGCTGTATGTGCAAAGTTTAAATCCCTAGTGTTTTTCTGAAATACCATTTTGGATATTTGTAGCTTACACACCAAGAGGAAGAAGATAGGCCAGGTGGGATCCAGCCCATGTTACTCCCTGTCAAGTTGTATATACATAACAAGTTCTAAGTTTGTAGTTCCAAGGGTTGATTTAGCCAAAGTACCATTTTGAACACAGAAAGGGGTGTGACCATGTAGTAGTTGTACTTACCAGTTCCCTGGTAACATTTATTCCATATATATATATATATATATATATATATATATATATATATGGGCTCACGAGTACCACACTTTACTGGTTCAAATATAAATATCAAACACACACACACACAGACAAAAAAAAAAACAAAAAAAAAAACAAAAAAAAAAAAAACACTTGTTATTAACAAAATTCTCAAAAATGTTGCAAACCAGAATATTAAAAAAAAAAAAAAAAAATTTTTTTTTTAATCAAACATACTTGGAAATGTTATAATTCCAAAGCTTCATATTTATCTAACTAATTATCTCCAAAAAATGTTTTGTTTTGTTTATTGGTTGTTTGCTGGTTTTTGTTGTGTTTTTGTTGTGTTTTGTTTTTTGTTTTTTTGGTTGCTAGTTTGTTTTTGAAATGGTGTGATCACTGATAGTATGGACAAAAAAAAGGTGAAGTCAGAAATGGGAGGGGAATGATTGCAAAATCAGGGAAGGTCTACAACTATCAGTCAGGAATTCTTAACACACAATATTGAAAGATTCTTTTTTAGATGTGTGGCAAAAGGAGAAGGAATTCCTACACAGTAACAGTTGCAAAATAGTTAATTACTTATGACTTGACATCTCCCCTTTAAAGTCTGGTAGGATGATTAATGATTGTTCCTCTTTGTGACTGTGCCATGATTCTTCTAGTCCATGGGTTGACAGTCGATTCACTTGTTTTCCCTGGTTGACTGATCAAATGATTTTACATTTCATGTGAGGGAGGAATAATGCTGAGATGGTTACGATTCCTCCACAAATCTCCAGCTGGTGTTTCAACAACATATGATTTGGTGTGTTAGCTGGAGTACTAATTCTTCCCTCAAGAGCCTCAGTTTCAGATTGGATCCAAACTCCCGTGTCATCAGGAATGTCAGACAAATCACGAACTCTGTGTCTCCAACCATAGTTCCTCTTTTGTTTCTCTTTGAAGTCACTATTCTTCTTGGAGAATATGTCCATGTAGGTGCAAGCACATTCCTAATCTGAGGGACGGATGACCTGATTCGTCTTCCCATGAAAAGTTCAGCTGGACTCAGGCCACACCAAGGCATGGGGGTGGATCTATAGCTCAGGAAAGCCATGAAGGATCTGTTGACTTCTGAATACCCTTAATTGTCTGCACAGTTCTCTTAGCTTGGCCATTGCTTTGGGGATAGAAGGGACTACATATCACATGATTAAAATTGTATGTGTTGGCAAATCTTGAAAAGTCATGAGAGGAAAATTGTGGCACATTATCACTTCTGACCACTTCCGGTAGTCCATGTCTGGAAAAGATTGATTTAAGTGCAGTTATTACACTTGATGAGGTTGTGGATGTTAGTTTTTTCGCCTCTGGGTAGCATGAAAAATAGTCCACTATAATCAGGTAATGGGTTCCCTTAATTTCAAAAAGATCTGTTCCTACTACCTGCCAAGGGCAGTCTGGTAAGTCAGTTGGCATGAGTGGTTTTTTCTTCCATTTAGCTTGCTTAGCACATGTTGTGCATTGCTTTACCATCTGAATTATGTGGTGTGTGACTCCTGGCCACCATACTGAAGTTCGTGCTCTCCAGCAGCAGCGTTCCTCCCCCTAGCCCTAGCCCTAGCCTGGTGTCCATTGTGAATCTCCTCCATTGTTTCCTTCCTCAGCGATTGTGGTACCACTGTCCTACTCCTGTATAACAACAGGTCGTCACAGACTGTGAGATAATGTTGTGCCTTCCAAAAAGGTCTGAGCTTGAGCTGGACAGCTGTTGGATTTGATGGCCATCCTGCTTTGCAATAGTTGATTATAGAGGAACATTCAAAGTCCTTCTTTTGAGCTGGACGGTAAATGTCCAGTCTTTCTGAACTGGCAGGTAAAGAAGGGATGACTATTTCTCGCACATATGTCATTAAGCTTCTGAAGATGCAATTCATTTTCTTCATCATTGATGGGTGTTCTGGAAAGAGTATCAGCAGTATAGAGAAATTTTCCTGGGACATGGGTAATAATATAGTCAAACTGATTTATTCATAGTCAAAACCGAAGAACTCGAGGAGAAAGTGTACTAAGACACTTGGAGTTTAGAAGAGGGACCAAAGGCTTATGATCTGGCTCTATAGTGAATGAATATCCGAGGATGTAATCCGAAAACTATTCACAAGACCAGGTTACTGACAAGGCTTCCTTTTTAATTTGAGCATAGCATCTTTAAGTTTCACTCATAGCACTTGATGCATAAGCCACTGGTTTCCAGTTCCCACTCTGTTCCTGTAGAAGGACTGCACCTAGCCCTAGGCCATACGATGATGCATCAGCTGAAATCTTTGTTTTAGATTTTGGGTTGTACAAGGTAAGTACTGTAGGTTTGACCAATCCATTCCAAATCAAAAGTAATGCATTGGCGTTCCCACGAAAAAAAACTGAAGAAAGAAAAAAAAAACCCAGATGCCTAAACTGACAGCAGCTTAAATGGTTGCTTCTGCACAGACCTGCAAGACATGCCCACCTACTACATATGTCCTCCCAAAACACATATTCTTGTAAAAGACATGATGACCATACCCCAGTAAGACATCTCCAACAGCAATACATGCCCTCCTATAATACCTACCCTCAAGTAAACATGACCTCCAGTAAGACATATCTTTCAGTAAAACATAACATATTGTAAGATATGCCATCCTGAAGACATTCACTTCACCAATACATGACCTCCCATTAGATATTTCCTACAACAAAGCATGACCTCCCTCAACACATATGCTATCATAACACATGTTATCCTGAAAGGTATATGATCCAGAAAAACATGTCCTCCCATAAGACATGTCCTTACTTAAGACCATTTTATGACCACAGGTGGGCCTAGCAAGCAATGCGGCCAAACTAGTATACATAAAGAAGATGTTTGTCTGTCTGTCTGTCTGTCTGTCTGTCTGTCTGTCTGTCTGTCTGTCTGTCTGTCTGTCTGTCTGTCTGTCTGTACCATCATTCTGGCCAAACCTGTGGGTGGATTTTTCTTAAACTTGGCATGATAGGTTTTGACTGAACTTAAAAAATAGGCAAAAAATTACGGAAATGGTACCATGGTGATGGAAAAAAACCAAAAATGGTACTTTGGCTAGAATAACCTTTGACCTACAGACATTAAACTTAGTATGCATTACAACTTCACTCTGGGAGTAACATGGCTGGGTCCCACCTGGTCACACCTCTTCCTTTCCCTGTGTAAGGCTAAAAATGCCAAAAATGGTATTTCAGAAAAAATATGGAACCATATATGCTTGAATCAATATAATCTGGGGAATGTTTTAAGTACATGTATATAACCACACCCATTTCCACATTCATGTCAAGGTTAAAAAAGCCAAATAATGGTACTTTGACCAGACAAATCCTTGGATAACTTTGTAATATGGCTTGGACCTAGGGAGTTAGACCCACAATCCACTCACTCTCTCTCTATATATAGATCTATACACTTAAAGGGAAATGTCTGCATGCCTGTCTGTATCATCATTCTGGCCAAAACTATATGTGAAATACTCTGAAACTTGGGATGATCATAGAATTTAACCCAACTCAAAACATGTGCTAAAAAAAAAAAATTAAAAAAAAGAAAAAAAAAGAAAAAGAAAAAAAAAAAGAAAAAAATCCCCCCCCCCCAAAATGGTTACTATGGTGATGAATAAAGCCAAAAATGGTTACTATGGTGATGAATAAAGCCAAAAATGGTATTCTAGCCAGAAAAACCCTTGGAACTACAGACCTCAAACTTGACATGCATACACTAGATTCTAGGAGTAACATGGGCTGGGTCCCACCAAGCCACACTCTTTCTCTCATTGTGTAAGGTTAAATATGCCAAAAATGGTATTTCAGAAACAACACCTAGACCTAGGGAGTTAAACCTATGAACCCTATATATTTGTAATCAGAGTCACCTGGGGAATGTTCCAAGTACATGTATATGGCCACACCCCCTTTCTGTGGTCATGTCAAGCCAAAAAATGCGTTTTGGCCAGACAAACCCTTTGGAGCGACAACATTGGCGTGGTACCACCTGGCCACACCTCTTCTGAATATCAGATTTTTAAGCCCATGTTTTAAGTTGGGTCAAAAACTATCATCATGCCAATTTTCAGAAAAAATCCACCCACAGGTATGGCCAGAATGATGGTACAAACATACAGACAGACATCTCCTTTTATATACATATATATATATATATAGGGCATATATATATACTATCAGCATATACCCGGCGTGGCCCAGCCAAGGTCAACATGAAACATTATAGAAGCCTCCCAAATTTCGGCCTGGTTTGTCCATTAATTAGGTTTTGTAGCTAAAAAAGCTTTCTGTAGGTGTGGCTAATAAAAACCACCACACCCACATGTGATTAATAATGCTGACCCGGTTACCTGGACTCCATATGCCAAATCTTTTTGCCTGATTGGATTCTGATTAACTATTTCAGCCTAAATAATTTCCTGTGGATGTGGTTATGGCAGAACTACACTCATTAACATGCCCACATGTATTTAGTAATACTAACTCGGATTATTAGAGAGCACACGCCAAATTTTGGCTGTTTTGGTCCAGTGTTTGGCCGTGATGCCCAGACATGTACGAACTAAAATATATATTAAAATGGGTTTGTGAACCTAAACTCCCAGGTCCAATCTTTATTCAGAAGTTTGTTTGTTTTTTGACACTTTTTCTCATTACACACCAATAAGAAGTGGTGTAGCAAGGAGGGATCCTGCCCATGTTACTCCTAAAGTCAATTTGTGTACACAAACCATGTTTTAAGTCTGTCACTTTAAGAATTTGTATGGCCAAAGTACCATTTTTGGCTTTTTGGGGGGGCCTGATATGAACACAGAAATTGGTGTGGTCATATACATGTACTTAAAACATTCCCCAGATTATAATGATTCCAAATATATATGGTTTCATGGTCAGCTCCTAAGGTTCAAGTGTTTTTGCTGATATACCATTTTTGCCTTACACAGGAAAGGAAGGGGTGTGGCCAGGTGGGACCCAGCACATGTTACAAAATTTTAGACCTGTATCTCCTAGGGGTTTTCTGGCAAAAATAACATTTTTGGCTTTTTCTCGTTACCATGTAACCACTTTCCGAATTTTTTTTGCCCATGTTTAAGTTGGGTAAAAAAAATATCACCATACAACGTTCCAGAAAAATTCACCCACAGGTTTGGCCAGAATGGTGGTACAAACATAGACAGACAGACATCTCCTTTTATATATATATATATATATATATATATATATATATAGGTGTGTGTGTGTGTGTGTGTGTGTGAGTATGTGTAGATAGATAGGTAGATTGGACCATATCAACATCATAACCGCAACTACTTATAAAGAGATTGCTTATTGCAGATGTACAGAGACAATATATGCCACAGTCAAAGTCAACATCTAGTGGTTCTTGTGGAGCTGAAACCACATGAGAGCAAAGCACAGGCCAACAGACCGTGCTTGTTGTGGACTCAGAGCAATGGTGTTGACTTGTTCCACAGGCAAGTGAACCACCTCTATCATTTCTCCCTCAGCTTGGATACCTCCTCCTGCCCCAGGACATCGCATGGTGTCAGTAACCTCACAGTAGAACAGGGTCTGCTTGCTGCCTGCATGACCAATGCTGCTGTAGCAGGACGTGATCTCCTCCAAACTCTCTAGTGGAACACTGTAGCCTACAAAACACAGCACAAACATCACAGTCATTAGTAGGCACATCTCATCTCAACAACACCTCTCACCACACCACCACATCACTCACTCCCAGGTTGAGGATGGAGCAATGGCTGCATGGGAACATGCTCTGCACAGACAAACATCAACTCCAGCATATTTATGTGCATTGACTATGAGCTGCCTATGAGCTGCCTATGAGCTGCCTATGAGCTGCCTATGAGCTGCCTATGAGCTGCCTATGAGCTGCCTATGAGCTGCCTATGAGCTGCCTATGAGCTGCCTATGAGCTGCCTATGAGCGACATTAATAGCAACCACACTCGCCCCGGTTTTGCCTGGGCTGGAAATATATCAGTTTCTTCTGAATGGAACTGCCTCATACTTTCTTGCAGACAATGTTACTCTGCCAGTCACCAGCAGCAGCACGATGAAATTGTAGTCTCTCAATCTCAAACCCTTTACCAACAGCAGCACTAAATGCATTGCATTATATCAGCAAACATATCCTAGCTGTGGTAGTCTCTTAAGCTGCCCTCTAACAAATCATAATCATTTCTGTTTGCAATCATTTCTGTTCATGTTCAAGAAACACTGCCTCCAGCAACCTGAAAAACAAGGTTTTCTGAACCAAAAACAGACTATTCCTAGTCCAGTACAAAGTTTCGTTGAAATCATTCAGTCATTTTGCCAGTTATCACCAACAACTATATGAACAAGACTGGAAATTTCCAGCCAAAAACCTGCTCACTTATGATTTAATGTTTTGACTTAATCGTGGTAAAAAAATAATAAAGAAAGAAGGGGGGAAAAAACTCAACCATGACCAGCAGTTAAATCAGGGACCCCAGCACTGGTGGGCAGGGGAAGGTTCACTACAAGAACAAGAGTAAGAACAAGAACAAGATTCCCAAGAAAATAACATTTAGACTCCACAAACTTGTTAAAGTTTGAGGGTAAAAGTAATAAAAAAAAATTTTTAAAAAGGAAACATGATTTTTCAAGTCTTTACTACATTCAGTGCTGTGGCTGGTAAAGGTCTCCCTACTCACTTCTATAGCAAAACCTACAATTACTTTGAGCAGCAGGTATAATAGGCAGGCAAGGGTCTTGTTAATTCCCAGCCCACACCCTACAAGGAGTTTATTCTACAGCCTCGAAGGTTCATAGATAGAAACGAACCATCAATACCAATAAAAATGACACATACATACCAGTTTCTTCTAGAACTTCTTCTTGAGCAATCTGCTTCAATGACAGACTTTTGTCAACTATACCAGCACAGACTTCATAGGTAAAGCCCAAAGAGCCTGGACCATAAGTGCTGCTATGTGTAGGGCTGGCTTCAGTGGATGAGTCTCTCTGGGAAGTCACAACAGGTGAAGCTGAGCTACCATCATCTGAAGATTTGGTGTCTGACATCAAAATGAGAGAGCTGGTGAACACCTTATCCTTATCCCACAAATGCCTCTGTCGAGACATGTAGACAGCTACACAAAACACACCACACAGGAGAGAAAAACACACACACACAACACTGGATCACTCTCAGATGAAACTGGATCACTCTCAGATAACACTGGACAACTCTCAGATGACACTGGACCACTCTCAGATGACACTGCACCACTCTCAGATGACACTGGACCACTCTTAGATGACACTGGACCACTCTCAGATGACACTGGACCACTCTTAGATGACACTGGACCACTCTCAGATGACAATAGACCACTCTCAGATGACACTGGACCACTCTTAGATGACACTGGACCATTCTCAGATGACACTGAACCACTCTCAGATGATACTGGACCATTCTCAGATGACACTGCATCACTCTCAGATGACACTGGACCAATCTCAGATGACACTGCACCACTCTCAGATGACACTGCACCACTTTAAGATGACACCAGATAACTCTCAGATGACACTGGACCATTGTCAGATGATACTGGACCACACTCAGATGACACTGGACCACTCTCAGATGACACTGCACCACTCTCATATGACACTGAACCACTCTCAGATGACACTGGACCGCTCTCAGATGACACTGCACCACTCTCAGATGACACTGGATCACTCTCAGATGACACTGGACCACTCTCAGATGACACTGGACAACTCTAAGATGACACTGCACTATACTCAGATGACACTGGACCACTCTCAGATGACACTGGACCACTCTCAGATGACACTGGACCACTCTCAGATGACACTGGACCACTCTCAGATGACACTGGACAACTCTAAGATGACACTGCACTATACTCAAATGACACTGGACCACTCTCAGATGACACTGGACCACTCTCAGATGATCTCAGATGAAACTGGACCACTCTCAAATGACACTGGACCACTCTCAGATGACACTGGACCACTCTCAGATGACACTGCACCACTCTCAGATGACACTGGACCACTATCAGATGACATTGTACCACTCTCAGATGACACGGGACCACTCTCAGATGACACTGCACCATCTCAGATGATACTGGACCAATCTCAGATGACACTGCACCACACTCAGATGACACTGCACCACTCTCAGATGACAATGAACCACTCTAAGATGACACTGGACAACTCTAAGATGACACTGGACAACTCTCAGATGACACTGGACCACTCTCAGATGACACTGGACCACTCTCAGATGACACTGGACCACTCTCAGATGACATTGGACAACTCTAAGATGACACTGCACCATACTCAGATGACACTGGACCACTCTCAGATGACACTGGACCACTCTCAGATGACACTGGACCACTCTCAGATGACACTACATCACTCTCAGATGACACTGGACCACTTTCAGATGACACTGGACTACTCTCAGATGACACTGGACCACTCTCAGGTGACACTGGACAACTCTCGGATGACACAGCACCACTCTCAGATGACACTAGACCAATCTCATATGACATTGCACCACTCTCAGATGACACTGGACCACTCTCAGATGACACTGGACCACTCTCAGATGACACTGGACCACTCTCAGATGACACTGGACCATTCTCAGATGAAACTGGACCACTCTCAGAACACACTGGAACAATCTCAGATGACACAGGACCACTCTCAGATGACACTGCATCAATCCCAGATGACATTGGACAAATCTCAGATCACACCGGATCACTCACAGATGACACTGGACCACTCTCAGATGACACTGCACCACTCTCAGATGACACTGGACCATTCTCAGATGACATTGGACCACTCTCAGATGACACTGCACCACTCTCAGATGACACTGGACCACTCTCAGATAACACTGGACCACACTCAGATGACACTGGACCACGCTCAGATGACACTGGACCTCTCTCAGATGACATTTGACCACTCTCAGGTGAAACTAAACCACTCTCAGGTGACACTGGACCACTATCAGATGACACTAAACCACTCTCAGATGACACTGCACCACTCTAAAATGACACTGGACCACTCTCAGATGACACTGGACCACTCTCAGATGACACTGCACCACTCTTAGATGACACTGGACCACTCTCAGATGACACTGGACCACTCTCAGATGACACTTGACCACTCTCAGGTGACACTAAACCACTCTCAGGTGACTCTGGACCACTATCAGATGACACTGGATCACTCTCAGGTGACACTGGACCACTCTCAGATGACACTGCACCACTCTCAGATAACACTGGACCACTCTCAGATGACACTGGACCACTCTAAGATGACACTGGACCACTCTCAGATGACACTTGACCACTCTCAGGTGACACTAAACAACTCTCAGGTGACACTGGACCACTATCAGATGACACTGGACCACTCTCAGATGACACTGCACCACTCTCAGATGACACTGGACCACTCTCAGATGACACTGGACCACTCTCAGATGACACTGGACCACTCTCAGATGACACTGGATAACTCTAAGATGACACTGGACCACTCTCAGATGACACTGGACAACTCTCAGATGACACTGGACCACTCTCAGATGACACTGGACCACTCTCAGATGACACTTGACCACTCTCAGATGACACTGGACCACTCTCAGATGACACTGCACTATACTCAGAGACACTGGACCACTCTCAGATGACACTGGACCACTCTCAGATGACACTGGACCACTCTCAGATGACACTGGACCACTCTCAGATGACACTGGACAACTCTAAGATGACACTGCACTATACTCAAATGACACTGGACCACTCTCAGATGACACTGGACCACTCTCAGATGATCTCAGATGAAACTGGACCACTCTCAAATGACACTGGACCACTCTCAGATGACACTGCACCACTCTCAGATGACACTGGACCACTATCAGATGACATTGTACCACTCTCAGATGACACGGGACCACTCTCAGATGACACTGCACCATCTCAGATGATACTGGACCAATCTCAGATGACACTGCACCACACTCAGATGACACTGCACCACTCTCAGATGACAATGAACCACTCTAAGATGACACTGGACAACTCTAAGATGACACTGGACAACTCTCAGATGACACTGGACCACTCTCAGATGACACTGGACCACTCTCAGATGACACTGGACCACTCTCAGATGACATTGGACAACTCTAAGATGACACTGCACCATACTCAGATGACACTGGACCACTCTCAGATGACACTGGACCACTCTCAGATGACACTGGACCACTCTCAGATGACACTACATCACTCTCAGATGACACTGGACCACTTTCAGATGACACTGGACTACTCTCAGATGACACTGGACCACTCTCAGGTGACACTGGACAACTCTCGGATGACACAGCACCACTCTCAGATGACACTAGACCAATCTCATATGACATTGCACCACTCTCAGATGACACTGGACCACTCTCAGATGACACTGGACCACTCTCAGATGACACTGGACCATTCTCAGATGAAACTGGACCACTCTCAGAACACACTGGAACAATCTCAGATGACACAGGACCACTCTCAGATGACACTGCATCAATCCCAGATGACATTGGACAAATCTCAGATCACACCGGATCACTCACAGATGACACTGGACCATTCTCAGATGACACTGCACCACTCTCAGATGACACTGGACCATTCTCAGATGACATTGGACCACTCTCAGATGACACTGCACCACTCTCAGATGACACTGGACCACTCTCAGATAACACTGGACCACACTCAGATGACACTGGACCACGCTCAGATGACACTGGACCACTCTCAGATGACATTTGACCACTCTCAGGTGAAACTAAACCACTCTCAGGTGACACTGGACCACTATCAGATGACACTAAACCACTCTCAGATGACACTGCACCACTCTAAAATGACACTGGACCACTCTCAGATGACACTGGACCACTCTCAGATGACACTGGACCACTCTCAGATGACACTGGACCACTCTCAGATGACACTTGACCACTCTCAGGTGACACTAAACCACTCTCAGGTGACTCTGGACCACTATCAGATGACACTGGATCACTCTCAGGTGACACTGGACCACTCTCAGATGACACTGCACCACTCTCAGATAACACTGGACCACTCTCAGATGACACTGGACCACTCTAAGATGACACTGGACCACTCTCAGATGACACTTGACCACTCTCAGGTGACACTAAACAACTCTCAGGTGACACTGGACCACTATCAGATGACACTGGACCACTCTCAGATGACACTGCACCACTCTCAGATGACACTGGACCACTCTCAGATGACACTGGACCACTCTCAGATGACACTGGACCACTCTCAGATGACACTGGATAACTCTAAGATGACACTGCACCATACTCAGATGACACTGGACCACTCTCAGATGACACTGGACCACTCTCAGATGACACTGGACCACTCTTAGATGACACTGGACCACTCTCAGATGACAATAGACCACTCTCAGATGACACTGGACCACTCTTAGATGACACTGGACCATTCTCAGATGACACTGAACCACTCTCAGATGATACTGGACCATTCTCAGATGACACTGCATCACTCTCAGATGACACTGGACCAATCTCAGATGACACTGCACCACTCTCAGATGACACTGCACCACTTTAAGATGACACCAGATAACTCTCAGATGACACTGGACCATTGTCAGATGATACTGGACCACACTCAGATGACACTGGACCACTCTCAGATGACACTGCACCACTCTCATATGACACTGAACCACTCTCAGATGACACTGGACCGCTCTCAGATGACACTGCACCACTCTCAGATGACACTGGATCACTCTCAGATGACACTGGACCACTCTCAGATGACACTGGACAACTCTAAGATGACACTGCACTATACTCAGATGACACTGGACCACTCTCAGATGACACTGGACCACTCTCAGATGACACTGGACCACTCTCAGATGACACTGGACCACTCTCAGATGACACTGGACAACTCTAAGATGACACTGCACTATACTCAAATGACACTGGACCACTCTCAGATGACACTGGACCACTCTCAGATGATCTCAGATGAAACTGGACCACTCTCAAATGACACTGGACCACTCTCAGATGACACTGGACCACTCTCAGATGACACTGCACCACTCTCAGATGACACTGGACCACTATCAGATGACATTGTACCACTCTCAGATGACACGGGACCACTCTCAGATGACACTGCACCATCTCAGATGATACTGGACCAATCTCAGATGACACTGCACCACACTCAGATGACACTGCACCACTCTCAGATGACAATGAACCACTCTAAGATGACACTGGACAACTCTAAGATGACACTGGACAACTCTCAGATGACACTGGACCACTCTCAGATGACACTGGACCACTCTCAGATGACACTGGACCACTCTCAGATGACATTGGACAACTCTAAGATGACACTGCACCATACTCAGATGACACTGGACCACTCTCAGATGACACTGGACCACTCTCAGATGACACTGGACCACTCTCAGATGACACTACATCACTCTCAGATGACACTGGACCACTTTCAGATGACACTGGACTACTCTCAGATGACACTGGACCACTCTCAGGTGACACTGGACAACTCTCGGATGACACAGCACCACTCTCAGATGACACTAGACCAATCTCATATGACATTGCACCACTCTCAGATGACACTGGACCACTCTCAGATGACACTGGACCACTCTCAGATGACACTGGACCATTCTCAGATGAAACTGGACCACTCTCAGAACACACTGGAACAATCTCAGATGACACAGGACCACTCTCAGATGACACTGCATCAATCCCAGATGACATTGGACAAATCTCAGATCACACCGGATCACTCACAGATGACACTGGACCACTCTCAGATGACACTTCACCACTCTCAGATGACACTGGACCATTCTCAGATGACATTGGACCACTCTCAGATGACACTGCACCACTCTCAGATGACACTGGACCACTCTCAGATAACACTGGACCACACTCAGATGACACTGGACCACGCTCAGATGACACTGGACCTCTCTCAGATGACATTTGACCACTCTCAGGTGAAACTAAACCACTCTCAGGTGACACTGGACCACTATCAGATGACACTAAACCACTCTCAGATGACACTGCACCACTCTAAAATGACACTGGACCACTCTCAGATGACACTGGACCACTCTCAGATGACACTGCACCACTCTTAGATGACACTGGACCACTCTCAGATGACACTGGACCACTCTCAGATGACACTTGACCACTCTCAGGTGACACTAAACCACTCTCAGGTGACTCTGGACCACTATCAGATGACACTGGATCACTCTCAGGTGACACTGGACCACTCTCAGATGACACTGCACCACTCTCAGATAACACTGGACCACTCTCAGATGACACTGGACCACTCTAAGATGACACTGGACCACTCTCAGATGACACTTGACCACTCTCAGGTGACACTAAACAACTCTCAGGTGACACTGGACCACTATCAGATGACACTGGACCACTCTCAGATGACACTGCACCACTCTCAGATGACACTGGACCACTCTCAGATGACACTGGACCACTCTCAGATGACACTGGACCACTCTCAGATGACACTGGATAACTCTAAGATGACACTGGACCACTCTCAGATGACACTGGACCACTCTCAGATGACACTGGACCACTCTCAGATGACACTGGACCACTCTCAGATGACACTTGACCACTCTCAGATGACACTGGACCACTCTCAGATGACACTGCACTATACTCAGATGACACTGGACCACTCTCAGATGACACTGGACCACTCTCAGATGACACTGGACCACTCTCAGATGACACTGGACCACTCTCAGATGACACTGGACAACTCTAAGATGACACTGCACTATACTCAAATGACACTGGACCACTCTCAGATGACACTGGACCACTCTCAGATGATCTCAGATGAAACTGGACCACTCTCAAATGACACTGGACCACTCTCAGATGACACTGCACCACTCTCAGATGACACTGGACCACTATCAGATGACATTGTACCACTCTCAGATGACACGGGACCACTCTCAGATGACACTGCACCATCTCAGATGATACTGGACCAATCTCAGATGACACTGCACCACACTCAGATGACACTGCACCACTCTCAGATGACAATGAACCACTCTAAGATGACACTGGACAACTCTAAGATGACACTGGACAACTCTCAGATGACACTGGACCACTCTCAGATGACACTGGACCACTCTCAGATGACACTGGACCACTCTCAGATGACATTGGACAACTCTAAGATGACACTGCACCATACTCAGATGACACTGGACCACTCTCAGATGACACTGGACCACTCTCAGATGACACTGGACCACTCTCAGATGACACTACATCACTCTCAGATGACACTGGACCACTTTCAGATGACACTGGACTACTCTCAGATGACACTGGACCACTCTCAGGTGACACTGGACAACTCTCGGATGACACAGCACCACTCTCAGATGACACTAGACCAATCTCATATGACATTGCACCACTCTCAGATGACACTGGACCACTCTCAGATGACACTGGACCACTCTCAGATGACACTGGACCATTCTCAGATTAAACTGGACCACTCTCAGAACACACTGGAACAATCTCAGATGACACAGGACCACTCTCAGATGACACTGCATCAATCCCAGATGACATTGGACAAATCTCAGATCACACCGGATCACTCACAGATGACACTGGACCACTCTCAGATGACACTGCACCACTCTCAGATGACACTGGACCATTCTCAGATGACATTGGACCACTCTCAGATGACACTGCACCACTCTCAGATGACACTGGACCACTCTCAGATAACACTGGACCACACTCAGATGACACTGGACCACGCTCAGATGACACTGGACCACTCTCAGATGACATTTGACCACTCTCAGGTGAAACTAAACCACTCTCAGGTGACACTGGACCACTATCAGATGACACTAAACCACTCTCAGATGACACTGCACCACTCTAAAATGACACTGGACCACTCTCAGATGACACTGGACCACTCTCAGATGACACTGGACCACTCTCAGATGACACTGGACCACTCTCAGATGACACTTGACCACTCTCAGGTGACACTAAACCACTCTCAGGTGACTCTGGACCACTATCAGATGACACTGGATCACTCTCAGGTGACACTGGACCACTCTCAGATGACACTGCACCACTCTCAGATAACACTGGACCACTCTCAGATGACACTGGACCACTCTAAGATGACACTGGACCACTCTCAGATGACACTTGACCACTCTCAGGTGACACTAAACAACTCTCAGGTGACACTGGACCACTATCAGATGACACTGGACCACTCTCAGATGACACTGCACCACTCTCAGATGACACTGGACCACTCTCAGATGACACTGGACCACTCTCAGATGACACTGGACCACTCTCAGATGACACTGGATAACTCTAAGATGACACTGCACCATACTCAGATGACACTGGACCACTCTCAGATGACACTGGACCACTCTCAGATGACACTGGACCACTCTCAGATAACACTGGACCACTCTCAGATGACACTGGACAACTCTCAGATGACACTGGACCACTCTCAGATGACATTGCACCACTCTCAGATGTAACTGGACCATTCTCAGATGACACTGGACCACTCTCATATGACACTGCACCACTCTCAGATGAAACTGGACCATTCTCAGATAACACTGGTCCACGCTCAGATGACACTTGACCACTCTCAGATGACACTGGACCACTCTCAGATGACACTGGATAACTCTAAGATGACACTGCACCATACTCAGATGACACTGGACCATTCTCAGATGACACTGGACCACTCACAGATGACACTGCACCACTCTCAGGTGACACTGGACCACTATCAGATGACACTGGACCACTCTCAGATGACACTGGACCACTCTCAGGTGACACTGTACCACTCTCAGATGACACTGGACCACTCTCAGATGAAACTGGACCACTCTCAGAACACACTGAAACAATCTCAGATGACACTGGACCACTCTCAGATGACACTGCATCACTCCCAGATGACATTGGACCACTCTCAGATCACACCAGATCACTCACAGATGATACTGGACCACTCTCAGATGACACTGCACCACTCTCAGATGACACTGGACCATTCTCAGATGACACTGGACCACTCTCAGATGACACTGGACCAATCTCAGATTACACTGCACCACTCTCAGATGACACTGCACCACTCTCAGATGACACTGGACCACTCTCAAATGACACTGCACCACTCTCAGATGACACTGGACCACACTCAGACGACACTACACCACTCTCAGATGACACTGCACCATTCTCAGATGACACTGGACCTCTCACAGATGACACTGGACCACTCTCAGATGACACTGGACCACTCTCAGATGACATTGCACCACTCTCAGATGACACTGGACCACTCTCAGATGACACTGGACCACTCTCAGATGACACTGGACCACTCTCAGATGACACTGGATCACTCTCAGATGACACTGGACCACTCTCAGATGACACTGGACCACTCTCAGATGACACTGGACCACTCTCAGATGACATTGCACCACTCTCAGATGACACTGGACCACTCTCAGATGACACTGGACCACTCTCAGATGACACTGGACCACTCTCAGATGACACTGGATCACTCTCAGATGACACTGGACCACTCTCAGATGACACTGGACCACCCTCAGATGACACTGGATCACTCTCAGATGACACTGAACCACTCTCAGATGACACTGGACCACTCTCAGATGACACTGGACCACTCTCAGATGACACTGGACCACTCTCAGATGACACTGGACCACTCTCAGATGACACTGGACCACTCTCAGAAGACACTGGACCACTCTCAAATGCACTGGACCATTCTCAGATGACACTGGACCACTCTCAGATGACACCGGATCACTCACAGATGAAACTGCACTATTCTCAGACGACACTGTACCACTCTCAGATGACACTGGACCACTCTCAGATGACACTGGACCACTTTCAGAAGACACTGGACCACTCTCAGATGACACTGGACCACTCTCAGATGACACTGGACCACTCTCAGAAGACACTGGACCACTCTCAAATGCACTGGACCATTCTCAGATGACACTGGACCACTCTCAGATGCACTGGACCACTCTCAGATGACACTGCACCACTCTCAGATGACACCTAATTTACCAGGTCTGAATTGCTTCACAAGAACAAGTGCTTCTCTAGTTATATTGAAAATAAGTATTGCCACACTGGAAGAAAATAAAGAGAGGAAAATACGTGAATAAACATACAACACAAGTTGGTAAGTATCATCATATCCTCACACTCAGTGGTCTGGTGCATGTGGTCATTGTGCATTATGTAATTAGGATATGCACTTTAAAAATGTCCTGAGGTATTACAACATGACATGGTGTAGTGATATCATTTGTAACGCTTCAGCTCATCACACTGACAGAACCTGTCGTGTGTCTTGGTGCAGTCCCAGAATTTGTCCTCCCCATTCTGAGATAATAATCAAAAAATATATATTTATATTTATATTTAAAAATATATATTTTATTTTTAAAGAGATGAACTTTGCAGATGCACGCACACACTCTCTCTCTATTCATGTGATTTAGTTAAACACTGAATCTTGCAATATTCGAAATATTTACCTGAAGACCTAGTGCTAAAATAAGCTAGCAAGGTCTTTAATATCTGATATCTCATCCAGGAGGTATTTCATATTCTAACCATAGATACAGTATCCAGGGATTGGAAACGACTAAATTACATGGTTCATCAGTGTTATGCTTGACCTCACGGGTAAGCATATTTTCTGACGATTTTTTTTCTCAAGGTGGCGACCAGATTAGGATTATCTCAACCATTGCCGCTGACAATCCGTCAGGGAAGTGTCTACTATCACTGTTTAAGCTATTATGGTAAATTTCTTTGAAACCACTTCTGCGTGGATATATAAATGATCTAACTCAAACCATTATTTTCAACCAAAAAAAAAAAAAAAAAAAAAAAAAAAAAAGAGGGAAAAGGGACCCTAAGGACATCTTTTAAATGCTCTGATTCTGTGGCCTGCTATGCTCTGCACTCTCCTACTAGATGGCATTCCATTCATCACTAACACATGCCCAGAAATTAATTCAAGATTTAACTCAAAGAAACAAAAGAAAAGCTGGAGAGGAACACAAAACCAAGACTATTGTATCAACATTTCCTTATCATTAAAGTAATCAAGTTTGGTAATGTACGTTTTCTGCTCTACTTAATTTAGTCACATATCACAAATAGAACCCTTGCAATGGGTGGAGTTTTACCAGGTTGCGCCATCTTGGAGTGCAGCTGTGAATAATGGTCACTTTTTGTGCTATCATTGGGTGTAGTAGCCTGAGGTGGCCGGGACAGAAATAAAGGCCTTTACTGGCTTCCAGAGGTCATAGATAGGGAGGGAGATAGAATTTTGGAGCTTACTACTAAAAGAAGAGCAGCCTGGCTTGTGCTATAAAGGAGTGATCACAAGCCAGAAAACTATCCATAGACCTGAATGTGTTCCCATCACTTTATCAAGGGAAAGCTAGCTCCCTTGAATAGCGTTTGTTTTTGGGTTTTTTTTACTGAGAGTTTAATCCCCCCCCCCCCCCCCCCCCCCCAAAAAAAAAAAAACAACCAAAAAAACAAACTGGTATACACTTATGGTATTAAAAAAAATAATAATAAATTTCCCATCACACAAGAATAATGTCTGCAAAATTTCAAATTCATCCATTGCAAAGCCTTCAACGTAATTATAGCTATATAGTCATGATTATAACCCCCCCCCCTCCTTTTTTTTTTCAAAATCCTGGCTACGCCCCTATATACTGTGTCTATGACCTTACACACACTGCCACAGTTCACCCCAAATCTATCCCTACCGTACCTGCTTATATTTGACTCTGTAAGGTTGTAGGTATCTCGAGTTATCGCAAGCTTCCAAAGACACTTCACTGATCTCCTCCATCACTGACTGCACTATATAAATACAAGCAGGACGATGCAGAACCCTTTACCTACCTCGCAGAGTGCGATAGGTAAAGCGTCTTGTGTGTGAGACTAAACATCAACCGGCATCCTAACTTAACTTAGGGATGGTAAAGCTGAGCTAACCACAAAGGGTTATAACTCTCCAATACCTACTCCTATGCTTTCCATACCAAAACCATCTTGTAGCTCCTAGAATAAGATTTCTTATTACATATTTTATGTTGCTATATTTTCTTTCATTGATAAACTGCAGGCAAAATGTTGAAGTAATGCTGACATCCAAGGAAAATAGGACACCACTCCAAGGATATTAGTTCAACCTGCTGTGACTTCTGTAGTGAATTTATCAAGAGAAACATTAACTTGCTATGATCCTTTTTAAAAAATATATATATATAACTTTTAAGTGTTTTGGTATGATACTTCCAGGAGTATAGTGGGGATACCTTTTTACATATCAACTCAGTCAAAAATAACATCAATACTCTGTAGAGTATTGAATGAGTGAGCTTTTTAACCATATATAATTCATTGGTTCAAAGGTAAAATTTATGAACAAGTTTAAAAATAGACATGAAAAAGTCTTATAAAACAATACTGATATAAAGGCATTTTTGTACAAGCACTACCACAACAAATGTTTGTATCTGATTTTTAAATTTTGTGAGATAGGTGATCAAAAGTATTTAGAAAACATAATTGTAACATTTGTGTATGTAAGGAAAAAATAAGAATTGTGCTACATGTGTGCTTAATACATAATTGTCATAGATAGGGCTAACAAATGGACGCAACACACAGAAATACTCAAGGAACACATACACTAAGGACACCAAATTCACAGGAGAGACAAAATTCACAGGAGAGACAAAATTCACAGGAGAGACAAAATGCATAAGACAAAATTCACAGGAGAGACAAAATTCACAGGAGAGACCAAATTCACAGGAGAGACCAAATTCACAGGAGAGACCAAATTCACAGGAGAGACCAAATTCACAGGAGAGACCAAATTCACAGGAGAGACCAAATTCACAGGAGAGACCAAATTCACAGGAGAGACCAAATTCACAGGAGAGACCAAATTCACAGGAGAGACCAAATTCACAGGAGAGACCAAATTCACAGGAGAGACCAAATTCACAGGAGAGACCAAATTTACAGGAGTGACACCATGTCTGTTTTCTAACATAAAAAAGGTATCAGAGAGTTGTTGGCATCAACTGTGGTCACACTGCAACACGCATGCACGCACGCAACAGAGGGACACAGGAACATACTTGAGTACACATGAATGACAAAACATGCACACAGACTCTACACAAGGTTAACCGAGGAGGAAGTGGAGGGCATCGGAATGGGAAGGTGTTACTGTAGAGGAAGCAAAAGTAGCAGCAAAACCAAATCCTTCCCAGAGGCTGTCAACACAGTTTGGGAACATAGTCCAAACTAATAAGAATAAGCTGTTCTTGTTTTTAAAATGTGCATGGCTTGTGAACTATCTAAACTAGACTGCTAGCTAACTATCTCCTAGCTAAGCTATATAGAAATCTAGCTAAACTATATAGCAAGCTAGCTGAATATATAGCATTATACAGACCTCAAGTTGACAAAATCATTTCAGGGAGGCAGCATCTGAATTTCGGGGAGAAAATGCTCATTTCAGGGAGTATCAAAGCAGGCCAGATTTCTTCAGTGCTATATTAAATTGCTGGTTACCAAAGTCACAATGAGATTGTATATAGATCCATGTAGTGTTATCTAATGACAGTCTAATGACTCTTCCTAAGTGCTTATTTTGAAGCAGATCATCACAGTATCAATAAATTTAAATTTAGATAAAGTGAATTAGAGTGGCCTTATGTAACTGAACTTTTAAAATAAAGAATTACATGTATTAAAAACTGAGAATATTTTATGTGATTATATCTCGGTGAAGAAGCAGTTGAGATGCTACCCCCCCCCCCCTCCCCAAGTCAATTCAATAAATGACAGAATTTAATGAACTATATTTGAAAGTTCAATGTCTCAAACAGGACCTATCATTGTAAAACAGTATTTTATGACCCAAAACAGAGTATCATGTGACAGCACCTGAATTGAAACATTGCAAGAAAATACTGTGCAAAATTATAGAATATTTTTAGTATTTATACCTGAACTGAAATATTGCCAACAATTTGAAACTGTGAAGTACTATTGAATATATGTATCTCTATAGAAAATCATATTAAATAAGTAAAAACACAGGATTTAAACTTTCACATTTGGTACAAATGTAGAACATGGAATCAATAGCATTATTCACCCAAAAATTGGGTTCATGTTGACATTACCTCAGCTAAATCATTATTATACTCATGTGTTGCATGTTTCATCTTAAAACAAATTAATCCATCATTGTAGTTGACATGGAAAGAAAAAACACAGCTCATCTAATTACCGGTTTCATGTTTTAATATGTACTTTCTTCAGTTTCATCCTTTCACACAATGCTAAAGCTCCATCAATGTAAGTATTTGAAATATGGAGCATAATGTATACCATAAAGTTTGAATAGTCTATCTGTCTGTCAGCGTATCCTTGATTCACTCTTGAAGTTAGACCCAAACACCCACATATATTTAGAATTTGTGTCACTAGGGGAACATATCAAGTATATCTATATGGCCTCACCCCTTTCTGTATATTTATTTATTTATTTTATTTTTTTTTTTTTTAATGAAAAAAAGTCAAAAATGTACTTTTTCCAGAAAAAAAGAATAGAACTATAGGGCTAAAACTTGGCATGTACAAACTACTTGACCGTGAATAACATAGTGTGAGACCCATCTGGCTAAACCTCTTCCTCTTTGTATGCAAGGCTGATAATGCCAAAAATTGTACTTCTAAAAACCACTATGACTTAATCACATGTTCACTTCTGTTTTAAAAGTCTACATCATATCTTCAAAGCAGACATTTCTTTTACTACAGCCTACAAAAGTGGGCAGAAAAACCGAGGTAGGGCAGGTTTTTGGCTAGTTCTCTTAAATCCTTTATACATGGGTACCTTTTTGTGCAACATCTTATCCAACATTGTGCACTTGAGACATTAATGATTTATTTGCACTAGACTCCTCTTACGTGAGTACTAGCTGATTGTAACAAGCTTCAATGAATCCTACACAAAAAAAGCACCGATGTATCACGGATTTAAGAGGACTGATGAAAAACTGCCCTACAGTGGAATGTAATCACAAAAATGTCTTCTTTGATGGCGGCAAGGAATACAAATACCATAACCCTAGAAGGAATTGGTGTTTGCTTGGTTTTTAATGGCAACAAAGTATCTCTATGAAATTTGGCATTTTACTCCTGCTCTTGACAAGGCAGATTTGTTGGAGCTAATTTAAAAAATCTGAAAAAAGTCTTAGATGGGACTCCGCTAGATGTGACTAATAAGGCCAAACAAACTAAAATTTCTGATTTCATGAAATCCTAAAAACGCCAAGTATAACTTTAGGTACACATTTTTATTATAACTCACGCCTAGCCAGACCCTTTACCAAATGCCATAGAAGTACTTGCGCATTTTAACTACCCTACAACGAATAATTTGTCAGACCGTAGGTACACATTTCTATATTTAGAAATTTGTGCTAGCTGCCATTTTGAGAAGAAGTGTCAAGATGGCGGACTCCGATCTTGAAATAGATGTAGTGGAGCAAGATGGCGTCGAAGTGCAAACAATTATTCAAAGCGGTCAAGCTCCTATTAGCGGGGAAGATGAACTTCAGTTCATGGTCCAGGAAGAAGTTGAAACAACCACTGATGGAGCGGGGATCATTGTAGAGCTTGATCCTGTCGATGATGTTATTATAGCCCTTCAGCAGTCCGATCACAGCCTCACTACCGGAAGCCATTTTGATTTGAAATCTGATGATCAAAATGGCGGCTTGGACATGAGGTTTTCCAGTATTCCACACAGCCTATCGCCCAACAAGAGAAAGCGGGAGACAACCAGCAGAGGCCTGCGTGGAGGAGTGACCTCCAAAAGGAAACAAAAGAAGAACAAGAAAGGTTCGATCCGTTTTGTAAATCGTCAGATCCCTGCAGCCCTTAGTGGTGCAGGAGTAGCTAAGGAAGCAGCTAGAGAGGCGAATGAGGTCAGCTTTGATCCAGAGAAAGAGCCCAGAAAATGGAAGAAGCACAGAATTCCTGTGAAAACCTTGGATGGTGGGAAATTCAATGCCAGCATGTGGTGTTCTGGTAGGTCAATTGCTAGGTTGTTATGATATGGTGTAGAGACCTGTGCAACTTGGTCTGTAGCCAAAATAAATATTGCAGAGGATGGCAGCAACTGTTTCAGATTACTCAACTTGTCAGTTGAAAGTTTATTTTATGACATAGTGTGCATCGTCATATTGGGTGTGTTCTCAGGCTATTGGTTTGGATTCTCCTTCTTTGTGTCTGTCTCTTAGGTTCATCTTAACTCAACCAATTCTTCAGTAGGTTGTTTAGTCTCTCTGGAAACTTCTTAAAGTTTTTTTTGTTGTTGAAGCTTGCATCAGTTCTGCTTAGCTAGGATGGTTGAACTGCGTTCTTTAGTGTGTGTGTTGACCATAAAATGAAAATCATATGCCGCAGATATTTTTGTTGCTTCAACAAGAAAATTTGGTTGGAACAAGTTGACTAAGTGGACTGACTGCTGGCACTTTTTTTTTACTTTATGCATTTGCCGTGTACATTGTAATGTTAGTTGAATTTATTCTGTTCAGATTTGGTTTTTTTTTTTCTTTTGTTGTAGTTATTTTGGGGGGTGGGGGGAGGAACTAACATTTTTTCCCTTATTTCAACTTTGCGCCAAAAGAAAAGATGTGTAACACTAAAACGTGGGCTTTTTCTATGAGCTGTCTCATTAGTAAGAAATGGCGATGAGTGTGATATTCTTTGACATGAGGAATGTGGTAAGTGTAGTTAGGTCAGTGGTCTCCACAAGTGAGCGATCAAACAACTCCTTGATGCAATGTGTGTATATCTATATATATATATCTATCTATATATATATATATATTAGAAGACCTGTGTAACTATGTAACTGGCTATGTAACTATGGTCGTCCGTTTCTCAAAATCCCTCTGTTAGATTTTGGCCGAACTTTTAGGGATGGAGGAGACCCACCCTGAAATGGTTTTATGCCAGGTGGCATGTCTGGGAAAAAATAGAATCTGTCAGTCTGTCTGTATGATTGTACCATCATTCTGGCCAAATCGGTAGGTGGATTTCTCTGAAACTTGGCATGATGATAGGTTTTGACCCAACTTAAAACATGGGCTAAAATTTTCACAAAATGGTTACCATGGTAATGAAAAAAGCCAAAAACGGTAGGATTTTAGCCTATGTTGGCCGGGCAACGCTGGGTATATGCTGCTAGTATGTATATATATATATATATTTGTGGTTGTCTTTGGAATTTATAAAGATGGAGTGGAATCTTTGAGGTATTTATTACAATTTTATTAGAACATTGTCTTCTTTCAGATGACAAAAGAAGACTCTCAGACAATGTTGATGACTTCTTTGAGTATACACGTGGGAAGAAGATTCCTCCGGAGGGCATTCCTGGCTATGACTTCTCTGACCCCGAGTCTATTGTGGAGTTTACCAAGTGAGCCAGTCAACTTTATTGTGGTATTGGGCCACCACTCACAGGGCCACCACTCACAGGGCCACCACTCACAGGGCCACCACTCACAGGGCCACCACTCACTGGGCCACCACTCACTGGGCCACCACTCACTGGGCCACCACTCACTGGGCCACCACTCACTGGGCCACCACTCACTGGGCCACCACTCACTGGGCCACCACTCACTGGGCCACCACTCACTGGGCCACCACTCACTGGGCCACCACTCACTGGGCCACCACTCACTGGGCCACCACTCACTGGGCCACCACTCACTGGGCCACCACTCACTGGGCCACCACTCACTGGGCCACCACTCACTGGGCCACCACTCACTGGGCCACCACTCACTGGGCCACCACTCACTGGGCCACCACTCACTGGGCCACCACTCACTGGGCCACCACTCACTGGGCCACCACTCACTGGGCCACCACTCACTGGGCCACCACTCACTGGGCCACCACTCACTGGGCCACCACTCACTGGGCCACCACTCACTGGGCCACCACTCACTGGGCCACCACTCACTGGGCCACCACTCACAGGGCCACCACTCACTGGGCCACCACTCACAGGGCCACCACTCACAGGGCCACCACTCACAGGGCCACCACTCACAGGATCAACCTACTCTAAATAAAGCACTGATGAATATGTGCTATAATTAGTACAGCTTGTGGATGCACTGGAGTGAGTCACTAGCTGATGCATTTTCCTCACAGTGATTAACTGCAATGCACGAAACAGTTACCATGACAACCATATCCTTGTGCCTAGGCGAACAAAGATTCACAAGAAGAGAGACTCCGATGGAGTTGAGCGAACCATCCCTTGTCCTCATAAGGTGCAGCTAGTGTAGAGCAATGTGAGATAAGTGAGTGTGTATATGTGTTTCTGCACTAATGTGTGTGTGTGCATGTGAACCAGTTGATGACTGACTGATGGGGGTCAAGAGAGGGGGGGGGGGGGGGCTCAAGAGCTGCAGACCTGCCAATTGGCTGCGTTATAAGTAAACACAAACAAACCAACCACCCAGGGAAATTCAGGACGATTTTTACCAGCTCCCCCCTATTAGAACAGCAACCCCCTATTAGAATAGCAACCCCCTATTAGAACAACAACCCCCTATTAGAACAGCAACCCCCTATTAGAACAGCAACCCCCCCCCCCTAAAAGAAGCACTTGAATCTTATACAATGTCTGATACGGCCAATAAGCATTTTGGGGGGGGGGGGGGAGGAGGAGGAGGTTCCCTCCCAAGAAGTTTGTGTAGTCAGCTGGGTTGCAACTACATTTCTGTAAATGCATTCAAGACAAAAGAACACAGGAAATAAGAAATAGTGGATTCATAACAGTTGTGGTCAGTGGAGTTCTACTTTGTCCCTGGGATGGTACGTGTCCCACATTTGGTATAACAAGGTTGCCAGGTGTGGCCTGACTGTGCAGTGTCAGTGCAGCAGGACTTGGAGTGGTGCAGTGTCTGTCAGCTGTGATGTGTGGTGATGTGGTGTTTGCACTGCAGGGATGTAGTAAGATGTTTCGTGACAACGCTGCCATGCGCAAGCATCTGCACACACACGGCCCTCGTGTGCATGTGTGCGCTGAGTGTGGCAAAGCTTTTGTGGAGAGCTCCAAGCTGAAGAGACACCAGCTGGTCCACACTGGCGAGAAGCCGTTTCAAGTTAGTGTTGATAATGGTTCAATGTTAGCTGTTTGTTGATCGCATTTATTCTGTTTATATTGTTCAGTGTTCATTTGAGGGTTGTGGTAAGCGTTTTTCCTTGGACTTTAACCTCCGCACACACATTCGTATCCACACTGGGGACCGGCCGTACGTCTGCCCCTTTGACAACTGCAACAAGAGGTTTGCCCAGTCCACTAATCTCAAGTCACACATGCTCTCTCATGCAAAACAAGCCAAGAGTGGCAGTGTTCCGGTAAGGGTTGACAAATAGATCACAAATGTCATGGTTACTGTTGCTCCTATTTGTTGCTCCCATGTCAGCCGAACAGTGGCAGCACCACACCCACAGGGTCGACTCCTCTGTCCTCCTCCCCTGTCCACCTCTCCATGGCAGTGTCCCCTGTGAAGCCAATTCTCTCACCTACCAACAACATCCTCCCCTCAATGACAAATACAGCCTCAAGAACGCTGTCATGTGAGCCTCACTCTGTGTGCATGTGAGCCTGTGAGTCTCACTCTGTGTGCATGTGAGCCTCACTGGTCCTTGCAATTCTCTGTTCACAACTGGTCCTCAATGTTGCAATTCTCGCTACATTTGTTCATTTCTGCTCAAGTAGATTGATTGTAGTTGATTGGTAGTTGTTATTGGTGGTATCTGTGGAAGGGATCACATGACCCCTGTTGTAATAGCTCCTGCCTACCCACCTACTCATGGCTATGCACTGTTAAATCCCTCTCTTCCCTTCTCTAGTGAGGGGGGGGGGGGGGGGCATTGACCTCACTAGCTTATGTCAGCACTACCTCCCCCCCCCCTGTGCCTGCAGATGGCCCTGACTTGTCTGACGTGGTTACGGATGTGGTGATCCCCAGTCTGGACATAGTCACCACCTACAACATCATCTCAGAAGGCATCCCACCCCCTCTCACTTCTCTCACCACCCTCACTACCTCCAGCACGCTGGAGGCCGTCTTCAATGAACCAGTCATGTCCATTGCAGTCATCGACAGCTCAGATCCACCAGATACTGACCTATGAACTTAGTCATATAAAATATGGTGATGTGTTGCTGTGCTTATCTTCTTATGAAATTGTACCAAATTACACCAAATTATCAGGATATTATCACAATGAAATTATATCAAACTATCAGGATAAAACATAATCAAAATAAAAATAATGTGAGTTGGGATGGGACAAACAGACAGACAGACATGGTGTGAGGTCACTTCCAACCCACCCAGCTGCCTATCCACTCCGTCCAAGATTGCTGAGATGTTGCAGAGGACAGACTGTGGCTGTGGTCTGTCCCTCCTGATGCTACGTTTGCTGCAGCAGCTGTTCCCTGCAACAAGGTGAACGAACAAGAACAACTGCTGGCATGTTGGCAACTCCAATATTTACACTGACAGTGTCTGAGGACAGAAGTGAGGAAATGTTTATCACCACACCACACCACACCACACCACACCACACCACACCACACCACACCACACCACACCACACCTGGTATTAGTATATTGTTCCAATTCAATTAATGTGGAACCATCTGTTGTTGGCTGGGAAGTTATTAGTAGCGTGAGTGTTTCTCCATAAATATATAACCCCAATTCTTCAGCAAGTTGGGTTTCTAGAGAGGATAGTGGACTCCAAAGTAAGTGATGTCATATTTGATGGGAGTGTAGCTAGGCCTAGGTAGTACTTTAGTATATGTAGGAGTGGATTGATAACCAGTAGAATCTACTACAACGCTCACTTTATTGAACTCTGTGGGACTGTACTGCTTCACTCCGATGTTTCTAAGGCAGAATTAACTTCTGAGCTTGAAGAAATGGGTTGTTTTAGTGCAACAAGACATTCACTTGGCTTCAGAAAAGTTAGATGCAGCCAGCTGAATAAATGTCTGTTTAAATTTTTTTAAATGAAGGATATTTTAGCATAGCACCTATCCTAGGGACAGACACAACAAAGACTTCTTAATATAATTATAGATCTGTTGTTTGCTATCTCATCCCAGATTCTTGGGCCCACAGGGCGCAAAAAGAAAAAAAAAAGTGCTTTTGGCACAGTTTTACTGACGTGTTTATAAAATTGTGGTTTTAAGCAAGTGGGATGGTTTACTCAGGCATGAAGTTGTGACCACAGCCAGGAATTTTTCTTCAAATAGCCCCACGGGCAGGGATTTACTCTAATCTTCAACAAACTTCATTATAACCACCCCAGGGTGACCCCTGAGGAGTTCCTGTTGCAGCATGCAGGCACAATGGATTGGGTGCCCCAGGCATGACCTCCACGACAGCTTGACTGGCCCAGTGTTTGGGAGAGCACCCAATCCCAGAGCCCGTCCCAATGAGGGAGGGGCTCAGGGATTATCTCAACACAGATCATCAAAAGAATGCAAACAAGCCCTTATAAATTTCATGAGGTGAGTGCCATTCTATTAACCAGCCCTCAGAGGGGAGCCCACCCACTTACATGAGGCTGACTCCTACCAGAGGACATCTTGCTGCCACGGAAGTAAGGGGATATCTTCCCAATGCCTCCACTGGTGCTGGCCCTCTGAGACTCTCGCTGACGGTTCCAACTTTCTTCCTCAGCCTGAATTTGCTCTTGGAATGATTTGAATGTCTCTAGGATGTTGCCTTCCCCTCGCTGCTTGTAGTAGTCCAGCACTGGGCGAGTGTCATCCACACCATTCATAGCTATGGCTGCACATGACATAGCAACAGACACAGAGATGACAACACACACACACACACACACACACACACACACACACACACACACACACACACACACACACACACACACACACACACACACACACACACACACACACACACACACACACACACACACACACACACACACACACACACACACACTTGTGGTGAAGGAGAACATCCTACATCCACCACCTCTACCAGTAATAATGCCACACACAGTAAATACTGGAGACATGAGACTAAATGAACTTTTTGATTATTTTCTCCATTTTTCCACATTTTTTCTTTCATTCAAAATAGAAAATCAAAATAAATGACAAAATATAATTATTTTGACATGTATCAGAGACATTAGCTCACTCTGGAGAAATGGAATGAGGTCCCACAAGGTCCTATCCTGGATATCGCCCGTCCACTTGTCCAAGACGATGGCATTCTCAGGATGGAACTTCACTGCATCTTTGCTGACATCGACAATAATCACCTTGTTGAGGGAGCGATTCAGGCCACTCAAATCCTATGCACACATGTACACACAACAACACTGAGTGGTACAAGATATGGGTCCTGTACTGCCTTCACAGGCACCACTGGCCCCTCCCACCACAAGATAGACATGTTTTACTTCAGCACTTGGCTATCTAGGCAGCAATAGTTGCTGACACACGTCAGCTATAGTGACACTGTGTGATGGTTACCTTGACATGCTCTCCATCGATGTACTTGGTGGAGTCTCTGAACAATCTGTACGTGATCAACTGGTTGGGGTCCAGTGCAGTGACAATAGAATTACCAGCCTACAAGGGAAGGGGGGAGGAAGGGAAGACCATATGGAGAAAGGAAGGGAAGACCAAAGTTATACCACACAAATATATTTTAATGAATTAGCCAGTGGTAGGTAAGTCTAAGAAACCCATAGATCAGGTCAAATCTATTTATCCATCATTTGAAGAGAAAACAACAACATAGTTTGTGACTGTCAGATACCACAATGTGCACGACTATAGAGAGTGGGGGCACAAATTACTTGTGATGGTTACCATGACAATTTTAACACAGATAACTAGTGACAATTACCATAGCAGATTCATTGGTGAAAATAACAATCTCGTACAGATCAAAGAGACTGACTAGGAGGGCGTCGACTCCAGGACGCTTCTGATACTTCCAACCTACATCTCTCTACAGACAGACAAGACAGACAGAGATAGACAGAAATAAAGACAAGATTGATTTACAAGAGATACATACATCTAAAAACTTTCCATTGTATCATTGTGAAAGGTTCAACAGTTCCACCCTCCTCCCTTCCCCACCCCGGCCTTGTCCTCTCCACTTCCCCTCCCAACTGATCTATGTCCATGTCCAACTAATAGACTTGCACTTGACTCTCTACCATTCACTCACATCATACTCTGTGTGGATGACTTAACTCTACCATTCACTCACACCATACTCTGTGTGGATGACTTAACTCTACCATTCACTCACACCATACTCTGCGTGGACAACTTAACTCTACCATTCACTCACACCATACTCTGTGTGGAAGACTTAACTCTACCATTCACTCACACCATACTCTGTGTGGACGACTTAACTCTACCATTCACTCACACCATACTCTGTGTGGAAGACTTAACTCTACCATTCACTCACACCATACTCTGTGTGGACGACTTAACTCTACCATTCACTCACACCATACTCTGTGTGGATGACTTAACTCTACCATTCACTCACACCATACTCTGTGTGGATGACTTAACTCTACCATTCACTCACACCATACTCTGTGTGGACGACTTAACTCTACCATTCACTCACACCATACTCTGTGTGGATGACTTAACTCTACCATTCACTCACACCATACTCTGTGTGGATGACTTAACTCTACCATTCACTCACACCATACTCTGTGTGGACGACTTAACTCTACCATTCACTCACACCATACTCTGTGTGGATAATGAGGTCATTGAGTTCCAGGAGTAGTGTGTATGGCCGCTGGTATGGATGAGGCAGTAGGTCAGGCAATAGCTTCTCACTGCTCGGCTCTGAGAAGGACTACAACATGAATAGCAAACAAACCTTCCAATAACTAATATGAACTAATCTGATCTCACACAAGACACACATGCCCATCACCTGATACTTCACTGCTTACATTCTTAAACTCCATCACTCTGTCCCAAAACCGCAAGATATATGCCTTGACCACATTCTCTGCATAATATATACACATATATTAATTAATTATCCTAGCAATGGAATAGTGAGCAGAACTCTGCAACTCACCATCAGCATATTTCACTGGCCCCTGCAAAAGTGATCACAAAACACATGGACTGATTGCATTATGAACGAACACAACACCACAAGCAGATACCTCAATGCCAAGTCCTTCTATCTTATCTTCTGGTGCTCCTAAATTAGATATACAATACAATCACACACTGAAGTCACAAATACCAAAAATCACACTGAAGTCACAAATACCAAAAATCACACTGACAGATAAAACATGTACAGGGATCATGTGATGAATTATGCAAGATATTGGCCACACCCCCATCCTGCATGTTGTTGGTAGTAGAAATGTGTGGAGTGATCACTAATAATGATCCTATAAAATGAGGGGAAAAATGATATTCACACTAGAAACCTCCACCACCTCCAACACCATTGAAGACAGACTCCTGGCTTTCCAAGCCAATCACAGTCTTGAGGGGGGGGGAGGAGGCATTGTCTGACCAGGTCTCACTTCCTCTGCACTCACTGCCACATGTTGGGAGAACACTGACCTCCAAAGTAAATGACTGAACTTGTTGCAAAAGTAGTGAAGCCAGCCAGGAAAAACCAAGCCTGTCCACTACTTCCCTTCTTCCCTTTAGACTTAGTGTAGTATGTTGCTACCTCCAACCTCCGGGTAAGCAACTGTGCACTGAACCTTCCCACCCTAACCAGGATGGCAGCCATGATAACTAGTGCCACGTGGGCAAATTCTTCATCAAACGAACCTGGCTTCTTGTCTATACTTTACCGAACAGTACCACTCTGGGTGAGGGTTTGGAACAGGGTTTGGAACAGGGTTTGGAACAGGGTTATCAAGTCTGGAAAACTCTTACAGGCAGAAATGAAAATTGAGAAAGGACTGTTTTAGGACAGAAATTTTTTTTATCACAAAATGTATAGCTATGTCAAATAAATTGTTTTAGAAATATATCATTTTTAGTGCTCAGAACGGCATGTTCTCTAGCACTAACTTAGTCTGTTGAACCACGCCAGACTAGCACTAACCTGGGTGCAAGGCCAATCTCTCTCAATTCACCTGTTGAGAGGGAGGGAGAGGTGGACCACATCCAGATTAATTAAATATCTAACAAAAATTTGTTTCTCGAAAATATCAAACCTGTCTACCAGTAGTTTGTTTTTTTTTCAGTTTCAGCCCAATTGGAGGGAAATTTGAACAGGCTTAATTAGCAAAATTTACTTGAGAGAATAAAAAAAAAGGACTGAAGACAAAGAGAGGACAAACTTTTTTCTGCTGAAAGTACCCTGTTAAAAGGGCAGTTTTAGGATAATTTTTTGCTTTTGCAGCCAGAATTTTTTCACTGTCCTAATTTCATTTTCCATTAGGACAGTTTTTGAGTTTTCTGGCTTTGAAATAGGACAAATGGCAACCCTGGTTTGGAATTCCTTCAGGGCTAAATTCCAAGATATAAGGATAAAAATTAAAAAAAGGCCAATTTTTCACAACACAGAACTTAACACATATTATACATTTAGATAGGATTTTTTGTACCTCTCGCTTTCCTATTACATGAGGCATTTCATACTAGTGACTAAATTTACATATTTGGTGAGAGGTTATATAAAGCTCTGGTTCATAGCTAGTTAAATGCAACACTAAAATTTACAATCCATAAATTAATTGGGCACTTCTCTGCAATGTAGCAGTATTTTTCTATGTTTGTAAGAAGGGAATATCACCATCTCATATCAATTTTTATAAAGGTTGCTGTAATAACTATGACTCATTAACTGAACTTATCATTCATTGAATAGACTAGCATGCAAACAATGCGGCCGTAGGACCACCTTCAGTGGGCTGTGGTCACAAAATTGTCCAAGGGAAGTACATGTCCTGTGGGAGGACATTTTTTTCTGGAGTACATGTATTATGGGAACATTTGTCTTAAAGGAGGTCATGTTTTGTAGGAGGGCATGTATTGTGGCAGGACAAGTCTTGCAGGAGTGCACGTTTTCAGGGTGGCATATCTTTCAGGACGATGTGTCTTACTGGAATGCACGTTTTACAGGAGGGCAGGTCTTACTCAAGGGTATGTCTTATAGGTGATCATATCTAACAGGCATACATATCTTACAGAAGTACATGTTTTACAGGATGGCAAATCTTACAGGATGATTTGTCCTACAGGAAGACACATCTTACAGAACAACAGGTCTTACTGGTGTGTATGTATTGTAGGAAGGCCTTACAGGTGGACATGTCTTAGAGGAGTACATGTATTATGAGAGGACATGTATTATTGAAAGTCATATTTTGAAGTAAGATACATCTTACTGGAGGATATGTCCAACATGAGAACAGGTTTTGCTGGATGGCATATCTTGCAGGAGGGCATGAGGCTACTCTCATTGCTTATCTGTTCAACATTTGTCATTGATGTAAGCGGCAATCATTTCTTGTTTCTAAATGTAATCTTTGTGTTTATCTGGTTGACACGTCTTGTAAGTGTGATTGGTGTTCCACCTCTTTCATTCTCGTGCCTCAGTGATTGTGTGGTAGTCATATCATGTAAGCGTGTGTGGTGTTCTTCTGTCTCATTCTGGTGCTTCAGTGTTTATCTGGTAGAAATGTGTTGTACACGTGAGTGATGTTCCTCTTATATCTCATTTTGGTGCCTCAGTGTATGCCTGGTAGATATTTCTGTCAACGTGATGGTGGAACTCTGATGTCCCGTGAATTAGTCTGCGTATCTGCTTGTTGGATACTGCTGGGAGCTGAAATGTAAGTCCTTGTGGCTTTTCATTTGACCTCCCTCTATTTTAGTTGTTTGGCTTTAGATGTTGTTTTTTTGTTGTTGTTTTTGTCTTAGTGATGCTCTTCTTTTTCTTGGCACATGTGATTATTTGAAGTTAATCTTTGAATCTTGTATGATAATCCTTAGTAATAGTTTAATTTTTTTTTCCTAATATGGTTTTCAAGTTGCTTCTGCAAACCCTTAACTTTTCTTTTGTGTGGTTGCATCATGCACTGTATTTTAGTCATCATATCGTGTCCGCCGTCCTTCCAAGCCAAGTCTTGAATGTATTGTCTTGCCACAAATGTCTTCTGTGTTGGGTCTGGTACAATAATGTTCACATGTGGCCATGAGGTGTGTCAGGTCACACAGTTGATGGCCACATTTACACAGGTCTGTGTCGGTGTAGCCCCATGTCAGTTTTGCTGATGGTGTAGCGGCTTTTCCGCATTGAACTAGGTTTGCTGTACACCAGCTCTTCCATGAAAGATCACTGTCTTTTGGTACAAGTGTGAATTATTTTAGTGCATTGTCCGTTTCATCCCATTTTTCAGACCACAGTTCCTGTTGGGCGGCTTCGGGTGTTGTGTTAAACGCTGTGATACTGTTAATGAAGCTGTGCCTCGACTTCAGACAACATATGACGGGCACATGGTTGTAGAGGTTATGTCTGGGGTCTATCACTGTTTTTTGTCATTCCTTTTGGTTGACAACCTGTCGTCAAATGTCTGGTGGAGTAATTCCTGAGAGCACGTAGAGATCCTGTGTAGGTGTTGGGCGAATGCATCCTGTAATGAGATGGCATGTGTCATTCAGGGCAACATCGACATCCTTGCAGTGGGCTGACCGAGACCATACCGGGCAGCAGTACTCCGCTGTTGAGACATACAGAGCCATCGTTGTGGTGTGCAATGTTTGTGGTTGTGCACCCCAATTCGTTCCACAAAGTTTGCAGAGTAGGTTGTTCCATGATGTGATTTTGCCTTTGATTTTCTTGCAGTGTTCTCGATAGGTTAGCGTGCAGTTGAGGGTGACACCAAGGTACACTGGGTTGCGGGTGTTAGTTAGTTTTATGTTGTTCCATGTGACATTCAGCTCATGATTCGCTTGTCAGTTCTTTAAATGGAATGCCGCTAGTAATGTTTTTCCAGGGTTTGGTCGAAGATGGTTCTCGATGTAGTACTCCTGCATCTCAGTTAGTGCTGCAGTCAGTGTGGTCTCAACTTCCAAGAATGTCTCTTTTTGAACTGTCAGGCATGGATTGTCAGCATACAGGAAAGTGTTCATTAATGCTGGTAGAGGCTGGTCATTCATGTATATATTAAAAAGAGTTGGTGAAAGTGCGGAGCCTTGGGGTAGTCCATTACACTGCAATCTTCAGCCACTTTTTTTGCCATTCAGTTCGACCATAAAGTGGCGGTTTAACAGCATTGTTCTGACAAATTTTGTTAGTTTTACATCCTCTATAAGGTCAAAAAGTTTCTGCAGCAGACTTCTGTGGTTCACGGTATCACATGCAGCGGTAAGGTCGATCAACACTGCACTCGTGACCATTCCCAGTTCAAAGCTATCCTTTATATGGTGAGTTAGATTAAGCACCTGTGCACAGCATGACTTTCCTGATCAGAATCCTGCCTGTTGGTCTATTAGCCTTTGCTCTGTTGTTGGCTGTATCCATGTTAATATCATCTGTTCAAGCAGTTTGTACTCTGTGCACAGGAGGGCTATTGGGCGATAACTTTTCGGGCTATTGGGATCTTTGCCGGGTTTTAGGAGAGCTATTACCTTCGCCTTTCGCCATATTGAGAGGATTTCATCATGTATTAGGCAGTTTTTGATCAGTCCAAGTAACCAGGTCCGTGTTTTGAGGCTGTAGTGTTTCAGCATCTCATTGTGGATGCCGTCCAGTCCTGGCGCTTTGTTGTTACACAGCGAGGATATTTCACTGTCCAGTTATTTCATCATAAAAGTTGACAGGGTGGTAGGTCCCGAGTTACTTGATTACAGTTTCACCTTCTGTGTCTTCGGCTTGCTGGATTTGTCTGGCTTCCCATTGAGGAGAAGTTGGTTGGCAACTTGGTCGGGTGTCACGGTATACGAGGTGGTTGGCTTGGGGTTACTGCTGAGTTTGAATAACGTCTGCCAGCCCTTTTTGCTGTTGTGGGTTAGGTTGATGTTCTCCACCATCTCCTCCCATTGTTGTTGGTGGGTTACTTTAAGTTGGCTACACAGGATTTGGCCAGCTTCAATGGTGTCCTCGCTGAAAGGGTCGCTGTTCTAGTATTCCATGAGGAGTGTCACTGAGTAGCTGGAGAGCCTAGGTATGTATTTGGTGCAACAGCCACGGGGGATGTGCCTTCTGGCTGATGATCTAACAGTTTCTGAAAATTCACCGTACTTTTGCCATGATGCTGGGCCAAGATTATCCACATTGGTCTCAAGCTCGCTCGTGAAATCATCCCAGTTCACTTTCCTCAAGTTAAAGTGCCATCAGAAAGGCTGCTCGATAGGTGTGATAATCGGCTTGATGGTAACACTGTGCGGTCGATGCTGCGAGTGTGGTATGGCATCATATATTGCACTGTTGCACATGCCGCTGATGTTTTTGGACACAAAAGTGAGGTCAGGGTTGTAGCTTCACCACCATTGGCAGCTGTTGAACATGGGAGGTAGCTTGGGGTCATGAAGTAGATGGAGGTCGTTGGCATCATCCATTCCTCCAGTACACTGCCGTTCTCGTCGGTGTCTCCATAGCCCCAGAGATGGTTGTGCGAGTCAAGGTCACCAATTATAATATTTTTGGAACCAAAATTAAAAAAATTAATTGGGAAATTGGGTTTCTCTGGTGGTGGCTTATAGACTGATGTTATTGTTAATGCATCCAGCATGACGGACAAAAATTCTATTCCATTTTGGACAGTAGTGGCTGTTAATTGTGGCGCTATATTGTTTTTCACCAAAATTGCGCTGTCATGTTTGGCATGTTTGATTTCAGCAACCAGTTTAATCCTTTGACACGGATATTATTTGACTGATCGTTTCTGTGAGTCTCTTGGAGACACAGCATGACACAATTGTTCTCATTTTCTATTTCTGAGATTAAAGTCTCCTTTTGCCTTGTGAGTCCCTCACAGTTAAAGGATACGATGCTCACTGCCGGTCCTGAAAAGAACCTGTGGTTTTTGCAACTAGCGGTAGAGTTGGCTTGGTTAGTTTTGTGGTTGAAAAAATTAGCTTCAGGCATTCTTACTTCGGCAGGCACGCACACACATTAAATTCCAACATACATGAAAAATATCAGTAGTCCCTTAGTAATATTCACTCCCAAAATACATGTGTACCCGAGAGATGTTATCACCACACTTAAAACATGTCCTCTCATAGTACATGACCTTCTGTGAGGCGTGTACATTCGTAAGACATGTCCTTCCATTAGAACTGCCCTTCCATAAGACATGCCCTCCCAGTACACATGTCTTTCTGGAAGGCATGTCTCCAGTAAGACACATCCTCCTGTAATGTTCTGTAGTTGTAGGGTTTCTGCCATACTGCCAATGGATGCCATGTGGAGGCTTCTTTCTTGTTCACCTGTTTTAGTAACCTAGTTATTATTAGTTTTATTTCTTTCTCTCTTTTTTTTTTTTAGATTTTATTTATTTGTTTATTTATTTATATATTTATTCCTTTTTATTTTATTAATTCAGTGGTGCAGGAAGTAGTTGCAGTCAATTTAATATGGCCCTGAAATGAATTGTGTTATTTTTTTAGTTTTTTTTTAAAAACTTTTATAAATTTTATTTCGTGCATATGCCTACGTAAATGAGTCTTGTATTTATGTTTGTATTCCCATGTTTTTGTTAATTTTGTATCCTAAATGAGTGGGGTTTAGGTAGAAAGTTTATGGTCTTGTTATTTCTATTTATTTGTATTGGTTTTGTTTGTATTTTCAACCTCAATTATGTTGTGCATTGACCTGCTTTTAAAATTTGTAGCTGCAATGAGTTTAACATTCTTTTGTTTACTTCTTTATGTTTCGGTTGGAATTGTCTGGAGTGAATTTTTTTTCTTTAAAATTGCTGATAGGTTTGTATGTTGTTGTTTTTTTTTCAACAGGGCTTGCAATGTTAAAATGCATTAATGTCTCTTTGAAATGGTAACATGCGAACGCCTATACAATCTCTTTGATAAAAATATAATGGTGGATGTTGAAGAGTCATTTTTTTGGGCTTTTTTTAGTTACTCCACTTGAACAATGGGGTGTGGGCAAATGGGACCTAGCCCAGGTTACCTTCCCTTACCTGAAGATCATATTTGCCAATTTTCAACTAAGTCCTCGCTACATATAAATATCACTAGCTCTATTAGCATAAGATTTGTGTTGTGAGCCCGTGTAGTATAGTTGCTAGTTCATTGTTGTTATTCTTTATTATCTGTTGTTAATCTTTATTATCATTGTTATTTTTTATAGTCCCCTTGCATGGGCCTTTACTTCTGTCACCTGATGTGCGCCTCATTTTGAATTCTGCATCACAATGCCCTTGTGTGAGTTTGATGTCTGCAACTATTATTAACTTTTGTTACTACAGTTGCATATCCAATATTCTATTTGAGTATTTAGGTTCAAGAATTTATACATTGGAGGAAATGCTAGTGACTGACTGACTGACTGTAGAAAACTATCAAATTTCTGCTCAATAATTTTAATTCTGATTACTGAATAGGAGTGTTTAATTATCTTAAATGTTACCACTCACGATGCTGTTACTTGAACTAACATTATTTTCTATTGTCAAGTCACTTCGACAAGTGGACCATTTCAAAGACTACAACTTCATGTCATCTCATCACAACCCACCAGAGCTTCCTCTCCGTGTGAAACACTTCAATCATTCCAATGTCCAGCAGTATAGACATCAGTTTTTCAACTGGTTACCTCACTTATGAAATTAATTACATTTTGATTGTAACTAATCAATCACCTTTATCCATAATTAAACACGACTTAGAACTATTTCTTCACAACCAGTTTGTGACAAAACTTTGAATGTTACAATCTATGCAATTCTCCCCCCCCCTCCCCAGTCCATGCTTAAGTGTTCATCTGTACCACCAAATGTTAATTTCCCACCTTCATTCCAGCTTCTAGAGAAAACTGCATCACAATGTTTTGCCTCAAATTCACCAGACTATCTATTCTCATAGACACCACAACTTTAAAATGATATATTATTTAAAAACTATTTTAATAAGGATATACCAATGTATAATATAGCCAATGTAATTAAGTTCAACAAGAGACATTGATTGAATGCTGAGCAGTATACATGTGATCATCACAGCATGAGGTGAATCAACCAGGACACTTCAGGACAGTTGCTATTCTGTGAAGATGTGTCTGCAGTCTACCACGAGGTATAGCTGGATCCAGAACAGGTTGTATGTGATCAGAGAGGCGGGAGCAGTCCTTCCTTCCACCCTTCATGGCCACCAAACAGTAAGTGTACGCCATCAATGAAGACTTGTGATCAAACAACAAGGAGTTGCCATGACAGAGCCACGACAACGCCTTGGGAAGAAGCTTCTTGCCCACATATGTGATGGAAATCAGGATGGTGCACCACATCTACAGCATAGAGGAACAACAAAGAGGGAACAACAAAGAGGGAACAACAAAGAGGGAACCACAAAAGAGAACCACAAAAGAGGGAACCACAAAAGAGGGAACCACAAAAGAGGGAACCACAAAAGAGGGGACCAACAAAGAGGGACCAACAAAGAGGGACCAACAAAGAGGGACCAACAAAGAGGGAACACTTGTAATTATGTAACTCAAAAATAAGATTTCCTCAATGGTCAACAAAGGCAATGAAGGATCTTGTAGACTATGTAGAGGGAGTTGTTTCACATGTAAAGACCTGGTCATTACTGTACCACACATGTACTCCATATAGTGCCATTAATCATACTGTAAAGCCTGACAGTGGGAAGTGTTTGCCAAGTTCATAACAAACACAAGAAATACCACCAGTATTATAAGGGGTGTGGCAATAACCTGACGCAAGGACATGTGCATCACATGACTTGCATTTAAAAAAATCCAACTTAGGAGTACAATTGCAATAAAGTACACTCTTCTATTGAGAGCAGTAGTCTTCTTTGTTTTGCTGGACTTTGACCTGGGTCCATCTCAGCCTTGACATGCCATTAATTAGCCTCCGCTATCTCTCCTTGAGATGCAGTCTGCCTCTGTGGGACATACAGAGGGTCTTGAAGAAACCACCTCGAGATCCAACCATAGGCTTCTACCTGAACTATTAATATTGGCACGAAGATTCAATGCACCAAACAACCACTTTGCGATCCCATCCACTTCTCTAGCTACTCCTCCATGACCTCTGCACTGGCCAATGCAGTGCTAGGGATTGGCTGGAACAAGGCACACAAGGAAGATTGGGTGCAAAGTTAGTTCAAATTATATTGTCAATACTGCAATACTGCACCTGAATTTGCTTTATCCAGGTAACTTTCTCCTCTGTACCAGCGACCAGAGAATCACCAATGCTTATACATCTGATAGGAAAAATAATATCTGAAAATAGTCCAACATCTGACAGCAAATAATGTAATAAAAACCTACCGGTATCCGAATATCTCTGCTAACTGTACTTTGTGAAGATGTAAGGAGAGGAAACAGCCCAAATAACAGATCTGAAAGCAGATAACCAATGTGTGCTCCCTCCCAGTAGCTTCAGTATTGACAGTAGCTTCAGTATTGAGGTATTTGATCACTCTGCACAACCATCCCCAACATCTGTCATAATCTCCATTGATCAACAAGGCCTTCATCAGCAGGAGGTACCACATTGATGGCTGCTGAAGAGCTCCACCCACATCCTCCAGAACTCCAGAGAGCAAGGACACAGCTACATCAGACCTAATGGACAGATAATAGACATGTGAGGATACCACTGGAGGTGTCACCATTAACACAGACAGGACACCTCTTCCCCACCCCCCCCCCACCCCACCCACTTTAAAAAAATTTAAATAATGCATTAAGAAAAATTCCCCTAGTAAGTATTGCGAATTAAAATAGTAAAGCAAATGATCACTAAAAATAAATATATAAATAAAGGGGGAAAACACCTCAAGCCAAGTGCCTCACCAAAAATTCTGATCATTTACTGAATATCAACTGCAGATGGTTGCAACATGTTGCTGCAGAGCAACCCTGTGCTGCACTGATCATCAGAACACACCACAGCACTAGTTGCCACAGTGTCCACCATGGAGCCAGCCAGTTGGCAGCTGGTTCCACAGTGCAGACAGACAGTTAGTCCCACTACAGACAGGTACTGATGTAGTGGACAGGGAAGAGAATGGCCCACTCATTCAAGAACACATAACTAAGCAGAATTTTTTCTCCTTTTCTTCCTATTCTTGCTAAATTTAGGAAATGTTGAGGTGGCGTAAAGCCAATCAAATGAGCACTGGCATAGACATTCATGTGATCACTATTATCGTTCCTGAAGTGGCACCAACAGACACTACAGTACGCTAGCTAGCCCTCTCCTCTCCAAGATGGCCTGATGGTCACTTATCATGAGTACTTCAGGTGTGCATTATTCTAGGCCACTGGGTGAACAAATAAAGCATGCAAACAAGTGAAAATTAAAGAACTTTGACCACAAATGATCTATAGGGCCGACTGCTCTCCCTGACAACTCCTCCACTGCCTCTGGAACCTTCACACTCAGTCAGCAGTAGAACTTGTCATCCATTATTATCATTCATTGGAAGTGCCTTGCATAGCCACAATATTAACCTTCCACATCATATTCTCCTCCACACTCCAACTAGGACACTGACTCCAATACGTCTGTTGGTTATTCAAAGCTTCACTGCATATTAGATTTGAACAATGCATTAGGTACTGTATTTTTTTTTTTTTAAATCCCAACAAATTAGATGGTTGAAACCAGAGAAGGCTGGGGGGGGGGGGGGGGGGGGGGGGGGGCAGGCATGCCCACAACACCAAGTCTGGATGGAGAGAGATGGTGAGGTAGAAATTAAGTTAAAATCTATGGAGTTTAGAGTGATACTCTTTTTTTCCCCTCCTTTTTCTTTTTAGCCTAATTTTTTTTTTTACAAATCTTTAATTGCTACTTGATTAGAAAACAAACCCATGCTCCTCTGCTACCTATCCACACTACCTATCCACACTACCTATCCACACTACCTATCCACACTACCTATCCACACTACCTATCTACACTGGACTGTGACCTCCTGCAATATTCAACACATATACTACCTATCTACACTGGACTGTGACCTCCTGCAATAGTCAATACAGAGACTACCTATCTACACTGGACTGTGACCTCCTGCAATAGTCAATACAGAGAAGCCAAGCAATCTCAACTTGATCTTATGTCAATGTAGAACTATCAATAGTGCTCACTTGTTCATCCTCAGGGCACAGAGTGCTGCAAACAACGTACACCTACTAGCCTCAGGACCAACACAATGAATGGAAGACATTATCCCTGCAAAGTTCACTACCACCAGAGGATCACTGTTGGTGGCTCCAAGCAACTTCAAAAGATTCAATCGTAAGTCCAGTTCTCCAGGGTAGCCATACCTCTTGAGCAAATGGCAACTGTTTGAGATGGCCTGCTTCATGACCTCTGCACAGCACAAGACAGTACACTCGTTGTACTTCACTAACGCTTGGTCAGGTCTGTCCTGCACATGCAAGAATACACACTTAGTCAGGTCTGTCCTGCACATGCAAGAATACACACTTGGTCAGGTCTGTCCTGCACATGCAAGAATACACACTTGGTCAGGTCTGTCATGCACATGCAAGAATACACACTTGGTCAGGTCTGTCCTGCACATGCAAGAATACACACTTGGTCAGGTCTGTCATGCACATGCAAGAATATACACTTGGTCAGGTCTGTCCTGCACATGCAAGAATATACACTTGGTCAGGTCTGTCCTGCACATGCAAGAATACACACTTGGTCAGGTCTGTCCTGCACATGCAAGAATACACACTTGGTCAGGTCTGTCCTGCACATGCAAGAATATACACTTGGTCAGGTCTGTCCTGCACATGCAAGAATACACACTTGGTCAGGTCTGTCCTGCACATGCAAGAATACACACTTGGTCAGGTCTGTCCTGCACATGCAAGAATACACACTTGGTCAGGTTTGTCCTGCACATGCAAGAATACACACTTGGTCAGGTTTGTCCTGCACATGCAAGAATACACACTTGGTCAGGTTTGTCCTGCACATGCAAGAATACACACTTGGTCAGGTCTGCAGCCAGCATAAACTACAGCCAACATACACTTCAGCCAAAAAAAAAAAAAAAAAAAAAAAAAATAATAATAATTTTATTTATAAACTTACCAGCAAAAAATACGAGTTGCCTATTAATAGAGAAATGGAACCACGAGAATAGTCAGTTGAGCACACAGAATCACTGTCACTCAGTGTGGTCAGCGCTTCATTGTACTGTCCAGCCTCAAAGTGTCTCCAAGCTATGGTATCATAGACAACACTTACATACACCAACAGCCATCAATTGACATGCATGCATGCTCACACAGACAACAGACACAAACAGGTGCAGAGGCAGGCACACACACACAGATGGAGCCACTCATCGACACACACACACACACACACACACACACACACACACACACACACACACACACACACACACACACACACACACACACACACACACAAACATACTCATCAAACCTACCTTTATAATATAATTATAAAATGTCAAGAAATGTTCCATGTGTTACCTTTGTAATATAGTGCCTCCAATTTGATGTTATCAAACCCCAAGATGTGTTTAATCTCAAGAGACCTTTGCCAGAAGTCATCATCTTCAGACGAGGAATGCTTGACAAAACGAGTCAAAACTCTGAGGATGTGATCCCCAGCAAAGGAAGGTTCACACAATGACACCAACAACACTATCATCAGCGATAGCTTCATCACCATTAGAAGTAGACCTACATGGTTGATGGCAAGTCCATCACACATGGTCTCACTCTCACACAGACAATGCACAGCCAAATGGAGGGAACACATTCACACATTCAGCCCTAGCCCTTAGTAAATAAAGATGCATGTGTGTCTCTTCATAAATATTTTTCACACTATTGTGAGAAAGTTTGAAGGAGTAGTCCCTCCTGACTTCATGAAGAGCTCCACTAAGTCACGCTGGCCTGTGAGTGCTGGAAAACAGTCCAGTAGCACAAACTTGAGGTCATGTCAGAAGGTCAGTTCACAAGAGGTCTTGTCAGAAGAGGTCAGGTCACAAGAGGTCACGTTACAAGGTCAGGTCACCAGAGGTCAGGTCACAAGAGGTCAGGTCACAAGAGGTCAGCTAGCTCACAAGGTCAGGTCACAAGAGGTCAGGTCACAAGAGGTCAAGTCACAAGGGGTCACATCACAAGAGGTCAAGTCACAAGAGGTCAGATCACAAGGGGTCAGGCCACAAGAGGATAGCTCATGAGAGGTCCAGTTATGAGAGGTCAGGTCACGAGAGGTCAAGTCACAAGAGAACTTCAGCAGGAGGGAGGCAATGAGACCAACACTGCCTCAGGCGGTAATTGGAATCTATAACACACCACACACTTGCACCCCCTGGCTGACGATATTCATGCAGAGATGACTTGCCTGCCTGCGAGTGCTCCCACAACTCCATCAAGGACTGTAACTGCTCAGCACTGTCAGAGCCACAGCATCTGAAGAGCTTGCACACTGCCAGTGTAGAGAAGCCGACAGTGAGGGACATCACAACCGAGGGATGGACGACACACCCAGCAAGACACACAACACTCACATCTCTCAAGAAGTCCTTCATACTGCAGGAGCATATGCTGTGGAGAGAGAGACAGACAACCCTTCACACTGAGCAGCAGTTGCAGTTGAACAGTTGAGGTCAGAGTTGAGACGACCAACAATACGTTGTCAGTTGAAAAGGACAGACCTAATGTAGACACATGGAGACACAACAAAAACCACAGATTAAAATCATCATTGGGACCCTGCAAACTGATTCATTATTCTAATCACAAGAATCATGTGAGGGAACTGCTATGTTGAAGCACTTCCAATCAGGACTGATAGCTGTAAACCATATTATCACATCAGATAATATAAGTGCTGGCAAAATAAACATATTCTCTCACTCTGTTATTCACAGATAATTCAAACCATACATGGCAGCAGTTGAGGTGGACACTGTGTTGTGTTAGCATTTGTAATACATTATTACCAAGACATAGGATACGTGAACCACACCATGATATGGCATTATTCCCAGTAGATAGCCATGATCACCATCAACAGTGCATCATTCATTACCAGGAAAGGGACGCCGGCAATATTTCTTTTACCTGATCTAAACTAGTGGATCGTATAAACCAAAACCCCATCACAGCCACCATATACACATTCAGTTGAAAATGGATTTCTACCTTGACAACATTTTATTTGACCAGGGAAATCTGTCAATGCCATAGCAATCACACTTAACGCTAGTCTAACATCAATGTCAAGTGTCCATGATCTTGTATACGCATTGCCATGTGTTGTGTGCAAATATTTTCATAAAAGAAGGCGAGTATTTAATTTCCCACTCACCTAAACTATAACTATTAAATTTGTACTCCAAGCACCTGATGACTACAGCAGAGTAGGAAACTCATTTCCCAGAGAAATTTTACATTCTGGAACAGTTCAATTATTTTTATTCTTTGTGGTGTTGGGAGGGAGAAGTGGCCTGCCAAGTTACCAAGGTAGCAGGGAAACAAAAGTTTTCCTGGAGCTACAGAACTGGATAGCTTTAGTTTATTACCCTTGATAAAACACAAAACGTTCAATGAAGTCAATTAATGAATAACAGTCACCATTGTTGAATCTTGGCCACACCTCCACAAGGTAAGGGGTAACCTATTCACCCAGCCAGAGTACCACCTGTTAGAGGCATGTGCTCATGACCATGCGTGCCCTGACATGCAATGTTTGGTAGAGTCGGTGTCTATGTGGCACTTGAGCATATAGATCTCCTGAACACTTTACCTCTGAGCATGTCCCACAGAGACAAATAAGAAGTCAGTGATTGCTTTAGCAGTGTTATACTGCCAGTCCTCCAGGCTTCCTACAGTACATGCAGAGAGAACAGCATCCATGGGAGGGATTAGGGCGGCTGCAGCATGACAACGTACTCCCACACACTCACCATGGCAGCCAAGCTCAAGGAGTTCAAATAAGATATTGTGGCTATTGGAGATTCATGCGAACTTCCTATTGAAATGATCAAACACGTAATATACAATAATATAATATACTATGACATGATATAATATCAGGGTTTTATCTAGGATTTTTGGAAGGGGGGGGGATATCAACATGTGTCTTCAAAATCAACCAAATATGTGCGTGACTAATAAATATAGGAGCACTTTGAAGATACTGACCACTGGCAGGACTGCACATGTTGATAGGAAACAGTCTCAAAGCTCTCAAATCTAAGTTAACAGCCTGTCAAATCCAAGGGAAACTTCATTCCTTAAAGCTAAAGAAACAAAATTGCATCCAATAAAAATCCTCACTGGGGAACTGGAATAAAACCAATTTTTAATAAAAATGTGTCGAGGAGCCAATCTCCTTTAGCAGTATGGGATGAGAACTAAGCAGACATACGATACTGATGTCCATGCTGTGGTAATATGATCAGCTCCTAAGACAATGAATGTGTGAAATATGATTCTCAAGACAAAGGAGGAACAGAGACACAGAAAAGTGACACACACACACGTTTATCAGCATAAAAAAAATGACTGGAAATTTTGATGTCAATATTTCATAAATGGAAAGTAATTTCTAAACTATAATCATATCACCATGAACGAATAAAATGAAAGAAAGATACTCTGGTCTGAATTTTACATGAGGAATTATTATAAATACTACTTGACATTGCTTGCATATTTGAAACTACTAGCTATGGTGTCATACAGGTCCTGAAGTGGGCATCTTCTTTCTGATGGGTACACATGCTCCACTTTCATGTCTATCCTGTCATCAGTCTGGCACTGACCCCAGTGAGTGTTCCAATCTTTATAGCTATGCAATAATCAAAATTTCATAAATCTTCATATTGGTGGTTTCTCCTTCAAAACAAGAAGATTTTTACATGATATTCCAGACAATTTGTATAGCAAATGAGTGGCAAACTTCACAATTGGTTCCTTAATTTTTGATACAAACAATGCAAATTTTCAAGAGCTGAAATGTAAAATGAATCTTATAAATTTATACCTGTAGAGTGTATGTAAACAGCCATGTACAATTAACTGGCTGGGGTACTCACTCACCAATTTTCCAGGACCCACTCTTACTCAAGCTTGTCAGGTTCATTTTAATAGATCCTGGCAGGGGAGGAGAAACTCCAGAAGGAGGCACGCCGGTGTTGAGGTGCAGAATGTCAACAAGTTCCCTAACTAACCAGATCAGCTTGCTCCTTCAGTAATCCACACATGCGTGGTGCATGCCGAAATGTAGAAGGAATTTGATATTCGTTCAATTCAATTGCTCCTCCCCCCCCCCCCCCCCCATTTACGAGGAATAGCAGAGGGATCCAGCAGCGTCAGGCCTTGATTAATTCGAGCTCTCATTTTTTTTTTTTTTTTTTTTTTTTTTTTTTTTTTTTTTTTTTTTTTGGAAAATTTTTTACCCTATATAATCTTGTATTATCAGGACTTCCACCTGATTCTCTTTAATGACGCATTTATTATTCTTTCACTATTCAACTGATCTCCATATTATTTTTTTTCTCTGCTTATGAAAATAACCATTCTATCACACTGGGATCAGTCACTTAATCCAAATCTGCCCGGCACATGTAAAACCACATGAGTTAACAGTGGAAGAGTAAAGATGCAGCTGACCACAAGAAGTGCTCTTGATCATACAAATTAAACCACCCTCACATATACACCTGCCCCCCCCCCCCCCCCCCCCCCCCATGTGAAACAACAGTGAAGCACACACTTGTACAAGCTGTTCACATCATTAGCAACGTCCATTTACATATAACAAGTAGTTGCAGACATTAGAAGCATCAGCCCATTACAGTTGTGATAAGGGCAAACACACACATTTTTATTAACAGAGTTCAGATTGTTGCCCCACTAGAGAGGGAACAGCCCACACCCTCCAGGTCAGCTTGGTCCAGACTGCTGGGGTCGTAGCCATGGCACACCAGCAGGTTGAGTCTGTCCACCACTCCTTGCTGCACCTTCAAGGCCTCCTCGTAGGTCTTGCCCAGCAAACTGATGGAGTTGAGCTGCAGCACACGAGTGCCCACCGTCAGTCGGCCATCCACCTCTGCCGCTCCCCCGGGAACAATCTACAGCACACATAACACACAGCAGAGGGGAGCATACATAACACATGGCAGCATACATAACACATGACAGAGTGGAGCATATATAACACATGGCAGAGGGGAGCATATTTACATGTAGTATAGTTCTGTACTCGGATGCATTGAATGACACGAAGTTGGTTGCATTAATGGCCAGAGGTCATGTAGGGTCCTGAAAGGAGCTGGAACAGAAGCTATAATCTACATTCTTATGTAAAAAAGTTTCAAGTGGAAGATTTATTTCAGATGCATTTCCAAACCACCCACCATTTTTCCTAAGAGATATTGACCTTTTCCCATCTTTTGTACACTCACACGTGCCCCCCAACACCTTTTGAGTTGTTCATGATCTGAAACAATATCATTGTTAGACAAGAGCAACCAATTAACACACACACACAATCACACGCATGCATGCACACACCTGCACACACAATATGCCAACAAACCTGTGAAATGAAGATGCCTTCATCACTTGCATCCAGAGGGTTCCCGGAGTAGCCACTGACACCTCCAGTGATGGTGAAGCCAAAGCCTTCTCCTGGTCTGGTCACCAGGGAGAACTCCCTCAGGCCAGCAGGCGGGGGTTCATGGTGTACATGCAGCAGAAGAGGATCATCACAGAACTTGAGTGCATGTATGGCGTCCTCGTGACTCATCACTGTCAGGTCACTGCCATTAGCCTGCAGGGAGGGGGGGGGGGAAGGCATTGACATCTCATACCTTACCTCTTTCCCCTTTCTGGGTTGTCTGCTACAAACCACAAGGTGCCCACTCTGATACTGGTACTGTACTCCTACATGTAAGTGCAGAGTATTCGCCACTAGATCTGCACACTGGGAACAACTGGTTTGGCTTTCCAAATGAGTGAGTGCTGATATTAGTGGGTGGAGTTTAAGTTGGTAAACTTGTGAGGAACACCAAGCCAAACATGTTTGTCAGGTGCACCTCCCAGTGTCGCCCACGCCGCACATTAGCAACCACACTGACAACACATGCCTCACAGATGGATAGAGACAAGGTAACCTCTCTTAGCTACAAACATGCCAGTGGACAGCAGCAACATCACTATGGTATCCCACAGGGAGGTCACCAATGATTGCGCGCACACACACACACCCCAACACACCCCACATACACAGTGCAGCTAAGACCAGCACCTTGAGGATCCTGTCTCCAGTCCGGAGTCTCCCCACCTTAGCAGCAGCCCCGCCCTCCAACACCTCCAGTATGAATATCCCTGACTTAGCTCCTTGCCTGAACACATGGCTGGGACGATCAGCTCCACCCATGATACGCAGACCGAGGGGTGCATCTAGGCGATGGATCTCAACTTCCTACAGCAATAAAACACAAAGTGATCATATGGTCATGCACCTACAGTGAGCACAAGGTAGTGTTAACTAATAAAATTAAAGAGGAGAGCCATGTTACTTTACTTCCTTCGATAGAACTAGTATACAAGTTACATACCCCATTTACCCTATATTTTCTTATCCTGTCTTCTTCCAGAGACAGGTGTAAGATACTCCAGTAGGAAGCACACACACCTTGAACCTAAACCTTGAAAGAAAGCCATCCATGGATTGAAGTTTAGACTAACAATTACTGTCGCTCCTTTGTAGCGACTCATCCAACACTTATGCCTTGCAATGTCCTGCCTTCTCCTAAATGATCTGTGGCATGTGTCACACAAATATAGTAGTGGTTGTGGCAGAGCTGGTGTCATGTCTGTCAATGGTCGATGCTGCCTCCTCCTTATCCCGTCTTTCTCCAATCTCTCATCTCTCCTTGGTGCAGATATTTAAACCTTCTCTACACTGTGCTCTCCATAAACCTCTCTCCTTTCCATCTCTATATCATCTTTCCTCATCAATCTTGAACCTCTTAAGATCTTTCCTTACTCTGTCCTTTCACCTTAGCTTACATCCATGCATGGGTCTTGGATGAGATAACCAGCCAAACAAGAGCCTCTTGGGAATACGATCCTCCTACATTCTAACAACATGACCCAACCATCTGAGTCTCCTTGCTATAACCACATCTTCAAGAGCTTCATCCATGCCAAAATTCCTCCTCATCTGGACACTGCTGATGTAACCAGCTCGCTGCTCGGCCCTACTGATGTTAATGATACGCCGGAGACATTTGTTATTAAATGCCTCAACCTTCTGTGTGGAGACTCACTTGAGTGCCCAAGTCTCAGCTCCATAGAGCAGCACACCTAGCACAGAAGCACGATAGACCATCCTCTTTGTCTTCTGGGATAAACTTCCATTGCAGAACACAGGTTTACATAAGGCACCAAAAGCCCGAACCACCCTGTCCTCCACATCCATCCTGATCTCTCCATGTGACTCAAGGACGCTCCCCAGGTATCTGAAACTTGACACTGCCTCTATGGTCTCTCCTCCGATGTGTATCGGCTGCAGGTCCTCCTCCCCACATGATGCACCAGCCACAAGCAGCTTGTCTTGGGAAAGCTTATTATCAACCCCCACTCTGATAGCACCTCAACAAACCGCTCAGCAGCTCTCACAATGCTCTCTCTGAATCTCCCCCACCAGCGACATCATCAGCAAATTACTACTGTCATAACACATGCGATGGTCTTTTCGTGCTCTCCCCCACCAGCTTGCCACCACACTTGTACAACACCTCAGTTCCAAAAGGCTGGCATCGCCTTCTCCGCTCCTCGATCACAATGTTGAACTAGAGGTTGAAGAGGGATGGGGCGATGGTACAGCCTGGCCTTAAGCCATTGTTCTCTTCAATTACAGGTGTGGTAGCATCATCAACAGATACCTCGACCTTCATTCCAACATGGAAGACTGGATCAGCCTCACAAGCAGAGGTGGGATGCCATATTTCTCCAGCACCAACCAGAGAGCCTGGCAAGGCACGGAATCATAGGCCTTCCTTAGGTCCACAAACTACATGAAAACTTTGGTGTTATGTTCTCTGGCCTTCTCCATTATCTGCCTTGCACAAAATATCATATCTATGCATCCTCAACCACATCTAAACCCACACTGAAAGTCAGGCAAGGTATCCTCCACTACCACCTGCAACCTTCCTTGGATGACCTTCGCAAACAGCTTTCCCATTATCTTCACGTCAGTCCCAAACAGGTCTAAAAGGTACTCCATCATCACAGCTCCACAGCACTTCAGCATCTCCGGCAGTATGCCAGTTTTCCCTCCAGCCTTGTTCCCCTTGAGCTTACTCAGGGTCTCCATTACTTCATTGTCTACCAGAGGCTGTGCTAACTCTTCCCTCACTGGGTGCTGCTCTGCAGAGTGGATCACACTCTCTTCAAAGTTACTGCGGGTGTTCAGGACAGTCTCAAAATGCTCATGCCATCGGTGTAGACTACTCTCTGGCCTCATGCACAGCTCTCCACTGCTGTTCCTGATAGCTTTTGGCCTGATAGGTCGGAGTCCTGCTCTTCCCCTCTGTATGTCCCGCAGACCATTCCAAACTCCCTTCCCTCCATGCATGGCTATCTCTACCTGCTGGGCTTTCTCTTGGAACCAAGCATTCTTTGCACGCCTCACCTCATGAGCCATAACTCTTCTCTGGCTGACATATCTCTGTCTGTCACTATGATGGCCTGTGCTTAACCACTTTGCAAATAAAAGGTTACGATTCATGATAAGCTTCTTAAGGTCTTCAAACTATCTTTAAACCAATCAGGTTATCTACGGTTCTCCCAACCAAGACACTTCTCAGCTGAACTCCTCAAGCCATCCCTAAACAACACACACACACACTCACATGATTGACAACGAACTCCTGACACAAAATTGAAGAGGCTTCGGAGAGCAAATGCACCAACCTCCCTGCAAGGGTTGGAGACTGCACCAACAAGGAGCACATGGAATCGAGCAGAAGTGCTGTGCTGTTGTTGCTCATCCACCAACAGTGAGAGCAACACAGCATAGCCCCAGCAGAGAGAAGAGCTAGTGATGGGATGGCGCATGGCCAGTAAATGAGCAGAAAGATTCTGGAAATAGGAGCAGCCATTATCATTCCCTGAATTGCCCATGTTTAGTCTTTTTCCCAAATGTGCCAAAAATGGCAAAAAATATATCCCCCAGTGACACCTGCCCTGGACCTCCGAAACTCCCCAGAAAGTTTGGGTAGTGGTTGCAATCAGTTACTCTTCGTATGTGAGGAAGAATTGAGATCAGGAAGTCTAAAGGGAGTACTCATGTAGCAGCCACAAACACAGATTTGCACTTCTGGAAAGACAAGATTGAGTGTGTTAGTTACGACTGAAGCATCAGCTGCCCAGTCACACTATTTGAAGTCTGGGCTGTAGACATTCCATATAGGGCACACCATGGATAGTGCTACACTCATATGTTTAGGTGTGTCCACACTGTACTGTCAGTTGTACACAGACACATATAGACCTGGAATACATATATACTGATACTACTACATGTACAATACACAACATCAGGGCAGTGGTCAAGGCTGAGATATCCGACCTCAACCAGTTCAGCCTCTTGCATCAAGTTAGTTTAAAGGTTACAAGGAGCTGAGACCTTGCAATCTCCAACTGTGTCAAGGCAAAACCCAGTTTCTAACCAAAAGGAGGCAACCCGAAGCTTTGCAACTAAGTCATAAGAATTACTGTGGCATTGCAGGGCACACAAACCAAGTTAATGACCACATTTTACCTAATAGGAGGGTACAGACATGATGACCCTCTGAATTGGGACAGCACATCCTGTCTGTCCAACTTGTTTAGGAAAGAAGAAATCATGTGCCAATGTTGTAGCCACTTTAAATATACACTTCGTATAGGTATACATAGAAATGAAATGAAAGGGGTGTGGTTTTCCTTCATATTTACGGCTAATCAGTATTAGTGGAATCCAACTTTAGTTTACAAATAAAGTAACCATTTAAAGTCAGTGTTGAAAGCCAACATCAAACAGACCAGCTGCGTTGGGTGTAGAAGATCTATTAAAACACTCTGGCATGTAGCAGGTTGGTAGGCTCCACAGTAGAAACTAAATTCAGCAAAGTGGTCAATATTGAGCAGCAAGCCTCAGAAGTGAGCAACTTTGTGCTGCTGGCAGGCACAGGGACTCCAGGGAGAGAAGGGCTGCAGGAGGTTAGTTGCTGATGGCTGGAGTATGGGCTTGAGAGAGAGAGAGAGAGAGAGAGAGAGAGAGAGAGAGAGAGAGAGAGAGAGAGAGAGAGAGAGAGAGAGAGAGAGAGAGAGAGAGAGAGAGTGTGTGTGTGTGTGTGTGTGTGTGTGTGTGTGTGTGTGTGTGTGTGTGTGTGTGTGTGTGTGTGTGTGTGTGTGTGTGTGTGTGTGTGTGTGAAAGGTAGCCCTCAATTCACTCCTGTAGCCCTTCACATGCTTGACCACACAGACATATTAGAGCATAATTCTCTCCCTTCCCTTCTCTTTATGTCCTTGCAGTCAAATACAACCAAGTGTGTACTTGATACAATCCAATATAGTCTTAAATAGCTACAAAAAAGGATCCTCTTAATAGTAAGTCCCTGACAGACAGAGAGAGAGACACAGACAAACCCATAGACAGATAGACAGACAGACACACAAACAGCTGTTACTAGAGCTGGAGGGGTGCAGATTGACCACTGCTCCTCCAGGTCTAAACCAGCATTGCATTGTATTGCATTGCAGCAATCCTTTTTTTCAAACTTCAAACAAAGAAGAATTTTTTTCAGAAAAATAAGGAACATATTGAGAAAAGGCTCAACCTAAGGTTCCAGCATGGAGAGACAGTGGAGAATTCTGTCTCCATCAGTGCAAACAGTCTTGGGATGTACAAAATGGAGGCATATATATTTGGTTGTTGTGATTCCACCATCATTTATTGCTGACTACCTCCTGGTGATGCCAAGGCAAGGTACGAGCTGCCCCACGGTGAAGCATACCAGATCAGATTAAAGACATGCTTCTGACGTGGCAATGTCCCTGACGATTCCACATGATAACTATGAAACCAAATAGGAGCTGAAGGACATTGCCATGGCTACTACCTGATCTAGCTTGTTTCTATATTGCCTGTCCGTGTATAATCTAATGCAACCAGGCACACAGTATGTTCATCCATGCATAACCTATCCATTACTATTAGTACAGACAATGCATGCCCTGTCACTCTTAACTTATGCTGTGAGGATCGCTTAAGGCTGTTTGTTGGTTTAATTAATGTATTTAAACTGAGTTTACGTATTATACGTACAGGACATGTGGTTTGCCTTTTCTTGCTTGTCAAGGAATAAGTAGAGCAACCATGTGTTGGTACAATACAAGAGGGGTGAAGTTCATCTCCTGGACCTGGACAAACTGCCAATTGCAGCAACAAACTGTGGGGCAGCAGGATGAGCACAATCAAACATTTTAACACTGCAAGTTTCAATTTCTGTGATAAAAGTGCATACACATGTGCACAGCCATGTTCAGGCGAGTGTTGAGAGCTGCTGAGGAGGAGCCCATCTTATAGTGTGTTCCCTTCTCCCTCGGGGGGGGGGGGGGGGGGGGGCTGACAGGGAGTGATCAGCCAGGCAGAGAGGCTGCCATCAATGCCTTGAGTCACACACACAAACATTCCAGAGGTCATTGGGCTTTGCCAGGTGCAAGAAAAGGCTTCAACCACAAGCTAATTATTGTGAGTGTGTTGTTGCTCCAGCAGGCCACATTAGGCCACCATGTCATGTCCAACTAATGAATCTGGCAAAGCTCTCTGTGTTTACTATAATTATCATCAGTGCAATGATATCCACACTTGCATGCAGGCCACTGTGGTGATGAGCATGTTGGCATGCCGTCTGAAGTCAGCCGCTGCTAGAGGCACAGGTGCAAGTTGTTCACAGCTACAAGTGTAATTCTTCATCTTTGGCACAAGTCCACTGCTTGCCATTAGATGTTCCTAATATCTTTCATCAAGAATGAATGTCCGTGCACACAGTTGGTCAAGCACTATTACTTCCCTGTAGATCATTACCACATGCAGACAGCCACCATGTTCTCCATTCACTGGCTCCACAGCTTCAGTGCTCATGCCCAGTGAGCCACAAGGGGGTGGGGGGGGGGACCCATCTAAAGGGGAATTCCCCACAGTATCGCAAACCTATGAGGCAAAGGTCAGTAATGGAGGCACACCTTATCATCACCTGACAGTCAGTGAGCCAGCAGTCATATTGGAGATCCCATTTCATTTCCCCTTGTCATTTAATGAAAAATATTTTAACACACACGTGTGTGTGTGTGTGTGTGTGTGTGTGTGTGTGTGTGTGTGTGTGTGTGTGTGTGTGTGTGTGTGTGTGTGTGTGTGTGTGTGTGTGTGTGTGTGTGTGTGTTAGAATAGGTTCACTTACTTTGTATGCCGATTGGCCTTGGGTGAGATGTTTTACACATACAGGTACGACCTACAGCTAATGCCTAAGAGTGAACCTTCAAGATGCTAAATCTCTTAACGAAGTAACTCATCAATAAAACATAGCGACATATTTTATTGGTACCTCAGACCAACAGAAACAAGTAAGTAACAAGCATTGAACATGCACCCATAATGGCATGACCATACCTCCAGGGTGAAGGTGGAGCAGGGCTGGGAGCAATCCTCCCACCATACAGATAACCTGCGCCACAGCATGTAGCTTATGACACACCAGGAGAAGGAAGGGGGGGAGGGAGGGAGGGGGGGGGGGGGGGGATAAAGGGGTGAGAGTAGAATTTCAAAGAATGATGCTGCCTGTGTGGAAGGTCAGGATCATCTGTTGGTCAAAGCTGATACTCAACGTGCACGCATGCACACCACACACATGTATTCAGGTTTTAGAATGGTTGAGTGCATTGGTTCGAACTGTATTGGGGTAATTTGATCAAATATCTTTGAAGAAAAAAATTCTGCACACCGGAATCACATTAGATGGTATTTCCCTAATGGGATTCCCCTTATACAGTTCCAGAGCCATTTGCATTAATACTAAAATGATTTAAATATTAACCTAAAAAAATAAATAAACAAAAAAAATAAATAAATAAATTAAAAAAATAATAAATAAATAAATAAAAAAAAATAAATAAATAAAATAATAATAATAAAATAATAAATAAATAAACAAATAAAAGTCAGTGGTATATAAAAGGTACACTCTGTCCTGCAGTGCTCGAGAGTGGAGAATCAAGGAATCTGAAATCCCTCACAGGATTGCGTAATCTTGCAGCCATGACTACTTCAATGGGGCCGCCCTTCCCCAGGAGTTGCAGGTGAAGTGTCAAGTGACTCACAGCTAAACTGCACGTAATATGAAGACATCAACTCCATTACACTTTCAGTCCACACAACGCACCACTAGTCCACGGTGAACTGAAAGATTGACACCAGACACTAAAATATTTCATTCTCCACTTAAATTTTGGGTAAGTTTTGTTGAGGAAGGGGGTGGTAGAAGGTAAACAATTCCAAAATTGGGACCTTTTCTTTCCATATCCGTTTCTTTGAAATCTATTTTCAAAGTATTAACCTTCAGCACCCCCACTGCCTTGATCAAGGTGGTGCTTGGGATTGGGCCTGTGATAGAGCTAATGCTAGGAGCCTTGCTAGTGTGAATTAGTGGTGATGTTACAGTGTTAAGGCCTAGGGCTACCACTAGTCTAGCCCTATTGCCAATGCCTGAATCAGGGAATGTTAGGTGGTTACAGTCTCTAATATGAAGGCTACAAGTTTAAAACAAGTATGCCCTGGTCCAAATCAAGAATGCCCACCGAATCTTCACCATGACCTTGATACATACACAGAAGCACAATATGTGCCATGCCCCACATCAGGGAGCGAACCATGCACATGTATCTGCTTTTGTCCACATAACAGTGTTAAGTAGTCATATACTACAAGTGAACATATCTGGGCAATGTATTCTCTTCCCACAATTGAATGTGGCAGACAGTATCCCCCCTCCCTGGGAAGCTAGATCCACGCCTGCATGATGAGAACAATTATTGTGCTTGTGTCTGATGCCTATGACAGCAGGTGCTCCCACTATATACTGACCTATCAACACACACAACCCATGAAATAAAATAATAGAAAAGCATTCCAAGATTCAACCAGGAGATATATGGACACAGAAAAGTGATGAATTCTTCAACTAAATAATTTATGTAAGCACATGTGTGAGGTGAGCAGCAGAAGCCTCAGCTACACAGCAAACCAACACTGAACTATAGCAACTGACAATGTGACCTCCACAGTGCAAGACAAGAACCACTCCAATTTATCACACAAAAGTGCAAATCCACTTTTCCATTGATACACTTTTTTGAGGGTCCAAATTAAAAATAATAATAAATAAAAAGTCATGGAGCATGCTCAAGGCACCACTATGAAGCCTACTCTTTCTCATCCCATTCCTAAACCTGCAAGATATCTAGTATCATCAACTAACCTTGCGTGCAAATACACCATCCCTCCTTATTCCCTGCAGAATAATACACCATCCCTCCTTATTCCCTGCAGAATAATACACTATGCCTCCCTATTCCCCTCACCATCCCTCCTTATTCCCTGCAGAATAATACACCATCCCTCCTTATTCCCTGCAGAATAATACACTATGCCTCCCTATTCCCCTCACCATCCCCTCCTTATTCCCTGCAAAATAATACACCATCCCTCCTTATTCCCTGCAGAATAATACACTATGCCTCCCTATTCCCCTCACCATCCTTCCTTATTCCCTGCAGAATAATACACCATCCCTCCTTATTCCCTGCAGAATAATACACTATGCCTCCCTATTCCCCTCACCATCCCTCCTTATTCCCTGCAAAATAATACACCATCCCTCCTTATTCCCTGCAGAATAATACACTATGCCTCCCTATTCCCCTCACCATCCTTCCTTATTCCCTGCAGAATAATACACCATCCCTCCTTATTCCCTGCAGAATAATACACTATGCCTCCCTATTCCCCTCACCATCCCTCCTTATTCCCTGCAAAATAATACACCATCCCTCCTTATTCCCTGCAGAATAATACACTATGCCTCCCTATTCCCCTCACCATCCTTCCTTATTCCCTGCAAAATAATACACCATCCCTCCTTATTCCCTGTAGAATAATACACTATGCCTCCCTATTCCCCTCACCATCCCTCCTTATTCCCTGCAAAATAATACACCATCCCTCCTTATTCCCTGCAGAATAATACACCATCCCTCCTTATTCCCTGCAGAATAATACACCATCCCTCCTTATTCCCTGCAGAATAAGACGCCATAACTCAACTCACATCAACAGTCATGGAGGCTGCCCTTGGTTTCATGCTCGCTGCACTCTCATTCCTCAACATGCTCTTCTTCCTCTTCAGAGTTCCCCTCAGCACAGCCATGTGAGACTCCAGGGCCTCTACGACCTGATAGACCACACCCACCATAAATATGTATCCGGGACAGAACTGTTTCAAGGTATACTCACCATGCGCAGTAGAGTTGGGTTTTCCTGGATGAAGGGCTCATGATCCACAACGAACAATAGATAGTCCTTGGACATGCTTGGAAATCGAACCTGTTTGAAAACTTCCGGTGCATATTTTTTCCTTTTATCCATTTTGTACTGAATCCAAGCTAAAGCTGCCTCATAGACTTGCTCTTCTGCTGTGATCACCAAATCTTCCAAACTCATCATGTCACAGACGACATCATACTGATCAAGTAAAAAAAATTCCTTTCCCCTGACTATATCCACAAAATTGGTCTCAACATATCTTAGAGCTGCTTCCACAAGTTCGGTGCAATTATAATTCTTGGCAAAAAGCCAAGTTTTAATGACATTTGACTTGTTAATCTGCTGCTTGAAAAATTTAAAACAGGCTCCTTTCACACCAAGAAACTGGAGGAAATCAGCAGCTTCAAAAATAGAATATACGTTTCGGTCTGTTAGATTTAGGTGAGAGGTGTATGCAAACTCTACAATAGTCTCTAAGGCAACGTCACTCACTTCCTCGATAACCACTGGTTCCCCAAGTGGCTCTGCAAATTCACCAATGAACACTGACTCAAAGTATTGACTGCAAGCTGCCAGGACAACCCTGTGGACCTTCAGCTCTTTGTTATTTACATAGAGGGCAGCATCGCAGAGCTCTCCCTTGTGTCTAAGTTTGTTCAAGTATTCAAAAGCGTTACGAGGATGCTCTCTCTCTGTGTAGACCACCTCCCGGGGTGGAGGCTGTGCGTAGGTCACTGGCACTGATCGAGCACCTGCAGGTGGACTGGAAGGAATGGGTGAAGGCAGAGATATACTCGTATTTGATGAGGAAGAGGGAAGGCTTCGGAATGGCTGGTGAGAAGACAAACTTGAAGCTCTAACAATGGGTAGGTGCTCATTAGAATTGGTAGATGAAGTGGTCGAGAAATCTGGGCTGCTAAATAGCTTAGGGAGAGACTTAGATGGGTTGGAAAGTGTTGGAGAAACTTCTTCAGGTGGAGAAGGAGGTGGAGTAGGAAGTGGAGGTTTTCCCACAGATGATACTGATTGGGTACGCAGCATTGGAGTGGCAGACTCACTTGTTTTTCTTACACCATGCTGGTTCCTATCTTGATATGAAACTTGAAACTTAGCTGGAAGAGACATCAGTGGGGGCCTGGAGTCATCTTTACTCCTAAACTTTGGCTTATTCGAGAGAGGTTTGTTTGAAGTCTCTGTTGTATCATTAACCCTTGGACCAACTTTAACCTTATAAAAAGAAGAAAGGCAATATCCAATACTGGATCCACCTCCAGATTGAAAATAACCTCCACCAATTTTCTCTGTGGCATCTGAGGCCTCCTTGGCAGAAGAATCTGATTTATTCATGACAGCATTGCTGTGACTCTTCTTTAGAGGCGGTTTAGGAAGAGGCTTGGGTTTGCTAATCTCGCTAGACTGCAGTAGGGGCTCGTAGCTGCTCTGGGGACGGGCCTTCCACCTTTTAATGGAAGACATCGATAGCTCTCTCTGTCTTGGGCACTCCGCAACAAAGCTCGGTGTGTAGATCACCAGCCGTGGGCTCGTAAAATTTATCTTTCACTTCCTGTGAAGCAAGTGGACACACCTCCAGAAAACGTTGAAATTTTAATTACTGACTTATTTTGTGGGGCATTTGTATTTCTTGAGTCTTCACCATGGTAACAATTTTTTAAAAACTTTTTTCTTCTCATTTCTTTTAATGGAAATTATAGGGACACTTTCAAAGTGGCAGACCTAGAAATAGTTCCTTATTTTTCTCTTACTTCTCAACTTTCTTATTTTTCCTTGGGTACATAGGTTCACAAAAGTGGTAAAACTTCAGCATTTGGGAACTGCATTTATCATTGCAATTAGTCTGTGTAGATAGACCCTTTACCTATCACTTCCTTGACCACCCCCCCCCCCCCTCCCCCCCCCCCCCCTTTAAAGATGCTTAACCATGCACTTGTGGCATCAGAAACTATTTATCTCAAGATTCAGAGCTGCATAATCAGTTATGATTTCAGGGGGTATTGGTATGGTAGCCTCACTAGCCATAACCTTTACCTATTCACTAGGCTGGTAAGGATTTGCAGAACTGCCATAGGTGGTTCCGATAATCTGGAAAAACTGGGGCAAAAGAGGTTGCCAAAGGAAAGCTTGATCCTCCAATCAAGCAAGCTCCTGACCTACTTATGGTAAGTTGTGGGAAATAAACAAAATTTAGATGAACATTCAAACCTTGCAGTTAAAGGATCACTTACTTTACCAGATGATCTTGACTAAGTTAGTTGGACAGAATAGTGTGTGTAAATATATTAAATAACAAGTAGCTTAAAAGTTGTTCTTGCCAGCCATCCTCTCCTCCCTTCTCTCTCTCCATGTAGCCTCCTGTTGGTTCCCAATGTTTAGGGGCAACAAGATTCTCTGGTTGGGGTGAATAGAATTGAAAAAAAAAGTTGGTGGCACTGTTCAAAATACAATTGCCTGCAAGGTTTGAATGTTCATCTAAATTTTGTTTATTTCCCACAACTTACCATAAATCAATCAATTGATAGCATTTCTGAGTGCTCAATATTTCCTATTTTTTAATCTGAGGATCTGTTGGTAGATATATGAAAGTGAGAAGGGATGCCAACTCTTGCTGCATATTATAGTAACTATGTACAGAAAAATAATTAATATTACTGATTGGGTGCACAAGGAAATCATATTGTCAGCACACTGGATATTACATTAAAATGATTAATTTAAAAAGAGAGTCAATCCAAGTGGCCAGATCCTCCCCAGTTGACCTTAGAAGACTCAAAAGAAGCCAAATTGAGGCAAGAATGACTAGCCACTAAACTTTTTTTTTTTGGTTGAGGCCAGGCAGTTTAAAAAGAGGCCAAATTGAGGCCAGATGTTGACTGGCCTCCAAGCCAATTTTTTTTTTTTTTTAGGCCAGGCAGCTTTAAAATAGGCCAAAAATCTGGAATCTGGCCTCAAAAGAGTCCAGTTGACACCTGTGGTTACTGCATTTTTTATGATACCAATTGAAACATACACAATACCATACTATAATTCCACAATTTGTCTGTCTGTATGTACATATACACAGCTATCTTCTCCCAGATGCCTGGACCAATTGTGCTGAAAATTTTAAGGGTTACTCACAGGACTACTAGGTCATTAAATAAACTCCTATCCATGATTAACCACTCACTTAGTTGTAATAAAAGCTTTTCTGCTTCCATACAAACAATTTGTTTAAAAAAATTAAAAAAAATCAAAAAAATCCATTCTTGACAAAAAATATGTGGATGTACCCCCCCCCCCAAAACAATTTCAAGTGTTCCTAGATCTGTGCCACAGGTAATTATTATTGTGTAATATGATCCCATTAAAAGGAAATTTCTAGCCGAAGTTGTTTACAAATCACAAATGAAATTCAAAAGGACACTAATTACTAAAGATGCATCATGTTATTTACTTTAGAAATGGGTCAATGCCTCCCATATCCCTCCCTTACATATATCAGAGTACTTTTTCCAGTTCCTTTGATTAAGGAATTTTATCCCATGTAAACATAACAACAACAATAAACAACTCTTGAGAAGTATGTGCAGTTTTATTTCTAAAGCCTGTGCAGTTTTATTTCTAAAGCCTGTGCAATTTTATTTCTAAAGCCTGTGCAATTTTATTTCTAAAGCCTGTGCAGTTTTATTTCTAAAGCCTGTGCATTTTCTCCTCCGACCCTTTCCTATAGGTCCTAGCCCTACCACCGACCCTTTCCTATAGGTCCTAGCCCTACCACCGACCCTTTCCTATAGGTCCTAGCCCTACCACCGACCCTTTCCCTTCCCAACTCTGGTCCGTTTGGAGTTATAAATAGTATTTTTAATGACGTAATGGCGACTTAGTAGATTCTATAGTAATGCTGAGTGGTGCCGGGAGAGAAAGAGCTAGTTATGTCGGATAAGTTCATGCTCTGCAGCGAGTTGGCGGGTGTACCTCCCCAGGGAATGCCAGCTGCCATACGCAAATTCCTTGCAGATGTTGTCTGGGGTGTATTTGATGGACTGGGGGAGAATCCCCCTAGCAACGAGGTGGTCCAGGATAAGGTGACAGACCCTCTGCAATGGCTGTTGTATGGAGGTGATCCAAGTGTAGCCACTGCTACCTATGACAGTCAACCTTCAGTATCTAATTATTGTGGGAAAGTGTTCAGGAGTGGTGAGCCAACTTACTTCTGCAAGTGAGTGGTTCAGTTATGTATTAATTGCACCTTCACCTCTAGTTTATATGGCCATTCACACAATACCTATCAGTGGGCACCAATTAGATATTCTACCATAGAGGGATCAACTGAGTTTGACAACAATAAATTTGATTAACATGATAATTATTGCATTCAGTTTGTGAAATGGTGGGAGTTTTGTTGCAACCTGAAAGCCCCAGAAGTGTACCTTGATGTACTGACCAGAATAGTATATATTTATTTCCTTAATTTTTGATTTCATTATTTTTTTAAAATTTTTTGTTTCATTAGATAATCAATTTTATTTGTGCAAGAGTTTCAATAATTGAACAAGCTGAGGAATAGCATTAGTTAAGAACTTAATGGTAAATGAAAGGATGAATTAATTGATTTTAAGAAACCGTCAACATGAGTAAAATAATAATATTATAATTTGTGATCAATTAGATGGATATAATGAATGTGTAGTGACCTCTTAAACAGAATGAGGTGTTGTCCGTGTGTGTTTACTGCAGTCATGGAATTAACTTGATGGGGGGGGGGGGGGGGGGGGGGAGTGTCTTCGGCCATGTGGGATCAGGGTAGGGGGCAAGACTTCACTTGTGTATCTATCTATGTAGCTCTCTCTTGTTTTGATATTTTGGTTTGTCTGTGTGTGTTTGTATGTGTGTCTGTCTGTGTGTTTGTCTGTCTGTGTATATGGCTGTGTGGTCATATTTCTCTCCAGGTGTGTTGTCTCATCATTCTATGTGGTTGGTTGTTGCCCTATGTCAATATTTCTACCATAACTTGCTTGTTTCTCCATGTCATGTTCATGATGCCATGAAACAAATCTGATATCTTAATAATGGTTAATTTTAAGTACCTGACAGCCATGGCTTCATTAGCATCAGTGGAGAGAGTATTTAGCATCCCTAACAGGTGGTTATGGCCAGACAGGTGTTGGTTCAATGACAAACACTTTGCCACTTTGAGAGAGCATCGTTACTATAAGGTGGGAGTAGTCTGTCTGTCTGTCTGTCTGTCTGTCTGTCTGTCTGTCTGTCTGTCTGTCTGTCTGTCTGTCTGTCTGTCTGTCTGTCTGTCTGTCTGTCTGTCTGCATGTCCGATTCACGCTTGAACAATTGATGGCTCAGCTGGAACAGCTTCTTATTGCTTGGCCTCCTGGCGCCACCACAGCTTGAAGGAGGATGGAGACCAGCAGCAAGTCCTGAGCACCTCACTGGTCACATGTGCTGCTATGTGCCTGTCAGGCTAGGCACTCTGAGCTGTGGTGGGAGTCCATGATGGGCAGGCAGATGAATCCAACAAAACTGGTGGCAACTGTTTTCTCACCATGCCATGTGCAATGTGTGTAGTTTCCTTGAATGGCTTCAGTATCTCTAACATCTCATTGAGGACGGAATAGTCTTATGCAGTGATGGATGGTGCAGCTAGCTGAGTCAGCGTAATTTACAGCTAGGGTGAGAATGGAGAACTCATTTTCACGTGGGAATTCCCCCGGATTGCATTTGTGCTGTCTGCAGTCTTGTCTCCCCTTGGAATAGACCAGTTGTGATGGTAGGCTTCTGCATGTGATTGCCAACTTTGGAGGCATTCCACTAACTCATTCAGGTGATCTGTCGTCTTGAACCTTCATTTGGGGCAAGCATGGTGGTGCATGGGATGTGCTCCATAGTGAGCTGCTGATAATGATCTGGTGTGACAGTGATGGTGGGATCAAGATATGACAGTGATGGTGAGATCAAGATGTGACAGTGATGGTGAGATCAAGATGTGACAGTGATGGTGGGATCAAGCTGTGACAGTGATGGTGGGATCAAGGTCATCTTCCTCATCTAGAGTTACCAGCTTCAGAGCCTTCAGTGATTATCTGTAGATGGGGCAAAGGGAAGGCCTTCACCATGTTGGAATTACTGTCAGCGGCTCTAGTTGAATTACTAGATGTCATGCAGTGTCATGCCACTGGCTGGCTTCCTCATGCTGCTACACTGTGTGCTGTCAGCAGTGTGTTGTTGACCCCTGAACTGTTTTAGCAGTGTATCGAACATTTCTTACAACCTAATGTTAAAATGTTGTTGATCCTTTACCAAACATGTGCTGTTGATTGATATCTTAGTATTTTTGAATTCAAGAATTGTCTTCTTTGCATTCACTTACAACTAATTAGTATTATAGGGAAGTATGCTGCATTGCCAGGAACAATGAACAATAATAAAATGGAATAGAATAACACTGAATGGATTATGAAAGTTTTACTGAAATATTTCCCCTTTGAAGTTACTTGTGTGGGCCACCAGAATAGTATGTAGCAGTGCTCTGGATTCTTTTGCTAGGTTGAACAAGTCAAGCCAGTTGTGGTGCTAGTTTGACATGAGTCGTTCCCCAGTCTGCAGTACTGTGTGCACTGTGGACGGTACTACTCACACATGACATCATTATGGTGTTGCTGTTTCTGAGTAGCAGTAATTCTTGGGCTGCCTGTACTTATTCTTGTGTAAGGAAGGAACAATATTGATTTTTCTTGAACAATGGCTAGAGAAATTTGAGTAAAAGTTTATTGTGATTTAAAATCTTTTTTTTCTTCTTTTCTTTAATTTTGACTTCATTTTAAAGAATTAATTCTTATAAAATGAATTTGAATTTTTCCACCAAAATGAAAATATTTATGCAATCACTGATTTTTTTCTCTTTAGAATTCCATGTTCCTCATTAAGTGTGGGCACTGATATGTTGTTGTTTATGTAATTAGCACAGTCATTATTATAGCTGCACTCCCACCTCTTGTTCCTGCCTCCCTCCCTCCCCACCCGCTACCCCAGAGAGTGTCAAACAGACCCGACCTGCTGCCTCTGTATGGAATGTTTTGAGCATAGTGAGCACAGGACCCACAAGTACAGGGTGAGTGAGTGTGCACACACACAGTGAGAGAAACATTCAAAGACAAGTGGTATTTTAAAGATGCATGATGGCCTTGTATGTGCAATCTTCACTACCTGGTCAGTGATATAGGGTTGTGTGCACAATTGATGCATGTGCAAAGAGAGATTGGCTCTCCTTGCTGTTTCTATCTCTCTCATATTTAACTCAAGTATCTGTCAGACTATCAGCAACAAATGCAGACACTGTTATGTATTGCATCCAGGCTTCTTCTTCTTTATTTTGGTGCTACCACTTTCACAACTTTAATGACACACAATTCACACAAATGTAAATTTAAAATATGCCTGACCCTTTTTGAGAGAAATTTCAAACCAGTAAAGGAATTGGAGTCCTTGCACTATCTAATTTGGGTCCGAAAGGGATTTATTTACATTTGGTTGTTATTTTGTGTGTACTTCTTTGTTTGCATGTATCGCAGTAAGCATTATAACAGATCTTTCTCTGCAGTTACAAGCAGTGTAATGTCTTTCAAGGTGTGGTCGGCATTATAAACTTACATGGTTGACTAGATGGGATATATCTTAACAGATTTACAGGCTGATTATATGTTTGACCAATGATGACAGAGATGACTGCTTAACTGTTTGGGCAGATTGTGACTTTCACAAATGTGGCAAATGTAATAATTAGAAAGCATTATTATAATTTCCTTTCCTAAGTAATACACTACACAAGAAGACTACCACTGAGAAAGTCAAGAAGTATAATAGAAATTAGGGGGGGAGGGGAGAAGGCTGCACATTAATGGCAAACTCATCCTCTTGTATGTGTGTGTGTGATTGCTCTAACCATAATAAATGCAACTGGAAGTTGAGTTTAGTATTCTGTTATTTGTAACCGTGTCCACATCCAAATGCATGATATGTGATATTTTTGGGGGATTTGTCCAACTTTGGTTGATTTCTTCTATGACTAACATAACCACTTGGGGTAAGTTGCAATGAATTTTTATTCAGTTTCTCATGCAGGCTTGTCTTGAGGTTCTGATTATTGTTGTAGACCTGTCATACGATCATACAAATTGCCCTTTTAGGCTAGTTTGGTCCATAAATTACAGAGGTTTCTTCCAAATACAGCCAAACTTGATTTTGTTGGCAGGCCCTAATTGGCATAGCAGAAGAGGAATCTCAGATATCTTTCCAAAGAAGTTATATGAAATCACACTAAGTACTGAGCAACTAAACATAAGATGAGTATAGAAAGTTCTGTGATATTTTGCAGCTGGTACATGGAAATCAGCATCTGTGTGTGGCTGGGTGCATGGAGGTCAGCATCTGCATGCAGCTGGGTGCATGGAGGTCAGCAGCTGCACGCGGTTGGGTGCATGGAGGTCAGCATCTGCATGCAGCTGGGTGCATGGAGGTCAGCATCAGCATTCAGCTGGGTGCATGGAAGTCAGCATCTGCATTCAGCTGGGTGCATGCAATTAGTGGATAAACACACTATTCCCAGTTCACCTTTGTATGGCACCACCTAGACAGAACAAAAATAAGATTGGCATTATTTCGTGGATCATTTAGTAGCTATAATTAAACTTTTCACACAGCAGTAGTCAGAGATAAATGTGCTATAAAACACAAGAAATGACCAACAACTAACACGATTGGATTAATATGTGAAAAGAGTAATGTAATAAAGGAACAAGTTTGTATATCTGATATCGCAAGTGATTTGACCCTTTACCAATCCTAATCAAGTCGAGTCAGAAGGTTATTAGATGATCTGATTATATTTGGTAAGGGATTACCCAACTTGCAGTTAATATGGGTAAAATTTACATGTTGTCCAATATAGTTGGTCTGTTCAAAGTATAACTTTCCCTGGTCGTTATATAAATTGATTCCATAAGTTCCCCTTTGTCAGTGAGATAAAATGATTCCACATGTTTCCTTTCTTTATTAGTGAGATAGAAAGATTATAACTTTCCCTTCTCTATTAGTAAGATAGAAACCTCCTCAACTCTCCTTTCTTCAGTGAGATAGGACTCCATAAATCTCACTTCTTTGTCAGTGAGATAGGACTCCATAAAGAAGAATGAAATGATGGTAGTGGTGTTAAAACTGATATGGGGAGATGGTGAAAAGTCACATTAGCGATGAATGGTCATTTTAATAGTGGTTGTTGCAATACAATCACTTATATGACCATAATGTAGGAGATGACCAGCTGGAAATGTTAGCAACTATTACACATATAGTAAATATAGAATATAGAAAAGCTAACTTGGTTAGTTTAGATAGAATTAGGATTGGCAAATATCAGATTTAGAATGAGAATAATTTACAATTAAGCTGAGCATTTATACAAAAATCAAATGGAAATGAATATTTCTTAATAATGGCACCAATCAGACAGACTAATAGCAGTACCAATGTTCTAATTAAACAAACCAATAACAGTATTAATGTTCTAATTAGATGAACTGATAACAGTATTGACGTCCTGTTCAGACAAACCAATAACAGTATTAATGTTCTAATTAGACAAACCGATAATAGTATTGATGTTCTAATTAGACGAACCAATGACATTATTGACGTCCTATTCCGACTAAACAATAACAGTATTGATGTTCTAATTTTGACGAACCGATAACAGCATTGACGTCCTATTCAGACAAACCAATAACAGTATTAAAGTTCTAATTAGACGAACTGATAACTGTATGAACGTCCTATTCAGACAAACCAATAACAGTATTAATGTTCTAATTAGACAAACCAATAACAGTATTACCACCCTATTCCAACAAACCAATAACAGTATTGATGCTCTAATTAGACAAACCGATAATAGTATTGATGTTCTAATAAGACGAACCAATAACATTATTGATATCCTATTCAGACTAACCAATAACAGTATTGATGTTCTAATTAGACGAACCATTAAATTATTACCGTTCTATTGAGACAATCCGATAACAGTATTGATGTTCTAATTAGAGGAACCAACAATATATTGCCGTCCTATTGGAACAATCCAATAACAATGTAAATCATATACCGAAATATTTAAATGTGTCATTTACATTAACACATCAACATTTGCAATCAATTGATTTAGTTGGTTGGACTGTTACACTTTAGATACAATTGGTTGTTCATGATAATTGGCTGAAACCCTTTCACGTTGTGTGATACAAATGTAAACAATATGAAAAATGAAACTGATGTATGTTGTTTTTTGTTTTTTTTTATCAAAAACTCTACAACTAAGTTGATTCACAGGATTGATATCAACTAACAAATGAAACAATGGTGATTTTTATAACTACTAGTTCCACTCCTATACTTACCATCATTGTGTGTGTGTGTGTGTGTGTGTGTGTGTGTGTGTGTGTGTGTGTGTGTGTGTGTGTGTGTGTGTGTGTGTGTGTGTGTGTGTGTGTGTGTGTGTGTGTGTGTGTGTGTGTGTGTGTGTGTGTGTGTGTGTGTGTGTGTGTGTGTGTGTGTGTGTGTGTGTGTGTGTGTGTGTGTGTGTGTGTGTGTGTGTGTGTGTGTGTGTGTGTGTGTGTGTGTGTGTGTGTGTGTGTGTGTGTGTGTAGCTGTTTGCGTCAGGGGGAGGTGGATGTTGTGACTGTGGTGATCCGGAGGCCTGGACTTCGGGAGTTCATTGTGAACTGCACGAACCCTTGAAAGACAGTGCAGAGGAAGTGGGTACTTATTTGTGTGTGCGTGCACATGCAAGAGTGTATGTGCATGTATGTGTGTGCATATATTTTTTAATGTATGTGTGGGCATGTATATGTGTGGGCATGTATATGTGTGGGCATGTATATGTGTGCGTGAATGTATATGCGTGAATGTATGTGCGTGCCTGTCTGTATGTGCAGTATGCATGTGTGTACAGGTATGTGCATGCAGGTGTGCACACACTATATTATACTGCTCTGTTATGTGCTAGTATTCTATGCACTGCCTCTTCTTATATGGACATTGTTTATTTGGCTCTGTATTGTTGAAGGACCACTGAAGTGTTTTTAAAATTGGTTGCTGCACATTAATTTCTGTGAAAATGTCTGTGGTAGAAAATTTGTACCTGATTAGTCAAGTGAACTGCTTATACTTATGATACGTTGGCATTTCTCCATGGGACCTTTTTTTATGGAGGGAAGGGGTGTGGTTTTAACAGGAAAAGTAGTCATATAGATAATTCTGGGACTGTTCTGAAGTGATTGGTAGATTAGGTATTAATGCTATTGTTGTCCTGTGCACTGACTGTGGGTGTGTCCTGTAGAGACAATGTCAGTGTTTGCTCATGTGTTACTCATGTGTTGCGCATGTGTTGTCTGCAGGTTGATCCTACTCAGGGTTTGCCGTCTGACCTGGTAGAGAGAGCACAGCAGTTCTTCTCAACTTTGATGTGGTATTGTGTAACTGTCCTTACTTCCCTCGACAAATCTCTCCCTGCTCAACTGCAACTTGGACTGTCTGCAGAGAAGTGTGTGCATGCACAACATGGCCGGCATTAACTGCTTGCTCAGTGTAGTTGCATAGCTCACTGACTAACTGACTGATGGGGTGGGGATAACTCTGACTAAATATAGTTAGGGCAATAAAGTTTCAAGTCTAATTATTTCAGGGATATTATATTATATGTACATAACTATTGTGAACATTCTACTGTATACTGGAGGAGACTGTGGGAGGATAGACATGCAGACTTCTACTGAGAATACTATTGCTCTCTCCTCCCCACCCCTCCACCCCTCCCCACCCTTCCTCCCCTCTCCACCCTTCCTCCCCTCTCCACCCTTCCTCCCCCCACCCTTCCTTCCTCCCCCCACCCTTCCTTCCTCCCCCCACCCTTCCTTCCTCCCCCCACCCTTCCTTCCTCCCCCCACCCTTCCTTCCCCCCCCCCCCCCCACCCTTCTCTCCTCTCCGCCCTATCACCCTCTTTCCTGATATATTAACCACAAAATTTATCATCTTAGACTGATAGAGTAGTTCAGGAATATTTCAGTAGAGAAGTCCATAGTATTGTTTAATAAGTGCTACCATAATTGTTGACAGTTCCACTTATTCAAAGAAACTTAGTTTTTGTCCACATTATGTTGGATTCTTCGATAGTAGTGAAGACCTGAATATGTTAAGATGGAAGTTTTATGGCTTTATTTAGTTTTGTTATGATACTCTTGTCAGTAATTTATGTATAGGATGTTATTAACTGATTTATTAATTATTTTACTCCTTTGTGCATGTTTCTTCTCTTTCTTTTCCCTTTCCCCTCCTTCCATTTTGTTGCTGTCAAAGGTTGCGTTCAGAGAAAGATTCGTATGTCTTATTCTTATACAATGATGAAGTCCACACCTATAATCAGGCTAGTTATCTTGCTATAGTTCACAATTTGTTTGTCTGTCTCTATGTGCGGTCTCCTCCTTTGAAACCACTGGAGGGATCTTCACAAAACTTTCAGGGGTTGATTAGGGCACCTCACTGCACTGCACATCCTTGCGAAAGTTCCGTTCTGATCGGGTGGTTATTGGTGTAGTTTCGTCAATGGGTGTAGTTTGGTAATAGGGAACAAATCCTATCACAGAAACTTGGCATGTTTGTTGTTGTATCATGTTTGTTTGATTGATGAGATCAGTGGCAATATTCCGTACATGTTACATTAGGCAAAGCAAACATGTTTGATACTGCAGGTGGCTGATTTAAAAACTGCCCATTGGGCGGGTTTTCTGCTAGTTGGTGTAATTTTGGTTGTGCACATTATCCTATTGGATATGTTCCTTCAGGTAATTGGTGTTCTGACTTCCTACCTGAGCTTCAGTCATGTTGAAGCAGAGACGCTGGCATCTTTGGTGGACAGGATGGTGCGTGTGGGCTTGTGTACTGCATGTGGGCACAACTCTGGACCATATAGTTACTGTTTAATATATTTGCTAAAGCTCACATGATTAGAAGATGTGTGTGTGTACGTATGTCTGCGTGCGTGCGTGCGTTCGTGCATGCGTGCGTGCGATAGTTTGTGCTACACAAGCAGATGAATATTACTCCCAATTGCCTGCAGCTATGAGATAGACATTTGTACAAACTTGATCAAGTAATTTAATTTCTCGAGATAATTTAAGTCCTTGTGGATGTTTGGTATAAACTATAGTACCTCTGCACCACCAACTATAGTACCTCTGCACCACCAACTATAGTACCTCTGCACCACCAACTATAGTACCTCTGCACCACCAACTATAGTACCTCTGCACCACCAACTATAGTACCTCTGCACCACCAACTATAGTACCTCTGCACCACCAACTATAGTACCTCTGCACCACCAACTATAGTACCTCTGCACCACCAACTATAGTACCTCTGCACCACCAACTATAGTACCTCTGCACCACCAACTATAGTACCTCTGCACCACCAACTATAGTACCTCTGCACCACCAACTATAGTACCTCTGCACCACCAACTATAGTACCTCTGCACCACCAACTATAGTACCTCTGCACCACCTCATCCAAACCAGTTGTGGCCTTCAAGACAACTGTCAGGGGGGAACTTGCCAGGCCATTTCTGAGACCTTGGGTTGCTCCTATGTGTTTGGTTTAGTGTGTTTTTTGTGTGGGGGCAACCTTGCAGGCAAAAGAGACACACAATTTTTAAATTCACGATTAGGCACCCCCAAAGCAGTTACAGTACATCCAGACATCATATCTCGTGAGTTGGGAACACATCACACTCCTCCAGGTCTCACCTCATCCTCCTAATTCACTCTGTGGTGATATGTTTGTCTGTACTCCGATTGCCTTGGGAGTACCTAATTATGTTCAAACAGTAGTAAAAAAAACAAAACAATTTTGACCAGTGGGTGTGGGGGGGAAGAGTTTGGGGGTGTGTCTATTGTTGCTGGTTGCTTGAAGCCTGTAATAATTAAAAGCAAATCAAATGCTCCTTTATATATGCACTATCAGCATATACCTGACGTGGCCCGGCCAATGTCAACATGAAACATTGTGGAAGCCACTCAAATTTTAGTCTGGTTGGTGCGTTAGCTTTTGGAATTTAAAACATTCCTGTGGGTGTGGCTACCACAAACTACACCCACATACGATTAATAATGCTCACCAGTTACTTGCGGGCCAAATGCCAAATTTTGGCCTGATAGGTCCTTCAATTAGCTTTTGGTAGCCAAAGTGACTACCTGTAGGTGCGGCAGTCACAAAACCACACCCACATGTTAATAACACTTACCCAGTTACTTGTAGTCCATATGTCTAATTTCAGCATAATTGGTCCATAAATTTGTTGGTAGCCAAAAGAACTTTCTATGGGTGTGACCATGAGAAAACCATACCAATTGCCACACCCACACATGCTTAATAACGCTCACCCAGTTCATTGGAAACCACATGCCAAATTTCAGCCTTGCTGGTCCTTTGATTAGCTTTTGATAAAGAAACAATTTCCTGTTGAGGGTGGCTATGGCCAAACCAAACCCAATGTGGTTAATAATGCTTGCCCAGATACTTGGATGCCATGCACCAAATTTCGGCATGATTGGCCCTTTAATTAGCTTTTGGCAGCCAAGACAAATTCCTGTGGGTGCGGCTATGACTAAACCACATCCATTGCCACCCCACATGTCAATAGTCAATAAAGCTCACTAAGTTGCTTGGAGTCCACATATCAAATTTCTGCATGATTGGTCCGTAAATCAGTTTTTGGTAGCCAAAACAACTTCTAGTAGGTGTGGCTATGACAAAACCACACCCATTGCCACACTGACATGTTTATTAATGCTCACTTGGTTACTTGGAGACCACATGCCTAATTTTGGCCTTTTTGTTACAAGGGTTCGACTGTGATTACTGGACACACACACACACACACACACACACACACACACACACACACACACACACACACACACACACACACACACACACACACACACACACACACACACACCTAAGAACCAAAATGTATAGTAGATTAAGAGGGAACCAATTCAAGCAGAGTTGGATGGCCAGTTCAAACTTGCTAACTCTCTTTGATGAAAAGATGTTTTGGGTGTCCATTTTTAAACATGAATAATAAGCTGATTTTTGTGGTAAATGTTTGTTATAGTGTGGATTGTGTGTGTTACAGCTAACAAATGACCACAATTTTTTTGTTTTTTTTTGTTTTTGTTTTTTTAATTGTGACTAGTTGAATTTAATCTAGATCATCTAGTTGAGGTTGAGTAGATGGGTTAGTGGACTGTTGTGGCTGGTGATGTCCTAACAGTGTTTTCTACATCATCCTGAAATTGGTCAATACTAGGCTAAATTATGTAGTTCCCAAAGAAGTGTTGTTGGCACTTGCTGTTGTATAGTTGCAGTTCACTGATACTGTAAGGAGGCATGGCTGGTTGTATATGATGTAATCATGCAAATCCCCTATTATGTGATCATGTATTGTAACACATGTGCTGTTATTCTGTTATTCTAATAGGGGAGAGGTGTGGTCAAGTGTGGCACTACAGCTGAATGTCAACAGGCAATGGCAACCATCACTGTGAGTGCAATGCACACACACACACACACACACACACACACACACACACACACACACACACACACACACACACACACACACACACACACACACACACACACACACACACACACACACACACACTTAGAACTTAGAAGCTGCCCATGGTACGAAGTACCATGATGGCAGTGTCCTGGATGAATCCAGGACCAATGGCAATAAACTTAGCTTATGATGGCATCACACAGAAATGTTGGTGTCTGGTCAGATCTCCTTGTCTTCGAAATTTTCTTCCACAGGCACAACTAAGTGTTCTAAATTCAGATTGCTTGTTAGCTGAACAGGTGTTCCATCGCCTGGATGTTGAAATTTTTTCTACACCATCTAAACACAGATGAAACCACCCCTTCCTGTCCTGGCACAACTCATACCATCTATCATACACACCAATTGCCTGCAAATCCACTTTCAGAACATCCCTCCACCTCTTCTTTGCCCCGTGGCATGGTCTCTTCATGTTAAGCTCCCCAAACAACAATCTATTTGGAAGCCTTTCTTCATCCATGCGACCCACATGACCCAGCCATCTTAAACGCTGCTCCAGAATGATATCAGAGATGGAGTGCTGCAAGCCAAACCTATGTGATAGGATTTGAGATGTTAATCTTTCATTCCATTGTTGGTACCTCGTCACACCCAGGATTGTCCGAATACAACGGTTATGAAAAGAATTCAAACGTCTTGTATGCACAGCCTTCATTGTCCAAGTTTCAGCTCCATACAGTAATACAGCTAGAACAACTGCCCTATACACTGCTCTCTTTGTGGCCAATGAGAGGTCTTTCTTCTTAAATACTGGCACCCTCAAACATCCAAATGCTCTAGCTGCTCTAGCAATTCTTCTAGTCACCTCACTAGTGATCTCCCCATCTCTTGAGATGTTAGCACCCAAGTATGTGAAGTCCTGGACTACATCCACAGAGCCACCCTCCACCTGCACTGGTCTGACATCACTCTCATTCAATCCCTCACCAACAACCATCCCTTTTGTCTTCTCAGTACTCACAGTCAGCCCCCATTCACTTGCCACTTTCACAAACTCTGCTGCCACACACACACACACACACACACACACACACACACACACACACACACACACACACACACACACACACACAAGTTTAAACCTATGACTGTGTGGTGTGGTAGGTTCAAAAGGTGTGAATGTGACTGTGCACTTTATTAATACTTACCTTATTGGAAGTCGTGGTCCAGGTGGGTGTAGACCAGTAGCTGGCAGTGTGTGTGGAGTAGGCATGAGGAGAAGTGCCAGAGTAAAGGGCTGGGTTTGGAATGAACAGCTATAAGAATAGAAACTTTATGAAATTTTCAGCATGCTGATGCCAAATTCTAGAATATTCCGAGCTATGGTTGTGGAAAAAATGGTTAGTGAATGTGACAGTAAGGTTAGCTAAGAAATGGCCAGCGAGTTTGCTGGTAGTTCTCAGAACTCAAAAGGTGGCAGTAGTGGTCAGAGTCAGATGGTTGCTGGGGTTAATATTGCCCAAGAAGAAGCTGCAATACTTTTCAGAACCCTGTCAGGCAGCACCTGTGACAATTCAGAAATTCTTGGAAATGAGGTGCTGCCTAACAAAGTGTTCAGAGAAAAACTAGTGGCTCTTTTTGCTGTGACACTGTGTCTGACAACTGTGTGACACTCACAGCTACTGCAGCCAACATTGAGTTCCTACAACCAGCTGGGCAGGCTCCTGGCTATGTTGCACTAGTCTTTCTTTACTTTCAAGCTGGGTTTTATCTATAACCACGGCTCTGAATATTCTGGAACATGCTATGAGCTCGCTGGAAGTTTTATAAAGTTTCTATTCCAGCAGTGTGTTGAAAGCACGAGCTATTTTGTAATTGCAGTTCTCAAAAATATCATTGCAGGTAGTGAATGCTAATACATTTTCTATGGCGCTGGAGGTTCACTGATACCATAAGTAGGCGTGGCTGGTTGTATGTGATATAATCATGCAAGTTCCCTATTGATTATGGTGTTAATGGTGTTAATTGCAATCTTAAATTTTCTGAACTGGAATTTCTAATATAATTGTCCTTTAAAACGGAATTTACAAAAAGCTGAAACGGAAAATGTGTTTTTTGAAATGGGAAAACATTGGCTCTACATTAACTATTTCTAAGTGTCCTGACAATGTCCTGACAATATTGAATTTGACCTGTCAAACCTATTTTTTGTCCCGACAGATTGATGCTTCTCAAGAGACTGAACTAGCTATGCAGAGGTAACTGTTGTCTGGAAAGGACTTGACAGCTAAGCCAATCATTTTAGTTTTCCAATCTTCAATATTCATATATTCTACTGCTCCTTGAGAGAGATAAACAAGCCTTCACCAGTACCACTGTAAAGGTGTCTTGCAGTGAAAACCTTGGTTGTATATGAATTAAACCATCTTTAGCAAAAGCATCAAAATAAGTTATTAAAAATTACTCTGAGCTCCACCTTTCCAGTGTCAATACTAGCATTTGCTTGAAGGTAAAAAAAAAAAAAAAAATTTTTTTGATAGGGAATTGAGAAAACAATTTTTCTGTTCTTTGGCTATGAAACTAACAAACATGGCACATGCATGATTATTTTTGTGTCCCATTTCTAAATTAACACCAAGGCTTTCCTCCAACTCACAAATTGGTTTCATCTTGGTAAAAGCCAACTTCTCCTTGGCAATCATATAAGATATGTAAAACTTCTTGGTCTTTGTTAGAATAGACCGATCCATGGAAACTTCAGCAAAGCATTTAGCAATTGGAGCATATCTACTACATTAAATGAGAGCACAAAAAAAAATCCTCCAGTGGTCAGCAAAGCGCACAGCAGTGTGGAGGTGCAGCAATTTCTTTGTGGAAATGTTTGACTCTAGTAGAAAGAGACCTCTAGGTACTTCTAGTTATTCCTAACTAGATGTCTCTTTCTACTAAAGTCCAATATTTTTTTGCTATGGCCCAACTTTATCTGGAATCCCTGACTCCCGCTGAAAATTCATTACTTTTGAGAGTTTTGGTAATTTCCTAATCTTTTTTTTTTTTTTTTTTCATTTTTTTTTTTTTTTTTTTTTTTTTTTCATTTTTTTTTTTACTTTCACCCTTACCTTTTGTCAGGACCAAATTACTGGTTAAATTCGATCTTATTCTGGCAATGCTTCATTTTGACCGGTAATTGACATGTTACAGGATGTAATTTCAAGCTCTGGTGGCTATATTAAGACTCCTAAAAAATATCATTACAAACCTGGGTGGTGTTGGATGACCAAATATCCTTCTTGACTTTACCAGCTAAATTGATGTTTGTATAAATTGAAAAACATTATAATTGCAATCTTTGATATGGTGTGCTGCCATGTTGTGCAGTCGCATACTAACCCTCCACAGCTCCACACGGAGATGTTCCACACTGTGCTGATTGCCCACCAGGAGTGTGCCACCACTCTCCTGGTCTTCCTCAAGGAGTTTGCAGACAAACCTGCCTTTCGCCGCATCATTTCACAAGTTTTTGTGGACTCCACTATTCTTGGAGCTCATAACTCTATTCTGGATGGCTTTTTCACGTCAGATAGCTCCCTGTGGTCAGGTGGGTGTGTAACTAAGCTGATGGCTGCTAGTGTTGTGTGTAACCATCACTGTCCCTTTACCTAGTGTTGAGTCTTGTGACACGACTCAACTGAGTAATCATTTGCAGCTTGATGTGCTGTTGAAGCTAACAGTTGCTGTATATTGTGTGCAGGTGCTAGAACGTCATGGCACAAGTTGGTAATGGCTAGCATCTTTATGGACTCCATGTATAAGAAACTTCTTGCTGTCAACCTGGCCTCCAACTATAGTGTATTGCAGAAGAACTTTGTCAAGGACTCCTATGATTTCGAACAATCTGTAAGTGGTGCTGCGTCTTACTTGCCCAACTTTGATGTTGTCTTGTGTTAAGAGATCCATAAGATCAAATAACCTGGTGTGACATGTAGTAACATGGTGTGATAAGTAGTAACATGGTGTGATAAGTAGTAACTTGGTGTGACATGTGAATGGATGTTCATGTGCATGTAGGCAGCAAACATAACCGTCCAGATTTTCACAGTGCCTTCCTTGGTAAGTGATAAGAACTGAGTTTAGTGAATACACCCCATGCTATGTTCTTCCTCTCTGTCTGTCTGTCTGTCTGTCTGTCTGGTTCTCACTCCAATGTCAACATCATTTGCTCTAAAGCAACTGCTGAGTGGCTACAAATGCTAATTGATATCTGTATGTGGTGTGATAGAAGGGTGTGTGGTGTGTGGTGTGATAGGAGGGTGTGTGGTGTGATAGGAGGGTGTGTGGTGTGATAGAAGGGTGTGTGGTGTGATAGAAGGGTGTGTGGTGTGATAGAAGGGTGTGTGATGTGATAGAAGGGTGTGTAGTATGGCTGCCTGTGGGTGTGGTTGTGGCTAGCTGTACAGTGCACCCACAAGTGACTTGATGTTTGCTCACCACAGAGTCTAATGCTGGTGCTGGAGCATGGTTTGCTCTGTGTGATACTGAAGACTCTGCAGGAGTTGCTGGCCCCCACCAGAGACCCTGACACTGGGCTCTTCACAGTGAATACCAACACTTATGCCAACCACAGAATATACCACGTCGTCTATGACCTCAGGTGCACGTCCATTGCCATAGTCAGCATCATAGGTTGTGTTTAAGACGAGGTATTATTTTTATTTGAGGTATACCATTAAACACCCTATATTTCATGGCTGCCCTTCCAAATTTGCTCTATATACATGAAGAAATGATTCCAACAAGTTTCATGCTTTTTATCTGCTGTGTCTTAAAAATTTCCATGAAGGACTGGATATCTCTTTCAGTGCTAGCAGTTAGATTCCACCTGACAGCGTGTTTTAGCTTGTTATTATCATTATCATTATTATTATCATTACAATTTTTATTATTTTAATTCTAAACGTACGTAGTGTGTACCTATGTACTTGGATGTGTGCATGTCCATCAATGGTGTAGTTGCTGTGGTCTGTTAACTGCTGTAGTCCCTCCCCTCATCATATCACATCCTCCACAATAACCAACAAGTGGATTGTGGTAAATATGTACTTGTGCACATGTTGGACGGCCACCAAGACTCCTTTTCGTGTCACTGCAGATATGTTCTTCGCCACAAGCCAGAGGAGTGGTCCAAGAAGCTCCAGGTGCAGGTCATACAAGCATACCACCTCTTCCTGGAGCTGCTCAGTTGGATGCAGAATGCCGATCCTGTGAGGCGGCAACGCTTCCAGCACATAGAGAGAGATTCCCCGTGGGCACATACTTTCAACTTTAGCATTTTGCTGCAGCCTGCTGTTCTGTTGTTGGTGGAGTGGTGCACCTCTGATGTAAGGGAGTAGGATGCAGGGTACAGACAGTCAGTCTCATTTATGGCCAATCACGCAAAAATGAAATCTTTGTTTACCCCTCTTCTTTTTAAAATAGCCCACAGTGTTGCAGCAAGCTATTACAGCCACATGGAAGAAGCACAGTGAAGTCGGTTTGAAAGGCATCAAGCTTAAGAAGCACAGTGAGTTGTGTAGTAGCTGTGTTCAGATTGTGATGGCATTGCTGTTATAGTAGTTGCATGATGACTAGTTCATAGTCGTCATGCTGGAGTGGATGTTGGTGGAGCACACAGTTTTACATAGTTGTGCACCTCAGTGTATTCCAAACTAATACACCAAATAAGCAGTTTTACATAATTACTTGGTACACATGTGATGGCAGATTGTGTTGTGATGGCAGATTGTGTTGTGATGGCAGATTGTGATGTGATGGCAGATTGTGATGGCATTGCTGTTATAGTAGTTGCATGATGACTATAGTTCATAGTAACGTGATCACAGTTGGAAGATCTCAGTTGCTTGGTTACAGCCATGTGATCTCACTTGTGTAGTTCTTGTTGTGTGTCCAGAGTTTGATACTCCTGTCCATGTGGTGGTACAATGAAGTCCTGCAACTGAGGCAGTGTGGCCAGTGAGCCTGTACCAGTGGGCCTGTACCAGTGGGTCTGTACCAGTGGGTCTGTGCCAGTGGTCCTGTACCACTGGGCCTGTACCAGTGGGCCTGTTGTGCCAGTGGGCCTGTGCCAGTGAGCCTGTCGCAGCTCTGCATGGGATTGGTACAACAAAGTGGGGAAATGCTATAAGAAACTAGAGAGCAAAATTTGCTGGTCACGGTTTGGATGGAACCTGTGGGTGCGGGACGTCATACTTTACACTGTGGGTCAAACCACACCCATAACCACACCAACAGAAGTGAATGTGTTGAGGGAGGGGACACTGTTATTACCATATAGGTCACATTCACTACATTGACTTGCTAATTGTATTAGGGGTGGAAATAGTGGAGAAGAAGTCTGTGGAGCTGGTCTTGTTTGACATCTTCAAGGACAGTATTTCGATCCACCAGCCACTGCCAAGACTCATTGCAGGCAAGCTCTATCCACACACACACCCACACACACATGCACGCACACACACACACGCGCATGCACACACACACACACAGAGACTGACACTACTACTACTACTACTACTGCTGCTACTACTAGTATAATATTGTATTACTTTTTGTGTGTCTGTGTGTTTCTCTTCTATCTACTGCAGCTCTGCTGGCAGGTGCTCACAAATTTGGAATGACCTTCAATCAACTTCTGGGCAATCCACGAAATGTATGAATGATGTAGTGTACTGAAGAGAGGGGGTCATAGTGTACTGAGGAGAGGGGGTCATAGTGTACTGAGGAGAGGGGGTCATAGTGTACTAAGGAGAGGGGGTCATAGTTTACTGAGGAGAGGGGATCATAGTGGGCTATAGGGATGTGTGGGATTGGCTGACCAAACTCCACACTCCATAGCTGCACACAGGTTTGTCAGTTCTGATATTGGGTTGAACTTTGCCCTATCCATTCCAAAGTCTGGGATTATTTTGAAACTTGCCGAGGTGCCAGGCTTTGCCTGGTTAAAAATATGTTAAATTTTTGTAAAAATCTGACACTTTTAGCCATCAGCTCATCAAAATTTAAAAACCACACAAGTGGGAGCAGAGCTTGATTTCCAATCTTTTGATACCCCTCTTGACTCTGTAGCTTCAAAAATGAAAGAAGCTGACATACACACGCACAGATCAAGAGCTATTTATAAATAGAATATTTAAAGCTCTTTTAGCTTTACTATTTGTTGTTTTTTAGTTGATAACTTAAAACAATTATATATTTTTTGCTTCCCAACCACCATTTATATAATGGGTTTGTTACGGGCGTTGACCCTTTACTGATTTAAACTTAATTTGCCCAAAATATACTGGTTTTGGCCCCTAACCTTTTCTGTTTGACCTTTAGAAAATTATTTTATACTGCAAACCATCCTTGGAAGACATGAATTCAAATAGTATACATTTATGTAGAACAGAGCAGTGTAGCTCGATAGGTTCAAACAAACAAACAAACAAAAAACAAAATTTAAACAAACTTAAGAGCTATATATATATATATATATATATATATATATATATATATAGGTGATGTGCAGTAAAATAATTAGTACGTCTGCTTTGAATTGGTAAACGATCATGTAGTGTACATTGTTTTTGCGTATTCTTTATTATATATATTTTTTATTCATTAATAATTCTTATTGTTGAAGTTGTTGGTGAGCTAGTAGTTCTCCCCTGTCATCATGACATGTGCTGTACTTGTGTTCCTGTGTGTATGTTGTGCGTGCGCGCACGTGGGTGTGTGTGTGCACGTGGGTGTGTGTGTGTGTGCTCTACCAACATGTGATATCGCCTTGCAGGACAAGTTGTTGAAGTTGATGGAGCACTCATCTCGGTGCATAGTCCTGGGTGTGCAGGTGTTGGTGGGCATGTGGAAGAGAAATGGCTACACTGTGCTGAACCAGGTGATCCACTACCAGTATCGTTGCTCCAGGGAGACCATGTACGACATGGATGTGCTCATGCTGCAGGTACCAGGAGTGATATGCTGTGTAATGCATGTCTGCTAGCAATGAGAACTCTAGTACTCCTCCATTGTACACTCCCTCCAATCACCACTTGTTTACTTGTATGCCTCTGTCTGTTTGACTCCATGGCTGTTCAACCATTGTCTGTGGCGCTATAGAGCATGGCATCCATCTTGGACTCGGACATCTTCCTCTATGCTCTGCTCTACAAGTTCAGGCTGGAGAAGTGCTTGTCAAAGTAAAGAACTGTTTGTGATCATTGTGATGTGATTTGTTGACGAGTGTGCTTTTTAAAGATACGTGTTCTCTCCACCGATATCTTTGTAACTCTAACACTGTAGGGCTGTGAGGGTGTGTTTTCAGTGGGGTCAAAATTTGAAGTATTGGGGGAAGGTAGAGGTGTGTTGGTGGGTGGGTGGGTGACCATGAATGCTTATCTCTTGATTAAATGAAATCTGTGTGTGATTGTTTAAAATTACTCCCTCACATGCCTACTACACATGTACAGGATCAAATAGTGGTTGTGTGTTGGTGTTTCCGTGATTCACACTTGAATGGGTTGAGTTAGACCCATGAACCCATATATATATATATATATATATATATATATATATATATATGGACTCTGTCACCAAGGGGCTTTTAGTCAATCTGAGTTTGTCCCCTCTCTTACTTCCACCCACCTGAGTACACTTGCCCTCGGGCATGCAGGCACCGAGATCTGACTGACTCCTCCACCTTGCAGGCAGCACAGTGCAACACAGGGAAATGAGGGGTGAGCTGAGGCTAAGAGGAGAGTGTACTCAGACTCCTCCACCTTGCAGGCAGCACAGTGCAACACAGGGAAATGAGGGGTGAGCTGAGGCTAAGAGGAGCGTGTACTCAGACTCCTCCACCTTGCAGGCAGCACAGTGCAACACAGGGAAATGAGGGGTGAGCTGAGGCTAAGAGGAGAGTGTACTCAGACTCCTCCACCTTGCAGGCAGCACAGTGCAACACAGGGAAATGAGGGGTGAGCTGAGGCTAAGAGGAGAGTGTACTCAGACTCCTCCACCTTGCAGGCAGCACAGTGCAACACAGGGAAGTGAGGGGTGAGCTGAGGCTAAGAGGAGAGTGTACTCAGACTCCTGGTGTGAATTTGTATTTCCTCGATGTCAAGCTGTAAGATTGTAGGCACTTTTCTTGTCCATGAAGTCCATCCTGATCTCCCTCCACACTTACTTTATCATCACACTAACAGGCCATAACACATCTCCTTATTCTCTGGATAAACTTTTCATCCACCCACACACTGTCAGCCATTTTTATCTCTGCATAATATTTGAAAGAGAAGATAATCCAATAAAAGAATTTACAGGAAGAAACACAATAATTTCATATTGCAACAATCCATAACATGAATAGTCAGAATGCATTATAACAGATTACCCAACATTTGGAACATTTCCAGAGTTCTTCATCATTAGTACACTATTTAAATTGCTAGCAGTTTGGAAAGAATGATGCAAACTTTCCCTGTCCACACCACACTGGACCATTTCCTCTTCCATTGGTTGGATAAGGGCAGGAGCATAATGGTGGCTCCTTTTTTAATTCTTGGTTTTAAGTGGTAAATTATCTTTTCTAAAAGGTATTGTGATTTCTTGACTAAGCAATCTGGAAAAAAAAAATATATAGCTCAACTTCTTTATACTTTACCAGACGAATATATCAAGCATTGCCTCTTTTGGGGTTAGAGAATGAAGGAATAGATTAATGGTTACACTTATATGTTCAAATTAATTAAAATGTGCTGTAACGTGACTGAGCTGACCACAAGCCTAACTAAAGAGCATGCTCTTGATTGAAAAGTATGTTTGTGAGTAAACTTTACCGGGAAAAAGTCTAATGGATGAAATTACAAAGTATTTTCCATGAAATATTTCCTTGGAGTTGCCATTTTTCTTGAAGTTGATAGCTCATTTCGGAGTTGATAGCTCATTTCAGAATGGCTAGTGTTCTGTAGGTCCCTACAAAAAGAGAATGATGCACTAATATCTGCAAAAATCCACAAAGAAATCTCCTAATCATGAGTTGTGTGAAACCATGTTGTTATCAAATGTTGACAATGGAATTTTCCCTTCAGTTTATATTCTGGTGAGGGCCTTACTGGCTCTCCCAGTTGGAGGGGGAGGTCTGCATGGAGGGGGGAGGTCTGCATGGAGGGGGAGGTCTGCATGGAGGGGGAGATCTGCATGGAGGGGGAGGTCTGCATGGAGGGGGAGGTCTGCATGGAGGGAAAGGTCTGCATGGAGGGGGAGGTCTGCATGGAGGAGGTCTGCATGGAGGGAAAGGTCTGCATGGAGGGGGAGGTCTGCATGGAGGGAAAGGTCTGCATGGAGGGGGAGGTCTGCATGGAGGAGGTCTGCATAGAGGGAAAGGTCTGCATGGAGGGGGAGGTCTGCATGGAGGGAAAGGTCTGCATGGAGGGGGAGGTCTGCATGGAGGGAAAGGTTTGCATGGAGGGGGAGGTCAGCATGGAGGGGGAGGTATGCATGGAGGGGGAGGTCTGCATGGAGGAGGAGGTCAGTTTCTCAAATGAAAATAATAAAGAGTAGGTGCAGAAATCATTTGTCAAAAGAGAATTTGTACATGTCATGAGAATGGCCATAGATGTGTAATATGCTAGTCATTACAATCTGCATTGCTGGAGTAGTTGATATGTGGGGCTGTGGTGTGTTACAACCACTCTTACTGTGGCTGTTGTTTGTCTACTAATTGACTGTTGTTTTATTTGTTGTATAGGACAAACACAGAACTCCTGAAGAGAGGGGAACATGCTGACGATGCACTAACTTTCTTCATCAGTGAAGTAGAAGAACTCTTTTTTCTTTTAATAACTATATACAGTGAGTGTGGGGGCATCTGTGTCTGCACTGTGATGCAGTGAGTGTGGGGGCATCTGTGTCTGCACTGTGATGCAGTGAGTGTGGGGGCATCTGTGTCTGCACTGTGATGCAGTGAGTGTGGTTGCTTTTTTAAATTAAATTATACAATTGCTACAGTTGTAAGTCCAATTCTCAGTCAAAGGACTACGAAGCTTTCCTGAACACAGCTAATCTACGAGAATAGAGACCTTGTGTAGATGAAAGGTTCAAGATAATGAGTTTTATTAATGACATGAAAATGAGGCAAAGTAACTGATCGGGCACTGTCCCACTAGATGGGCAATTAAGCAGTTCAGGGAACTGTATATAGGAGCAGAATGGCATCACCTTCTGCTAAGATATCCTGTCAATAATTTACTCACCATTTTCAGATGATATGTCCAATGTGAAAGCATTCTCTGCATGCCTAAAAAAATATTGATCAATTTCTCTTTTAGAATTTTCCATTTTTCGGTTGTGAAATTTTTTTTGATAAGCCTGTGCCCTGTGCAGAGATTGGTCTGTAGGAGTTTGTTCAAATGTGAATGGAATGTGTTGATCAAGGAATGTATGTATGATGTCGTGGTATATATTTTGTGTAGCTGAGAGATTTGCATGTGGAGTAGGGGAAGGAGTGACCAATAAGTCAGTCCTAAGGAGAGAGATCATCCATCGCCTGTACATCTCCTCCATGTCCCACAGTGAACTCATCAAATACTTGAGGGTAAGTGCTAGGGGATTGGGCTTGGCCACAGTGGGCAGTGGGTTAGTGTTAGTGTGTTGCTTGTGCATGAGGAGTTGTAGGGCACGTGTGGGTGAGGTGCATGCATGTGGAGGGACAAGGGACACTGCATGGGCCAATCACATGCTAGTCACCTGATGACACTGCATTGGCCAGTCTCACATGCTAGTCACCTGATGACGCTGCATGGGCCAGTCAAATGCTAGTCACCTGATGAAGCTTGCAAGGACTGTATGCTGGGAGGGATGAGCTCTTCTGTTTTAAGACTCCATATACTTCTCTTTTTTATAGTGTGAAATGCATTAATATGTTTATAGGGTACATAATTTAATTGATAAAATTGAAACAATGCATGTTGTTCTCCTTTAGCTTGACTCTAGAGAACTCCCTGCAAGCTACGACAATGAGGAAGTAAAGTTTGTAGTAGTAGCTAGCACTTACAATTAACAAGTGAGGGAGCCGGTATCACAATAGGAATGACTGTTCCTTTTAATTCTAATCTTTGTAGCAGTTTGACCAGGATGAGGACATTGATGCTATCCTCAGTGAAGTCGCTACGCACAAGTAGGTCAATGTGTGAGTGTGAAGTGAGGTGTGTGTGTGTGAGGTTTGAGTGATGTGTGTGTAGGTTTGTGTGATGTGTGTGTGTCAGAAGTTAACATTGTTTCTGTTGCATGAAATATATAATACTAGCAGAGGGACCCATCTTTGCCTGGGTGGGTAAAAAGATTTGAATTTTCTCGAATATCCAACATCCCTCGAAGACCAACTTGGCTGCTGTTGCGGTAATTACTCTCCTCTTTCCTCAGAGCAAGTATAGATATATTATTGCTATTTGTATTTGTCATGGAAACAAACTACAATCATGTAATTTTTAAAAATTTATATCTGTATAGGATATGGAAAGGGATGAAGTTCCCAATTGCACTTGTGCATGCTCAAAAAATATGTATTGCATTAACGGAATTGATTATGTCAGGTATATGTGTGAGATTCGGTGTGGTATATGGGGTGTTGTATCTGTTGTTGTTTAGCTCAGGTGCATGTGTGAGATTCAGTGTGTGCTATATGAGGTGTTGTATCTGTTGTTGTATAGCTCAGGTGCATGTGTGAGATTCCTTGATGTATCTAACAGGGAGTATGTAATGGTTGATCACCATGTAGGCGCCATGCCGGGTCAGGAGTGAAGTTCGTGTTTGAACTGAAGCCAGAGTGTGAGAAGGAGTGCCACCCCTTCTTCTACCACTACACCAGGCCTGACCACTCCAAGGTATGAACACAGACTAGCTCCCCCTCCCAACTTATAGAGGCTAGTTAGTGGCGCTAGTTCGTGAGGCCATACACAGACTCCCCCAGTTGAAGGGGGCATGGTCCTATACCACCCATGTCTAGGAGTGGGTGGTGTAGGAGTGGGTGGTGTAGCAGTGGGTGGTGTAGGAGTGGGTGGTGTAGGAGTGGGTGGTGTAGCAGTGGGTGGCGTAGGAGTGAGTGATGTAGGAGTGGGTGGTGTAGCAGTGGGTGGCGTAGGAGTGAGTGATGTAGGAGTGGGGGTGGTGTAGCAGTGGGTGGTGTAGGAGTGGGTGGTGTAGGAGTGGTTGGTGTAGGAGTGGTTGGTGTAGGAGTGGTTGGTGTAGGAGTGAGTGATGTAGGAGTGAGTGGTGTAGGTGTAGGAGTGGGTGGTGTAGGAGTGGGTGGTGTAGCAGTGGGTGGTGTAGGAGTGGTTGGTGTAGGAGTGGGTGGTGTAGGAGTGGGTGGTGTAGCAGTGGGTGGTGTAGGAGTGGATGCAATGTTGTTTGTTGTAATTGGGGTCAGGTCTAAATGTGTGCTTACTCAGATATTTCAGGTTTCTTTTGATATATTTTTTTAATGGTTTTGTACAGGCTGAGGAGATTCAAAGAAAGAAACTGAGAAGTGGCAGTAATCAACCAGGTCAGTGTATGCCACTTGAAGCTCTTATCTTGAATTTCTAAATGCTTGTCTTTCCTTGTGTAGCATCAGCACCGATGGCCTTGCCAGGCTTCACCCGTCCTTACCAAGGAGTGTTGAGGTTGGTACAATGCCGCGTCCTCCACCAGTTGCTGCACTGTGTGTTGAGGCTAGCTGCTGACCCCAACTCTAAGGTGTGGTCTGACAAGTTGCTGCATGAGACTCTGTATTTGTGTGCTGTCATGTTGGCTGAGGAGGACAGCAAGCACCCCAGCTCTCTCGCTAACGCTGCCATTGGTGACAGTCAGAGTAAGTGTCTGACAATGACAGTGATTTTAAGGCAACACATTTCACTAACCCCTCTCACCTAAACTACTGCATGTTGGCACAATACAAGAAAAATTAAATAAAAGAATGTGTGTGTATGTGGAGGGTGTGTGTGTGGAGGGTGTGTGTGTGTGTGGAGGGTGTGTGTGTGTGTGGAGGGTGTGTGTGTGTGTGGAGGGTGTGTGTGTGCTTGAATAAATGATGGTCAAGGTTGACATTTGGTGTAGCTTGATTGATGGATAGGAGGACATGACAACACGTGGTTCACTGTGAACTGGTAGTAGCTTTCATAATTTTTTTAATCATGTCATTACATTACGAGCCTACAGTTGATAATGGGGACTGTCTTAGTGTGCTCCAATAAGGCAGCCAGCATATATAGCAGAGCAAGATGGCTGATGGTATATCTGTGTATCATCTCATTTATTTTTTATTTAAAGAAATAAGTAGAAAGTGGTTCCAGTTATTCTAAAGATATTTTGACATTCCAGCATCATTCCAAGGTACTCATTCCAAGATACTCGTTCCAAGATACTCGTTCCAATTCCAAGGTGCTAGTATGTGTATTGTCCCTCTATTAATATTGTACCACTGGACAAAGCGTCCCATCCAGGAAGGAATTTTTAAAAATTTTTTAACAGATTGATATTAATTTCACAAGCATGTTCATCTGCTGTCTCTGTTGTTGTGTACAATGTCATGCCATGTGTTGTTTTGCACTCTCTGCTTAAAGTTAATGGCCACTCTTCCTCCATCAACTGTGATGGTGCAGCCACTATTGCTAGCGTGCACAATGTGTGACACTTTCTCTTGTTTTTGTTGATAGTAAAATTTAATTAGGAATCAGATCGAAATGGCAGTACAGGATTTTTTTTGGTTGAGTTTTTGTTGTTGTAGAAATGTATTTAAACCTAAAGAATTCACCAGCTAACTTGCTGTATAGTTGTAATGGGATGTTCCTACTGAAAGTGAGTGTGTTGTGACCTCTGTGACCTGTAGATTTATAAAGTTTGCTTCTTTTTTTTCCATGCATGTTTAGGTTTTTTCCTCCCTCATCTTGAGGCGCTCCTTAACAGTCAGCGATCTGAAGAGCTCCGCCCACTTCTGACATGGTGTGTGCACTATCTCCATTCTTTTCAACGCAAGAAGTCTAGTGTGGTAGCTATGGATGATGACTCTTCACCCGTAACTGCTGGAGGAAAGCAATTTGCAGGAGTGTGTGCTGAAGCTCATTTAGAAATTAAAAAACGCAAAGTAAAAGCCACTGCAAATAGAGAGAAGTTGATGTCCCAAATGGCTGCCATGCAGCAAAAGTTTTTGAGTCAGCACCAAGATGAGTTGGATGAAGTTGATTACGGAGCAGAGAGCGCCATGTGAGTTGGTCGGTCGGTCGGGGACTTGAGGCCATGCCATACAACTTTGTGTGCATGTGCTTATTGTTCTAATTGTGTCCCTTTCAGATCCGAACATTGCAAAGAGGATGTTGTACGTCACGAGTGTGCAGTGGGCGTGGATTCTCTGGTCAACCACACCCCCTCTCCCTTACAAGTGTCTTGCATTCTTTGTCAAGAAGCCACAACTGACTATGCTAACCAGTTGAAACCGTTTGTGCAAGCTGCGTGCATGCAAAGATCTGCTGTGCTGTGCAAAAAGAATAGAGAGGAATTAGATGATAAGAATCTGCTGGACTATTCCAAGGTTGATCTGATTCAATCTCTGGCATCTATAGAGCAAGGTGTCTTCACTAGTGGGTGTGGTCATCACATGCATGCAGACTGCTGGATTTCGTAAGCAACAAGATTGAAGTAAACAATTTCAGAAAAATTATAATTATTTTGATATTAGGTTTCAAGAGAATAAGACAAGGCAACATGCCAGGGAGCACTTCTTCCTTCTTCCCGGGCTTTCAGTGCAGTGGTCTCGTGGAGAGTTTCTGTGTCCACTGTGCCAGTGTTTTGGCAACACTGTCCTTCCTCTGCTGCCACAAGTCGGACAACTCTCAGTGTTGGGCCATGCAGCAGTTGCCAGCAGGAAGGTCACCATGCAGGAATGGCGGGAGATGGTCACGCTAGCTCTGGAACTAGCCCACGAGGACTCTGCTGCAGGTGGGCGGGCGGGCGGGCACTGCAGCTCTCAGGCATATAGATAGGATGGGGATTGTATGGACAGATGTTGACTGTGTACTTTTATTGTCTTGGGAAATATATGTGCATGTATTATTCACTTGTAATGTGTTCCACACAGGGAACTTTGGTACATTGTGCTATGCCTACATATACATATATGCATACATACATAGTATAGTAGCATGTGTGTATCATACACTGCAATTGCAGGATCTAGTGTGGATGCAACATTTTTGGACAAGTTGGAAGCTATTTTCCTGACCTACAGGAGACCAACGGTGACTGAGGAGACAAAGTAAATAGTTCATTATGCTGTACTTTGATTTTGGACTGAACAGAAGTGTGTGTATGTCTGTGTGTATGCATACCAGTGATCAAGTCAGCTCTCCCAAGTTACACTTGGTATGTGCACAAGTGCCACTTACCATTCTTATTTAAAGCAAGTGGAATGTCATAATTCACATCAGCATCAATATTTGTAGTGGACAGAAAGAGATGAGTGTGCATGTGTGGTTATTGACTATGTATGTGTTGATATTCTCTTACAGAAGTTCAAAAGAAATTGATGCACACAAGACAAACTTTTATAAGTGTGTCTTAATGGTAAGCTCCTGCTGCAGCACTTGTGTATGTGCATGTGTGTGCGTGTGTGATACTTGATGATATTTGAGTGTGTGTTTGTGTAGCATACTTTTGGCAATGGCCAGGGCAAGTCTTTAAAGGAGAAAGTCGGACTTGCTCAATGGAGGAACTGCGCTTACACTATAGCTGCTCTAGGTAATCTCCTTTTTTACCTTCATTTTTTTGGCACGTGTACACTTTAAACCTATGTTATTCTATTGCTGGCCTGTAGAATATAATGCAAGGCGTAAGGATAAGTTCATTCTTCTTGCTGACACATTGTCTTTGCGCCAGTTAAATAGTGTGCGGTCTCTGGTGAGACTGGGCAGTGAGGCCATTGTCAGACCTGACTTGTCTGAGCAAGCCAAGCAAGTGCTCTACCTCACCAAGGGTAAGCACAGATGTTTCTTTCATTGATCTTCAAATGTTGTTGATATTTTTTTCACTTTTGTTCTTCCCTTCCCCCTTCCCTCCCCCCTTTTTTTATTGTTGCTATTTGTTGTTGTTGTTTGTTGTTATTTGTCGTTGTTATTTGTCGTTGTTATTTGTTGTTATTTGTCGTTGTTATTTGTTCCAGCCTTCCTATTGACTGAACCTGCTGATGTGCGACTGCCTTGCATATTGGACATAGATTGTTTCCAGATGCTGATCAACCTCCATTACTCCATCACCACCATGTTCCTGTCTGTGTCTAGTGGCCAGCGGACGCCCCTGGCTGAGGACAGCACTATCCTGCCTCTGATGGGCCTCACCGACGCCCACCTTGTCAGACTCACAGCAGCTGCTCACCTGCTGCAGTTCCTCCTCACCTTCTCCCCCACACAGCAAGACCAACCAAGTACATGTCCACTGCTCACCTGTCCCTTCAACATGATGTTGTTATCTATACAAAGGTTTTCATGTACATAATAGTGGCTGTTGGTGACGGTGGTGACGGTGATCCAGTGGAGCTCACTGGAGGCATGGAGTTACAGCAGTTGTGGATCAAGTACAGGAAAAGTGCCAAGTAAGAGAATATGGTGCATTCATTAATGTGAAGCGTCACATTGTCAAGGCCAGCTGACAGCCTGTGGGACTACTTCATGTCCCACTCTGATGCCAGTATAGTGAGTGCATTGCACTACACTTGTCTGTGTGCACCATGTCGTGTGACCCACACACACCTGCAGTCCATCCTTGGCCTCATCTGCTGCACTCATTGGTCAAACATTAGTGTTCATGTGGTGCCACCATCTCTTGCTGGTTGTCTAGCGACCTCATTACATTCATTCTTCGGCATCACACTTTGGGTTGAAAGTTCAGACTAATAATATTATTTATTTTTTTGATAGCTATTCCTGATTTGGATTGAAGTAAATGTGAAAAGTCAAACGAATACTTTGAATATATAATGTTAAAAACTTTTTTTCTCTCTTGTATTTTGGTTGTGTTCTCTTTTTGTGTGTAATAGAGTGAGACCAATCTCTTTTTATTCCTCACAGCCTGCCCTGTGGTAATCCTCCTAACCCTAATGACTTGAGTGTGCATGTACGCCAGCACATGTACTCATTTCTGCAGTGTGCTGCTCTCTTCTTCAACTCTCTATCTGGTGTTGACTTCATTCACTCCTCAGGTACAGCATGTCTCCTCCACCTGTAGCTGCATGTCTTCTGGTAATTCCTTGTTTCATTTATCTTCTTTTATCACTGATTGTTTATATTTCTGCCTTTTCTTGAGTAACTGTTGATTATAATGAGACTGTCATGTAGTAGCAGATTAGTTTGCTTGTCGTAAAGTTGGGAATCGTGTGATTCACAGCGTACACAATAACCATTGACTGCAGCAACCATGGCAACCTACTTTGATGACCTGTGCAAATACTTGGGTCTCCCCTCAGAGTTGCACTGTCTGTTTGATGGTGGTCCAGAGGATGTGCTGGAGGATGTGACTGCCTCAAGTGTTATATCATCAATAGCACAACGGTATGTATAGCTGCTGCCTCCATTCAACAAGGGGTTGGGCTATTCAGAGCAGTGTTGCCCGCAAATGTGGCTCCCTCCTTTGCAGACATGTCATTTGTGTCATGTGCAGTCTTAAATCGATCTCTCTCAATGACACAGTGTGCCCACTGTTAGATGTCAATATATACATACCCCCTAAACTACTCACTCCTGTTGCCCATATTCTTGTTTCTCCTGCCTGCTCTATATATATCTTATCCTTTTGTGTTGTAGCTCCACCCTATCCTCCTGTGTTGTAGTTCCACCCTATCCCCTTGTGTTGTAGTTCCACCCTGTCCCCTTGTGTTTTAGTTCCACCCTATCCCCCTGTGTTGTAGTTCCACCCTATCCCCTTGTGCTGTAGTTCCACCCTGTCCCCTTGTGTTGTAGTTCCACCCTATTCCCCTGTGTTGTAGTTCCACCCTATCCCCTGTGTTGTAGTTCCACCCTATCCCCCTGTGTTGTAGTTCCACCCTATCCCCCTGTGTTGTAGTTCCACCCTATCCCCCTGTTTTGTAGTTCCACCCTGTCCCCTTGTGCTGTAGTTCTACCCTGTCCCCTTGTATTCCACTAGATGGTGTTGCCATCCCAAGCTTGCCTCGCTAGTGAGTTCACAGGAGCTGTTTCCACTGCTCAAGCAACCACGACAACTGGTGGATCTCCCACCAAGTTATTCTGATCTGGTGAAGAGAGCTGCAGACTTCAAGTGCCCCCACCGCATGCCAAATGTCACTTACAATGATGACGACAAGGCAGTGTTGCTCTGTTTGGTGTGTGGTCAGATGGTGTGCACTAACTCTCTATGCTGTCAGAAGGAGATGAGGGTGGAGGACAAGGGAGAAGTGTACAAGTTAGGAGGCTTCAATCAACACGCACAGAGGTAGGTACATTCATAAGGTAGCATTTCATATGATGGGAATATGTGCTTAGGAGACCCTCTACAGGTGGTGGATCCTTTTCTGTTGTGTGTCAGTTCCAACATTATTTAACAGTTGTTGTTGGGGGAGTGGAGGGTTCTATTCCACTTGGCCCTACAGGCAACAGGCAGTGTCTTGTATGACTGTGCACATGTACCTGGTGGTGTTCATTGCCTCAGATGTGGTGCTGGTATTGGACTGGCTCTGTGGATACTGGAGTCATTTGTGGTGTTGCTGGATGCTACCAATGTGGAGCATGTTCAGGGCTGCACGGTCAGCCCTCCTTACTTTGACGAGTATGGAGAACCTGATCCTGGACTCAGGTATGGTGCACCCTGACCTGATGACTGACTGACTGACTGGGCTGTAGTTAGAGTTACAGTAGCTATGGAGCACTATACAGAGGCCATGTCACTGTCTATCATTGTCAGAGTGTACGTACAATGGCAGTTGTGTTTGTGTGTTGTGTATGTGCAAAACACATGCACGCACACACCAACTTCTGCTAGTTTATTGTTGGTTTAGGTGAACACGGTATATAATTGTGGTCAGACAGTGTATGGCCATTAAGAATGTGCTCAATGTCTATCAGCCACATTGCTGACTGTATGAATGTTTAATATAGCAATGGTTGTTACTGGATGTTTGTTTTGCTGTTATTTTATCCTTTCCCCTCCAATAATGTTTGTTCAAAACATGGTCTCTTATATGCTACATTATGATAAAAACAACAACAACAACAAACAGTTGGAATCATGTTAACGTTACAGCCAAGTTTATATGAACTCCTGGCCTGGAGTGGTTGCAAAATATCAAACTTTTACTTGACATTGACCCGTGCATGCCTCACCTCACCTCAACTTGATATCGACCCATGCATGCTTCACCTCACCTCTACTTGACATTGACCCATGCATGCTTCACTTGACCTCTACTTGACATTGACCTGTGCATGCTTCACCTCACCTCTACTTGACATTGACCCGTGCATGCTTCACCTCACCTCTACTTGACATTGACCCGTGCATGCTTCACCTCACCTCTACTTGACATGACCGTGCATGCTTCACCTCACCTCTACTTGACATTGACCCGTGCATGCTTCACCTCTACTTGACATTGACCCGTGCATGCTTCACCTCACCTCTACTTGACATTGACCCGTGCATGCTTCACCTCACCTCTACTTGACATTGACCCATGCATGCTTCACCTCACCTCTACTTGACATGACCGTGCATGCTTCACCTCACCTCTACTTGACATGACCGTGCATGCTTCACCTCACCTCTACTTGACATTGACCCGTGCATGCTTCACCTCTACTTGACATTGACCCGTGCATGCTTCACCTCACCTCTACTTGACATTGACCCGTGCATGCTTCACCTCACCTCTACTTGACATGACCGTGCATGCTTCACCTCACCTCTACTTGACATTGACCCGTGCATGCTTCACCTCTACTTGACATTGACCCGTGCATGCTTCACCTCACCTCTACTTGACATTGACCCGTGCATGCTTCACCTCACCTCTACTTGACATTGACCCGTGCATGCTTCAACTCACCTCTACTTGACATGACCGTGCATGCTTCACCTCACCTCTACTTGACATTGACCCATGCATGCTTCACCTCACCTCTACTTGACATGACCATGCATGCTTCACCTCACCTCTACTTGACATTGACCCATGCATGCTTCACCTCCCCTCTACTTGACATTGACCCGTGCATGCTTCACCTCACCTCTACTTGACATTGACCCGTGCATGCTTCACCTCACCTCTACTTGACATTGACCGTGCATGCTTCACCTCACCTCTACATACTTCTACTGAAGTACTGACCACTAGAAACTTCATAAAGGTACCATGTATTGTCAGGTCTAATGGCCACATTGAGATTCTTTCTCTTTGTTTCACATTTGTCACTGTGTAGACGAGGGAACCGGATGCATTTTAACCAGGAGGTGTATGACGAGCTGCAGGGAGTGTGGTACAATCACCGCATCCTCGAGCGTGTGCACATGGAGATAGAGAGCAATGGAGGACTAATAAGGATCACATGGAGAAATATGTGATTGGACTTTATTGTCATTCATTGATAAACATGTTAGCATAAGTTAGAACGCAGTCAATTAATGCAGACAAACTAAGTTATGAAACCCACACATATCCTATATATAAGAGAGGTTACTGCTATGAACCCCCCCCCCCCCTGCACATATCTATCTATATCTATATCTATATATATATATATATATTAGAAGACCTATGTAATTATGTAACTATGTTGGTCCGTTTCTCAAAATCCCTCTTAGATTTTGACCAAACTTTTAGGGATGGAGGAGACCCACCCTAAGATGGTTTTATGCCAGGTGGCATGTCTGGGAAAATACAGAATCTGTCAGTCTGTATGTTTGTACCATCATTCCAGCCAAACCAGTAGGTGGATTTCTCTGAAACTCGGCATGATGATAGGTTTTAACCCAACTTAAAACATGGGCTATAAATTTATCAAAATGGTTACCATGGTAATGAGAAAAAGCCAAAAATGGTATTTTGGCCACTTCTCTCTTAATAATACATCTCCACCATCACCTTTCTTACTGGCAAGACATGTTCAACTACTGGATTTTAGCCTATATTGGCGGGCAACGCAGGGTATATGTTGCTAGTCCTATATATGAGAGGTTATTGAAATTGTGAAGAGATTTTGTGTCCAAACGGGCTAAACAAAATTAATTGATATAACTTTGCAGCCATGATGATGGATGGCTAGGTTTATCACCAAAAAGAATTCTGAGAGTGGTACCCCTGGTGAAGAAGAAAAAAGAATTCAAAAATGGGTCAATAATTGAACATAAGTGTAATATGAGGGATATCCTTCAATCCATTGCTCAGTTCAGTGAACAGGGCACTTGGTTTATGCTAACCTTATTCATTGTCACTGTCAACTTATTACACACACCAGACAAAAAAAACAAACAGAACAAGGAAGTTTCAAACTTATGAACTAAAGTCCTACAAAAGTCTCAATATTTACTTACTCCAATATTTTAGATATTATCTAACTCCGCCTGAAGTGGTGTTTTTTCCTATGTTACTCCTGAAGCTCTGCGAAGAAAGAATCAACATTTCGTTCATAAGGGCTAGGGCAAGTACAGGCATTCTTTAGACCAAAGGAATGTAGCTGGACTATCGTCCCATGTCTACTGGCGGGAAGCAGAAACTCGGAGAAAAACTGATGTTTGACGTTAACTTCTTGCTAGTGCTGTACAACCAGGTTCATTCAATAGATAGGGAAGCACAAAGCAAATATTTAGCTAGATATTAATATGTGGCAAAGAATTAACGCAGAAGTTATTTAGATAGATATTAATAGCTTTAGCTGTGACAAAGCATCAATTCTGTTGGAGCTAGCATGGCACACTCCTAATGGCAGACTAAAATTTTCATGTTGAACTTATAAGGTAAGATTGTCTTCATTGCATTGAAGAGAACTATGGAAGGTGGAGGTGCATTGTGCTAGAAAACTGCTGGGAAGAACATTGATTGAAGCTTGGTTGTGATGTGAAACTGCTGAGGTAACATGTTGATTACATTGAAGACAACTGTGAAACATAGAGAAGGGGGGGGGGGGGGGGGCACTGTGATATAGAACTGTTGAGGAAAGTTCCATTGTGTTGAAGATTGCTAAGTGGTTGGAGAGCATTGTCATGGAATTTCTTGGGAAAAGTGTGCAATGCATTAAAATTGCTGAGAAGGGTGAGTGTTATGATGTAGAATTGCCAGGTAACATTTCTTATTGCATTGAGGGTGGATCATCAGGAAATACTAAGCACATTTATTATGTACACTGCATTGAAGATCGCTGTGGTGGATGGTGGAAGTATTTTGGCATGAGGAATTGGAAATGTTGAGAGTATTAGGGTCCATGTTTTCTATTGTATTTGTCAAGTTGTGTTGAGAGTTTGTAGTTGTATTTGGTTCTGTTGTTACCTTCACTTTGTTGTGATAATTGTAGTGCCATGTCAATTAAATGTCTGTCAGCATCCTCATCTTCAATAATTATTTCATCTACCATATCTCTAGTCTGTCTTTGTCAAAATAGTCATTTTTAATGTCCACCATGTGCCTACAAAACTTTCTCCGCATTATTCAATAATGTCATGTTTATATATGAAACGTTTACTGCCTTTGTTGTAGGAGAAATCTATAATATGAAGAAGTTCCCACAGACAGAATCGGACTCCATTTAATATTCCATCTGTCTTTCTCTTCTCAAAAACAAATGTACCACTTTTCGTATTGCTTCATTACTGAAGGAGTTTGTATTTATTTTAATCCTTGAAGTGGTATGACACTAAAGCATCCTTCCAATTTCATTTTTAGGAATGATATTGAAATCCTTGGAGCTGCAGTCATTTTCTTGACCCATTGCTAATTTAATAACACAGTTATCCTTTTATCATAACAGAGGTTTTGTATTTAATCATGTTGCAAGATTAAGCCATCAGATTAAAGTATCTGTCTATTATGAGCCCTGATAGTAAGGACCAGCAATAGAACCATAGCAAATCCCCAGTTGCTTATTTTTTCCCTAAAGGGGACACAACTACACTACAAGTTATGCAAGTATTGACCTAGATTCTTCAAAGAATTATTTTTAAAAAGACGAGAACTTGGAACTTGGAAGATTTCGTGCTTGGCGGGAAGCTTCAAATACCTTATCCCCCAAAAATTTAATTGTGGTCACTTTAGCTGGTACTGGTCCTCCGTTTGTAAACCTTATCCCCCAAAAATTTAATTGTGGTCACTTTAGCTGGTACTGGTCCTCCCGTTTGTAAACCTCTCACTTCCAGCAGCAAAGTCAAAACGGAATAGAGTTTAATTGCTGGCAATCTACCTTGAGCATTACATCATACTGCTTCTAAAACAATCTGACCCTTTGAAAAATCTTAGGGGAATGTGGTTATTTGAAAATTTGTTGACATTGGTCTGTTCAAAGCCAGGTATATATATATATATATATATATATATATATATATATATATATATACACAATCAGCATATACCCAGTGTTGCCCTGCCAATGTCAATATGAAACATAAAAACCACTCAAATTTCAGCCTGGTTGGTCCTTCAATTAGCTTTTGGCAGCCAAAACAACTTCATGTAAATGTGGCTAACACCAACCACACACATTGCCACACCCACAAGTAGTTAGTAATGCTCACCAGGTTACTTGGACTCCATATGCCAAATTTCAGCCTGATTGGTCCATAAATGAGTTTTTGGCAGGCATAATGATGACTAGACACACACACATACAAACTAAAGTATACATTAAAGTGTGTTCGTAGATCTAACTCCTTTGGTCCAAGCATCATTCAGAAGTCCTTTTTTTTTTGACACACCAATGGGAAGAGGTGTAGCCAGGAGGGATCCCACCCATGTTACACCCAAAGTCAAGTTGTGTATGCATACCATGTATTAAGCCTGTCACTCCAACGGTTTGTCATGCCAAAGTACCATTTTTGGCCTTTTTTTTGGCACAATATGAATTCAGATATGGCTGTGGTCATATACATATACTTAAACATTCCCCAGATTCTACTGATTCTAAATATATATATATGGGTTCATCGGTCTAACTCCCAGGTTCAAGTGTTTTTACTAAAATACCATTTTTGGCATTTTTAGCTTTACATGAGGAAAGGAAATGTGGCCAGGTGGGACCCACCCCCATGTTACTTTGAGAGTGAAGTCATATATGCACACCAAGTTTTAAACCTAGAGCTCCAAAGGTTTTTCTGCAAAAATACCATTTTTTGGGGGGGGGGTTCTTGTTACCATGGTAACTACTTTCCGGATTTTTCTTTTAGTCCATGTTTTAAGTTGGGTCAAAACCTGTCATCATGCCAAGTTTCAGAGAAATCCACCCACAGGTTTGACCAGAATGATGGTACAAATATACAGATCTGTTTATATATACTAGTAGTTATATACCTGGCGGTGCCTGGCCAATTTCAACATGAAACATGATATAAGCCACTCAAATTTCAGCATGGTTGGCCTTTTAATTAGCTTTTGGTAGCCATAACTACTTCCTGTTGGTGTGGCTAATGCCAAACAACACATTGCCACACTAAATTGTAGTTAATAATGCTCACCTGGTTACTTGGGACTCCATATGCCCAATTTCAGCCTGATAAGTACATAAATGAGTTGATGGAAGCCATGATGATGTCCTATGGGTGTGGCAAATAACAAACCACACCCATTGACACATGAATATTTGATTAGTAATGCTAACCCAGTAGCTTGGAAGTCTCATTCCAAATTTCAGTTTGATTCGTCATTTGATTAGCTTTTAATAGCCAAAACAACTTCCAGTGGGTGTGGCTATGGCCAACCCACACCCATACATGGTTAATATTGCTTTCCCTGGTACTTGGAGACCATACGCCAAATTTTGGCCTGATTGGTCATAGATAGGCTTTTTATTCGAAATAACTTCCTGTGTGTGTGGCTATGACAAATCCACACCCATTACCATTGCCCACATGTGTTTAATAACTCACCCAGGTTCTTGGAGAGTACATGCCAAATTTTGGCCTTTTTAGATGCAGTCTTTTGCCTTGATGCCTAGACTCACATACAAACCAAAATATATATTTAAGTGTATTCGTAGATCTAACTCCTTTGGTCCAAGCGTTATCCAGTTCTTTTTTTTTTGGTTGGCACTTTTTCACTTACACACCAATGGGAAGAGGTGTAACCAGGAGGGATTCCGCCCATGTTATTCCCAAATTCCAGTTGTGTATGCATACCATGTATTAAGTGTGTCACTCCAAGGGTTTGTTTGGTCAAAGTACTGTTTTTGGCCTTTTCTTGGGCCTGACATAATAACAGAAATGGGTGTGGTAATATACGTATACTTAAACATTCCCCAGATCATATTGATTCCAAATATATATGGGTTCATGGGTCTAACTCCATTGGTTCAATTGTTTTTGCTGAAATACCATTTTTAGCATTTTTAGCCTTCCACAGGGAAAGGAAAAGGTGTGGCAAGTGGGAACCAGCCCATGTTATACCCAGAGTGAAATCATTTATGCATACCAAGTTTTAGATCTGTAGTTCTAAAGGTGTATCTGGCAAAAATACCATTTGGGGGGGGGGGGGGGCTTTTTCTCATTACCATGGTAACTAATTTCCAAAAATTTTTGCCCATGTTTTAAGTTGGGTCAAATCCTATCATTATGCCAAGGTTCAGAGAAATTCACACGCTAGTTTGGCCAGAATGATGGTACAAACATAGACACACATCCCCTTTTATATATATACCAGCAAAGCTACCCAGCGATGCCCGGGTTAAGTCGTCAAGAGTATATAGTTCAAGCTTATTGTGTACTTTATTGTTATGTTCAAAGTATATACATAGTCCAAATTGGCTTCTTTCTCTCAACGCAATGCTCTCTGGTACACAATGTTTTTCGTCTTTCCTCCTGGCGCCAGGATGGAGAGGCCTCTGCTGGAGCCAACCCTGGAGCATCCGACGTAGAGTTGTCCGTGTGAGAAGCAGGGTTCCAGCAGGTCCAGAAAGGTTTTCAACTTGATCTGGCCTTAGGGGCAAAGGAATATCTCGTGTTGCCATTGGTGGCCCTGAAGCACCTGCAGTTGGTGGTGCACTGGTTGGCCAAGAAGGAACAGAAGAAGCTCGAGTAGGGCTGCCTCACTTCGTTCGGCATATTTGAAAAGTCACGACCTCTGTTTCGACCTCTAAATGACCTCCGATTTTGGATTTGACCTGATCTGATCCCCCATGTATGGTCATTTTAAGTGGGGTCTCAGGAATGAAACTTTTTGATTGGAGGCCTCCTTCTGCCCGAAACTGGAGCTTTTTGACTTTTCAGACAAATTTGGCTTTCAAAAATTTTCCTGATTTAAACCGGAGTAGCCACTGGGCCTAAAACCTTCCTTGCCACCCCCTTGACCTTCCCTGGAAGTTTGAGGGGGATTCATAATAGCGTTTTCACACAGCAATCTAATATAGGTACATAGGTACATGCAGACGAAGGGAAATATGCTGTAAGATATAGGAGACTAGCAGCATATACTCGGTGTTGCCCGGCCAATGTCAACATGAAACATTATAGAAGCCACTCAAATTTCAGCCTGGTTGGTCCTTTAATTAGCTTCTGGCAGCCAAAACAATATCGTGTGGGTTTGGCTGATGCCAAAGCACACCCATATTCAGTTATTAATGCTCACCCAATTACTTGGGACTCCATATGCCAAATTTCTGCCTGATTGGTCCATAAATGAGTTTTTCATAGGCATAATGATGTCCTATGGGTTTGTCAATGACCAGATCACACCCATTGACACACAAACATGTGATTAATAATCCAGTTGCTTAAAATCTCATTCCAAATTTGAGTCTGGATTAGCTTTTAATAGCCAAAACAACTTCCAGTGGATGTGGCTATGGCATAACTGCACCCATTAACATGCCCACATGTGTTTAATAATGCTCACCCGGATTCTTATAGAGCACATGCCAAATTCAGCCTTTTTGGTCCCAGTGTTTGGCCGTGATGCCTAGACACACACATACAAAAATGCATACATACTTAACCAAAATGTATATTAAAATAGGTTCGTGGATCTAACTCCTTAGGTCCAACCTTTATTCAGAAGTTCTTTTTTTTTTTGTGGCACTTTTTCACTTTTACACACCAATGGGAAGTGGTGTAGCAATGAGGGATCCTGCCCATGTTACTCCCAAAGTCAATTTGTATATATATCTATTACATATTTTAAGTCTGTCACTTCAGATTTTTTAATGCCAAAATACATATTTTTTTATTTTTATTTTTTAGCCTGACATGGACACAGAAGTGGGTGTGGTCATATACATGCACTTAAAATATTTCTGCTGATAAACTATTTTTGGCATTTTTAGCCTTACACAGGAAAAGGAAGAGGTGTGACCAGGCCCATGTTAATCTGATAGTGAAGTTGTATAAGCACACTGAGTTTTTAATCTGTAGCTCCAAAGGTTTTTCTGGCAAAAATAACATTTTTGGCTTTTTCTTGTTATCATGGTAACCAATTCCCCCCCCCCCCCTGAAATTTTTAGCCCATATTTAAGTTGGGTCAAAACCTATCGTCATGCCAAATTTCAGAGAAACCCACCCACAGGTTTGGCCAGAATACAGACACACACAGACAGACATCTCTTTATATATATACATATAAGGGATAGGAGATATAGCCCTAGCCTAGGAGATATAGGGCAGTTTCATTTTGATGGATGTACAGTTCAGACGGTTAAATTCCTAATAACTTTCAATATGGTGGTCCATAATACAAATTTTATATTTCAGTTCTTGTAAGACCTATTGAAGGTATTTATCCATATAATAGACTTGGGATATTAGTTAGCTATTGGGCTGGAGAAACCATTATAGAAGTGTGACGGACATACGCAGAGAATTTCTGTTTTTGATAACTATATTCTTTAACTTGAAATTCCTGTGAATTGTGCAATGCTACAAAATTCTCTTTGCTATCAAACTAACTCTAACACACCTGGGTATATATTTTTCCATTCTGAAAATTTTTTTTTTTTTTATATCGTGGATGTACACAACTTCTGTGATGGACATACGAGTCCAAAAGCAGTCAAGCTAACCCCCACATTTAGGGTTAAATGTTAATACAAATAAGAATACAGTGGTCCCTCCCTGTTAAGAACCTCTGAATTAATACCATGTCTATAATAAAACCACTTGCACACGGTTAGCTGGCTCTATTAAGCCTCTCCCAAGTAAGACCCTCTAAGATAAGTCCACTTTCCTTATATGACCATTTGGCTGGGTCAATATCTTTCCAAATAAGACCCCCAAATTATTTGGCCCCTAACATACTTCCTGAAGTCACAATATTAACTATTGCATGCCTAGTTGACTGTAACTCTTAGAACATCAATTACACTGCATTAAGCTAATGAGTTTGCTTAACTTCAATACATAACACATTAGCCTGAAAGTTTAGATCATGTCACACTATTGTACATATTACATGTCTGTTATCCATGTGGTCTGACTGGGACTCTAGCTGGTAACCAATTTAATAGAGCCAGCACAGGATGTGCAGGCAGTTTCAGTTTAGATTGATGCAAGTGTAAGTCCAGTTAGGTATCACAGCATTTCTGTGTCCTAAGGAAGCTGCACAACTTTAATATGTAATGATATCCAATATTTTTCTCAATACAACACATAATATGGAATGTGACTATTTGTCTTGTGAGCTTGCAGCTAGTTTAATAAATATATGCAGGTTAACTGCACAATAACATTCATAGTAAAATGCTTTATGAGACCCCAGCCATGCCCATGGGCTGTATTCCCAATAAAGACCACCTTATTAATAAGACAAATTAGAAGTGATCCCATGGGTGGTCTTACTATGGAGGGACCAACTGTACAAAAACACTTTCTTATAACATGAACTCTCTATCATTACCCACTTTATTGGTTGGGGAGGGGGGAATGGCTACATTTTACACTTGTAGGTACCACATAAGATCAGAGTGTTTGTCCACAGGATCAGAGTGTTTGTCCACAGGATCAGAGTGTTTGTCCACAGGATCAGAGTGTTTGTCCACAGGATCAGAGTGTTTGTCCACAGGATCAGAGTGTTTGTCCACAGGATCAGAGTGTTTGTCCACAGGATCAGACCATTTCCAAGCTAGTAACACTTTCATGAAAAACAATAACCTCCACATTTACAATGTTGGAATAATTTTGGAACATGAATTAGGAAATCTACAAACTGCATGCTTGATTTTAAGTTGTTTAAAAAAAAACAACAACTTCTAATTGTAAGGCATTACATCACTACTTGAAAATGCAATTCCTTAGTTCTAGGTACGCCCATTTTTTAATTAACGTTGCAACAGCACAGCTCATTAGGCTAACTGCAGTTAGTCAAAAAAAAAAAGGAACTCTCCACAATGTTCTGCTGCTCTGGAAGGATAGAGGAAATTTAGTCTGTGCTTTTACCAAAGCTTTGTTTGAGCAATAAGGAGTAGACTCCGTGGCTAGCTCCTCTCGAACTTGTGATTACTATTTTGTTGCACAATAATCTCTGACACATTGCATCTCTTTGAAATGGTGCTTCTCTAATTCTGCTGTAGTTGATGCTTCTCTTGCTGCTCATCTTTGAGGGGCTCATCTTTGAGGGGCTCATCTTTGAGGGGCTCATATTGCCTGTATTTAATAATGGTAAGGTTGATAAGCTTCAAGTTATCCTTGATGTCTGCCCTCCTTTTGGCCAGCCTTTCTTTACAGCTTAGTGTAGTAACTCAGACTAAGGTGGTACAATTATCTCTAAACGGGGAATTTTGCAAGTGAAACATTGTAGGTATGACCTTACAATGGATCACATGACAGATATAACCAGGCAGCAAGGTGCTGAATTATTACATGCATTGCTGTTTTTTTTCTTCCTCCTGTAAAAATGGTTAGCACCAGTCCAGTATTGTTAAACCAAAGCTGCTCAAACTGTACCTTCAGTGATTTATTCATATAAACATCATGCATGCTGGTGATGGAAGCTGGTGATGGAAGCTGGTGATGGAAGCTGGTGATGGACGTACACAAATATTATATGTCCATCACATACTTTATGGCTATATTGATAGCAGGACTACAAAAATAATAGTAGTAAGTGTCTACTGGGAAGTTTATTGATAACCTTGAACAGAAAAGAAAACAAATTTACGTTATTGAAAATAAAGGTTTTATTTTGTGGCAGACGTACATCCAATGAAATCCTGAAAGAACGTATAATAAAAGTGAGGATTTTTCAAACAAACTCATTTTATGCACACATCATCTAAAGAAGCCTACAACGGATTCAGTTAACTTATTTGCTGAAGAGAAGTATTCAAATTTCACAGATATCGCTTATGACATACACAAGCAAAAAGTATGTTCTTTAAATCTACCTACCATGTGGAACAAAAAGGGTAATAGCTTTTTGTACATTAAAGGTATAACAAAATTAGTTATAAAGTCATAATACACTAAAGGTTTTTCCGTTTTAGTGATACAATATTTGTTAGGATTTTAACAGATTTGAGATTTTAACCCTTGGTTTCACTTCTCTTGGAACTGCCCTATATACATAGACATATATGGAAGATAAAGGAGGATTAGTGTTAGTCACTTGAGTGGTTTAATGTCAAAGCTACAATGCATATTGCCTTTATCAGTTTCATGAAAGAAACATGTTTAAACTAGGTCTGCCCATGAATGCTAAGATTAATTTCTTTACCACAATTTAAAATTTACTTTCATTAAAAACAAAATTAAAGTTGAAAAAAAGACATGACATGATAATTGTAAGTTTCCACACACGATCATCTTTCACTGATGAATTACATTGTAGCCACGCTGGGGTTGAGAATCTCAATCCAATATCCATCTGGGTCACATATGAATGCAAGTCCTTGCATTTTTCCTGGAAAGAGATAAGAGATGTGCTTAATATAGTAGGATATCCTTATCACATCTGTATTACTAGCAGGTAATAGTGGCCTCCAATCACACTATTACAATGGAGCCATCTATGGTGGGCAGTAATCACACTATTACAATGGAGCCATCTATGGTGGGCAGTAATCAAACTATTACAATGGAGTCAATTCCACATAACCATCAACAAAATCTGGAAGTGTTTTATGATGTGTGGGAAATTGAGTATTCCGACCTTGCAGGCAAAGCTGCAAAAGGTCATCCAGTAATAATATGCATTAAATTTTTTTACCTTCATTTGGCTTTTTGACAAACTTTACTCCCAATTTTTCAAATCTTTCGCATGCTTGGTGTACATTGGGAACACATATTCCTATATGCCCTGCAGATATGAAACACATTTCACATAAAAATAATGTACCTATAAGTGAGGAAGTGAAGGAGAACAACCAAAATGTGATTGTTTGTGATAGTAGAAATGCCAGATATAAAATTGGTATTGTTTGTGATGTATGTACCGAATCCCTTGCTGTCCACACTGTTCCCACTGCAATAACCTTTGAAGTTAGGATCATCCTCAGTGCCCCAGTTGCTAGAAGGAGAAAATAATTTGATTAGGAATTACAAGTTAAGAAAATGAATTCAGTGGCCATTGATTCTAGTTTGCTCTATTTCAGCATACTTCACCGCCTGCAGATGGGACTACATTATCAGTTCCAGATTGGGAACTTGATAAATAGATCCACTAACTACTCATAATAAATGCTCATTGGTTTGTTGTTCTTTTGTGAAGTATCTCGTATTGTAAGGGCTCCAATATTGTACACAGGAAATGTTGGTGGTTGCATGGCTGTGCATTTGGTATTAGCTTGCCTCCTCATCAATGCATGCATCCCTTGTGGAGGGTGGAATGGAATGTGTCCCTTGTGGGGGGTGGAATGGAATGCGGGAAACCACTGACATACAGGAAGAAGGATGTTAATAGCTGACATTTTAAAGAAAAAAAATTATGGTGATTTGTTTCACAAGCAATATAAACGAACTTGTTTGGTAAGGAATTACTCTCACTCCCCATTCCTCTGGCCCATCACACCAAGACACACACACGCACACCATAACCCATCAGAATGATAACATGGTGGACACACCTACTATATACCTCCTCACACCTCGTGACCTTCCTACCTCTCCAATCATTACCGACTCTATAGCGACCTCAATAAGTTACTATTACTACTTACTGTGTCAGTTCTATTGTAGCTTTACGAGAAAACATCCATCTTGTTCTTTCAATTTCATCACCAGGAATATCATCTATTGCCTCGTAGCCCAGAAAGTAAAGTGAGAATTTCATTGATTGATAGTCAAGTCTTTTCAACAGCCTATGCACATCATGTGAATCCATAACAGGAATCATCACACCCCCACAGCACGCACAAACAGACACACACACAAACCAATACCAGTAATCCTTGAATATCAAACATAATTCAGAACAAAGTACAAAGGTCTTGAATATCATAATCCAAAATAGAGTAAGGTAAAAAGGTCTCAAGTACCACACATAATTTAGATTTGAAAGGGGAAAATGCAGTGAAACATGTTTGGTGGCAGCATCCAGTGGCTAATTTCAGCCTGATTGGTCCAGCATGTGACCGGAGTGCGTTATTCCCCTGTGTGTGTGGTTATGTGTGTACTTTGGGGGTTCAATTATATCTTGTTCCACTTGATTGCTCTTCTTGACCAACTCTAACTGTCACCATTAACATTATATGGGCGTGGCTAGATACACTCAGTCACAGGAGATTACTAACACTATTGTGGTCGCATGGTGACCAAATATCAAGTGTCAGTGAAAACAACTCATGTGGGTGTGGCCAATCCAAAACCATACCCATTACCACACCCATATTTAGTTCATTATTTGATCATTTATGAAGTTTAAAGTTATGAAGAAGTGAGTTATCCTCCTTGAATCCAAAACCATCCATGCTAGATATTGGGACATGAGGTCGAGAGCCATTTGATGGTGTCATTGTCCAGGACCTGCAGACCATGGATGCCATTTGGTGGAGAGTATTGGCGTCTTTGTACAATATGGTCTGCAGTTTGATCCTCCACGCCACACTCATAAATCGCTGAAGTGGCAATTCCCCATGGATAAGCGGAAGTGACCACCACCGGCTCAAAGGTGGTATAGCCTTGTCCACGCTGGTCTTAGCAAAGCGAATCCCAGTGGGCGAGGTCCAGCATCAGGGATAAAAGAGCACAGTTTGGAGTTACTACTGCGCCATTCCACACTCCAAGCATGATCTGCCCACTGTGCCACATTGATGTTTTGCTCCTCGATGGTCCTGAGGAACTGTTCTGCAGCTGGCACAAATGGGTGCTGTGACCTCAATCGCCGAGGCTGCTTGGCAGGATCTGCTAGACTATGGTAAAGCAGATGGTCTGCTACCAGAGTCTGGCAACTGAGAAATAGCATGGCCTGCCTTCGGCAAAGCTCAGCAGGTAGGATGTCAGCAAGGATGGGAAATCTGTCCAATGGTGTGGGACGGAGGCATCCAGTCACTAATTGCCATATCTATGATGTGGGTGTGTACACTGCGACACCAGACAGGTGCATAGTACTCTGTTGTTGAGTATACGAGGGCCAAGGCAGTTGCTTGAAGAACAGCCCCATTGGCTCCCCACCTTGACCCTGCAAGCTGCCACTAAAGGGCTACGCCTGAAGTTAGTTTTCCACGCAGTGACTCAAGGTGTTGGTGGTACGTGAGCGACCTGTCCAGTTTCACACCAGGTAGGTTGGTATGTCGGTATCCTGGTGAAGTACAGGCATTTTTCGTCAAGTGTGATGTTGAGCTTACAACCTACCTCCCAGTTGTTCAGATGGAAGGCAGCTGACACTGTTTTTGATCAAATGAACTTCAGCCGCCAAGCCTGGAGGTATGTTGCTAGTGTTACTAGGTCTTGGCTAGGAGCCTCTTTGACGGCCTACCAATCTCCAGCAGAATGCATAAATGCAAGATAGTCTGTATAAGCATATTTCTGTGAGACTGATGTCAGCAGGTCATAGGTGCAGATGTTATATAGAAGGGGAGCCAAGACTGATCCCTGTGGGACACCGTTCTTGGCGTTGTAACCTACTGTGTGTTCCTCTCCCAGTGGTGAGGGTGAAGCTGTGATTATTGACAAGCTCCATGATATTTTGACCATGTGCCTGTCTGGCAGCAAATGCAGAAGCTTGCAGATAAGGCCATGGTACCATACAGTATCATAGGATGCTGTGAAATCAACAAACACAGCATCAGCCTTCGTTTTGCCAAAAAGCTCTCCTCGATGTCCTGAGTCAACAAAGTAATTTGATCTACAGTTGATCTCCCATGTTGGAAACCAGCCTGCTCCCAAGGGAGAAACGGATCAATGGTTGACTCGACACGGGTGTAGATAAAATGCTCGAGGATCTTAAATGGGACACACAGCAAAGAGATGGGTCGATAGCTCTTTGGACCCCTGGAGGCTTATTTGGCCTAAGGATTGTTACAAATAATGCTCTTCTCCAGATATTGGGATCATGAGGTTGCGCAAGCACAAAGAAAGGAATTCACATAACCAGGACTTCATTTCAGAACCAGCATGGAGTATTAACTCGGGGGAGATGGAATCTGGGCCAGCGGCTTTCCCAGGCTTTAGATGTTGGAGGGCAGATGTGAGCTCTTCTACAGTGAAATAATCGGAGAGATTCTGACTGTCTGGTGTTAAGATCCTCCAGGGTCAGACACCTTGAAGCCATGAGTTGAGCAAACTCGCAGTCTCGTACAGGGAAGATCCCGTTTCCCACAACTTGTGATGTGATGGAATTTGCTGAAACGGGACATTTGCGAGGTGCGTCTTGCTCCATGCTAAGTGGCTGGAGTGTGAGAAGTCAATAGAATCGATGGCTTCATTCCAACATTCACATCTTCGCTGGTCAAGATGGGACAGCAGTGCTGTGGCAGCACTGTTAGACTTTTCCCCATTGGGGACGTCCAGGAAGGCACAATAAAGATTCTCACACTCCTTATCCCAACATGGTATGTAGTTGTTTCTGCGACCGCATGGGATGTTTCTTTTGGCCTCTGTGATAAGGGCAATGCAGAAGTCCCAATAAGCCTCCTCAATTGGTAATGCTAGAAGATGTTAAGCCTTGCAAAAGTTCCTTCCCTTCACTGGCTCTCTTGTTACTGGTGTCACGAGTTTTGCAGCAGCGATGAGCGAGGGTCAATGTTGAGATTGAGGGAACTTCTCAAGCACACATCTGTCATGAAGCCTGTTGTCTGGTCCAGCACTCACAAAGGCCAAGTCCAGATTGGTTCCGGTGTTCCAGCTCCTGGAGGTGAAACTGGCTGCACCCTTTGGATTGTGGAGCAGCAGGAAGTTATTATTTGCTGCCCACACAACCAAACACTCTCTGTTGGATGCATTGCCTCTGTGTCCCCACTGTGTCCCCACTGCACATGCTGGCAATTGATATCACCAGCATACACACATGGGGAAGAGAACACCGGAAGGGATATTGTTAAGAGGCGCAAGGATGGAAGTTCATAGACATTGATGATCTTTAGGACAGCAATACCCATGCACCACCATTCGATATCGGAATCTTCGGTGGACCAACTGGCTAGTGTCCAGGACAGGCTCTCATGGACAAATGTGGCTAGACCGTGCTTTCTGCTTGGTTGACCCAGCTAGTGCAAAGGGTCTCCTGGAGGAGGATGACAAGATCCTTGGTCCTATGGGCCAGGCACTCTGATCACGCCAATCTTGCTGGCAGTGATCCCTTCAATGTTCGGCTGGAGCACCGCTGGTTGCATATACTTTGCTAAGAGGCATGAAAAAAGCATTTCTCTGTATTCCAGCAAACTCCACTGAACTCCAGCCCAGATGGGTGCATTACTCCTCTTCTTTTTTCCTCTTCTTTCCTTCCTTTTCTTCATTCTTTGTCGTCTTTTGTTTCCCCTCTCCATCAAAATGATATTGAAGGTTCTTATGAGCTGCACCACTTGAAGGGTGTTGACATGTGTTTATCACTATTCTCGTGGTCGCATGGAGACCACATACCAAGTTTCAGTGTGAGTGGTTCTTGTCAGTGAAAAAAAAAAAACTCGTGTAGCCATGAAATAAACCAAACCCATTACCACACCCACAGGTGGTTAATAAATAATGCCAAATTTCAGCCAGATTGGACCATTAATTAGCTCATGGCAGCCCAAACAATTTTTGTGGGTGTGGCTATGATAAAACCATACCCATTACCACACCCACATGTGAATGCTCACTCGGGTATTTCAAGACCACATACCAAATTCCAGCCTGGTAGGTTCAGCTGTTGGCAGTGAAAACAACTCATGCATACACACATCACACAGCTCCTTTATAAGTAGATGATAAGGAGACTCCACAAAAGACTAACTTTCTCTTGGCTAGCACAGCCCTTGCTGCTACTCAGTTCTTCCTCTCCAGATATCTTTGTTCCGAATATAACCTCCTTCCTGAACTTTATTTGTGAAGTTCCACTATTCACAAGAACAGTAGTTGGCAACTGATAAGCACATTACTATATAAGATATTGAGGTACAACTGTATTAGACTAGTCCCGAATGAAACCAGGTAAAGTAACTCCAGGGATAAAGAATGAAGAAAAAATTAACTCTAAAATAAACATTTTCAGGATATACTTGGGCTATATTTGAAGAATATTTCTTTAAATATAGCCATATAGCATAGATATATACGTAAGAAGGATTGGAAACCAGTTGTTAAAATGCAATTTACAGCGAACCATCCATATTGGCATTTAGTAGCGTGTGCACCTTACTTTTGCAAAAGGTGTTACAGCATTGCATGGTGTTCCATGGCTTCTGAAGCTCCAAGTAGGGCTTCTGAGGCCTCATCAAGTATGGCTTCAATATCAAACTGCACGCTACAAGGAATAAAATTGGCATTTATTTAAGCTTAGAATTTAGTTAGCTGTGTTAATAGATATGCAAAGTTCCAGTGTATCTATGCTTAGATTTACTCTTGTACTTGTTCAATAGATTGCTGTTCAATTGTGAGAGGTGCAGTGCCACTAGTACTTGAGGGTGAAGGATTCCAGCTTCCCTCTCCCCAAGCAAAAGTATCTTATTTTTGTGCCCAAAAACTTCAGGTTTGGATGTCTGATCCCATCAATTGTAGCAGGGAAGAGGTATTTGCCAGAAATTTGGTATACCATCTGCAACAATGTTTTATTTATTCCTGCCATAGCTGTGCAACTCGAGAGAGAGTGTGGGAGAACTATTATAAATTACGATCATTTGCCAAGTTTAGAGATATGTGGACTGTGCTTCTTCGTGACAGTATTGATGTTGAAGCAAACCCTATATTCTATCAATTTGTATCTGACAGTACTTTAGAAGAACTATTGAAACTTAATTTTCTAGTCCAATCACCCAGCAGAAATACTGTACTACCTATTGATTACATGGAAGCAAATGCAATAAGGTATGTGTCTGGCTATGTTTTCAGGTCTGCCAAAAAGGAATGAATGAAATCAGTACATCCATTGAAGGATGCAATAATTCTGTGCTTGTCAGATATTGAGGAAGGTATAGGTAAGAATATCTTTATACTGTGTGTTAAAAAAAAAAAAATTATTATCTTGACTTGCACAGTTGGTGACAAATTGGATCATGAATCTGACGATTGGACAGATCTTGTGGACAGAGGAGGACTGATTCATAAAGTGATGCAGTGTACTCATTGTTTGCTGCAATAAAAATGGAGACAAGGAGCCTTCTCTAACATGGTACAATGCTAACAGAAGGAATCAATGATAAATTAACAACCAACATATGCAAGAACAATGACATTCTCTTTTACTGGGCCATTATTGCATCCAACTGGGAAGATAATGAAGCCAATGCTTTACTGCAACTGCTAGTTCAGCACTGGGTGACACTTAGAGGTTTTTCAAGCGCAAGTTCATTTGTAGAAAAGTATAAGCAGAAGTACAAGAGGACTGTACAAAAATCTAAAGAAGTCAGAAAAAACTTTTTGCAAACTTAAATTGTTTATCATATTTTCATTATTATTATTATCTTTATATATCATATTTTCTGTGTGTTTGTGCATGTGTTTGTTCAAGCTAGAATGTGAGAATTAATCGACTGAATGAGCTAAAACATTCATAGAGAATGGGAGGGGGGTGCTTGTACCACATTTCTTCGTGTGCATATCTTAGCTGAAAAGCCTAATATGGTGTTTCGTTCCTAGTTCAATGTTGAGTCAGATCTTTCCCAACTCCTTTTTCTTTCCCCACCCTCTCACTTTCCCACTGCAAAAAAGATCTGGTACTTTCATTGACAATTGTGTTCATCATTAAATGTTGTGGTTTTATTCACTTAATTGAAATATAAAGACCCACAATATCTTAGAACTAAAACTGAGAAGCAAGTTACATGTAAATGCCTTTACCTATTATAATGTGAGTACAGTAAGCATTTGCAGCCTTAAGCTACAATTGCCTGCTAGTATATATATATATATAAAATACTTTAGCATTTTGATGCCGTGTAATTACTGTGTGTACAAGAACGAACATGGGGGAGGGGGAGTACCACAATAATGATATCACTGCTAGGCCATCACTGGTACATTTTCTATCATGATGCAATTAGAAACTGCATTACTATCAAAGTATAGTGTTCCACCAAAAACAGCATAGTTGTTGCACTGCAAAAGGTCCTACTACTTCTAGTCATGTAAAAATAAACACAAACATACTAAAAGTATATTTGTTATAGTCCCACAAAGTCAGCTATTACAAAATGGTGGTTTTAACTTTTCAATTGATTCAGCAGGTGGGTCCAACTTTCTTAAAGCAAAATGAATGTGCTGGTACACTAAAACAACCTTATTCCTTCCAGTCCAGATGCTAACCCCACCTTAGAAACACAGGAGTAAAGAAGTACAGTCCCACAAAGGTTAAAAAAAAAACACACCATAGAACGTACTAGCCCTAAATTCACTCTTACTTTATATCTTAAGAAACACAACTACCTAGGTGAACTTAAACTAGATTAAATAGCACACCACTAACACCAGAGTCCACTAACTGCTCTCCTAACTCAACCCACGGCAGAATTACAAGCTTGTAGAAGTAAGGTGCATGCGCTACTAATACTTGTCCCTGCCAACACGGATGGTTCGCTGTAAATGGCATTTTAACAACCGGTTTCCAATCCTTCTTATGTATATATCTATGCATATAGTCACTTCAAAAAACTTTACAACCTTGGCGGTAGATGTGATTGTTTTAAAACCTCATTATAAAATTACTTTGGTCTGCGCCAGAATGTGGGCGCAAGAACAAGGAATGCACAGGCAAGTCACCAGACTCATTTTATTTGCATGCCTGGTGATGCAATACATCCAGTGCTGTGAATAAAGGAGTCTGGGACCAGACTAGGTGTGAATAGTATGCTAGCTCATGCACATAATTGGGTGTTGGTGTTCATCAGTGTGTCTGTCCATTAAAACCAAATTACGTGATGCACAATAGAACACTAACCTCATGCCCAGAACTTCAGTATAAAACCTTAAACTGACTCTTGGGTCCTTGATTCTTAACATAGTCTGCTGCATAATGAAGTCTTTGCAGCTGGAATCTGGCTCGAACAGGTAGGATTTATAGCCTGGTAGTGGAACTTCAGCCATCCCGGACTTACGCCACAGCGTCCACACAAAAGCCAGAGGGACAAAGTAAGGGCGTGGTTTTAGGAACATGATCAGCTGGTGACCGGTGTTCACCGCGGGAATTTCTGACGACCCTTCCCCGTAACTCGCAATTGTTAGGGCCTGAGGAATTGGGAAAGAGTGTCCCCTGGTTATTAGGCGGGATATTTGAAACAGGATCTGAAATGGATAGTCATTCCGCAAATGAGTTGGAGAGATGGTGTGTAGATGCAGTGTGGATATTTCGTGAGAAAGAATATATCATTAGCGGCAGCGTTAAGAAGGGTGCCCTCACTGTGGAAGTGGAGGAACGGCTTACAGCGGACAGGTGGCAGTCTCATTTCGAATCTAAACGTAGGTCACAATTATAGCTAGTCAACTATTTAAAATAATGTCTGGTTTGTGATATGGCGTAACTAAAGAGTACCATTATGTTTTATGCGTACCAGTTGAATTATTTTTTTAAATTAAATCATTATGGCAATGTGTTACTTTTCATATTAAAACAAGGGAGAATTTAGTTATTTTTAATAAAAAAATTTTTTTCTTCTAATTTGTTGTTTGGCATTGGAATATTTGTTTTTTTTTTGGTTGTTGTTTTGTTTTGCTTTTTTAAATTAACCTCTGTGTATTATTTTAAATTTGAAGGTAATGCTTATCCTTAGTCAAGACCAGCAGGAATTTTTTTTAGATTTTATGTACATAGCTAAAGCCATTGATTTGAAAAATCAATTTTTTTACTTGAACACCTTTGGCCATGAAAGTTATATTTTTTATTTTTCATTCAGGAAGTTATTAAAAATCAGTGTGGGTGTGTAGCAATAGAATATAGAACAAAACAAACTAAAAATAAAAAGTAAGCCAAATGTAGGCTCATGTGGATGACCCTTTACTAAATCCATATTTTAGTATGTTTTAGGCTAAATTAATCAATGCAAAAAATTTACATCGAAAATTGTATTGTGTTTTCCAAGTGTTAGTGTGGAAAATAAAATAGAAGAAAAAGTATGGGTATTTTAAAATTTTTTATGAGTTTAGAAACTGATAGCTCACCTTGGCTACAAACACTAGCTCATCGGAGTCCAATGTTAGGCTATCTGGAGCCAAGTATGTAATGTTCACTTCAGCTATGGAGTAGTTGAGAGCAACCAGTTGATAGGCACACTAGGCAAAATAACCGGAATTAGAGCCAGAATAAGCATCAGAAATAGGCCAAACTATTTAATTGTGGTAAAATATTAGAACTATTGAATCTGTCATTCCTGCACTGTGTGTTTTGAAAACTACTCAGAGTTCATTAACGTTAACTGGGACCACCGCTCTCAATATGCCATTTGAACAATGTGATGAAACATCGATATTGGGGAGGGAAATCCCTGGAAATCCCTCTATTCGAATGACCCAGTCTAACTTGGCCACACCTGGCCACACCTCCTGGTTCATACATATATGGTTATGTATATATATATATATATATATATATTGGTGTGTCTATCCACTCTACCGCCAAAGCACCATACCAAATAAATCTTGCTTTTAATTTTAGATATGCCAAACAACCCCCAAAAAATAGCCACCTGGTCACACCTCTTCCTGTGGGTGTGTGAGGCTGAAATGGTAACTAGGATAAAGCCCTTGAATCTATTGGTCTAAAAAAAAAACTTGCCCTGCATGCACACTGTCAGGGAAACCCCCTGACGGGAGAGACAGAAAATCTAGGAGCACATGCAGATTTAAAACCAAATACTAGAGAACAGGGAGAGACGGGAAGACTGGGAGAAGATGCAGTTGCTAATGGACCAGCAAGAGACAGGGACAAAAGTCTGATCCTCGAGAGTGGACTGAATGAGGTCATCAGACTATTACTATATAGAGGATAGAACATTGTTATAGAAGTAGAGGAGGGATTGTTGTGTATTTAGTTTGGTGATCATTGTGTATTTATTAGTTAGAGTAATTGAGTTATTTCAGTGGTCTTATATAGTTATTAGCTATAGTGTTATCATCCATATATTTATATCTGTACTGTTTGAACAGTTCTTTAATTACATTAAATCTTGTGTTGTTCGAGGGAAGCCAATTTGGGTGTAAGACTGAGTTTGGCTTAGGTGAAGGAAGACCCAGGCGTCAGGTGGAGTTGTGCCAAGTAATTAATTTGTTAAGTGGAGGACAGGGGCAAATTCCATTACACACACGATGGCTCTGGAAGCAAAATGGGCCGGGTCTTACCTGACTACACTTCTTTCTCTGGGCACGTCGGCTAAAAAAAATAGTGTGTACATATGTGTGTTTGTGTGCACACACTTTCCTACCACAGAACCATACCAAATGCGACCTGCTCTTCAGGATAGACACATCCTTCTGGGGAAGGTGGGGGAATGGTAGGAATTCTCACCCAGCCTTGGCACCCATGCATTATGTCTGCAAAGGTTCAACAATGAACAAAGGTGACAATGTCAGTGCAGAGCATATAGAACAAGCGAGATTTGAAGACACAAGGTAATGCAAGAATCTGGTCGGGGTTTGCTATTATTTACATTAGTTTGTCCATTAGAATTTGGCATATGGACTCTCTCAAACTTTTGTCTAACCACTGCTGTTTCTTACCTCCGCTTTCAATTTCCTATTTACTATTCCTTCCACCTACAAGGAAGTTAGCTTCTGTCTACCCATAGTGGAATTGGGGCTGTTTCTAGATAGTATGTGGAACTATCTCTTTCTAATGAATTGGTTTGAAGAATCAATCATTTATTTATATTCTTAAACATTTTTACCCAGTGTAAGATCTGTAATTTTTTAAATTCGATTTTAATTTTTTGGTTGCTTGTTTTGTGTTCGTTTGATTTTTCCAGTTGCTGTCAGGTAGCCCACATAATATATTTTAAAAAAAAGTATACATGTATATATATATATATATTGTATGCCTGACTATATTCCTGTTGAGTACATGTATTTAGACTGGGTGGGTTGTGTTGATATTAGTTGGCCAGTGATACCCCCACTTACAAGCACTATTCGTTGGCAATTTCAGATATTGAAGAACTGACCCGGAAGACAGGAAACTTCAAGAGATTCCCTGTCTTTCTCAACATGCTCAAGTCTGCTATCACCAAATCCAGTGATTCTGTTGGTCTGGACTTACTGACCTATGGAGATTTGGAGGACATGTGGGAGAAGAAGCTGAGGCCAATGAACAGACAGGGAGAGGGCCGGTCTCCAGTGGGAAGCAAAGCTCATGCCAAGCGTTACTTGATCTTGACTTATAACGTTGAATTTGATAGGATCCACTATCCTTTGGCTTTGTCTTATTGTGGTTTGCCTGATCCACGTACTCTCCAAGATATCATCAGGAATATACAAGCGGAATTAGATTCCATCAGGAAAGATGTGAGGAAATGGACTAGTGTATCACCTGCTACATTAGTGGGGGGGGGGGGGGGGTGTGTGTGTGTGTGTGTGTGTGTGTGTGTGTGTGTGTGTGTGTGGGTGGGTGGGGGGGGGTGTGTGTGTGTGTGTGTGCGTGCGTGCGTGCGTGCGTGCGTGCGTAATGTGATGTTGGAAAGTGTTGTGGTGGAGTGTCATGGTGGAGGGTGGTTGGTTGTTTAAGGGCTGTGTATAACTGTGTGGTGTTCTAATATTGCAGAGTGTGTGGGGAAATAGACATGCGTAGTGCCAGAGGACGTGCAAGGAAATTGTATGGGAGTGTAATTGGAGAGCAGGTGAAATGAAAGTCAAGAGTCAAACTATTTTCTGCTCTCTCACATGTGTGAATGTAGTATTATTAATATGTTTGTGTGTATGTGTGTCTATATGGGTGGCTCACACGTTCCATACTGGGGTCGGGGTAGTCCTGGGATGCCCTCCCCTAATAACAATTCAAGAAATAACTATATACTATCAACTGATGAAGGAATTGTGGGAACTCAACAGTAAAGAACATCAGCCCTGCCTGCCTGCCTGCCTGCCTGCCTGCCTGCCTGCCTGCCTGCCTGCCTGCCTGCCTGCCTGCCTGCCTGCCTGCCTGCCTGCCTGCCTGCCTGCCTGGAGATTGCTCTTTAGGTGTGCTTGTGGTCGGCTCAGTCACTTTATGGTAACTCAGTTAGTCCTCCCCTCCACTCTCGGACTTCCCCTCCTGCCCCTATATATAAAATCATGTATGAAGAACTGTCAGTACATTCCTGAGGACAAATGGAAAAGAGGTGATAATAATTCCAAGATAGCAAATGAAAAGTAATCTCATATTGGTTGCTCTTTGAAGGAATTGATTCTAACAGCCCAACATCACAGGACATACTGAATTGGGAGAGAGAGAGAGACAATGGACAGACAGATTGAGGAGTGGGAACAGTCAGTATGGGACATTTACTGTGTGCTGGGATGCAGACTATACAGCAGAAGGTGGAGGACCCATGCAAATGGATTTGCTAGCGAACTAATATATGGATATCAGTGCAAGATACAGGACACACTCTGAATAGAAAATGCCTGCTGTGAACTGACCTTAAAAGGAAAATGTTAAATTTCCTCTTGACCTATCTATTTATCTATTTATCTATCTATCAATTCTTTCCTCCTTATATAGAGCCAATGCTTTTCCTTGATCACGAAAACAGACTATGGAATTTGTAGTTTTTCATGTATGAACTCGCTTTGTACCCCATGAACCAATATAATTGTAGTTAGGCTTGTAGTCACGGCCAATATTATATCATAATAGCTTTGTACAAGTCAGCTGCTCTGCCAGAAGTAAACCACACAGGTCAGTACACCACACAGGTCAGTACACCACACTGATCAGTACACCACACAGACCTGATAAAAGGCAGCTATATACATACTGAGGTCTACCTCCTGCAGTATGCCAAGTATTACTCCCTTAAATAAAAGTATTTAAACATATGGTGTTAATAGGGGACTTGCTTGATTACCTCAGGTACTACCTGCCACGCCTACTTATGGTATCAGTGAACCACCCCGCACCATAGAAAATGTATTGGGATTCATGACTACCAATGATGTTTTTGAGAACTGCAACTGGAAAATAGCTCCTGCTTTTACCATACTATAAGAATAGAAACTTTATGAAATTTTCAGCATGCTGATGCCAAATTCTAGAATATTCTGAGCTATGGTTGTGGAAAAAATAGTTAGTGAAAGTGACAGTAAGGTTAGTTAAGAACTGGCCAGTGAGTTTGCTGGTAGTTCTCAGAACTCAAAGGTAGGTGGCAGTAGTGGTCAGAGTCAGATGGTTGCTGGGGTTAATATTGCCCAAGAAGAAGCTGCAATACTTTTCAGAACCCTGTCATGCAGCACCTGTGACAATTCAGAAATTCTTGGAAATGAGGTGCTGCCTAACAAAGTGTTCAGAGAAAAACTAGTGGCTCTTTTTGCTGTGACACTGTGTCTGACAACTGTGTGACACTCACAGCTACTGACACCAACCAATGAGTTCCTACAACTAGCTGGGCAGGCTCCTGGCTATGTTGCACTAGTCTTTCTTTACTTTCAAGCTGGGTTTTATCTATAACCACGGCTCTGAATATTCTGGAATATGCTATATGAGCTTGCTGGAAGTTTTATAAAGTTTCTATTCCAGCAGTGTGTTGAAAGCACGAGCTATTTTGTAATTGCAGTTCTCAAAAATATCATTGCAGGTAGTGAATGCTAATACATTTTCTATGGCGCTGGAGGTTCACTGATACCATAAGTAGGCGTGGCTGGTTGTATGTGATATAATCATGCAAGTTCCCTATTGATTATGGTGTTAATGGTGTTAATTGCAATCTTAAATTTTCTGAACTGGAATTTCTAATATAATTGTCCTTTAAAACGGAATTTACAAAAAGCTGAATTGGAAAATGTGTTTTTTTTTTTAAGTGATTGACATGATGGTGGGTAATTATCTGACCGCCCTGGAGGATAATTTGGAGGTGTTTACCAGTTCTAGATCCCATAGAATAGAGAGTAGTTGTGAGAAGCCTTGGCTTGTAAGTGCTGAGGAAGGAAGTGAAGCACATTATGGACATACGCATGTCATGTGATGATTTTGGGTCATCTGGATGTGTTGAATGGTTTTGCTGGAGTCAACTGCTCCTAGTGTTAAAATATCATTACTGACTAGCCAGTGAATTGCACTGGTATATATGATATAGTTGGGGTGTTTTGCACAATACTATATACATCATCAGCATGTGTTGTGATATCGCACACACACCTCACATACATGGATACAGATAGGCAGGCAGGCAGGCATACACAGGCTTGTATATTATTTATAACTGCACAAGTACCTATTCATTTATTATTGAGATGTCATCCTGTACTGATTCTGTCTGGCATTGAGTTTCTTCTAAGTTGCATGTTTTAATGTTTCCTCCCCCCCCCCCCCCCCCCCCCCCACAGGCACTCTGTGAATACAAAAGTTCAAGTCTACTTCGGCTTCAGAAGGAGAATGGTGTTTTAGTCCAGGAGAAGGAACAGCTGGAACAGCAGTTTCTCTCTCTCAAACATGACCTTGTGATGGCTAAGGAAAATGATTCTTCTAAGGAGATCAAGATATTAAAGAAAGTTGTCAAGCACTTGGAGGTATGTATGTCTCTGCTAATACAGAACACTATCACACAGCTTTTAGTCAACTTGGTCGATGTAAGTTGGTGGGGGGGGGGGGTTTTCCTCTTTCTATGTGAGCAAGAAAATGTAATAGCCATCTTTACTGATTACACAATGAGGTTGCTATCTTGTTTGGTTGACAGGAAGAGGTGTTGAAAGAGCACATGAAGTATCAGAAAATCATTAGGAAAAGAAACGAAGAGATGAAAGAGCTGCAACAAGAGGTTATTGCATGTACAATAATCCTATCCACCACCCAGTTACAATGTTTATAACGTTCCATTCTCCTTCTGACTCAAATGTGGCATTGAAATAGAATCTGGTTCTGGCATGCATTGTGTCCTTGCTTGTGTCATGTTGTGAATGGGGCTGGAAAATACATTCACTATATTTTATACAGTTGGAAGACTTCAGATTGTCTGAGAGAGTTTTACAGGCACGAGTTAAGAACTTGACAAATGAACTGTCTACTTTAAAGAAGCGGAGAACTCCAGTATGTAGTACCAAGAGTGCGTCACACCAAAGAAAACGAACCAGTTCCACAGAGAAAGGTATATGGTGTTGCTGTAGTTCCACTAGTTGCAATGTTGGCATGATGATTTGTGTTTAGGATTTATCCGAGAGAGGAAGCTATCGGCTGAGAGCAGAGGTGTGGGATTAAGGGTGCGGACTCCGTCACCATATGCTTCTACTAGAAACAGAAGGTTTAATCCAACAGCTTATGTTGAGCTGAAGAAGAGGCAACGAATTCAAGCTCATACGTGAGATTTCATGAATAGTTTAATTTTGCATGAAGTGTTTAACTTATAGTTGTGAGTTACTTGTTTCATAGATAGTTAAAAGTTTATTTTCATCCACAAACATTTTATTTTTTAGTCAAGAGCGAGGTGAAAGGAAAGAAATTATAGTGGTAACGTAACGTAAACATTAAAGAATGCAATGAACAAGTAGGTAAGTTGAGATGACAGTAAACATCCATATACTGGGTGATCGTATGAAGAAGATGTATATACTGAACCAGTTGTGTTCTGTTCTGTTTGTCAGATAGAACAAGCATAATAGTCTCCTGTAGATTCCTCGTGAAGTTTTTTCATTTTGACTACCTAAACTAGTGCATGACATCCTGGTGAACTTTGGTCCGACATAGGCAACCCTGACTTCATCAAGAATGTGATGAGGCAATACTCTCTCAGATAGCAATGGTCCAATTAGTTGTGTCTCTTGGTGTCCAGCCAGATGACAGCATGTGGCACATTGCTCACTGTGGATGTGACCAGTCCGCTCACCTTCCTGCACCTGATAGTCAGGACCCTGGCTCACTGTGGATGTGACCAGTTCACTCACCTTTCTGCACCTGATAGTCAGGACCCTGGCTCACTGTGGATGTGACCAGTCCACTCACCTTCCTGCACCTGATAGTCAGGACCCTGGCTCACTGTGGATGTGACCAGTCCACTCACCTTCCTGCACCTGATAGTCAGGACCCTGGCTCACTGTGGATGTGACCAGTCCACTCACCTTCCTGCACCTGATAGTCAGGACCCTGGCTCACTGTGGATGTGACCAGTCCACTCACCTTCCTGCACCTGATAGTCAGGACCCTGGCTCACTGTGGATGTGACCAGTCCACTCACCTTTCTGCACCTGATAGTCAGGACCCTGGCTCACTGTGGATGTGACCAGTCCACTCACCTTCCTGCACCTGATAGTCAGGACCCTGGCTCACTGTGGATGTGACCAGTCCACTCACCTTTCTGCACCTGATAGTCAGGACCCTGGCTCACTGTGGATGTGACCAGTCCACTCACCTTCCTGCACCTGTTAGTCAAGACCCTGCATGCCCATGAAGACATGGCCAAGGTGGGACCTGCTTGCAGCCATCTCAACTACTCCACCTGCACAACCATCTTGGTTAGTATGTAATCTCCAGGGACTATAATCAGGTGACATGTCGATGATGAATAGAAAGAATCATGACAATTTGTTGCTTCTGGATAATAGCTTGTCATGCTGAGTTGTGTGAGGAAGTCTCTCTCAAGTCACAGTTTCATGTGATGTGAGACATTTATTTTTCTCTGGTGTTTGATCTCTGACTTCATCCGTGGCATGATGGCAACAGTTATCAATGAAGCATAATAGCCTCTAGTTGGGGAACTGGTTTATTGTAATGACTGGTGTAGGTCTGTGGGTGTGGTTTCCAACACTGAAGTTTTCGCTGGAGTTAACCCTTCCTAGTGTGTAGCCTTGTGGCCCCTATTTCAGACAGTGGCTGTAGTGGCCACAAGGCAGCCTAAGGAGGATAGCCAACTCAACGTCATCCATGCCTGTCAAGCCATCATCAACATACAGTACGAAGATTCGATGATGACATTAAAATGTAGTGGATATTGAGAAGAGTGTTCCAAGATATTTGTTTACGTCCATGTAACCAGATGTGACGCATCACGGAATTGCAAAAGCCAAGCAATATATCGATGCAACCAAGTTCTCTGAAAGATGTGTACACCAGATCTAGGTCATGGATGGGAGTCAAAGAAGGATCATGGGAAACAGGCAGGAGTTTACTGGCAGGGGTGGGAAACAGGCTGGAGTTTACCGGCAGGGGTTAACTGGCTGATCGCCGGTTACTTTGGGGACTACAACAGCTGTCATATCGATTCTTCAGCTGTCGGCATGTTTAGACAAATTTGAATGTTGGCACTACTCTTGTATTGAGAGTCAGTGGTCATGCAGAAACTCTGGATATCTGTACTCTCTGCTTGGACAGTTTCAGGCAATGTTCACTGGCTATTCTCTCAGGCAACTAACAATGCAGTCGAATCATCATCAAGCAAAGCTCTTGCTTCGACAGTTGCTTTGTCTTCAGAAAAAAAAAAGGTATGATTCTGAATTTTTTAGTAGAGCATCAGACTTCAGCTCTGCTTGCAGCATGGGAAGCCACAGTCATAACGCAGTGTATGGGTCCTTGAAAACCTCTGCGGCTGAACTTACTGTTGCTTCCACTTTGATAGTCATTAACATGTAGCAACATATGGATGAGGTCGAGTAGACTTCTTTTTTCACCTGCTACTCGAGCAACATTAATTGGTAAAATGACTTTCCTTGAGGCAATGGAAGCACAAACGATTTCATTTCAACGGTGTCCGCTTGTGTTCCATGCTCATAGAAAAAAAAGGGGATCATATATACAGAAGATGACATTCATATATCCTTTGCTTTTTCCCCCCCACTTGTATGTAGTTTATCGATCCATCTTTATTTATGACATGGTTGTGAGATAAATGGGATTGAGACATCTTCCCCAAAACATTAAGTGCTCCAGTGTGAATAAGCCACAATTGTACAGGTGCATTTTAGTTCCTTGGTACCGTCTTTCAGTGAATGGGAATTCCACCAGAGCAGCAATATGAGCCAGGTGGGTGGAGCCAGATGAAGCCATGTGCTAATCAAACTTTGGCCGAGTAGTCCTTCAGGGCATGTTGCACACAATAATGAAGTGTATGTGTGCACAAATGCATTGAACAGCTGCCAAAACATTTGCCACTTAGTCAGATCTCCATCAAAGCATAGAATATTCATTTGGGGCGACTTTGTGCTTGGTATTCTAGTGCCAATGGCAGCTGAAGATCTGCTGCTAACTGGTTTGGTCAGTTTAGCTATCTGACATTGGCAGTCTAAGCCTGTAAGTGTGGACTTCATAACTTTGTGAGTGTTCGAGAAGACTAGTGACATCTCCCAATTTTTTTTCCAACAAACTTTTGGGGAATACATCGCAATCTTGTTTGTAACCATTCAGTCGTGAGTTTGTTGTGCCTCAGCAATTTCCTCTGTTCTGGCTGTTGAGAAAGGTCTCAGTCTCTTCCGGACCTTTCTAATGGGATGAAATTTCATGTTTAGCTTTCCTCTTTTCTTGTGATAAAAAATTTTGGCTGCAGGACAGAATGTGTCGTCATGATCATTCACTTTTTTTCTTCATCAGATTCAAGCTCCTCCTGCATAGATCAAGAAGTTCATAGTGGAATGGCTTGCATTCTTGATCCAAGGCATTTAGCTCCTTCTGAGCGTCTTTAAGCCAGGAAACTGCGTCTGGGTCAGATATACTGCACTCCAAACCATCTAACTTTGTGCCTATATTGGTTATGCCACAACACACAGATGCCATCTGGCTTTTTATGGAGTGTGATGCAGTTTGGCACAAGGAGATCCCAACAAATTTCTAGTCAAGCCAAAAGATCACTGGGGTGAGAAGTATCCAGCTTGAGTAGCTTGTCTCCGTAAAAGATTTCTTTTTACTAACAGCAAATTTCTTTTTTAGTCAACAACGTAACGTGGTGAACAAAAATTGAAATGATAACTAAAGTAATGCCAACACCAAAAATAATGCAATTAGCAACTAAGTAAGCTAACACAGTAATGACCGATAGTCTCAGGTGGCTTGGGTGGGGGAGGATACCATTTCAGTTCGTGCAGCATAGATTTTTTAAATCAAGATTTGGTGAAGGAGGGGTTGACAATTTGATGACTGCTATTTATTTATTGAAGATGTAATTTCTGCTTTCCTTATGTCTCTATTCCTCCCCCCTCTCTATTTAGGGATTCAGAGATAACTCCATCTGTGTTTCTTCTTATAGCATAATCTGGTTCCAAACCTAAGTCCCTATAATTTTGCTATGGCATCATGCAACAGAAATGTAGGCATGAAATAATGTTGACTGTATACCGTTTATGTCTCTTTATGCAAACAAATTTAACACACTTCTTTGCTGTTTTAAAATAAACTGGTTTTCTCTTTAATATTGCCTGCAGGTTACAGTCTAGATCACGTTCCAACTCATTGGACTTGTCCCATCAACATAAGTCCTATCGAGGAAGTCCATCGGCTGGTGCAGAGAAAACCTCAAGGAAAAGTTCATCACCATGCAATCGGCGAATATTTGTTAGGGACCGAACCCCCAGTTATTCCAGGGGTTTGTCTCGCTCGCGGGATTCCTCAGCAGACCCCACCACAGAAAGACGGAGAAGTATAGAGAACAGGAAAAAAAAATCACTACCAAGCGTGTCTGGATCTGACAGGGAAGAGGAGTTTACAAGTAAGTGTGCACGAGTATTGAAATGTGTTGAGGCTGAACATAACTTATACAGCTAGATGCAACAAATGAACCAAATAGCATAATTATCACACATTGCAAGAAATAAGATAAATCCACCAAATTCGTGTAGTGTGATGTTAGGCATTGATGTTTGCTAGATGTGTTGGTCTATTGCCTGTTCACCATTCCAACACAGTCAAGCATGGTTGGGTCCTAACATGACCAGTAGTTAGATGTGTGATTGGCTGATGCCTTGGAGTGATAGGTCTCCTCTTCTGATGTTTAAAGCTGGTACCAAAACTTGGCCACAATAAACTTCCAAACTTTCATTTCAGTACCAATCAGAAGAAGCAAAGTTGAATGGTTTTGGCCAATGAATATTATATTTCACTTCATATTGATAACCACATAGTCATGCATACTTTCATGAACTTTAAGCATGGAATGTCAGTTGGAAGAACAACAACTTGGCGGGAGTGGTTTTGTTAATTAGTGAGTGCAGTTGGCAGACCTGACTTACAAGTGTGTGTGTGTGTGTGTGTGTGTGTGTGTGTGTGTGTGTGTGTGTGTGTGTGTGTGTGTGTGTGTGTGTGTGTGTGTGTGTGTGTGTGTGTACCGTTTGTTGTTTAAAACTGCACTGCACTGAGTGATCAGGGTCTTAGTTGACCAGAGAGAGGTGTGAGTTAAGGTGCATCTGACAGTCAGCATGGTCACCCGCCTGAATGGCAGGGAACTGCATAATAACAGTTGTATATATATATATAAATAGTTCTGAAGATAGAATGTTTGTTCACACCTACCTCCCACTACACTGCTCTTATCTATATAAAACTTATATCATTCAAATTTTTAGCTTCCATGGATGGCTTGTAGTATGAAATAATTTTCTAAAAAGGTCAAACAAAAAAGTTTGAGGCCACAATCAGTATTTTTAGTGGAAATTTAGTTTGAATTGGTAAAGGGTCAACACTGTAACAACTCTGTTTTGAAATTGTGGCTAGAAAGCAAAAAATTAAGTTCTATGAAGTCTAAAGTGGAGCAATTTGAGCAAGCATTAAAGTAAGTTGGCAGCTATCCAACTTACTTAGCTAAGCTTGAGCCAGTGTTTAAGTTTTCAACTAAACCACACCCACACATGCTTAATAATGTTCACCTGGTTCCTTGGAAACCACATGCCAAGTTTCAGCCTGGTTGATCCTTTGATAGTGAAACAACTTCCTATGGATGTGGCTATTACTAAACCACACCCACATGCAGTTAGTAACACTCACTCGGTTACTTGGAGACCATATGCCAAATTTCAGCCTTTTCAGTCCCAGGGTTTGGCCGTGATGCCTAGACATGCACAAGCACGAACCCAAATATATAATAGATACAGCTAAATCTTGGCTCCTTCATCAGAGAGCTCCAGGAATACCACTGGAAAGAACACCACTTCAGGAGGAGTTGGATGATATCTGAACCATTGGGAAGGACATTTGGGACTTTTATAGCGATATTTCAACTGGCAAAGTAATGCGAAAGGACTAAAAATTTATTAATAAAAAAAAATATGTATATATATATATATATATATATATATATATATATATATATATATACTTGTTGAGTTGAGTGCATATTTATGTGTGTACATATTTATGTTAAGAGGTAAATAAGAAAAATTACCAATCATTGAAAGATATTTCTCTTATTTTAACTGTAGGTTTGAAGCAGTCTCATGAAATATCAGAAATAGATGCAAGATTGAATGCACTTCAAGAGTTCATGAAACGTTCATTAGACAATGCAAAAGCTTAGTAATAATGAAGTACACAGTTTAAGTGATTATTGCTATATATACAACTTCATTGATTTTGTTCCTTCTTATCTTTGACAATATTTGAGTCTTGCAATTCTGCAATTTTGTCATTAATAGTATTTATCATTTCTTCAACATTCTTGAGTTTCTCTTGTAAAACATCAATGTCTCTATCTTGTTCTGCCTCTAGTAGAGCTTCATTACGACTACTTCTCCAATATTCAAACATAAGAAAGGATGCCGCCACACTGTAAATAAATGCTTCTCCTATAATTTCAGCTCCTATTTCCACAGCCTTGTCTTCCTTGAGTGGCTTGATATGTGTAGGACCTGTGGCGCCCATCACACGCATCTTAACAAACCACTCCAACCTGTGTATCACTGGAATGTGGGGGGGGGGGGGGGGGGGGAAGAAAATGGTTGTTTATATTCTGAGGCTGATTTTCATTCCTTTCACACACCACAGAATGCATGCAATAATTATTAAAAATATATTGTAGGTGTGTGTACCTGCTATACACACCTCTATTTTTGAAGCTACACAATAAAGTCAAGAGCGGTGTCAAAAGAATGGATATCAAGCACTGCACCCACTCATGTGGCTTTAAGAATGTATATGGCCACGCTCCTTTCTGTGTTAATTTTGCCAGAAAAAGGAATGGAGCTACAGGCCTATTGGTATGCAAACACAACTTGACTGCGAATAACATGGGGTGGGTCCCATCTGGCCACATCTCTTCTTTGTGTGTAAGGCTAAAAATACCAAAAATGGTATATCTAAAATACTCAGACCTAGGTAGCTATACCAATGGATAGGTGGTCGAGTTTTGGTGGCATAACCACAATAACCAATGAACCAGGACCTGGAATAGAGCCTCACTTTGCCAAGTTAAATGGGGAATTATTGTTAGCAGTAAAGGGGGAGAGAAAAGGAAGATGAACAATTATGTTGTTGACTAAGGATTACATGCACTGGCCAGAAGACAAGAAATGTTGAGAATTTATTTTTAATTTTTAAATTGATAAGTCATGATCCAATTGTTGACAGAATTGAGGATAAAATTAATTTAGATAAATATTCTAACTTTGCAAGCAAAGCTGCAATGGGATGTCTATTTGAGGGGACTCTGCTAGATGTGACTAATAGACAAAACTAGGTAAAGATCTTAATTCATGAATCCTAAAAATGCCCAGTTATAACTTATAAAAGACCTTTGGTCTCAAAAGAAGTTGTCTCTTCCCCCCCCCCCCCCCCCCCCCCCCCTCTCTTTTTCCCATAAAGGACGTGAAGGGGGGGGGGGGAATAGTTCCTTTTCTGACAAAAATTAATAAAGTTAAATTGTGGGAATAGACATTCCACACTTGAAGGTATAAATTAGCAATCAGTTAATTCAAATTCAGCTTCCTTTACACTCTAGGAAGGTGTAAAGTATTCAAATAAAGCACTACTCAGTAAATGCAAATTTCCCCCACAAATGATTGTTAACACAAATTCCTTTGTTGGTTTTACTATAGAACCCCCCCCCCAAAGAACTATAACTTTGGTTTGGTATGTACCATGAACTTAATTTTTGTGCCAAAACGTAGCTCGCTAAATTCACTTTCTAATGGATACTCACTTGAAGCATATGAGCTTTCCTTTGTCAGATAGTGATGCCCACTGCTGTTAATGGAGAAATCATGGAAAAAAAAGTCAAATTACACACACACACACACAGTATTAGACAATTTGATTTGGCGATTTGAAATCTCTTTTGAGTGATTTGAAATTGTTTTGACAAAAGTGATTTGATTGTGATTTTGATTTTGAAAAATTCTGTGACAATCAAATCAAATGTGATCCCTGATAAAGTGGAAGGAACTTTGCACAACCTCTAACTGAAGAATTTTCTGTGTTTATTTCTGCTAACACACCTGTGTATGTATGTCACAAGCTTAAAAGAAGAATATATATTTTTCCATTCTAAAAATATTTTTGTATATATATATATATATATTGTGATGGATGTAGGAGTCCAAATGTAGTCAAGATTACCCCCACATTTCTGGTTAAATGTTTATGCAAATAGGAATACAGTGGTCCCTCCCTATTAAGGACCCTCTGAATTAATATCATCTCCATAATAATACCACTTGCACACGGTTAGCTGGCTCTATCAAGCCCCTCCCAAGTAAGACCCTCTAAGATAAGTCCACTTTCCTTATATGACCATTTGGCTGGGTCAATATCTTCCCAAATAAGATCCCCAATTATTTGGCCCCTAACACACTTCCTGAGGTCACAATATTAACTATTGCATGCCTAGTTGACTGTAACTCTTAGAACATCAATTACACTGCATTAAGCTAATGAGTTTGCTTAACTTCAATACATAACACATTAGCCTGAAAGTTTAGATCATGTCACACTATTGTACATATTACATGTCCGTTATCCATGTGAGGTCTGACTGGGACTCTAGCTGGTAACCTACTTAAAAGAGCCAGCATAGGATGTGCAGGCAGTTTCAGTTGAGATTGATGCAAGTGTAAGTCCAGTCAAGTATCACAGCATTTTTGTGTCCTAAGGACGCTGCACAACTTTAATATGTAATGATATCCAATATCTTTCTCAATACAACACATAATATGGAATGTGAATATTTGTCTTGTGAGCTTGCAGTTAGTTTAATAAATATATGCAGGTTAACTGCACAATAATATTCATAGAAAAATGCTTTGTGAGACCCCAGCCATGCCCATGGGCTGTATTCCCAATAAACACCACTTTATTAATAAGACAAGTTAGAAGTGATTCCATGGGTGGTCTTCAGTGGAGGGACCAACTATACAAAAATACTTTCAATATAAAATGAACTGTCTATCATTACCCACTTTAATTGGGTAGGGAAGGGAAGGGGGAATGGTTAAATTTCTCACTTGCAGATACTACCACCATATAAAACCATCACCAGAGTGTGTCAACAGGATCAGACCATTTCCAGGCTAGTACCAATTTATGAAAAATCATAATCTCTACATGTGTAATGTTGGACGCAACTTGGAATAAGAATTTGGCATTCTACAAGTTGCACGTTTAACTTTTTGAAGATTTCCTTTTAAATTTGTAAATTGTACGTAAGGCATTATATCACTACTTCAGAGAATGTAATTCCTTCATTCTAGGCATGCCCATTTTTATGTTTATATTGCAACAGAACAGCTCTAACAATTAGGCTAACTGCAGTTGGTCAAAAAAAGAACTGTCCACGCTATTCTGCTGCTCTGGGAGGATAGAGAAAATTTAGTCTGTGCTCTTTTCAAAGCTTCACCAAGGCTTGGTTTGAGCAATAAGGAAAAGAGTCAATGGCTAGCTCCTCTCTAAGCTCTTGATTTTTTTGGCACGATAATCTCTGGTATGTTGCATCTATTTGAAAAGGCGCTTCTCTACTTCTGCTGTACATGATGCTTCTCTTGCTGCTCAACTTTGAGCAGCTTTCTTTGCCTCTCTTTTATGATGGTAAGATTGATAATCTCTTAAGTTGTCCTTGATATCTGCCCTCCTCTTGCATGCCTTTCTTTAGAGCTTAGCGTAGCAATCAGACTAATATGGTACAATTATCTCTTTAAACATGGGAATTTTGCAAGTGAAACATTGTAGGTATGACCTTACCATGGATCACATGATAGATATAATCAGGCAGCAAGGTGCTGTATTATTACATGCATTGCTGTTTCATTTTCTTTTAAATTGGTTAGCACAAGTCCAGTATTGTTTAAACCAAAGCTGCTTAAACTCTACCTTAGGTGATTTATTCATATAAACATTATATGTCCTTGTGATAGACGTATGTGATGGATGTACACAAATATTGTATGTCCATCACATACTTTATGGCTATATTGAAAGTAGGACTCCACAAAAATAAATAGCAGAATAAGTGTCTATTGGGAAGCTTATTGATAATATTGGACAGAAAATAATAAAAATATAACAGATTTACGCTATTAAAAATAAAAATTTTATTTTGTGACGGATGTACATGCCAATGAAATCCTGAAAGAACGTATAATAAAAGTGAGGATTTTCAAACAAACTCATTTTATGCACACCTCATCTAAAGAAGCCTACAACTGATTCAGTTAACTTATTTTGCTGAAGAAAGTATTCAAATTCCATAGATATCACTTATGACATGGTACAAGCAAAAAGTTTGTCCTTTAAAACTACCTACGGTGCGGAACAGAAAGAGTAATAGCTTTTGAACACTGAAGGAATCACAAAATTAGTTATATATTCATAAACTAGAAGGTTTTTCCTTTCTAATGATACCGAAATTGTTGGAATATAACAGATTTGAAATTTTAACCCTTGGTTTAACTTCTCATGGAACTGCCCCATATATATATATAAAGCTTAGTTCAATCTGTCTGCGTCATAGGATTTTGAAAAACGCTGGGCCGATTGAAATAAAATTTGACAATAGCGCTTAGGGTGGGTGTGGAATGGTTAATACCTCATTAAATTTTGAATTGCCACATTTTAGTCCATCTCTCCATCTTTTTCTGTTTGTGCATATCCACTGTGAGAGAACCGCTGGGCCAATTGGCATGAAATTCAGCATGGGCACTTGGGGTGGGATGGTGACTATGTAATTAATTTTGAATTGATATATATTTTTATCTATCTATCTATTTTTCTATTTGTGCAAAACCATGGGATCAAGAGAATTGCTAGGCCAACTTTGATGAATTTTGGCATGAGCACTTGGGGGGGGGGGGGGGGGGGTAGGGGGAGGGGATGGTTATATGCTTATGTCAAATTTCATTCCAATCAGCCAAGTGGTTCTCCAAATCCCAGTGATTATGCACAAATAGAAAAAGATAGATAGATAGATAGACAAAACATGGCAAAAAATATATAAAAGGTATTGAAGCAATAACTGTGGAATGAACTATTATCATTATGTTATAATTTGATATAATTCTGTTACATGATAAGATTGGTACCGCCCATTGTTTGATTGCTGTAACTGGTTGCCACGCTAACATTATTATATGTTTAGAAGAGAAATCATTCTTCATCCTATTGTATACATATGCCTGTGTGATTATCATGAGGTTCAAAATATATAATCTTTTACTTATGCTATTGAGTAATACCACAATAACCATCCCACACCTACCACAAGTCCTCATGCAAAATTTCAACTCAATCTGCTAAGCTGTTCTCTAAAGTCTAGTGGATATGCACAAATAGAAAGGAAAAATAAGACAGCCAGGGTGAAGACCAACACAGCCTTTCCGTGGCCTTCACCATAAGTAACTGAACATTACAGTGAACCTAATGTCTTCACAAAGCCAATCGCAATCGCATCCTCCAAGGCAGACCCTGCATGTGTCCTTTTCAGGACGGGTGGCCACTACAGTCGTCGAAAGGCTGTATCTCGTGATTCTGCAACTTAACATCGAAGGGTTAACACCTCCAAAGATGGAAGTCCTTGTCCAGCTAGCCAACAAGACCAGTGTTACCGTCATCCTGCTCCAGGAAACTCACAAAGGCACCAAATGCAATGCTTCCCTTAAGATGCCAGACTTCCTACTAGCTGGCCACACTAGCAACAAGCAGCATGGCCTCGCAATATTTGTCCAAGACAATGTACCACAGATGCACAGCAGCCAGTCCTCCGAGGCTGCTCAAGTAGAAGGGCTCACTACTGAAGTGGCTGACATCAACATCGTCAATGCCTACAAGCCACCACCAACCCACCAACCTGGTTGGAGCAAACATTTCTCCCTGTCTTGCCGGACCCCGCCATCTACTCGGTGACTTCAACAGCTGTCACACTGACTGGGGATACAGGAGCACACACCAGGATGGCACCACCCTGTGGGAATGGCCCTCCGCCACTGATGCCATACTTCTCTACGACCATAAAGAGCCTTTCTCGTTCCCCTCAGGCCGCTGGAACACAGAGACAAACCCAGATCTAGCCTTTGCCAGCCACTCCCATATGAACCTCTGCCCACTAGGTGTATTCTGGACCGTTTTCCATGATCTCAACACTGCCAATCACTGATAATAACACCATCTCTCATCCAGCAGACAGTGGGAAAACCAGTATGGAGATGGAACTTTGGTAAGGTAGACTGGTAGCCTTTGAAAAAAGGTTGAAGCATCTGTTGAGGCTCTCCCACCACCAACCGCAGCCAACATTGATGAAGCCAATGAAACCTACAGACAGACATTACTCAAGGCTGCCAAGAAGCACATCCCTAGAAATTTTAGTTGGGATTTATCTCCATTTTGTGTCTGGGTGAGTGCAACCTGCCTGGGTGAATGCAACCTGCCTGGGTGAATGCAAATTTATGGTTCAATTAGTAGTAATTATCCAGGGGCTGCAGAGCCAAATATAAGCCCTGCTGGGACAATCAATGTGAGGAGCTGCTTCACTACCACACTATCGCTGCAATTGATGAGGACAGAGCAACAATAGCCAGTGAACTCCTCACCATGCTCAACATCAGGCGCAAGAAGAGATGGGAAGAGACAGTTGAGTCAATCGACTTCACTCACTCGAGCTGACAAGCCTGGCACACCATCAACAGGCTCACTGGCTGAGCAAGCAAACCAACACCATGCCTCACCTCAGCAAACTCCATTGCAGCGCAACTCATCAGCAATGGCAGATTTCTGGTGCGGACAATGACTTCATGAGAAAGATCATGTCTAAATGGAAAACCCCCCGCACAGCACCAGGTGCTGATCTCGACCTCTCAAGTGACTTCACAAGGAGAGATGGACATAGCCTTAAAATGCTTGAAGCCCAACAAAGCTCCAGGGATTGACTACATCCACCCTGAGTTTGTCCTGCACCACAGGCTAAAAGGCGAAGGAGTGGCTGCGTAGCCTCTATAACATGTGCTTCAAGACATCAAGGTTACAAAAAATCTGGAGCTGAGCCAAAATCATAGCTCTGGCTAAGCCGAACAAGGCGCTCGATGACCCGAAAAGCTATTGTCCAATCTCTTTGCTTTGTGTTCCATACAAGCTCTTGGAATGACTCCTCCATGCACGCCTCATTCCAGTCATCAATCCACAATTACCGAAGAAGAAAGCTGGCTCTCAATGTGGGAAGTCCACCACTGACCAGGTGACTCTGATCACTGAGGACATCAAAGATGCATCCCAACAAGCTGAAAAAGCCAGCATCGTTCTCATCAACTTAACAGCTGCTTAAGACACTGTCTGGCACTGTGGACTCCATCTAAAGCTGCAGCAAACCATGCACGACCGTCACATGGCGGCCTTCATCATGGATGTGCTGATTAATAACAGCTTCACTCTCCACACAAGTGCATATATACATGTATGCATGCATGTATGTATGTACGTATCTCTGTCTTCTATATATATAAAAGGAGATGTCTGTATGTCTGTCTGAGTGTCTGTATGTCTGTCTGAGTGTCTGTATGTCTGTCTGAGTGTCTGTATGTCTGTCTGAGTGTCTGTATGTCTGTCTGAGTGTCTGTCTGAGTGTCTGTATGTCTGTCTGAATGTCTGTATGTTTGTACCATCATTCTGGCCAAACTGGTAGGTGGATTTCTCTGAAACTTGCATGATGATAGGTTTTGACCCAACTTAATACATGGGCCAAAAAACTTCAGAAAATGGTTACCATGGTAATGAGAAAAAGTCAAAAATGGTATTTTGGTCATAAAAAGCCTTGGACCTACAGATCTAAAACTTGGTATGTATGTATAACTTCACTCTGGGAGTAACTGGGCTGGGTCCCACCTGGCCACACCAGTAACATGGGTGGGATCCTTCTTGGCTACCTCTTCTCATTGGTGTGCAAAGTAAAAAGTGCCAAAATAAGAACTTTTGAATAAAACCAAGGAGTTGATCCACGAACCCATTTTAATCTATATTTTAGTTCAAAGTATGTATGTACATTTGTACGTATGTGTATCTAGGCATCACAGCCAAACACTTGGACCAAAATGGCTGAATTTGGCATATGCTCTGCAAGAAGCCAGATGAGCATTATTAAATACATGTGGGCATGGTAATGGGTGTGGTTTTGCCATAGCCACACCTATAGGAAGTCTTTTTGGGAAAAAATTAATGAAGACCAATTAGGCAAAAATTTGATGTGTGGTCTCTAAGTACCCAGGAAGAACTATTAACCACATATGGGTGGGTTTGTCCATAGCCACACCCACTGGAAGTAGTTTTGGCTATTAAAAGCTAATCAAACCACCAACCAGACTGAAACTTGGAATAGGTTTCCAAACAACTGGGTTAGCATTATTAAATACATGTGTGTGTCAATAGGTGTGGTCTGGTCACTGCCACACCCATAGGACATCATCATGCCTGCAAAAAACTCATTTATGGATCAATCAGGCTGAAATTTAGCATATAAAGTCCAAATAACCGGGTGAGCATCAGTAACCAATGTGGGTGTTACAATGCGTGTGGTTTGGTATTAGCCACACCCACAGGAACATATATATACACACACATATACATACATATATATATACACACGTATATACACACATACATATATATACACACATACATATATATACACACATATATACACACATACATTTATATAGATATATATATATATACTTACATACATATACATATATGTATACTAGCAGCATATTTCCGGCTTTGCCCGGGATATAATGACATGCCCACAGGAAAAGTGTGGCCTAGTGCTACCAACCCATTTCCTTATCAGATTCAAGTTGTCTGTATGCTTCTAAGGTCTCTAAATCCATGAATTTGATGACATAAGTTTTATCAATAAATTGCACATTTTTGGCATTTTTGACCCGACATGCCCATAGGAAGAGATGCGGCCAGGTGACCCAACCACTGTGTAGGATGTGCCTACCCTGAAGTGCGGGTTTTAATTTTATGGTGGTTTGTTAGAAGAGTGGTATGGCCAAGTGTGACCCAGCCTATGTCCTACAGTTGTCCAAGGACCACTTCTGGTGTTTTAACATCACAAACTCACAGGAAGAGGTTTGAATAGGAATAACTACATTGAGTAGAGAGTATCCAATCAAATATAATAAGTCTCCTAATTCACAATAGTATTATTGAAAAACGCATGACTCAATATCAGTGCTACCAGATGGATTCAGCTCAAAATCACTCTTTTTTATCACTACTCATTTTCAGCTATCAAAAAAGAATCATTACAAACACACTAACACAGATTGTATTTAGCATTCCAACCACACATTATAAATCATATTGGAACATAGTACAGCTTTTCCTTCATATCACAGCTTCAGTACTTACCATATGGGCCACATATCCACATTTAAAATTGGAAGACAGAACCCTATCAGCACAGTCAGGCTGAACAGTTAAAATGGAAAGTTCCTCTTTGAATCATTGCATGAATGTATATCCAGCCAGAAATTTTCTGTGTTGCTGGTGTCCCAGATTAGCTGCTTCATCATGGAGCAATTTTTTGGTAGCTAGAATAACTTTCCAAGGGTGAGGCTATGGCCAAACCACACCCAAATGTGGTTAATAATGCTCACCTAGGAACTTGGAGACCACACACCAAACTTTGGCCTGATTGGTCCTTTGGTTAACTTTTGGTAGCCCAAACAAATTCCTATAGGTGTGGTTATAAAAAAACACACCTACTACTACACCCACACATATTTAATAATGCTCACCCTGGTTCTTGGAGACCACATGCCAAATATTTGCCGTTTTGGTCTTAGGGTTTGGTTATCATGCTTAGATACACATACATACTTACAAACCAAATATATATATATATTATTAATAAACTTTCTCAAAGACATGCAGTGAGGTGCCCTAATCAATCCCTAAAAGTTCCATAAAGATCCCTCTAACAGTTTGGGTGGAGTTAGAGTCTGTACATACATACATACATACATACATACATACATACATACATACATACATGAGACAAACAAATTCTGAATTATAGTAAGATTAATTTTAACTAGCTAGGTTTAAATGAAGTGGATGATTAAATCTTCTATTTAATCCACTATGAAATAATTATTTGTTTCTG
>OZ017782.1:14746158-14853002 GCA_963969325.1 Lycopodina hypogea | reverse complement strand
GAAATTCTGTTTTGGGCTTCCAGGATGGAGGATGTGGAAATTTGACTACCTATAGCTATTTACTCACATCATCATTTGTTTATCTATTCGTATATATATATATATATATATATATATTAATACAAATATATTACTATCAGCACATACCCAGCGTTACCCGGCCCATTTCAACATGAAACATTATAGAAGCCACTAAAATTTCAGCATGGTTGGCCCTTTAGGCAGGCAGCCATAATTACGTCCAGTGATGCCTACTCACACATACTCACACATACTCACACATACTCACACATACTCACACATACTCACACATACTCACACATCAAAATATATATTAAAGTGTGTAGGCAGATCTAACTCGTTAAGTCCAAGAATTATTCAGAATACCTTTTTTGGCACTTTTTTGCTTTATGCAGCAATGGAAAGGTGTAGCCAGGAGGGATTCCATCCGTGTCACTCCAAATGTCAAGTTGTTTATGCATACCATATAATAAGTCTTGTTCCTCCAAGGGTTTGTCTGGTCAAAGTACCATTTTTGGCTTCTTTTTAGCCTGACATTAAAACAGTAGAGGGAGTGGTCTTATACATCTATTTAAAACATTCCACAGATTATATCGATTCCAAATATATATGGGTTCATGGGTCTAACTCCCTAGGGTTTTTTTTGTTGTTAAAGTACCATTTTTGGCATTTTTTTGCCTTACACAGGGAAAGGAAGAGGTGTGGTCAAGTGGAACCCAGCCCAGGTTAATCCTAGATTGAAGTTGCATATTCATACCAAGTTTTAAACCTGTTAGTCCTATAGTTTTTCTGGCCAAAATACCATTTTTGGCTTTTTCTTGTTACCATGGTAAACATTTTATGAAATTTTTAGCCCATGTTTTAAGTTAAGTTGGGTCAAAACCTATCATCATGCTGAGTTTCAGAGAAATCCACATACCGGTTTGGCCAGAATGGTGGTAAAAGCATACACACAGACTGACAGAGAGACAGACAGACAAATTCTGTTTTCTCCCATACATGCCACCTGGCCTAAAATCATCTCAAGGTGGGTCTCCTCCATCCCTGAAAGTTTGGTCAAAATCTAACAGAGAGATTTTGAGAAACGAATGAACATAATTAGTTACATAGGTCTTCTAATATATATATATATATATATACTATCAGCATATACCCAGCGTTGCCTGGCCAATGTCAACATGAAACATTATAGAAGCCTCTCAAATTTCAGCCTGGTTGGTCCTTTAATTAGCTTTTGGCAGCTAAAACAACCTCCTGCGGGTGTAGCTAATAAAAAAAACCCCCACACATACTACCATGCCAACATGTGGTTGATAATGCTTACCCAGTTACTTGGAGTCCATCTACCTAATTTCAGCCTGATTGATCAATAAATGAGCATTTGGCAGGCATAATGACATCCTATGGGTGTGGTAGTGACCAGACCACATTCATTTACACACACGTGATTAGTAATGCTCACCCAGTTGCTTGGAAACCTCATTCAAAATTTCAGACTGGTTTATCCTTCGATTAGCTTTTAATAACCAAAACAACTTCCAGTGTGTGTCTGGCTATGGCCAATCCACGCCCATGTGTGGTTAATAATGCTGTCCCGGGTATTGGAGACCACATGCAAACTTTTTGCTTGATTGGTTTCTGATCATCAGCCTGAATAACTTCCTGTGGGTGTGGCTATGGCAAAAACACACCCATTGCCATGCCCATATGTGTTTAGTTATGCTCACTCGGATTCTTAGAGAGCATATACCAAATTTTGGCCGTTTTTGTACCAGTGCTTGGTCATGATGCCTAGATACATACATAAAAACATACACACATGCTTACAATCCAAAATATATAGTAAAATGGGTTTGTGGATCTAACTCCTTAGGTGCAATCTTTATTCAAAATTGTTGGGGTTTTTTGGCACTTTTTCTCTTTACACACCAAAGGGAAGTGGTGTAGCAAGGAGGAATCCTGCCCATGTTACTCCCAAAGTCAATTTGTGTATGCATACCATGTTTTAAGTCTGTCGCTCCAAGGGTTTGTATGACCAAAGTACCATTTTTGCCTTTTTTTTTTCGCCTGACATGAATACGGATATGGCGGTAGGTGTGATAAAATTATTTTGCTCTGGGCGCAAGAATATGGAATGCACAGGCAAGTCACCAGACCCACTTTATTTATTTTTTATTATAAAGGGGTCTGGCACCGAGACTAGATTGTAACCGAGACTAGATTGTAACCGTGCTTAGACGGTATTTCGGGACATGCGCATGCGCCAACCGGAGTGATATTACCATCATGCTGAGGTTGTATTTGGGATTCACCTGGATTTGTACCGCAAGCCAATGGGTAAAGGATTTGTCTAGCCCTGCTATATGGGATGGTCATCCCATAAAATCATTTGCTTAGCTTAAACTCAAATTAACCAGGGTAATGAAGTTGGGCGAGGGTAATGAAGTTGGGCGAGGATAATACAGGCCCGTAGCCAGGATTTTTGAAGTGTGGGTTCTTTTTTTTTTTTTTTTGGGGGGGGGGGGGGGGTAGTACCTTAATTCTCAGTAATTATTCATGAGATATAATATGTACCAATACTTTGTTATCATTCCCCCTACCCTTAATTTTATTGCAAAATGAAAGCTTAGTTAAAATGCTTTCCAATGTATGCTCCTTTGTTAGTTCAAGTGTCCTACATTCTCAAGTATTATTGTGAAGTACCATACAAATTTCACCAAATATGGTTAAAAATATGGCCATGCATAATGGAAAAACAGTCCTACATAATGTAATAAATTTATGCATGTATATATGTACATGTATATATGTATATGTACATATGTGTGCGTATATATATACATATATATACATATACGTGTGTGTGTGTGTGTGTGTGTGTGTGTGTGTGTGTGTGTGTGTGTGTGTGTGTGTGTGTGTGTGTGTGTGTGTGTGTGTGTGTGTGTGTGTGTGTGTGTGTGTGTGTGTGTGTGTGTGTGTGTGTGTGTGTGTGTGTGTGTGTGTGTGTGTGTGTGTGTGTGTGTGTGTGTGTGTGTGTGTGTGTGTGTGTGTGTGTGTGTGTGCGTGCGAGCATGTATTGCATATAGTGTCCTGAGTTGAATCCCAGCTGGCAACCTTCATTAGAGGTGGATTATAGATTGAGGCACACTACAGTGGACACAGACCTCCTTCAATATTACTAAAAGAGTTCTGTCGCAGTGCAAAGGCAACTCAACATTAAACTGGACCTTTAAGTAATCAGAGTGATGATGTTTTTATTAATTAGAAAGATAAATATATGAACAAATCATGTGCTGCAATAAATCTGCATGTGATATCCATACTATAAAGTATGAATAGTTTGTTTGTCTGTCTGTCTGTGCATTGTCAGGTTCATGCTTGAACAATTGAAGTTATACCACAAACCCATATATATATATATATATATACAATCAGTGTCACCAGGGAATGTTTTAAGCACTTCTATGTGGCCACACCCCTTTTCCATAAAAAAAGAAAAGAAAAGAAAAATTTGCTGGGGAAAAAAATTGGGCTACAGGCCTAAAACTTTGGCATACAAACATAACTTAACTCTGTGAATAACAAGGGGTGGATCCCATCTGGCCACACCTCTTTCTCTTAGTGTGTAGGGCTAAAATTGTTAGAAATGGTAGTAAAAAAAACTGTTTGAACTAATTACATGTTCACTTATGTTTCAAATAGTCTAAAAAATGTTTTCAAAGCAGACACTTTGTGACTATGTGGGTTGAATAACCGCCCATAGGGCAGATTTTTTCGCTAGTATTCATAAAATATCAACCTATGTGAGTCATAAATTTTTTTTTAATTTCTTTAGTTTCAATACAATACGTACTACCAGTTAATTAAAAGGATCTTTACCCTGAAAACACAATGAATATACCAGGTGTTGCCAGAAATAAATTTGTGATGAAGATAGCTTTTTATATCTTACAAATAGTGGATGGTCAGTCAATTAGCAATCCAATCAACTCACACGACATATTGGATGCTTCATCATACCCTGTCTTCAAAAATTTTCGACATCCAGACCTAATTGGTACCTGCCATCGAGGACAGAAGTAGCTATCACCTAGCCAGTAACTTTAGTTAACTTGGCATATTGCAAAAAATCCTCTCTGATTTCATGGTGTACAAATCACACACATAAATGAATAACTTTTTTATTAAAAGAAGTTATTTCATTCACCATTATAAAAATATGATTTGTAATTCTTATTTTACCAACTAAATATTTTTAATTATGCTCTTACCTGAATTAATTATTTCATTTTGTACGTGGGGTGATGTGTATGTGGTATTCTTTTGGGGTGATGTGTATGTGGTATTCTTTAGCTTTGGTCTTTCAAGGCAAGCATTTATGACAGAGCTATGATTAGCCAATAGAATATCTTCATTAATGCCAAAAAACTTCCTGGTTACCATTATATCAAGGTCCACCATCTTTCCTAAGTGCCAAGCATTACAGACCAACAAAATAAAATACATTCTGGCAGAACAATGAATTGTGTCTATTTCCTCATAGCTTTAGCCAGTGCAGAATTAATGCACACATCTACATTGTGCTGTGGATTTTTCACAGATTGGACAAAAGTACTTGAATCTGCCATTGCATTAAGGTGGTACAGAGTAGAGGAATGACTATCTACTATCTTATGTATATTGACCGATTTTAAAAAAAGTGTATTGACAAGAATTCCATACTTATTCCTATCTTCTACAAACAAATTAAAGAAAATACAAAACCTACCATCCAATCAATAACTTATAATATATCAACCAAGAATATTTTATAGCCATTTCATCTGAAAGCAACAGCTATACAATATGTTCCTTGGGGAAAGGGAAAGTTTTGGAAAAAACTAAATGTTTTAAAAATCTAAGATTTGATCTTTATCTAAAGAATTTACCATACCAATTACTTCAGTAGTGGGCATATTATGCATAATAAAAAAAATAAAAAAAATAGACATCTTAACTTTCTTTAGATAAACTGTAAGGGCCACCATTACCACCAAGATGGTTCAAACTTGCACCACTAGAAGCTGATCTTAAGCTAAGATTTTCATAACTGCCATCAACAGTACTAATTACAGGTATATGGTTCATATCAGCAACACCATCACTACTGACAATAGAAATGGACAGTGGACATAGTGCCTTCAAGTAATTCAGAAGATCATCATTTCTGGAAGTTGCCCTCTTCTCCCAGCAAGCCTTGCCTCCATATTAAGTTTAACTAGATGTCCCAATATCAGGACCACCATTACCATCTACATTATGATGATTTAAACCTCCATAACCAGCAGAAGGTCCCAACCTAAGATTATTACTGACACAAGTGCCACCAATATTATGGAACATAGCTGCATGCATGGCTTGCATCAGCAACACCATAACCACTGAGGGTAGATATTGCAGCCCCCTCTCTTTTAGGTAGGTGGGGGCAGATCCCCACCCCCCCCCCCCCCAAATGTTTTGAACAATGATGTCAACATATGAATGAAGTAGCTGTAACTCAATCCTCCCTTTCTATTCTCTTTCTCTTTTCTGTCTCTTCTTTCTCCCCCCCTTGCTCACTGGGACAGAGAGAGTGAACAAGTTTTAAATATAGTATTGTGTGTCCACATACATATGCAGGTATCTGCTAAATGTCTGTATGTGTAGATACACTTAACACCACCACCACCACATGTGAACCACTAACAGTATTTATCATGAATAATCTTGTGTTCTACCAGATTTCTCTGAAATCAGAACCAGCTGTAAGTCTATTTTGACAAAATGGCTAAGAGAATGAGACAGGCAAGCTTGCTTGATGCTTGGTCATCAGGAAAGAGACAGAGTGCTAGAGTTCAGTCAAAGATAATTCTTGAAGAATAGGTAAGCCTGAAATTGACCCTGTAACTGAGGAAATCAGTAAAGATAAAGGAAATATGTAACATCTGAGATCAGTGATCCCTCTTTCAGAATAGCTGAAATTCCATGTTCTACATCAAACCAGGCAATCGGTGGCTCTAGTAGTTTAGACGAATACCAGTCCATATGCTGTACAGACCAACACCAACCATTTCAGCCTAAAAATAAAGAAATACTCAAACAATGGTTGAAATTTTATGGCTAGTTGATATACTACTTTATACACACAAGCAGTTGACAGATAACTGTGACCTTATTGAATTAGCCAGCAATTGTGTGCAGTGTTAGATGAATGCAGGGAGCATTTTGGTGCATTTAAATAGTTCTGTTTTTTCCTTACACTTGATTTATCAAATTCTCATGATTATCAATATCCCCATTAATACTCTTGGTAGTGTGCTTATGTTCCCCCACCCCTCCCCCCCCTCCCATTTAAAATTAAGTATTTGCATTGCTTGATGTAGGGAATAAATCTTGCCACCCCCCCCCCCCCCTTGCCTGCTTATATTAGGTAAACTGAGCCCCCTTAATATTTTGAAGCTTGAGCCACCCCTGCATTGGAAGTGAACACTCCAGCTTGAAGTACCTGAGAAAACCACCACTTCAGGTAGCAGCCATCTTGCTCCCAGCAAGCCTAGCTCCCATGTAATACACAAGGGAGTTGAGAGATTCAAGTAAAGGTAGGAGGTGCTGACTTACAGTTACACAGTGACACACTACAGCAATAGACAGTTATAATAGAAGGTAGAAATTTGACTGTGGAAATTAACACTGGAGCTGCCGTCTCCATAATTGTAGAAGACACATTCAAAGCTCTACTCCCTTGTTTGACATTGTTTCTTTCAAGTGTTGTTCTGAGGTCCTACACCTATGAAAGTATCCCTGTGATGGGTGAAGCTCAAGTTACAGTGCAGCATGTAGTCACCACTTGTGAGCATTCCCTGGCTCCCATCCTCTGTTTCTCAGGCAACCAGAGCAGTGACACGATGCCTGACAAATTAGGTCTCACTACCCAACTTCATATGAAGGCTACCACACCACCCCTCTATGAGTGGCTGGTTCACAAAGTGAGTTCTCAACAAAGATAAGTATCATAAACTGATCCAGTGAACTGCTGGTATCAGACAATAGTTTCTTTTACAATACTTGGACAACAACTATGCACAATGATACAGTCATTGGTAGTTAGTGAAGAACTTAATTATATTCAGTTATCTCTGTCTTTTATACTTTATAGTTCTTGGTTACTTCCTGGGCATCTGCTCCCATGGGCCAGCTGAATCCTTCTCATGTGAGTTCTCATAATAGTCCTTATCCAGCATCTCTTGTTTACCCTCATATTGACTACAGAATTCTCATAACTCCTGCCTTTCTCCAGCCTCTCTTGGTTACCCACATTTGTATTAGTTCAGGGTTGGTCCTCCTCCTGTGGCTCTGACACCACTCAACAGCTAAGGCTAATTGTGGTAGCTGGAGGAGCACAATCATTTTAGGGAAAGACTGGTTACGAAAGCTTGGCCTGACTGGCACAGTATCTTCACAATGAAGACTGGTAATTTTCCAGGTCCTGAAGTGCTCCTCAAGAATCATGAAGCACTCTTCAAATATGAACTGGGTATGGCATCTGCTCATCCTGCTACACTGCACTTGAAGGCAGGCTCAGTAAAAAAGTTTTTCAAACCAAGGTTGTTCCTTTTGGTATCAGAGAAGTAATTTGACAACAGCTTGACAGGCTAAAGTGTGATGGGGTCATCAAGAAGGTTTCCCATAGTGCTGGCCATCTCCAATTGTACCAGTGCCAAAAAAAATTTGTTGTTCTCAAATTTGTGGCAATTACAAAGTGATCATAAACCCATTGTTAGAGGTGGATCAATATCCACTTCCGAATTCAAATAATTGGCATGCTTCACTTACTGGAGGGCAGAAGTTCACCAAGCTGGACTTGTCATAAGCATATCAACTGCTATTATTGGATGAAACATTGCTAGAGCTGACCACCATCACTACACACCAAGGGTTGTACCAGTATACTCGACTTTTGTTCGGAGTGGCTTCAGCACCAGCCATCTTCCAAAGGACAATGGACACTACTCTCCAAGGTATGACAAATGTAATTTGTTACATAGATGATATTCTCATCACAGGCATAGACGACAACCAGCATTTGGAGAATCTGGCAGAAATTTTATGCCAACTTTAGAAGCATGGTCTACAGCTTAAGAAAAGCAAGTGCATGTTTCTGCAGTCAGAAGTGGAGTATCTGGGTCATCGGGTGGACGCTGAAGGTCTACAACCAACCAAGGAGAAGCGAGACACCATTCTCTGTGCACCACACCCATGGAATCAACAGTAATTATGGTCATTTCTGGGTTTACTTAATTATTATGAGAAATTTATTCCTAATTTATCCATTATTCTGCATCCTCTTCACCATCTCCTTTGTGAGAAGGTCAAATGGTATTGGGATATAGCATGCACCTAAGCCTTTGAGTTAGCAAAGGAAGCTCTTAGCTTATCACATGTCCTGGTACATTATAACCCCAAGTTTTCTATTACCCTTGTGGGTCTGGGTGCAGTGATTTCACACATACTCCCTGGTGGTAGTGAGTACCCATTATCATTTGCTTCCCATACTCTTTCATCCGCAGAATACAACTATGCTCAGCTGGAGAAACAAGCAACATCTTTTATATTTGGTATCAAGAAATTATACCAGTTCCTCTATGGTAGAAAGTGTATCTTGATTACAGACAACAAACCACTGATGGCTATTTTAGGGCCGAAGAAGGAAATTCCTTCACTCACAGCAGCTCGCCTCCATTGCTGGGTTGTGTTTGTCTGCCTACACTAATGACTTTTAATTCAAGGCCACTAAAGCTCATGCTAATGCTGATGGTTTGTCATTACTTCCACTGCCAATATCTCCGAGAGAGCTTAATGTCATAAGTGATGCTAGCATTTTTAACGTGGGTCGAATAGATACCTTACTGGTAATATTAAGCAAAGTACTGCACTATACCAAGGGTTGCCTAATCAAATAAAAAATGAATTGTAGCCTTACAAGAATCATTATCATGAGTTCACCATCGACGGACATTGCCTGTTATTGGGTATTATAGTAGTCATTCCTGCAAAGTTGCAAGCAACATTGCTTCATGAGTCACATAGTAGTCATGAAGGCATGTCAAGAATGAAATCCTTAGCAAGAAACTATCTGTGGTGGCCTAAAGTTGGCAAGGACATTGAAAACTGGTTCAATCTTTCCGTCCATGTCTCAACATTTGTCATGCTCCAGCGGTAGCACCTCCACCCATGCTTTTGGCCTTTGAAGCTGTAGCAGAGAATTTACATGGATTTTGCTGGGCCTTTCCAAGGGAAAATGTATCTTCCAGTAGTTGATGCACACTCCAAGTGGCCTGAAGTGTATGATATGCATTCGTCTACCACTTCACAGCACACCTAATAGTGCTATGACATCTTTTTGCCATGTACCTTTGCAGTTGGTATCCGACAATTATCCTCAATTTATATCTTCAGATTTTGCTGAGTTTATGAAGAAGAATGGAGTCAAAAACATCAGGTGTGCTCCTTACCATCCATCTTTAAATGGTCTTGCAGAATGCTTTATTTAAACTTTTAAGCAAGCAATGAAGGTTGGGGAGAAGAGTGGTATCCTTTCACAGAAGAGTGGTATCCTTTCACAGAAGAGATAGATAATTTTCTTCTAGGATACCATAATACACCTCAAGCAACTACTCAACGTACTCTTGCTTCACTATTCCTTGGAAGAGACCTTCACACAAAGTTAGATTTATTAAAACCAAATTGTGAAGAGCAAGTTATTCTACAACAGGAAGTTAAGTCACATAACCATGAATAACATGCCAAACCACATAATTTAGAAATTGGTGAATCCATTTTGGCACAGAATTTTGGTTCTGGAAGTACTGTGAATGGTTACCAGGGATTATCTGACAGAAACAAGGTCCACTTTCTTATGTGATCAAAATGGAAGCTGGAGCATTATGGAAGTGTCATGTAGAACATGTCCTTCCTTCTGGTAGCAATCCTAATATTGACCTTACTGATCATTACATTGGGAACTTCGGAAAATTATCCTCATCTTGTCCTGATGAAACAGAGCCTATTGTTCTTGTATCCACACCTTTTGACTCTCTGTTGAAACTGCAAGTTTGCCGGCTGCCTCTGATCAAATTGATCTTTCTACCATTCCCGTCAGACAACAATGTTACCCATCTTGAATACATGAGCCTCTGACTACTATGAACATTTGGTCAAACATTCAGGGTCTTAGTTAAGTGGGGAGGAGTGTAGTAAACCATGAACTTTAAATAGCAATCATCATACTATGGTTTCCTGCATCCATTCATGTTATCTATTCATGCTATCATATATCAATACACTTTGATCACTTTAAATCATGAGTTGAGTTCTTTGCATTCTTGTGCTTTTGTGTTTGAATGTTTTCCTTAAGAGTAATAAAGTTTAAGACCTTTTATTCACAGCTACCAAAACATTACAGGTACCATCCTTTGTATATCAGTATTCTCAATCTTTTTAATATAATTTTATGTTCCAACTAACATCATTTTGAAGCTCTCTTTTACAACCAGTAATTTCTGAAAAATGGTATAAATTTACAAATTGGCTATGTTGGAAACTCCAGAGTTGAATAGATGTCAAATAATGGAGGGCTTACATTTGGGTGTGTGGCCTTACTAACAGTTGCCAGCTGCTGCGTTGAATACAATTCTGCACTAGCAGGTCGGTACTGTACAAAATCTATTCCCCAATTAAAATTGTCCCCCTGACTGATAACAAGTAGTTGCACACCAGAGAAAGCCACTCTGCATGCTGTGATAGAAGGGGTATTAGAATCTCAATACCATTTCATTTCTTTGATGCATTTTATGTTCCAGCTGACCACCTCTGACTTCTACAGTGTTCAACTTATAGTCATAGCTATGCTGGAAATATCAAATTAACATTTTCTAAAGGATGAAGGCCTTGATGGTGGTTGCTAATCTTCCAAGCAAGAGACCTATCTACCTAATCAGCTACTTCATTTTTTTTAAAATGAAAGCGGACAAAAGTCAGTGTAAAAGTGTATTTTGTCTAATCTCTTAGGGATTTTAGGGAGTGATCGAGAGCAATTCAAATTTGTTAATCTTTCCGAAGATCCTTACTCCATTGATAAATCAATTGAAAATCCTGGAGCTGATCCACATGAGCAATAGCTATGTGATGCTCTACTTCATTAATGAGTGAATTGAAAACCCTGAGGCTGATCCAGATGGTCAATGGGCTATATGATGCTTTACAATATGATGATTTGCACCAGAGAGCAAGTTGAAGTGACTTGGTCATATCTATTGTTCAGTACCCTCATGGTGATCTATTCACTTCTACATTGACTTTTATTTTGGAAGAAGTATATGTGGATTTTTCCCTTTCCATTTCCCCCTTTTTCCCTCTTTTTCCATCTTTCATCCTTCTGCCCCAATTTCCCACCACCCTCTCTTTTCCCCTTATTTCCTTCCTTCCTTTCTTTTCCACCCCCCCCCTCAGTTCATTTTCTAATTCTGACACAGATCAAATGTAAAAAAAATAATCATTTGAAATTGGTAGGTTAAATAGAAAACACTCAGACACACACAATTTCTTTGTTACCTCTTGATTAGGGACTTGGGTGTATTGTTTATATTAGATAATGCTTGAGTTGATTTGTTATTTATTGAGTCCAGTTATCTATTGAATTCAACTGTTTTCTATTGATTTGATTACATGTAAAAATACTGATCTGAGTATGAAGAAAGAAGCATACTTGCACACACATACACACATGTAATTTTAATTAGGGGATTGATCATTGAATCTATCCCTTTTAAATTTTGTGTTATATTGCCAACTCCATGAAGTCATTTTATTTAAGGGAGTCTGACATCTAGAAAATGTGAAGAACAAATAAGTGTTTTTATGGTGTGGCTAAAAGGATCTTTAGAGAAGCTGTGCGGTTATGCTTCAATTCGCCCTCTCCTTCCTTTCAATTCCCCCCCACATGCACACAGGAATTTGGTTATGATTGCTTTGGAATTGTGGGAGGAATTAGTGAACTGCAAAAAAAAACAATGATAACTTCCATTGAAATGGAAATGTTGGTTGTCAAGATATGGGGCAACCTATAGTATAAAGAGAAATATCAAGTACAGTTCCAGGTAGCATTAAAACATATTTGGTGATACTAGATATCCAGTTGTAGCTTTGCCTGCAAGGTTGGCAATGCTATGGCACTTGCTTTTCAGTTATTGATGCCACATATCACAGCAGTCTTTTATGTGTGTAAATGTGATGAATTATACACAATTGTTAATGACCATTTGTAATGTTGCTTGCAAAGTTGGACTATTCATCTATAAAAAAATTTACCCTCAAATTTTCTCAAACCAATTATAAATCAATAAATAGTTGAAAATATTAAGGTGCCCAATATTTCTTAACTTTTTAATTGGATGATCTATTTATGGCTATGTAGAGATGAGTAGGGGTATCAACTCTTGACACAGTTACAATTCCCCATGCCAATGCCAAAAAGTAGTGCCTCCAACATGTCCCCATTTTTTTTCAGAATCTGCTATTTTCTCCCTCCCTCTCCCCCCATTCTATTTGATTTTTCTGACCCATTATTTCCTTATTATATATACAAAACCATGGCCTCTATTCCCTGTTCGTTAGTATTCTGTAAACTATATATTCTCAAATAGCCACAGCGATTGTGACTCCAACACATACAATAATATGGAAACATGTATTTAAGTAACCAAATATCAGAATTATTCATTGTAGTTAATTCTTTTTTGAATTTCATTCCTTTTAAAATGAACTCTATTGTTCTCTTAAAATGGTGAAATTCTGTACTTAATGTTTGTCAGCCAGGATAATGCCATTTTCCTTAAAAGATCTTCAATACATTTGCTCAAAAGCTCAACTGCATTAAGGTATATCTGCCCCCATTTGTCAGCTGGAAATGCTCTTTTTCACTTTTGCCAATTACCATTATTGAAATTACCAAACTATTGTCCCAAGAGTCAGATTTTCATTCTGTAGTTTCGAAATTTAACAGATATTTAGAAGCAGGCATACACACATTAATAGCTATTTATCAAGAAATAGATATGTATTTTATCCATTCACTAAGTCAAAAAAGTTGCATACTAGGCTTGCATGTATTAGCAGCATATACCTGGTGTTGCCTGGCCAATGTCAACGTGAAATAAAATGGAAGCTACTCAAATTTCAGCCTGGTTGGTCCTTAAATTAGCTTATGGTAACCAAAATAACTTCCTGCTGTGTAGCTACAACATAAACACACCCATTGATACTGCTATATTCAGTTAATACGCTACCTCTGTTACTTAAAAAATGCATGCCAAATTTCAGCCTGGTTGGTCCTTAAATTAGCTTTTGGTAGCCCAAACAACCTAATGTAGGTGTGGCTACAACCTAATCACACCCATTGGTACACTGACATTTGGTTAATTAGGTCACTCGGATAAATCATGCCAAATTTCAGCCTGTTTGACACTAAATTAGCCTTTTCTCTCAAAATAGAATTCCTATGGGTGTAACTATAATAAAACCACACTTATTGCCACATTAACATGTGGTTAATAACATTCACCCAGTTACTTGGGGAAATTTGCCAAGTTTCAGACTGATTGGAGCTTTAATTAGCTTTAGGCAGTAAAAACAACTTACCATGGGTGTGGAGATGACCACATTACACCCTTTGACACACCCATATGTGGTGAATAATGCTCACCAAGTTACTTGGAGACACATGCCAAATTATTGCCTGGTTGCTGCTTTAAATAGCCTTTACACACTAAACTAACTTTCTGTGTGTGTGGCTTTGAAAAAAATACACACACTCCACATGACACTTGTAGTCCATATGCCAATTTTCAGCTTGATGGGTATATTAGTTTGCCTTTGGTAGCCCAAAAAAACTATGGTGTGCGTGATTATGAGAAAACCACACCCACTGACACACCCAAATTTGGGAAATAATGCTTACCCTGTCACTTGGAGACCACATGCCAAATTTAAGCCAGGTAAGTCCTTTTGGTAGTCAAAACAACTTCCAGTGGGTATGGCTATAACAAAAACGCACCCATTGCCATAATCTCATATGTTTTATATCACTCACCGAGTTCCTTGATAGAAAAACCACTTCTAGTGGGTGTGGCTAGTGCTAAACCAAACCCAATATTGTTAATAATGCTTACCTGGACACTTGGAGATCATAAACCAAAATTAGGCCCGATTTATACATAAATTTGCTGTTGGTATCCAAAGCAAATTTCTGTGGGTGTGATTAATAGAAACCACATCCAGTTCCACACCCACACATGCTTAATAATGCTCACCCAGTCCCTTGTTTTATATTAATTTTTTTATGGTAAAGAAATAGTATTTACATACAGGGTGGGAATGGAATCTAATATTACTATGAGGGGATATTCAGTAAAAAAAGATATCAGAATAGTAGAAGTAATGTTATATATACCAGCATGCAAATGCGGCCTTTGGCTGCATTGCTTGGTAGGCCTCAATTTGGTGGGCTGTGGTCACAAAATTGTCTTAATAAAGAACATGTCTTAGGGGAGAGCATGTTTTATTCTACGGTATCTCTTACTGGAGGACATGTCTCATGGGAGAACATGTTTTCAGGTGGACATATCTTTCAAGATAACACGTCTTTAAAGGAGGACAGATTTTACATGAGGATATGTCTGATAGGAGGCCATAAATTACATAAGAGCATGTCTTACTGGTGGACACATCTTACAGGAGTATATGCGTTTTGAAAGGACATGTATTACTGAAAGACATGATTTAAAGTAGGATACATCTTACTAGATGGCATGTCTTGTAGGAGGGCATGTATTACAGGAGGACATGTCTTACAGGAGGTTATATCTTACTTGTGGTCATCTCTTATTGGAGGATGTGTCCTTCACAGAACATGTCCTAAACAGATGCATTTAATTAAGTTTGGATTAGAGGGTATAGTCGTATACACATTTATTTATTTCAAAATAATTTTATTCCCGTTTTTGAGATACCATTCTGTGGCCTAGAAATTTTGTGTGTACACTCATTGGTTGCATGCACATATTTTATGAAATGTTTATAAGGAAGTGGTGTTTGTGGTGTAATTTGCACCCTCATATGTTGATGATATTTTTAATTTTTTAAAAATTTCTTTCTTTTAATTAGATAATTTTTTTTTCTTTTTAGTTCAATTCTGCAAAAAAAATAACATAACTATGTTGTGTACATATATATTAATTGTTCTTCCAGAATGCACTATTAGATTTTTTTAAATTTTCTCCTCAAATATGGTGTGAGTGCACCTGCTTTAAATTTGTAGCTGGAATAAGCTGGACAATGATGAAGGCTGGTCCAGGCCTGCAACTCACTGGAATCTGTACACCATTGTTGAAATTTCTCTCTGAAGCTTTGGAACCTTGGAATCTTGAAAATGTGGAATCTGTACCATGAACCCTGGGTGAACTCTGCACTTGTATTTTCCATGAACTCCGGGCTGTATGTAGCACAGAGAAACAAACAGCTGGTGCTCTTTAGAAGGACCCTGGAGCTATTATTTAGGGTAAAATCAGCTTTAAGTAGCTAGCTAAATCATATGCTATATTCCAGGTTAATGTGAAAACTTTTGTTGGCATTGAACCGATGTCACGGTGCTGTGGCTTGCTTTCCTGTTTCCAGCTACTCACAACATGGCACAGAGGTTAAATAAGAGGAAGAATCTGTACCAGGTTTAAGGTAAGCACAATATATACAGTTAGCTACAATGATATTATAGCTGTCCATTCTTGCCAAAAAAAATTTTTTCTGAACTACTTTGATGCACATTCAGTGCATTCCTGTACCTAAGAAAATGGACTGCCAATGACCCCTAACTGTCTACAAGGTGATTAAGCTTTGCTAGAGGCAGTGTTCACAGAAATTGGGCAAGGTATGTAGTGGAACACAAATTTGTCACCTTTCAATAACCAAATACCTCATTCTCACAGCTTTTTTTCTCTGGGGCCTGCTGGATGCTGAAAGTCAGGCAGGGAACCCTCTAAAATGCTTGCTGAAAGGTGATCATATGATTAATTCTTATAGTGTACCTAAATAGCTTTAAAAAGTTAACCTTTCAAACTGAAGTTTATCCAGTAATAACTTCAGATATAACTTAGCATTAGTACAGTTCAATATGAGACACCTGTATGTGTGACAGTTTTTACATACCAATTACATTTGTTCACTGATCAGTCCTATTGAGATTGAGATATTATATTTGACTCTCTACTTCATCTTTACAGACATGGATGAATCAAATGGAATTGATAATGTGGAAAAGTTAATGCAGGGTAAATTGCCACCATGTATCATTAAATGCTACCAAAAAAAATTGCTACAGCCAACGAAACCCTCCTTTCAGAAGAATCCCCAATGTTTACTGTAGATTGCTTCTTGAAAGCAAGCACAGTGACACCATAACCACTCATCAAGCCAGACGAAGATGTTAGGCAGCAGAAGTCACAGTTAAATGCCTTAAAATCTTTCAAGAAGTTATGATGATTGGACACACCGTTTTTTATGAATCAGACAGAGCAGTATTATTGTATGAACATGAATGGATCAATGACAATCATGTTTCAAGCGCTCAGATATCTCCGAAGCAGAAATTTCCATAACTTGGTGGACTTAAGTTGCCATTTAAGCAAGATTCAAGATGACTTACACCAATTTTGACACAATCTACAAATCGTCCATGTTAATGGAAACCACTGGACCGAAAGTTCCACTATCGATTGCAATAAAGATGATATTGTCATTTATGACTCACTCTTCTCCAATGTATCCCCAAAAACTAAGCTTATTTTAGCCAATTAGTGCATACCAACAAGCCTTTTTTTATTATTTTTTTTAGTGTGAGCTGTTTTTGCTAGCAAAGAGAACTAGATTTATATTATTTCTAAATCTATTTAATTCTTTGACGTAAAAAAGGAATTACCTCGCTTACACATAAAGGGAACATATTCCACCTCAATAGGTGGTGTATTTAGATATTCTTTAATTGTATTGGGATATATAGAAGTTAAACTATGTAAACGCTTAAATTCATTAGTGAATGAAAGGGTGGTGATAATCCCTTTCGTTCTTACAGATATTTAAAGATATAATTTTAATCTGAAATTTTTATGAAGTATAGATTTTATATATGAAATTTTTGTGAAGTGTAAATTTCATATATGAATTGATAAGTATTCCTAGAAGAAGATTTTAGAATTTTTATAACTGGATTGATAATATAATATTACATGTTGAGAACATGTAAAGATTATTGTTACAAAAATTAGATGTAAAAAAACTTGTAATTGATAAAAAAAACAATGATATTTACTCATTTTATTGAATACTACTTGATAAAATTAACAGAAAACTTTTAAAAAAAATTTTTTATTTGGGATCACAATGAATGTCTTCTTTCGGTTCTCGAATAATTTCGTCCATAAGATAACATGGTGTGTTTAAAGAAAATTTATTATGCATTACATATAAATTGAAAAAAAATGAGATATTTCCAATTAATTGTAAAATCACTCCAATATATTTACATATTTTTTTTATCTCTTTAAAAACATATCTATGCTCTCTGTTTTCATTAATGCTTACATTAATAATGCTTTGTCTTAATATTTCATATAAATTTAACTTCTACTTAAAATTCTTAATAATGATCCTTACTAACACATCAAATTATGAATTTTCTTGTTTTTTTTTGGTTAAAGTGGAAGGGTGTTTAGTAAAAATGAAAGAAGTGATTCACTACAACTACTTCTTTGCTTAAAAATGAGATTATTTATTGTTTTCATGCAAAGTATACCAATTGTCATTTACAATTAATGGAAGAAAATCCCAGTTTTCATATATATCCACAAATCATATATACATATATTTTTTTAGAAATAAAAAAAAATTAGTCAGATAATGAATTAAATCTTATAATGTGATAAACTAAAGTACAATTCATGTAGTATACCAATTTTAAATATGTGAATTCAGATTAAAATGAATATTTCATTAATTCCAAATAAAAGCCAATGATGGTTCTTATTTAAAAAAAAAAAAAAAAAAAAAAAAAAAAAAATTTGTGTAATGTTAAAAAAAAACTTATTTAAGAACATATAAGTTGTAGTGCAATTAAAATGAGCAAGGTTAAGATAAATTGTCAAAAAAAAAAACTGGTTTAGATAGTGGTAAAGTTTATGTGCAAGCTTAGTCAGCTTCAACTTCAGCATGGTGTAGCAAAGCACCACAGCCAACATGACTCAAGCTATGCATGAAGCTCTGAGGAAAAGTAAAATATATGCATACATTTTTGTCAACTCCCTAATTCACTCACTATAAAGTTAATTGTGATAGTGTTTGTCCTAAATTTCATTTAATTTTCAGTTTTGTTCATTTCTGAATATAAATGTTCATGCAGTGTATATATGGGCCAAAAATAAAAATCAGACATTGAATTATATAATTATGTTATCAAAATTGTTCGTGTTGAAGTAGTGAATTGTCGTTCAATTTTATTATTATTTAATTTTTTCAACATATCAAAATTACCAATTCATGTAACATTAATTCAGTACTGTGAGAGAAATATGGATACAATTAATTTTTCTAAGATTAGTAAAGATATTGAAATGATCTAATTTTTTTTTTTTTTTTTTTTTTTTTTTTTTTTTTTTTTTTTTTTTAAATAAAAATATTTACATTATATAAAGGTCATGGAATTAAGATTTGAAATTGTGCTCACTTTGTTAACATACACTAGATTTCAACTCTTAATTTCATGCCCTTTGTGGAAATTTTATATTTAGTTTATATAAATTAGTTTACTATAGGCATTTTTACTAATCTAAGAAATCAGACAAAAACATTTGCTATGTTTATAAATGGAAGTAGTGTAGATAAATATTTATTAATTTCATCTAAACATCAAATTCTATGAATAATGCAAATTTAGTTTAATTTATCATCTATTAAATAAGTTTATTCATGAATAAGGAGATAAATTAAGACAGAGATTAGAGTATTCTTCAATAAACATCACCAAATATTTAATCATTACATTATAATGTAAAGGTACATGCTTTCAAATATTTCTAGAACATTAAAAGTACAATTAGATTATAATTGTGGAATATAAATTAAATTGCTTTCTATAATACGGAAACTAATATTTTATTGGTTCACTTTTGACATAAAAAATGATATTATTACTATTATTATTTTTTATTTTTATTTATTTTATTTTTTTTAGGAGAAAAAGAAATAATTCTTGATATAACACAACTTTATAATATATTCTAATAGATGATGTTTTCATGGATAAATTCAAGTACACTACATAGAGAATAATTTTTTTAAATTTATATATTTACTTACGATAGGATTGGTTTGAATTTGAGATAACCACTTATCAAATACACAGACATTTCTAGTTATGAATACAAAATTTAAGCTTCTTTGAAAAATAAATAAAAAGGACGCAAAAGAATGGATAGGAACAATAAATTAGATCTTTATTTACTTCTTTCTCTAGGTATTTATTATACAAGTCATATTTTTTATTTTATTAAGGTTTGCTACGTTTTTTCACATATCTTCACCAAATAAATTTTAAATAAGTTTGAGGAAATGTACATTAATAATTTTGACGATGTAATTAAGCAATAATACTAGAAACAAACGGTCAACTTTGTATTAATTTAAATTTTATATTGATAATACATTTTCTATCAGTATTTTTGTAAATATGCAGACTAGTTAATAGTACAAAATTGATTTAATTCTCTGATACAAAAAATGAGTTACATGCTTAAGCACGAAATAAATATGCTCAATTTTTAAATGCATATATTAATTATCGTTATATAATTATTCGGATATAATTTTTTTTTTTTAATTTCCTTGGGGAAAGAAAAGGCAAGTATATTCTCGTATATATTTACTGAAGGATAATTAAGGGATAAAAATTTAACACAATTATTATGAAGTGTCATTTTAATATATGATCAAGTGGTATTCCCTTAAATAGTTTTCAAGTAGAAAAGAAGAGAAATTCATGACTAGATTTATAGTATTTCTTATTGAGTGAAGGTAAAGTTTATTGTTAATAAGAAAATATAACACACATATAATCAAATAATAATCATAAATAAAGGATTCAAATTTAGATATAATATCCATCTGTTTCTTTAATATATAAAAAATGATTAGTTTCAAAACATATTTTAGTTAAATACTAAATTTGAATTTGTAGTATAGGAATAATTGTATCTTATATCGAATTCGTATTATTAATACCTATTTTATATATAAATTTAATTTTTTGTATAAAGTTGATAACATTGAATGTTTTTATTCTAGATTCTAAACAATTCATTTTTTAAAAGTTTTTCTTCTAAATTAATAAATTTGATACAATTAATATTAATCGAAATATACAGATAACTGATGTGGTTTTATAAGCATTTCTTATAATAATTTTCAATATATAATCTTACAGCTTAATTGTTCTAAATTTGTTCCTGTTTCCATTATATTATTACCTGAATATTGTTTGTGGTATTAGAAAATACTATTACATTTTATTGAATAAAATTACTGTACACATTCGTGATATATAGATGAGAGCAATGTATTCAATAAAAATAGTTTAAAAAATGATTCAAATTTTTTTGTATGTTAAATGAATTTGATAGGTAAAAAATAGTTTTCTAAAATGGGATTAATTCCATGAAATTAATATTTCTCATCATATTTTATATCATATAATTGAATCATAAAAAAATATATATTAAATTTTGGTGCTCTTGATTAGCAAGAATATTTTCTGTTAGATATCTACGAATTTGATGTATATGTATGTATATATATATAAATTCCAAAAAAATTTATATTTTTTTCATAATTTTCTAGTTTTTATTTTTTAAATACTAAAATCAAATGTAAGCAATAGAACTACATGTAATCTGCTTATTTTATAAAGATGATTTCTTAACTGATTAAACTAATTCTTTATTTATATAATATTCGGCATAAAGAAAGCATGGTGTTTACATTTAAAGAAATTTATTAACCTATTCCAAATAAAATATGTTTAAAAGTAAACGTACTATTATTTATTTTAACTTTTTACACAAATTTGACACATACTGATTTTTAGACATATTGATAATTCTAATCATAATGAACATATCAATTATCTTTATCTCAAAATTAAGTAATTGCCGTTAGTGATAAACAAATTTTGTACCTATATATATTAATTTCATAGTTTGTCCAAGAATCTATGGGATTTCAATAATTTAATGTATATTACCTTTCTTGGATATTCCCAAATAGATATGTCACTTTGATTTCTTTAATTCCCCTTCCAATATATAGAACTTTTTTTTTTTTTTGAGATGGATTTGTCCTAATTATAAAAATAATTGAATCAACTTTAAAAAATCAAGTTGGAAAATACAAAATTCCATTCCCAGATGTAAGGACAAGAAATATTTAGGATTTCAAAATTTGATTGATGATATTAGATGTGAAACTTATAATTCGTAAACAATTAATGATATTTATTCGTTTTATTGAATACTACTTAATAGACATTCAGGTTTGAAATACTGGTCTTGTTTTGTTTTCAAATAATTTAGTCGATAGATTACATGGTAAATTTAAGGAAAACATTATGTATAAGTAGAAAAATATGTATATATTCAACTTGCATATTTTTGAAATCCAATTCTTAAAACATATTTCAATGCTGTTAGTTTTTGTTAATGTATACATAAATGATGCTTCATTTTAATATTTCATATAAATTTGACTGTTAACAACAAAAAAAAATTCCTTCTTAATAACGACCCTTATTCATGCATACAAAAGAAAAATAGTCCCATTTTTCCATAAAAATGGAATAGTGGTTCAGTAAAATTAAAAAAAAAAAAAAAAAAAAAAAATAGAAGATTCACTTCAATTATTTCAAGATGTTGGTTTTCGTGTAATTAAAATCACAATTGAAGAATTTTTGACCTATCGATCTACCCTTTTCTATTTATGCATAAACACTGATTTAGGGACCTGCAGGTCTGATTGGAATGAAATTTGAAATGACCTGTTGAAAAGGTGGGGGTGAATCTTACATAATAAAATGAGCAATTCCAATATTTCACCCGTCTATCTATTTTATATTTGTGTATAACCACTGGTATTATTGGGTTAAAATTAGATACACACACAATTGGGGTTTGTGTGGGGTAGTTTGAAACTGATACGATTTAAAATTACAAATTTTCCACAAGCTATCTCTTCCTTTTTTCCTTTTTGTATAAACTGCATGTTCAATTGGAATGAAATTTTTACCTGGTTGGCCTCTTTCCTTTTACATTCACTTTTCCACAGCAATGAGTGTTACCAAGGGGGAATCCATATTTTTATACACACACACACACACACACACAAATATATATAACCAATAAATTAGCTTCAAAACTATTACTCATTTTTAAAAAAAGTCAAATTCCATGTTGGGTAGTACTTATTTAATTATGGAGAGTGCTTCAGCTATCTTTTCTGACAATTCTGATTGAACAACCAATTTAGCTACAGCGAAATAGTTGACATTGATCTTCACAATGAAGAAGAATGGTGCTACATATTTAGTTCTCTTATATGTAGCTGTGAGCGCTCCCTGACTCCTGTCCTCTGTTATTCAGGCAACCAGAGCAGCAACACGATCCCTGACACACGAGTTAGGTCTCACTACTCAACTTCGTATCAGGGCTACCACACTGCCCCTCTATTAGTGGCTGGTTTGCAAAGTGAGTTCTTAGCAAAGGTAAATAGCATAAACTGATCCAGTGAACTGCTGGTATCAGAGAATAGATTCCTTTACACAGTGATGCAATCTTTTGTAGTTTGTGAGGAACTTAATTATACTCAATTATCTGTCTTTTACACTTTATAGTCTGTGGTTACTTCCTGGGCCAGCATCAATAGGAATTATGGCATTTCCAAATAAAAAAAAAAAATATATATATATATTAAAAAATCCTCTGCCACTCTTTGTGATGTACCTACAGTTCGAAAGGAACGTTAGACAGCATTTACGGGTAGTTTGTTGGAGCTGGTTACAATTGTTGTCACCACAAGTGAACCCAGAAGAGTGTTTCCATTTAGCATTAATCATTTCAAACAGTTCGTCTCGATAAATTTCGTCCCCATGCTTTCTCTTTTCAAAGGAGGTTGGATATAATGATTTGATGAAGGCTTCCACTTTAATTCATAGAATTACTTGGTTTAACCTCGATGATTCTAAAGCAATCTTTGTTAATGCAATACCATTTTTGTGTGACATGACATAAAGTCATATAAGACTCGATATTTGTCTGAGGGAGTTATGACATGACCATTTGCTATGTCATCTCGGACGTATTGCTTTAAAAAAATTTTATCGCATGTATATCAAGACACCTGTTGCAACTGATTCTAAGATTTTGGTGATGATAATTGGGCTAACAGCTAATGTGGACACAGGCAGATCACCCAACTTTTATTGAGGTTTTAATTCGCAACTTTACGTTCGTCCATTTCTTTTCTTTCCATTATTGACTACCATAGTGGCATTAAAAATAATTTCTCTATCTAATTAGAATGATGCACTACTGAAAATAACCTCAATATTTATTCCACTTTTTTCTCCAATATCATTTGGGAATTGAACTTCCTATTAATAAATTCGGGACAAATGCATAATAATACTTTAATAGTGCTTGCTACATGTGCTAACTAATAAACTATAGCTTTTTATGGTAAAGAAATAGTAATTACATACAGGGTGGGAATGGAATCTAATATTACTATGAGGGGATATTCAGTAAAAAAAGATATCAGAATAGTAGAAGTAATGTTATATATACCAGCATGCAAATGCGGCCTTTGGCTGCATTGCTTGGTAGGCCTCAATTTGGTGGGCTGTGGTCACAAAATTGTCTTAATAAAGAACATGTCTTAGGGGAGAGCATGTTTTATTCTACGGTATCTCTTACTGGAGGACATGTCTCATGGGAGAACATGTTTTCAGGTGGACATATCTTTCAAGATAACACGTCTTTAAAGGAGGACAGATTTTACATGAGGATATGTCTGATAGGAGGCCATAAATTACATAAGAGCATGTCTTACTGGTGGACACATCTTACAGGAGTATATGCGTTTTGAAAGGACATGTATTACTGAAAGACATGATTTAAAGTAGGATACATCTTACTAGATGGCATGTCTTGTAGGAGGGCATGTATTACAGGAGGACATGTCTTACAGGAGGTTATATCTTACTTGTGGTCATCTCTTATTGGAGGATGTGTCCTTCACAGAACATGTCCTAAACAGATGCATTTAATTAAGTTTGGATTAGAGGGTATAGTCGTATACACATTTATTTATTTCAAAATAATTTTATTCCCGTTTTTGAGATACCATTCTGTGGCCTAGAAATTTTGTGTGTACACTCATTGGTTGCATGCACATATTTTATGAAATGTTTATAAGGAAGTGGTGTTTGTGGTGTAATTTGCACCCTCATATGTTGATGATATTTTTAATTTTTTAAAAATTTCTTTCTTTTAATTAGATAATTTTTTTTTCTTTTTAGTTCAATTCTGCAAAAAAAATAACATAACTATGTTGTGTACATATATATTAATTGTTCTTCCAGAATGCACTATTAGATTTTTTTAAATTTTCTCCTCAAATATGGTGTGAGTGCACCTGCTTTAAATTTGTAGCTGGAATAAGCTGGACAATGATGAAGGCTGGTCCAGGCCTGCAACTCACTGGAATCTGTACACCATTGTTGAAATTTCTCTCTGAAGCTTTGGAACCTTGGAATCTTGAAAATGTGGAATCTGTACCATGAACCCTGGGTGAACTCTGCACTTGTATTTTCCATGAACTCCGGGCTGTATGTAGCACAGAGAAACAAACAGCTGGTGCTCTTTAGAAGGACCCTGGAGCTATTATTTAGGGTAAAATCAGCTTTAAGTAGCTAGCTAAATCATATGCTATATTCCAGGTTAATGTGAAAACTTTTGTTGGCATTGAACCGATGTCACGGTGCTGTGGCTTGCTTTCCTGTTTCCAGCTACTCACAACATGGCACAGAGGTTAAATAAGAGGAAGAATCTGTACCAGGTTTAAGGTAAGCACAATATATACAGTTAGCTACAATGATATTATAGCTGTCCATTCTTGCCAAAAAAAATTTTTTCTGAACTACTTTGATGCACATTCAGTGCATTCCTGTACCTAAGAAAATGGACTGCCAATGACCCCTAACTGTCTACAAGGTGATTAAGCTTTGCTAGAGGCAGTGTTCACAGAAATTGGGCAAGGTATGTAGTGGAACACAAATTTGTCACCTTTCAATAACCAAATACCTCATTCTCACAGCTTTTTTTCTCTGGGGCCTGCTGGATGCTGAAAGTCAGGCAGGGAACCCTCTAAAATGCTTGCTGAAAGGTGATCATATGATTAATTCTTATAGTGTACCTAAATAGCTTTAAAAAGTTAACCTTTCAAACTGAAGTTTATCCAGTAATAACTTCAGATATAACTTAGCATTAGTACAGTTCAATATGAGACACCTGTATGTGTGACAGTTTTTACATACCAATTACATTTGTTCACTGATCAGTCCTATTGAGATTGAGATATTATATTTGACTCTCTACTTCATCTTTACAGACATGGATGAATCAAATGGAATTGATAATGTGGAAAAGTTAATGCAGGGTAAATTGCCACCATGTATCATTAAATGCTACCAAAAAAAATTGCTACAGCCAACGAAACCCTCCTTTCAGAAGAATCCCCAATGTTTACTGTAGATTGCTTCTTGAAAGCAAGCACAGTGACACCATAACCACTCATCAAGCCAGACGAAGATGTTAGGCAGCAGAAGTCACAGTTAAATGCCTTAAAATCTTTCAAGAAGTTATGATGATTGGACACACCGTTTTTTATGAATCAGACAGAGCAGTATTATTGTATGAACATGAATGGATCAATGACAATCATGTTTCAAGCGCTCAGATATCTCCGAAGCAGAAATTTCCATAACTTGGTGGACTTAAGTTGCCATTTAAGCAAGATTCAAGATGACTTACACCAATTTTGACACAATCTACAAATCGTCCATGTTAATGGAAACCACTGGACCGAAAGTTCCACTATCGATTGCAATAAAGATGATATTGTCATTTATGACTCACTCTTCTCCAATGTATCCCCAAAAACTAAGCTTATTTTAGCCAATTAGTGCATACCAACAAGCCTTTTTTTATTATTTTTTTTAGTGTGAGCTGTTTTTGCTAGCAAAGAGAACTAGATTTATATTATTTCTAAATCTATTTAATTCTTTGACGTAAAAAAGGAATTACCTCGCTTACACATAAAGGGAACATATTCCACCTCAATAGGTGGTGTATTTAGATATTCTTTAATTGTATTGGGATATATAGAAGTTAAACTATGTAAACGCTTAAATTCATTAGTGAATGAAAGGGTGGTGATAATCCCTTTCGTTCTTACAGATATTTAAAGATATAATTTTAATCTGAAATTTTTATGAAGTATAGATTTTATATATGAAATTTTTGTGAAGTGTAAATTTCATATATGAATTGATAAGTATTCCTAGAAGAAGATTTTAGAATTTTTATAACTGGATTGATAATATAATATTACATGTTGAGAACATGTAAAGATTATTGTTACAAAAATTAGATGTAAAAAAACTTGTAATTGATAAAAAAAACAATGATATTTACTCATTTTATTGAATACTACTTGATAAAATTAACAGAAAACTTTTAAAAAAAATTTTTTATTTGGGATCACAATGAATGTCTTCTTTCGGTTCTCGAATAATTTCGTCCATAAGATAACATGGTGTGTTTAAAGAAAATTTATTATGCATTACATATAAATTGAAAAAAAATGAGATATTTCCAATTAATTGTAAAATCACTCCAATATATTTACATATTTTTTTTATCTCTTTAAAAACATATCTATGCTCTCTGTTTTCATTAATGCTTACATTAATAATGCTTTGTCTTAATATTTCATATAAATTTAACTTCTACTTAAAATTCTTAATAATGATCCTTACTAACACATCAAATTATGAATTTTCTTGTTTTTTTTTGGTTAAAGTGGAAGGGTGTTTAGTAAAAATGAAAGAAGTGATTCACTACAACTACTTCTTTGCTTAAAAATGAGATTATTTATTGTTTTCATGCAAAGTATACCAATTGTCATTTACAATTAATGGAAGAAAATCCCAGTTTTCATATATATCCACAAATCATATATACATATATTTTTTTAGAAATAAAAAAAAATTAGTCAGATAATGAATTAAATCTTATAATGTGATAAACTAAAGTACAATTCATGTAGTATACCAATTTTAAATATGTGAATTCAGATTAAAATGAATATTTCATTAATTCCAAATAAAAGCCAATGATGGTTCTTATTTAAAAAAAAAAAAAAAAAAAAAAAAAAAAAAATTTGTGTAATGTTAAAAAAAAACTTATTTAAGAACATATAAGTTGTAGTGCAATTAAAATGAGCAAGGTTAAGATAAATTGTCAAAAAAAAAAACTGGTTTAGATAGTGGTAAAGTTTATGTGCAAGCTTAGTCAGCTTCAACTTCAGCATGGTGTAGCAAAGCACCACAGCCAACATGACTCAAGCTATGCATGAAGCTCTGAGGAAAAGTAAAATATATGCATACATTTTTGTCAACTCCCTAATTCACTCACTATAAAGTTAATTGTGATAGTGTTTGTCCTAAATTTCATTTAATTTTCAGTTTTGTTCATTTCTGAATATAAATGTTCATGCAGTGTATATATGGGCCAAAAATAAAAATCAGACATTGAATTATATAATTATGTTATCAAAATTGTTCGTGTTGAAGTAGTGAATTGTCGTTCAATTTTATTATTATTTAATTTTTTCAACATATCAAAATTACCAATTCATGTAACATTAATTCAGTACTGTGAGAGAAATATGGATACAATTAATTTTTCTAAGATTAGTAAAGATATTGAAATGATCTAATTTTTTTTTTTTTTTTTTTTTTTTTTTTTTTTTTTTTTTTTTTTTAAATAAAAATATTTACATTATATAAAGGTCATGGAATTAAGATTTGAAATTGTGCTCACTTTGTTAACATACACTAGATTTCAACTCTTAATTTCATGCCCTTTGTGGAAATTTTATATTTAGTTTATATAAATTAGTTTACTATAGGCATTTTTACTAATCTAAGAAATCAGACAAAAACATTTGCTATGTTTATAAATGGAAGTAGTGTAGATAAATATTTATTAATTTCATCTAAACATCAAATTCTATGAATAATGCAAATTTAGTTTAATTTATCATCTATTAAATAAGTTTATTCATGAATAAGGAGATAAATTAAGACAGAGATTAGAGTATTCTTCAATAAACATCACCAAATATTTAATCATTACATTATAATGTAAAGGTACATGCTTTCAAATATTTCTAGAACATTAAAAGTACAATTAGATTATAATTGTGGAATATAAATTAAATTGCTTTCTATAATACGGAAACTAATATTTTATTGGTTCACTTTTGACATAAAAAATGATATTATTACTATTATTATTTTTTATTTTTATTTATTTTATTTTTTTTAGGAGAAAAAGAAATAATTCTTGATATAACACAACTTTATAATATATTCTAATAGATGATGTTTTCATGGATAAATTCAAGTACACTACATAGAGAATAATTTTTTTAAATTTATATATTTACTTACGATAGGATTGGTTTGAATTTGAGATAACCACTTATCAAATACACAGATATTTCTAGTTATGAATACAAAATTTAAGCTTCTTTGAAAAATAAATAAAAAGGACGCAAAAGAATGGATAGGAACAATAAATTAGATCTTTATTTACTTCTTTCTCTAGGTATTTATTATACAAGTCATATTTTTTATTTTATTAAGGTTTGCTACGTTTTTTCACATATCTTCACCAAATAAATTTTAAATAAGTTTGAGGAAATGTACATTAATAATTTTGACGATGTAATTAAGCAATAATACTAGAAACAAACGGTCAACTTTGTATTAATTTAAATTTTATATTGATAATACATTTTCTATCAGTATTTTTGTAAATATGCAGACTAGTTAATAGTACAAAATTGATTTAATTCTCTGATACAAAAAATGAGTTACATGCTTAAGCACGAAATAAATATGCTCAATTTTTAAATGCATATATTAATTATCGTTATATAATTATTCGGATATAATTTTTTTTTTTTAATTTCCTTGGGGAAAGAAAAGGCAAGTATATTCTCGTATATATTTACTGAAGGATAATTAAGGGATAAAAATTTAACACAATTATTATGAAGTGTCATTTTAATATATGATCAAGTGGTATTCCCTTAAATAGTTTTCAAGTAGAAAAGAAGAGAAATTCATGACTAGATTTATAGTATTTCTTATTGAGTGAAGGTAAAGTTTATTGTTAATAAGAAAATATAACACACATATAATCAAATAATAATCATAAATAAAGGATTCAAATTTAGATATAATATCCATCTGTTTCTTTAATATATAAAAAATGATTAGTTTCAAAACATATTTTAGTTAAATACTAAATTTGAATTTGTAGTATAGGAATAATTGTATCTTATATCGAATTCGTATTATTAATACCTATTTTATATATAAATTTAATTTTTTGTATAAAGTTGATAACATTGAATGTTTTTATTCTAGATTCTAAACAATTCATTTTTTAAAAGTTTTTCTTCTAAATTAATAAATTTGATACAATTAATATTAATCGAAATATACAGATAACTGATGTGGTTTTATAAGCATTTCTTATAATAATTTTCAATATATAATCTTACAGCTTAATTGTTCTAAATTTGTTCCTGTTTCCATTATATTATTACCTGAATATTGTTTGTGGTATTAGAAAATACTATTACATTTTATTGAATAAAATTACTGTACACATTCGTGATATATAGATGAGAGCAATGTATTCAATAAAAATAGTTTAAAAAATGATTCAAATTTTTTTGTATGTTAAATGAATTTGATAGGTAAAAAATAGTTTTCTAAAATGGGATTAATTCCATGAAATTAATATTTCTCATCATATTTTATATCATATAATTGAATCATAAAAAAATATATATTAAATTTTGGTGCTCTTGATTAGCAAGAATATTTTCTGTTAGATATCTACGAATTTGATGTATATGTATGTATATATATATAAATTCCAAAAAAATTTATATTTTTTTCATAATTTTCTAGTTTTTATTTTTTAAATACTAAAATCAAATGTAAGCAATAGAACTACATGTAATCTGCTTATTTTATAAAGATGATTTCTTAACTGATTAAACTAATTCTTTATTTATATAATATTCGGCATAAAGAAAGCATGGTGTTTACATTTAAAGAAATTTATTAACCTATTCCAAATAAAATATGTTTAAAAGTAAACGTACTATTATTTATTTTAACTTTTTACACAAATTTGACACATACTGATTTTTAGACATATTGATAATTCTAATCATAATGAACATATCAATTATCTTTATCTCAAAATTAAGTAATTGCCGTTAGTGATAAACAAATTTTGTACCTATATATATTAATTTCATAGTTTGTCCAAGAATCTATGGGATTTCAATAATTTAATGTATATTACCTTTCTTGGATATTCCCAAATAGATATGTCACTTTGATTTCTTTAATTCCCCTTCCAATATATAGAACTTTTTTTTTTTTTTGAGATGGATTTGTCCTAATTATAAAAATAATTGAATCAACTTTAAAAAATCAAGTTGGAAAATACAAAATTCCATTCCCAGATGTAAGGACAAGAAATATTTAGGATTTCAAAATTTGATTGATGATATTAGATGTGAAACTTATAATTCGTAAACAATTAATGATATTTATTCGTTTTATTGAATACTACTTAATAGACATTCAGGTTTGAAATACTGGTCTTGTTTTGTTTTCAAATAATTTAGTCGATAGATTACATGGTAAATTTAAGGAAAACATTATGTATAAGTAGAAAAATATGTATATATTCAACTTGCATATTTTTGAAATCCAATTCTTAAAACATATTTCAATGCTGTTAGTTTTTGTTAATGTATACATAAATGATGCTTCATTTTAATATTTCATATAAATTTGACTGTTAACAACAAAAAAAAATTCCTTCTTAATAACGACCCTTATTCATGCATACAAAAGAAAAATAGTCCCATTTTTCCATAAAAATGGAATAGTGGTTCAGTAAAATTAAAAAAAAAAAAAAAAAAAAAAAATAGAAGATTCACTTCAATTATTTCAAGATGTTGGTTTTCGTGTAATTAAAATCACAATTGAAGAATTTTTGACCTATCGATCTACCCTTTTCTATTTATGCATAAACACTGATTTAGGGACCTGCAGGTCTGATTGGAATGAAATTTGAAATGACCTGTTGAAAAGGTGGGGGTGAATCTTACATAATAAAATGAGCAATTCCAATATTTCACCCGTCTATCTATTTTATATTTGTGTATAACCACTGGTATTATTGGGTTAAAATTAGATACACACACAATTGGGGTTTGTGTGGGGTAGTTTGAAACTGATACGATTTAAAATTACAAATTTTCCACAAGCTATCTCTTCCTTTTTTCCTTTTTGTATAAACTGCATGTTCAATTGGAATGAAATTTTTACCTGGTTGGCCTCTTTCCTTTTACATTCACTTTTCCACAGCAATGAGTGTTACCAAGGGGGAATCCATATTTTTATACACACACACACACACACACACAAATATATATAACCAATAAATTAGCTTCAAAACTATTACTCATTTTTAAAAAAAGTCAAATTCCATGTTGGGTAGTACTTATTTAATTATGGAGAGTGCTTCAGCTATCTTTTCTGACAATTCTGATTGAACAACCAATTTAGCTACAGCGAAATAGTTGACATTGATCTTCACAATGAAGAAGAATGGTGCTACATATTTAGTTCTCTTATATGTAGCTGTGAGCGCTCCCTGACTCCTGTCCTCTGTTATTCAGGCAACCAGAGCAGCAACACGATCCCTGACACACGAGTTAGGTCTCACTACTCAACTTCGTATCAGGGCTACCACACTGCCCCTCTATTAGTGGCTGGTTTGCAAAGTGAGTTCTTAGCAAAGGTAAATATCATAAACTGATCCAGTGAACTGCTGGTATCAGAGAATAGATTCCTTTACACAGTGATGCAATCTTTTGTAGTTTGTGAGGAACTTAATTATACTCAATTATCTGTCTTTTACACTTTATAGTCTGTGGTTACTTCCTGGGCCAGCATCAATAGGAATTATGGCATTTCCAAATAAAAAAAAAAAAAATATATATATATTAAAAAATCCTCTGCCACTCTTTGTGATGTACCTACAGTTCGAAAGGAACGTTAGACAGCATTTACGGGTAGTTTGTTGGAGCTGGTTACAATTGTTGTCACCACAAGTGAACCCAGAAGAGTGTTTCCATTTAGCATTAATCATTTCAAACAGTTCGTCTCGATAAATTTCGTCCCCATGCTTTCTCTTTTCAAAGGAGGTTGGATATAATGATTTGATGAAGGCTTCCACTTTAATTCATAGAATTACTTGGTTTAACCTCGATGATTCTAAAGCAATCTTTGTTAATGCAATACCATTTTTGTGTGACATGACATAAAGTCATATAAGACTCGATATTTGTCTGAGGGAGTTATGACATGACCATTTGCTATGTCATCTCGGACGTATTGCTTTAAAAAAATTTTATCGCATGTATATCAAGACACCTGTTGCAACTGATTCTAAGATTTTGGTGATGATAATTGGGCTAACAGCTAATGTGGACACAGGCAGATCACCCAACTTTTATTGAGGTTTTAATTCGCAACTTTACGTTCGTCCATTTCTTTTCTTTCCATTATTGACTACCATAGTGGCATTAAAAATAATTTCTCTATCTAATTAGAATGATGCACTACTGAAAATAACCTCAATATTTATTCCACTTTTTTCTCCAATATCATTTGGGAATTGAACTTCCTATTAATAAATTCGGGACAAATGCATAATAATACTTTAATAGTGCTTGCTACATGTGCTAACTAATAAACTATAGCTTTTTATGGTAAAGAAATAGTAATTACATACAGGGTGGGAATGGAATCTAATATTACTATGAGGGGATATTCAGTAAAAAAAGATATCAGAATAGTAGAAGTAATGTTATATATACCAGCATGCAAATGCGGCCTTTGGCTGCATTGCTTGGTAGGCCTCAATTTGGTGGGCTGTGGTCACAAAATTGTCTTAATAAAGAACATGTCTTAGGGGAGAGCATGTTTTATTCTACGGTATCTCTTACTGGAGGACATGTCTCATGGGAGAACATGTTTTCAGGTGGACATATCTTTCAAGATAACACGTCTTTAAAGGAGGACAGATTTTACATGAGGATATGTCTGATAGGAGGCCATAAATTACATAAGAGCATGTCTTACTGGTGGACACATCTTACAGGAGTATATGCGTTTTGAAAGGACATGTATTACTGAAAGACATGATTTAAAGTAGGATACATCTTACTAGATGGCATGTCTTGTAGGAGGGCATGTATTACAGGAGGACATGTCTTACAGGAGGTTATATCTTACTTGTGGTCATCTCTTATTGGAGGATGTGTCCTTCACAGAACATGTCCTAAACAGATGCATTTAATTAAGTTTGGATTAGAGGGTATAGTCGTATACACATTTATTTATTTCAAAATAATTTTATTCCCGTTTTTGAGATACCATTCTGTGGCCTAGAAATTTTGTGTGTACACTCATTGGTTGCATGCACATATTTTATGAAATGTTTATAAGGAAGTGGTGTTTGTGGTGTAATTTGCACCCTCATATGTTGATGATATTTTTAATTTTTTAAAAATTTCTTTCTTTTAATTAGATAATTTTTTTTTCTTTTTAGTTCAATTCTGCAAAAAAAATAACATAACTATGTTGTGTACATATATATTAATTGTTCTTCCAGAATGCACTATTAGATTTTTTTAAATTTTCTCCTCAAATATGGTGTGAGTGCACCTGCTTTAAATTTGTAGCTGGAATAAGCTGGACAATGATGAAGGCTGGTCCAGGCCTGCAACTCACTGGAATCTGTACACCATTGTTGAAATTTCTCTCTGAAGCTTTGGAACCTTGGAATCTTGAAAATGTGGAATCTGTACCATGAACCCTGGGTGAACTCTGCACTTGTATTTTCCATGAACTCCGGGCTGTATGTAGCACAGAGAAACAAACAGCTGGTGCTCTTTAGAAGGACCCTGGAGCTATTATTTAGGGTAAAATCAGCTTTAAGTAGCTAGCTAAATCATATGCTATATTCCAGGTTAATGTGAAAACTTTTGTTGGCATTGAACCGATGTCACGGTGCTGTGGCTTGCTTTCCTGTTTCCAGCTACTCACAACATGGCACAGAGGTTAAATAAGAGGAAGAATCTGTACCAGGTTTAAGGTAAGCACAATATATACAGTTAGCTACAATGATATTATAGCTGTCCATTCTTGCCAAAAAAAATTTTTTCTGAACTACTTTGATGCACATTCAGTGCATTCCTGTACCTAAGAAAATGGACTGCCAATGACCCCTAACTGTCTACAAGGTGATTAAGCTTTGCTAGAGGCAGTGTTCACAGAAATTGGGCAAGGTATGTAGTGGAACACAAATTTGTCACCTTTCAATAACCAAATACCTCATTCTCACAGCTTTTTTTCTCTGGGGCCTGCTGGATGCTGAAAGTCAGGCAGGGAACCCTCTAAAATGCTTGCTGAAAGGTGATCATATGATTAATTCTTATAGTGTACCTAAATAGCTTTAAAAAGTTAACCTTTCAAACTGAAGTTTATCCAGTAATAACTTCAGATATAACTTAGCATTAGTACAGTTCAATATGAGACACCTGTATGTGTGACAGTTTTTACATACCAATTACATTTGTTCACTGATCAGTCCTATTGAGATTGAGATATTATATTTGACTCTCTACTTCATCTTTACAGACATGGATGAATCAAATGGAATTGATAATGTGGAAAAGTTAATGCAGGGTAAATTGCCACCATGTATCATTAAATGCTACCAAAAAAAATTGCTACAGCCAACGAAACCCTCCTTTCAGAAGAATCCCCAATGTTTACTGTAGATTGCTTCTTGAAAGCAAGCACAGTGACACCATAACCACTCATCAAGCCAGACGAAGATGTTAGGCAGCAGAAGTCACAGTTAAATGCCTTAAAATCTTTCAAGAAGTTATGATGATTGGACACACCGTTTTTTATGAATCAGACAGAGCAGTATTATTGTATGAACATGAATGGATCAATGACAATCATGTTTCAAGCGCTCAGATATCTCCGAAGCAGAAATTTCCATAACTTGGTGGACTTAAGTTGCCATTTAAGCAAGATTCAAGATGACTTACACCAATTTTGACACAATCTACAAATCGTCCATGTTAATGGAAACCACTGGACCGAAAGTTCCACTATCGATTGCAATAAAGATGATATTGTCATTTATGACTCACTCTTCTCCAATGTATCCCCAAAAACTAAGCTTATTTTAGCCAATTAGTGCATACCAACAAGCCTTTTTTTATTATTTTTTTTAGTGTGAGCTGTTTTTGCTAGCAAAGAGAACTAGATTTATATTATTTCTAAATCTATTTAATTCTTTGACGTAAAAAAGGAATTACCTCGCTTACACATAAAGGGAACATATTCCACCTCAATAGGTGGTGTATTTAGATATTCTTTAATTGTATTGGGATATATAGAAGTTAAACTATGTAAACGCTTAAATTCATTAGTGAATGAAAGGGTGGTGATAATCCCTTTCGTTCTTACAGATATTTAAAGATATAATTTTAATCTGAAATTTTTATGAAGTATAGATTTTATATATGAAATTTTTGTGAAGTGTAAATTTCATATATGAATTGATAAGTATTCCTAGAAGAAGATTTTAGAATTTTTATAACTGGATTGATAATATAATATTACATGTTGAGAACATGTAAAGATTATTGTTACAAAAATTAGATGTAAAAAAACTTGTAATTGATAAAAAAAACAATGATATTTACTCATTTTATTGAATACTACTTGATAAAATTAACAGAAAACTTTTAAAAAAAATTTTTTATTTGGGATCACAATGAATGTCTTCTTTCGGTTCTCGAATAATTTCGTCCATAAGATAACATGGTGTGTTTAAAGAAAATTTATTATGCATTACATATAAATTGAAAAAAAATGAGATATTTCCAATTAATTGTAAAATCACTCCAATATATTTACATATTTTTTTTATCTCTTTAAAAACATATCTATGCTCTCTGTTTTCATTAATGCTTACATTAATAATGCTTTGTCTTAATATTTCATATAAATTTAACTTCTACTTAAAATTCTTAATAATGATCCTTACTAACACATCAAATTATGAATTTTCTTGTTTTTTTTTGGTTAAAGTGGAAGGGTGTTTAGTAAAAATGAAAGAAGTGATTCACTACAACTACTTCTTTGCTTAAAAATGAGATTATTTATTGTTTTCATGCAAAGTATACCAATTGTCATTTACAATTAATGGAAGAAAATCCCAGTTTTCATATATATCCACAAATCATATATACATATATTTTTTTAGAAATAAAAAAAAATTAGTCAGATAATGAATTAAATCTTATAATGTGATAAACTAAAGTACAATTCATGTAGTATACCAATTTTAAATATGTGAATTCAGATTAAAATGAATATTTCATTAATTCCAAATAAAAGCCAATGATGGTTCTTATTTAAAAAAAAAAAAAAAAAAAAAAAAAAAAAAATTTGTGTAATGTTAAAAAAAAACTTATTTAAGAACATATAAGTTGTAGTGCAATTAAAATGAGCAAGGTTAAGATAAATTGTCAAAAAAAAAAACTGGTTTAGATAGTGGTAAAGTTTATGTGCAAGCTTAGTCAGCTTCAACTTCAGCATGGTGTAGCAAAGCACCACAGCCAACATGACTCAAGCTATGCATGAAGCTCTGAGGAAAAGTAAAATATATGCATACATTTTTGTCAACTCCCTAATTCACTCACTATAAAGTTAATTGTGATAGTGTTTGTCCTAAATTTCATTTAATTTTCAGTTTTGTTCATTTCTGAATATAAATGTTCATGCAGTGTATATATGGGCCAAAAATAAAAATCAGACATTGAATTATATAATTATGTTATCAAAATTGTTCGTGTTGAAGTAGTGAATTGTCGTTCAATTTTATTATTATTTAATTTTTTCAACATATCAAAATTACCAATTCATGTAACATTAATTCAGTACTGTGAGAGAAATATGGATACAATTAATTTTTCTAAGATTAGTAAAGATATTGAAATGATCTAATTTTTTTTTTTTTTTTTTTTTTTTTTTTTTTTTTTTTTTTTTTTTAAATAAAAATATTTACATTATATAAAGGTCATGGAATTAAGATTTGAAATTGTGCTCACTTTGTTAACATACACTAGATTTCAACTCTTAATTTCATGCCCTTTGTGGAAATTTTATATTTAGTTTATATAAATTAGTTTACTATAGGCATTTTTACTAATCTAAGAAATCAGACAAAAACATTTGCTATGTTTATAAATGGAAGTAGTGTAGATAAATATTTATTAATTTCATCTAAACATCAAATTCTATGAATAATGCAAATTTAGTTTAATTTATCATCTATTAAATAAGTTTATTCATGAATAAGGAGATAAATTAAGACAGAGATTAGAGTATTCTTCAATAAACATCACCAAATATTTAATCATTACATTATAATGTAAAGGTACATGCTTTCAAATATTTCTAGAACATTAAAAGTACAATTAGATTATAATTGTGGAATATAAATTAAATTGCTTTCTATAATACGGAAACTAATATTTTATTGGTTCACTTTTGACATAAAAAATGATATTATTACTATTATTATTTTTTATTTTTATTTATTTTATTTTTTTTAGGAGAAAAAGAAATAATTCTTGATATAACACAACTTTATAATATATTCTAATAGATGATGTTTTCATGGATAAATTCAAGTACACTACATAGAGAATAATTTTTTTAAATTTATATATTTACTTACGATAGGATTGGTTTGAATTTGAGATAACCACTTATCAAATACACAGACATTTCTAGTTATGAATACAAAATTTAAGCTTCTTTGAAAAATAAATAAAAAGGACGCAAAAGAATGGATAGGAACAATAAATTAGATCTTTATTTACTTCTTTCTCTAGGTATTTATTATACAAGTCATATTTTTTATTTTATTAAGGTTTGCTACGTTTTTTCACATATCTTCACCAAATAAATTTTAAATAAGTTTGAGGAAATGTACATTAATAATTTTGACGATGTAATTAAGCAATAATACTAGAAACAAACGGTCAACTTTGTATTAATTTAAATTTTATATTGATAATACATTTTCTATCAGTATTTTTGTAAATATGCAGACTAGTTAATAGTACAAAATTGATTTAATTCTCTGATACAAAAAATGAGTTACATGCTTAAGCACGAAATAAATATGCTCAATTTTTAAATGCATATATTAATTATCGTTATATAATTATTCGGATATAATTTTTTTTTTTTAATTTCCTTGGGGAAAGAAAAGGCAAGTATATTCTCGTATATATTTACTGAAGGATAATTAAGGGATAAAAATTTAACACAATTATTATGAAGTGTCATTTTAATATATGATCAAGTGGTATTCCCTTAAATAGTTTTCAAGTAGAAAAGAAGAGAAATTCATGACTAGATTTATAGTATTTCTTATTGAGTGAAGGTAAAGTTTATTGTTAATAAGAAAATATAACACACATATAATCAAATAATAATCATAAATAAAGGATTCAAATTTAGATATAATATCCATCTGTTTCTTTAATATATAAAAAATGATTAGTTTCAAAACATATTTTAGTTAAATACTAAATTTGAATTTGTAGTATAGGAATAATTGTATCTTATATCGAATTCGTATTATTAATACCTATTTTATATATAAATTTAATTTTTTGTATAAAGTTGATAACATTGAATGTTTTTATTCTAGATTCTAAACAATTCATTTTTTAAAAGTTTTTCTTCTAAATTAATAAATTTGATACAATTAATATTAATCGAAATATACAGATAACTGATGTGGTTTTATAAGCATTTCTTATAATAATTTTCAATATATAATCTTACAGCTTAATTGTTCTAAATTTGTTCCTGTTTCCATTATATTATTACCTGAATATTGTTTGTGGTATTAGAAAATACTATTACATTTTATTGAATAAAATTACTGTACACATTCGTGATATATAGATGAGAGCAATGTATTCAATAAAAATAGTTTAAAAAATGATTCAAATTTTTTTGTATGTTAAATGAATTTGATAGGTAAAAAATAGTTTTCTAAAATGGGATTAATTCCATGAAATTAATATTTCTCATCATATTTTATATCATATAATTGAATCATAAAAAAATATATATTAAATTTTGGTGCTCTTGATTAGCAAGAATATTTTCTGTTAGATATCTACGAATTTGATGTATATGTATGTATATATATATAAATTCCAAAAAAATTTATATTTTTTTCATAATTTTCTAGTTTTTATTTTTTAAATACTAAAATCAAATGTAAGCAATAGAACTACATGTAATCTGCTTATTTTATAAAGATGATTTCTTAACTGATTAAACTAATTCTTTATTTATATAATATTCGGCATAAAGAAAGCATGGTGTTTACATTTAAAGAAATTTATTAACCTATTCCAAATAAAATATGTTTAAAAGTAAACGTACTATTATTTATTTTAACTTTTTACACAAATTTGACACATACTGATTTTTAGACATATTGATAATTCTAATCATAATGAACATATCAATTATCTTTATCTCAAAATTAAGTAATTGCCGTTAGTGATAAACAAATTTTGTACCTATATATATTAATTTCATAGTTTGTCCAAGAATCTATGGGATTTCAATAATTTAATGTATATTACCTTTCTTGGATATTCCCAAATAGATATGTCACTTTGATTTCTTTAATTCCCCTTCCAATATATAGAACTTTTTTTTTTTTTTGAGATGGATTTGTCCTAATTATAAAAATAATTGAATCAACTTTAAAAAATCAAGTTGGAAAATACAAAATTCCATTCCCAGATGTAAGGACAAGAAATATTTAGGATTTCAAAATTTGATTGATGATATTAGATGTGAAACTTATAATTCGTAAACAATTAATGATATTTATTCGTTTTATTGAATACTACTTAATAGACATTCAGGTTTGAAATACTGGTCTTGTTTTGTTTTCAAATAATTTAGTCGATAGATTACATGGTAAATTTAAGGAAAACATTATGTATAAGTAGAAAAATATGTATATATTCAACTTGCATATTTTTGAAATCCAATTCTTAAAACATATTTCAATGCTGTTAGTTTTTGTTAATGTATACATAAATGATGCTTCATTTTAATATTTCATATAAATTTGACTGTTAACAACAAAAAAAAATTCCTTCTTAATAACGACCCTTATTCATGCATACAAAAGAAAAATAGTCCCATTTTTCCATAAAAATGGAATAGTGGTTCAGTAAAATTAAAAAAAAAAAAAAAAAAAAAAAATAGAAGATTCACTTCAATTATTTCAAGATGTTGGTTTTCGTGTAATTAAAATCACAATTGAAGAATTTTTGACCTATCGATCTACCCTTTTCTATTTATGCATAAACACTGATTTAGGGACCTGCAGGTCTGATTGGAATGAAATTTGAAATGACCTGTTGAAAAGGTGGGGGTGAATCTTACATAATAAAATGAGCAATTCCAATATTTCACCCGTCTATCTATTTTATATTTGTGTATAACCACTGGTATTATTGGGTTAAAATTAGATACACACACAATTGGGGTTTGTGTGGGGTAGTTTGAAACTGATACGATTTAAAATTACAAATTTTCCACAAGCTATCTCTTCCTTTTTTCCTTTTTGTATAAACTGCATGTTCAATTGGAATGAAATTTTTACCTGGTTGGCCTCTTTCCTTTTACATTCACTTTTCCACAGCAATGAGTGTTACCAAGGGGGAATCCATATTTTTATACACACACACACACACACACACAAATATATATAACCAATAAATTAGCTTCAAAACTATTACTCATTTTTAAAAAAAGTCAAATTCCATGTTGGGTAGTACTTATTTAATTATGGAGAGTGCTTCAGCTATCTTTTCTGACAATTCTGATTGAACAACCAATTTAGCTACAGCGAAATAGTTGACATTGATCTTCACAATGAAGAAGAATGGTGCTACATATTTAGTTCTCTTATATGTAGCTGTGAGCGCTCCCTGACTCCTGTCCTCTGTTATTCAGGCAACCAGAGCAGCAACACGATCCCTGACACACGAGTTAGGTCTCACTACTCAACTTCGTATCAGGGCTACCACACTGCCCCTCTATTAGTGGCTGGTTTGCAAAGTGAGTTCTTAGCAAAGGTAAATAGCATAAACTGATCCAGTGAACTGCTGGTATCAGAGAATAGATTCCTTTACACAGTGATGCAATCTTTTGTAGTTTGTGAGGAACTTAATTATACTCAATTATCTGTCTTTTACACTTTATAGTCTGTGGTTACTTCCTGGGCCAGCATCAATAGGAATTATGGCATTTCCAAATAAAAAAAAAAAATATATATATATATTAAAAAATCCTCTGCCACTCTTTGTGATGTACCTACAGTTCGAAAGGAACGTTAGACAGCATTTACGGGTAGTTTGTTGGAGCTGGTTACAATTGTTGTCACCACAAGTGAACCCAGAAGAGTGTTTCCATTTAGCATTAATCATTTCAAACAGTTCGTCTCGATAAATTTCGTCCCCATGCTTTCTCTTTTCAAAGGAGGTTGGATATAATGATTTGATGAAGGCTTCCACTTTAATTCATAGAATTACTTGGTTTAACCTCGATGATTCTAAAGCAATCTTTGTTAATGCAATACCATTTTTGTGTGACATGACATAAAGTCATATAAGACTCGATATTTGTCTGAGGGAGTTATGACATGACCATTTGCTATGTCATCTCGGACGTATTGCTTTAAAAAAATTTTATCGCATGTATATCAAGACACCTGTTGCAACTGATTCTAAGATTTTGGTGATGATAATTGGGCTAACAGCTAATGTGGACACAGGCAGATCACCCAACTTTTATTGAGGTTTTAATTCGCAACTTTACGTTCGTCCATTTCTTTTCTTTCCATTATTGACTACCATAGTGGCATTAAAAATAATTTCTCTATCTAATTAGAATGATGCACTACTGAAAATAACCTCAATATTTATTCCACTTTTTTCTCCAATATCATTTGGGAATTGAACTTCCTATTAATAAATTCGGGACAAATGCATAATAATACTTTAATAGTGCTTGCTACATGTGCTAACTAATAAACTATAGCTTTTTATGGTAAAGAAATAGTAATTACATACAGGGTGGGAATGGAATCTAATATTACTATGAGGGGATATTCAGTAAAAAAAGATATCAGAATAGTAGAAGTAATGTTATATATACCAGCATGCAAATGCGGCCTTTGGCTGCATTGCTTGGTAGGCCTCAATTTGGTGGGCTGTGGTCACAAAATTGTCTTAATAAAGAACATGTCTTAGGGGAGAGCATGTTTTATTCTACGGTATCTCTTACTGGAGGACATGTCTCATGGGAGAACATGTTTTCAGGTGGACATATCTTTCAAGATAACACGTCTTTAAAGGAGGACAGATTTTACATGAGGATATGTCTGATAGGAGGCCATAAATTACATAAGAGCATGTCTTACTGGTGGACACATCTTACAGGAGTATATGCGTTTTGAAAGGACATGTATTACTGAAAGACATGATTTAAAGTAGGATACATCTTACTAGATGGCATGTCTTGTAGGAGGGCATGTATTACAGGAGGACATGTCTTACAGGAGGTTATATCTTACTTGTGGTCATCTCTTATTGGAGGATGTGTCCTTCACAGAACATGTCCTAAACAGATGCATTTAATTAAGTTTGGATTAGAGGGTATAGTCGTATACACATTTATTTATTTCAAAATAATTTTATTCCCGTTTTTGAGATACCATTCTGTGGCCTAGAAATTTTGTGTGTACACTCATTGGTTGCATGCACATATTTTATGAAATGTTTATAAGGAAGTGGTGTTTGTGGTGTAATTTGCACCCTCATATGTTGATGATATTTTTAATTTTTTAAAAATTTCTTTCTTTTAATTAGATAATTTTTTTTTCTTTTTAGTTCAATTCTGCAAAAAAAATAACATAACTATGTTGTGTACATATATATTAATTGTTCTTCCAGAATGCACTATTAGATTTTTTTAAATTTTCTCCTCAAATATGGTGTGAGTGCACCTGCTTTAAATTTGTAGCTGGAATAAGCTGGACAATGATGAAGGCTGGTCCAGGCCTGCAACTCACTGGAATCTGTACACCATTGTTGAAATTTCTCTCTGAAGCTTTGGAACCTTGGAATCTTGAAAATGTGGAATCTGTACCATGAACCCTGGGTGAACTCTGCACTTGTATTTTCCATGAACTCCGGGCTGTATGTAGCACAGAGAAACAAACAGCTGGTGCTCTTTAGAAGGACCCTGGAGCTATTATTTAGGGTAAAATCAGCTTTAAGTAGCTAGCTAAATCATATGCTATATTCCAGGTTAATGTGAAAACTTTTGTTGGCATTGAACCGATGTCACGGTGCTGTGGCTTGCTTTCCTGTTTCCAGCTACTCACAACATGGCACAGAGGTTAAATAAGAGGAAGAATCTGTACCAGGTTTAAGGTAAGCACAATATATACAGTTAGCTACAATGATATTATAGCTGTCCATTCTTGCCAAAAAAAATTTTTTCTGAACTACTTTGATGCACATTCAGTGCATTCCTGTACCTAAGAAAATGGACTGCCAATGACCCCTAACTGTCTACAAGGTGATTAAGCTTTGCTAGAGGCAGTGTTCACAGAAATTGGGCAAGGTATGTAGTGGAACACAAATTTGTCACCTTTCAATAACCAAATACCTCATTCTCACAGCTTTTTTTCTCTGGGGCCTGCTGGATGCTGAAAGTCAGGCAGGGAACCCTCTAAAATGCTTGCTGAAAGGTGATCATATGATTAATTCTTATAGTGTACCTAAATAGCTTTAAAAAGTTAACCTTTCAAACTGAAGTTTATCCAGTAATAACTTCAGATATAACTTAGCATTAGTACAGTTCAATATGAGACACCTGTATGTGTGACAGTTTTTACATACCAATTACATTTGTTCACTGATCAGTCCTATTGAGATTGAGATATTATATTTGACTCTCTACTTCATCTTTACAGACATGGATGAATCAAATGGAATTGATAATGTGGAAAAGTTAATGCAGGGTAAATTGCCACCATGTATCATTAAATGCTACCAAAAAAATTGCTACAGCCAACGAAACCCTCCTTTCAGAAGAATCCCCAATGTTTACTGTAGATTGCTTCTTGAAAGCAAGCACAGTGACACCATAACCACTCATCAAGCCAGACGAAGATGTTAGGCAGCAGAAGTCACAGTTAAATGCCTTAAAATCTTTCAAGAAGTTATGATGATTGGACACACCGTTTTTTATGAATCAGACAGAGCAGTATTATTGTATGAACATGAATGGATCAATGACAATCATGTTTCAAGCGCTCAGATATCTCCGAAGCAGAAATTTCCATAACTTGGTGGACTTAAGTTGCCATTTAAGCAAGATTCAAGATGACTTACACCAATTTTGACACAATCTACAAATCGTCCATGTTAATGGAAACCACTGGACCGAAAGTTCCACTATCGATTGCAATAAAGATGATATTGTCATTTATGACTCACTCTTCTCCAATGTATCCCCAAAAACTAAGCTTATTTTAGCCAATTAGTGCATACCAACAAGCCTTTTTTTATTATTTTTTTTAGTGTGAGCTGTTTATGCTAGCAAAGAGAACTAGATTTATATTATTTCTAAATCTATTTAATTCTTTGACGTAAAAAAGGAATTACCTCGCTTACACATAAAGGGAACATATTCCACCTCAATAGGTGGTGTATTTAGATATTCTTTAATTGTATTGGGATATATAGAAGTTAAACTATGTAAACGCTTAAATTCATTAGTGAATGAAAGGGTGGTGATAATCCCTTTCGTTCTTACAGATATTTAAAGATATAATTTTAATCTGAAATTTTTATGAAGTATAGATTTTATATATGAAATTTTTGTGAAGTGTAAATTTCATATATGAATTGATAAGTATTCCTAGAAGAAGATTTTAGAATTTTTATAACTGGATTGATAATATAATATTACATGTTGAGAACATGTAAAGATTATTGTTACAAAAATTAGATGTAAAAAAACTTGTAATTGATAAAAAAAACAATGATATTTACTCATTTTATTGAATACTACTTGATAAAATTAACAGAAAACTTTTAAAAAAAATTTTTTATTTGGGATCACAATGAATGTCTTCTTTCGGTTCTCGAATAATTTCGTCCATAAGATAACATGGTGTGTTTAAAGAAAATTTATTATGCATTACATATAAATTGAAAAAAAATGAGATATTTCCAATTAATTGTAAAATCACTCCAATATATTTACATATTTTTTTTATCTCTTTAAAAACATATCTATGCTCTCTGTTTTCATTAATGCTTACATTAATAATGCTTTGTCTTAATATTTCATATAAATTTAACTTCTACTTAAAATTCTTAATAATGATCCTTACTAACACATCAAATTATGAATTTTCTTGTTTTTTTTTGGTTAAAGTGGAAGGGTGTTTAGTAAAAATGAAAGAAGTGATTCACTACAACTACTTCTTTGCTTAAAAATGAGATTATTTATTGTTTTCATGCAAAGTATACCAATTGTCATTTACAATTAATGGAAGAAAATCCCAGTTTTCATATATATCCACAAATCATATATACATATATTTTTTTAGAAATAAAAAAAAATTAGTCAGATAATGAATTAAATCTTATAATGTGATAAACTAAAGTACAATTCATGTAGTATACCAATTTTAAATATGTGAATTCAGATTAAAATGAATATTTCATTAATTCCAAATAAAAGCCAATGATGGTTCTTATTTAAAAAAAAAAAAAAAAAAAAAAAAAAAAAAAATTTGTGTAATGTTAAAAAAAAACTTATTTAAGAACATATAAGTTGTAGTGCAATTAAAATGAGCAAGGTTAAGATAAATTGTCAAAAAAAAAAACTGGTTTAGATAGTGGTAAAGTTTATGTGCAAGCTTAGTCAGCTTCAACTTCAGCATGGTGTAGCAAAGCACCACAGCCAACATGACTCAAGCTATGCATGAAGCTCTGAGGAAAAGTAAAATATATGCATACATTTTTGTCAACTCCCTAATTCACTCACTATAAAGTTAATTGTGATAGTGTTTGTCCTAAATTTCATTTAATTTTCAGTTTTGTTCATTTCTGAATATAAATGTTCATGCAGTGTATATATGGGCCAAAAATAAAAATCAGACATTGAATTATATAATTATGTTATCAAAATTGTTCGTGTTGAAGTAGTGAATTGTCGTTCAATTTTATTATTATTTAATTTTTTCAACATATCAAAATTACCAATTCATGTAACATTAATTCAGTACTGTGAGAGAAATATGGATACAATTAATTTTTCTAAGATTAGTAAAGATATTGAAATGATCTAATTTTTTTTTTTTTTTTTTTTTTTTTTTTTTTTTTTTTTTTTTTTAAATAAAAATATTTACATTATATAAAGGTCATGGAATTAAGATTTGAAATTGTGCTCACTTTGTTAACATACACTAGATTTCAACTCTTAATTTCATGCCCTTTGTGGAAATTTTATATTTAGTTTATATAAATTAGTTTACTATAGGCATTTTTACTAATCTAAGAAATCAGACAAAAACATTTGCTATGTTTATAAATGGAAGTAGTGTAGATAAATATTTATTAATTTCATCTAAACATCAAATTCTATGAATAATGCAAATTTAGTTTAATTTATCATCTATTAAATAAGTTTATTCATGAATAAGGAGATAAATTAAGACAGAGATTAGAGTATTCTTCAATAAACATCACCAAATATTTAATCATTACATTATAATGTAAAGGTACATGCTTTCAAATATTTCTAGAACATTAAAAGTACAATTAGATTATAATTGTGGAATATAAATTAAATTGCTTTCTATAATACGGAAACTAATATTTTATTGGTTCACTTTTGACATAAAAAATGATATTATTACTATTATTATTTTTTATTTTTATTTATTTTATTTTTTTTAGGAGAAAAAGAAATAATTCTTGATATAACACAACTTTATAATATATTCTAATAGATGATGTTTTCATGGATAAATTCAAGTACACTACATAGAGAATAATTTTTTTAAATTTATATATTTACTTACGATAGGATTGGTTTGAATTTGAGATAACCACTTATCAAATACACAGACATTTCTAGTTATGAATACAAAATTTAAGCTTCTTTGAAAAATAAATAAAAAGGACGCAAAAGAATGGATAGGAACAATAAATTAGATCTTTATTTACTTCTTTCTCTAGGTATTTATTATACAAGTCATATTTTTTATTTTATTAAGGTTTGCTACGTTTTTTCACATATCTTCACCAAATAAATTTTAAATAAGTTTGAGGAAATGTACATTAATAATTTTGACGATGTAATTAAGCAATAATACTAGAAACAAACGGTCAACTTTGTATTAATTTAAATTTTATATTGATAATACATTTTCTATCAGTATTTTTGTAAATATGCAGACTAGTTAATAGTACAAAATTGATTTAATTCTCTGATACAAAAAATGAGTTACATGCTTAAGCACGAAATAAATATGCTCAATTTTTAAATGCATATATTAATTATCGTTATATAATTATTCGGATATAATTTTTTTTTTTTAATTTCCTTGGGGAAAGAAAAGGCAAGTATATTCTCGTATATATTTACTGAAGGATAATTAAGGGATAAAAATTTAACACAATTATTATGAAGTGTCATTTTAATATATGATCAAGTGGTATTCCCTTAAATAGTTTTCAAGTAGAAAAGAAGAGAAATTCATGACTAGATTTATAGTATTTCTTATTGAGTGAAGGTAAAGTTTATTGTTAATAAGAAAATATAACACACATATAATCAAATAATAATCATAAATAAAGGATTCAAATTTAGATATAATATCCATCTGTTTCTTTAATATATAAAAAATGATTAGTTTCAAAACATATTTTAGTTAAATACTAAATTTGAATTTGTAGTATAGGAATAATTGTATCTTATATCGAATTCGTATTATTAATACCTATTTTATATATAAATTTAATTTTTTGTATAAAGTTGATAACATTGAATGTTTTTATTCTAGATTCTAAACAATTCATTTTTTAAAAGTTTTTCTTCTAAATTAATAAATTTGATACAATTAATATTAATCGAAATATACAGATAACTGATGTGGTTTTATAAGCATTTCTTATAATAATTTTCAATATATAATCTTACAGCTTAATTGTTCTAAATTTGTTCCTGTTTCCATTATATTATTACCTGAATATTGTTTGTGGTATTAGAAAATACTATTACATTTTATTGAATAAAATTACTGTACACATTCGTGATATATAGATGAGAGCAATGTATTCAATAAAAATAGTTTAAAAAATGATTCAAATTTTTTTGTATGTTAAATGAATTTGATAGGTAAAAAATAGTTTTCTAAAATGGGATTAATTCCATGAAATTAATATTTCTCATCATATTTTATATCATATAATTGAATCATAAAAAAATATATATTAAATTTTGGTGCTCTTGATTAGCAAGAATATTTTCTGTTAGATATCTACGAATTTGATGTATATGTATGTATATATATATAAATTCCAAAAAAATTTATATTTTTTTCATAATTTTCTAGTTTTTATTTTTTAAATACTAAAATCAAATGTAAGCAATAGAACTACATGTAATCTGCTTATTTTATAAAGATGATTTCTTAACTGATTAAACTAATTCTTTATTTATATAATATTCGGCATAAAGAAAGCATGGTGTTTACATTTAAAGAAATTTATTAACCTATTCCAAATAAAATATGTTTAAAAGTAAACGTACTATTATTTATTTTAACTTTTTACACAAATTTGACACATACTGATTTTTAGACATATTGATAATTCTAATCATAATGAACATATCAATTATCTTTATCTCAAAATTAAGTAATTGCCGTTAGTGATAAACAAATTTTGTACCTATATATATTAATTTCATAGTTTGTCCAAGAATCTATGGGATTTCAATAATTTAATGTATATTACCTTTCTTGGATATTCCCAAATAGATATGTCACTTTGATTTCTTTAATTCCCCTTCCAATATATAGAACTTTTTTTTTTTTTTTGAGATGGATTTGTCCTAATTATAAAAATAATTGAATCAACTTTAAAAAATCAAGTTGGAAAATACAAAATTCCATTCCCAGATGTAAGGACAAGAAATATTTAGGATTTCAAAATTTGATTGATGATATTAGATGTGAAACTTATAATTCGTAAACAATTAATGATATTTATTCGTTTTATTGAATACTACTTAATAGACATTCAGGTTTGAAATACTGGTCTTGTTTTGTTTTCAAATAATTTAGTCGATAGATTACATGGTAAATTTAAGGAAAACATTATGTATAAGTAGAAAAATATGTATATATTCAACTTGCATATTTTTGAAATCCAATTCTTAAAACATATTTCAATGCTGTTAGTTTTTGTTAATGTATACATAAATGATGCTTCATTTTAATATTTCATATAAATTTGACTGTTAACAACAAAAAAAAATTCCTTCTTAATAACGACCCTTATTCATGCATACAAAAGAAAAATAGTCCCATTTTTCCATAAAAATGGAATAGTGGTTCAGTAAAATTAAAAAAAAAAAAAAAAAAAAAAAATAGAAGATTCACTTCAATTATTTCAAGATGTTGGTTTTCGTGTAATTAAAATCACAATTGAAGAATTTTTGACCTATCGATCTACCCTTTTCTATTTATGCATAAACACTGATTTAGGGACCTGCAGGTCTGATTGGAATGAAATTTGAAATGACCTGTTGAAAAGGTGGGGGTGAATCTTACATAATAAAATGAGCAATTCCAATATTTCACCCGTCTATCTATTTTATATTTGTGTATAACCACTGGTATTATTGGGTTAAAATTAGATACACACACAATTGGGGTTTGTGTGGGGTAGTTTGAAACTGATACGATTTAAAATTACAAATTTTCCACAAGCTATCTCTTCCTTTTTTCCTTTTTGTATAAACTGCATGTTCAATTGGAATGAAATTTTTACCTGGTTGGCCTCTTTCCTTTTACATTCACTTTTCCACAGCAATGAGTGTTACCAAGGGGGAATCCATATTTTTATACACACACACACACACACACACAAATATATATAACCAATAAATTAGCTTCAAAACTATTACTCATTTTTAAAAAAAGTCAAATTCCATGTTGGGTAGTACTTATTTAATTATGGAGAGTGCTTCAGCTATCTTTTCTGACAATTCTGATTGAACAACCAATTTAGCTACAGCGAAATAGTTGACATTGATCTTCACAATGAAGAAGAATGGTGCTACATATTTAGTTCTCTTATATGTAGCTGTGAGCGCTCCCTGACTCCTGTCCTCTGTTATTCAGGCAACCAGAGCAGCAACACGATCCCTGACACACGAGTTAGGTCTCACTACTCAACTTCGTATCAGGGCTACCACACTGCCCCTCTATTAGTGGCTGGTTTGCAAAGTGAGTTCTTAGCAAAGGTAAATATCATAAACTGATCCAGTGAACTGCTGGTATCAGAGAATAGATTCCTTTACACAGTGATGCAATCTTTTGTAGTTTGTGAGGAACTTAATTATACTCAATTATCTGTCTTTTACACTTTATAGTCTGTGGTTACTTCCTGGGCCAGCATCAATAGGAATTATGGCATTTCCAAATAAAAAAAAAAAATATATATATATATTAAAAAATCCTCTGCCACTCTTTGTGATGTACCTACAGTTCGAAAGGAACGTTAGACAGCATTTACGGGTAGTTTGTTGGAGCTGGTTACAATTGTTGTCACCACAAGTGAACCCAGAAGAGTGTTTCCATTTAGCATTAATCATTTCAAACAGTTCGTCTCGATAAATTTCGTCCCCATGCTTTCTCTTTTCAAAGGAGGTTGGATATAATGATTTGATGAAGGCTTCCACTTTAATTCATAGAATTACTTGGTTTAACCTCGATGATTCTAAAGCAATCTTTGTTAATGCAATACCATTTTTGTGTGACATGACATAAAGTCATATAAGACTCGATATTTGTCTGAGGGAGTTATGACATGACCATTTGCTATGTCATCTCGGACGTATTGCTTTAAAAAAATTTTATCGCATGTATATCAAGACACCTGTTGCAACTGATTCTAAGATTTTGGTGATGATAATTGGGCTAACAGCTAATGTGGACACAGGCAGATCACCCAACTTTTATTGAGGTTTTAATTCGCAACTTTACGTTCGTCCATTTCTTTTCTTTCCATTATTGACTACCATAGTGGCATTAAAAATAATTTCTCTATCTAATTAGAATGATGCACTACTGAAAATAACCTCAATATTTATTCCACTTTTTTCTCCAATATCATTTGGGAATTGAACTTCCTATTAATAAATTCGGGACAAATGCATAATAATACTTTAATAGTGCTTGCTACATGTGCTAACTAATAAACTATAGCTTTTTATAGTAAAGAAATAGTAATTACATACAGGGTGGGAATGGAATCTAATATTACTATGAGGGGATATTCAGTAAAAAAAGATATCAGAATAGTAGAAGTAATGTTATATATACCAGCATGCAAATGCGGCCTTTGGCTGCATTGCTTGGTAGGCCTCAATTTGGTGGGCTGTGGTCACAAAATTGTCTTAATAAAGAACATGTCTTAGGGGAGAGCATGTTTTATTCTACGGTATCTCTTACTGGAGGACATGTCTCATGGGAGAACATGTTTTCAGGTGGACATATCTTTCAAGATAACACGTCTTTAAAGGAGGACAGATTTTACATGAGGATATGTCTGATAGGAGGCCATAAATTACATAAGAGCATGTCTTACTGGTGGACACATCTTACAGGAGTATATGCGTTTTGAAAGGACATGTATTACTGAAAGACATGATTTAAAGTAGGATACATCTTACTAGATGGCATGTCTTGTAGGAGGGCATGTATTACAGGAGGACATGTCTTACAGGAGGTTATATCTTACTTGTGGTCATCTCTTATTGGAGGATGTGTCCTTCACAGAACATGTCCTAAACAGATGCATTTAATTAAGTTTGGATTAGAGGGTATAGTCGTATACACATTTATTTATTTCAAAATAATTTTATTCCCGTTTTTGAGATACCATTCTGTGGCCTAGAAATTTTGTGTGTACACTCATTGGTTGCATGCACATATTTTATGAAATGTTTATAAGGAAGTGGTGTTTGTGGTGTAATTTGCACCCTCATATGTTGATGATATTTTTAATTTTTTAAAAATTTCTTTCTTTTAATTAGATAATTTTTTTTTCTTTTTAGTTCAATTCTGCAAAAAAAATAACATAACTATGTTGTGTACATATATATTAATTGTTCTTCCAGAATGCACTATTAGATTTTTTTAAATTTTCTCCTCAAATATGGTGTGAGTGCACCTGCTTTAAATTTGTAGCTGGAATAAGCTGGACAATGATGAAGGCTGGTCCAGGCCTGCAACTCACTGGAATCTGTACACCATTGTTGAAATTTCTCTCTGAAGCTTTGGAACCTTGGAATCTTGAAAATGTGGAATCTGTACCATGAACCCTGGGTGAACTCTGCACTTGTATTTTCCATGAACTCCGGGCTGTATGTAGCACAGAGAAACAAACAGCTGGTGCTCTTTAGAAGGACCCTGGAGCTATTATTTAGGGTAAAATCAGCTTTAAGTAGCTAGCTAAATCATATGCTATATTCCAGGTTAATGTGAAAACTTTTGTTGGCATTGAACCGATGTCACGGTGCTGTGGCTTGCTTTCCTGTTTCCAGCTACTCACAACATGGCACAGAGGTTAAATAAGAGGAAGAATCTGTACCAGGTTTAAGGTAAGCACAATATATACAGTTAGCTACAATGATATTATAGCTGTCCATTCTTGCCAAAAAAAATTTTTTCTGAACTACTTTGATGCACATTCAGTGCATTCCTGTACCTAAGAAAATGGACTGCCAATGACCCCTAACTGTCTACAAGGTGATTAAGCTTTGCTAGAGGCAGTGTTCACAGAAATTGGGCAAGGTATGTAGTGGAACACAAATTTGTCACCTTTCAATAACCAAATACCTCATTCTCACAGCTTTTTTTCTCTGGGGCCTGCTGGATGCTGAAAGTCAGGCAGGGAACCCTCTAAAATGCTTGCTGAAAGGTGATCATATGATTAATTCTTATAGTGTACCTAAATAGCTTTAAAAAGTTAACCTTTCAAACTGAAGTTTATCCAGTAATAACTTCAGATATAACTTAGCATTAGTACAGTTCAATATGAGACACCTGTATGTGTGACAGTTTTTACATACCAATTACATTTGTTCACTGATCAGTCCTATTGAGATTGAGATATTATATTTGACTCTCTACTTCATCTTTACAGACATGGATGAATCAAATGGAATTGATAATGTGGAAAAGTTAATGCAGGGTAAATTGCCACCATGTATCATTAAATGCTACCAAAAAAATTGCTACAGCCAACGAAACCCTCCTTTCAGAAGAATCCCCAATGTTTACTGTAGATTGCTTCTTGAAAGCAAGCACAGTGACACCATAACCACTCATCAAGCCAGACGAAGATGTTAGGCAGCAGAAGTCACAGTTAAATGCCTTAAAATCTTTCAAGAAGTTATGATGATTGGACACACCGTTTTTTATGAATCAGACAGAGCAGTATTATTGTATGAACATGAATGGATCAATGACAATCATGTTTCAAGCGCTCAGATATCTCCGAAGCAGAAATTTCCATAACTTGGTGGACTTAAGTTGCCATTTAAGCAAGATTCAAGATGACTTACACCAATTTTGACACAATCTACAAATCGTCCATGTTAATGGAAACCACTGGACCGAAAGTTCCACTATCGATTGCAATAAAGATGATATTGTCATTTATGACTCACTCTTCTCCAATGTATCCCCAAAAACTAAGCTTATTTTAGCCAATTAGTGCATACCAACAAGCCTTTTTTTATTATTTTTTTTAGTGTGAGCTGTTTATGCTAGCAAAGAGAACTAGATTTATATTATTTCTAAATCTATTTAATTCTTTGACGTAAAAAAGGAATTACCTCGCTTACACATAAAGGGAACATATTCCACCTCAATAGGTGGTGTATTTAGATATTCTTTAATTGTATTGGGATATATAGAAGTTAAACTATGTAAACGCTTAAATTCATTAGTGAATGAAAGGGTGGTGATAATCCCTTTCGTTCTTACAGATATTTAAAGATATAATTTTAATCTGAAATTTTTATGAAGTATAGATTTTATATATGAAATTTTTGTGAAGTGTAAATTTCATATATGAATTGATAAGTATTCCTAGAAGAAGATTTTAGAATTTTTATAACTGGATTGATAATATAATATTACATGTTGAGAACATGTAAAGATTATTGTTACAAAAATTAGATGTAAAAAAACTTGTAATTGATAAAAAAAACAATGATATTTACTCATTTTATTGAATACTACTTGATAAAATTAACAGAAAACTTTTAAAAAAAATTTTTTATTTGGGATCACAATGAATGTCTTCTTTCGGTTCTCGAATAATTTCGTCCATAAGATAACATGGTGTGTTTAAAGAAAATTTATTATGCATTACATATAAATTGAAAAAAAATGAGATATTTCCAATTAATTGTAAAATCACTCCAATATATTTACATATTTTTTTTATCTCTTTAAAAACATATCTATGCTCTCTGTTTTCATTAATGCTTACATTAATAATGCTTTGTCTTAATATTTCATATAAATTTAACTTCTACTTAAAATTCTTAATAATGATCCTTACTAACACATCAAATTATGAATTTTCTTGTTTTTTTTTGGTTAAAGTGGAAGGGTGTTTAGTGAAAATGAAAGAAGTGATTCACTACAACTACTTCTTTGCTTAAAAATGAGATTATTTATTGTTTTCATGCAAAGTATACCAATTGTCATTTACAATTAATGGAAGAAAATCCCAGTTTTCATATATATCCACAAATCATATATACATATATTTTTTTAGAAATAAAAAAAAATTAGTCAGATAATGAATTAAATCTTATAATGTGATAAACTAAAGTACAATTCATGTAGTATACCAATTTTAAATATGTGAATTCAGATTAAAATGAATATTTCATTAATTCCAAATAAAAGCCAATGATGGTTCTTATTTAAAAAAAAAAAAAAAAAAAAAAAAAAAAAAAAAATTTGTGTAATGTTAAAAAAAAACTTATTTAAGAACATATAAGTTGTAGTGCAATTAAAATGAGCAAGGTTAAGATAAATTGTCAAAAAAAAAAAACTGGTTTAGATAGTGGTAAAGTTTATGTGCAAGCTTAGTCAGCTTCAACTTCAGCATGGTGTAGCAAAGCACCACAGCCAACATGACTCAAGCTATGCATGAAGCTCTGAGGAAAAGTAAAATATATGCATACATTTTTGTCAACTCCCTAATTCACTCACTATAAAGTTAATTGTGATAGTGTTTGTCCTAAATTTCATTTAATTTTCAGTTTTGTTCATTTCTGAATATAAATGTTCATGCAGTGTATATATGGGCCAAAAATAAAAATCAGACATTGAATTATATAATTATGTTATCAAAATTGTTCGTGTTGAAGTAGTGAATTGTCGTTCAATTTTATTATTATTTAATTTTTTCAACATATCAAAATTACCAATTCATGTAACATTAATTCAGTACTGTGAGAGAAATATGGATACAATTAATTTTTCTAAGATTAGTAAAGATATTGAAATGATCTAATTTTTTTTTTTTTTTTTTTTTTTTTTTTTTTTTTTTTTTTTTTTAAATAAAAATATTTACATTATATAAAGGTCATGGAATTAAGATTTGAAATTGTGCTCACTTTGTTAACATACACTAGATTTCAACTCTTAATTTCATGCCCTTTGTGGAAATTTTATATTTAGTTTATATAAATTAGTTTACTATAGGCATTTTTACTAATCTAAGAAATCAGACAAAAACATTTGCTATGTTTATAAATGGAAGTAGTGTAGATAAATATTTATTAATTTCATCTAAACATCAAATTCTATGAATAATGCAAATTTAGTTTAATTTATCATCTATTAAATAAGTTTATTCATGAATAAGGAGATAAATTAAGACAGAGATTAGAGTATTCTTCAATAAACATCACCAAATATTTAATCATTACATTATAATGTAAAGGTACATGCTTTCAAATATTTCTAGAACATTAAAAGTACAATTAGATTATAATTGTGGAATATAAATTAAATTGCTTTCTATAATACGGAAACTAATATTTTATTGGTTCACTTTTGACATAAAAAATGATATTATTACTATTATTATTTTTTATTTTTATTTATTTTATTTTTTTTAGGAGAAAAAGAAATAATTCTTGATATAACACAACTTTATAATATATTCTAATAGATGATGTTTTCATGGATAAATTCAAGTACACTACATAGAGAATAATTTTTTTAAATTTATATATTTACTTACGATAGGATTGGTTTGAATTTGAGATAACCACTTATCAAATACACAGACATTTCTAGTTATGAATACAAAATTTAAGCTTCTTTGAAAAATAAATAAAAAGGACGCAAAAGAATGGATAGGAACAATAAATTAGATCTTTATTTACTTCTTTCTCTAGGTATTTATTATACAAGTCATATTTTTTATTTTATTAAGGTTTGCTACGTTTTTTCACATATCTTCACCAAATAAATTTTAAATAAGTTTGAGGAAATGTACATTAATAATTTTGACGATGTAATTAAGCAATAATACTAGAAACAAACGGTCAACTTTGTATTAATTTAAATTTTATATTGATAATACATTTTCTATCAGTATTTTTGTAAATATGCAGACTAGTTAATAGTACAAAATTGATTTAATTCTCTGATACAAAAAATGAGTTACATGCTTAAGCACGAAATAAATATGCTCAATTTTTAAATGCATATATTAATTATCGTTATATAATTATTCGGATATAATTTTTTTTTTTTAATTTCCTTGGGGAAAGAAAAGGCAAGTATATTCTCGTATATATTTACTGAAGGATAATTAAGGGATAAAAATTTAACACAATTATTATGAAGTGTCATTTTAATATATGATCAAGTGGTATTCCCTTAAATAGTTTTCAAGTAGAAAAGAAGAGAAATTCATGACTAGATTTATAGTATTTCTTATTGAGTGAAGGTAAAGTTTATTGTTAATAAGAAAATATAACACACATATAATCAAATAATAATCATAAATAAAGGATTCAAATTTAGATATAATATCCATCTGTTTCTTTAATATATAAAAAATGATTAGTTTCAAAACATATTTTAGTTAAATACTAAATTTGAATTTGTAGTATAGGAATAATTGTATCTTATATCGAATTCGTATTATTAATACCTATTTTATATATAAATTTAATTTTTTGTATAAAGTTGATAACATTGAATGTTTTTATTCTAGATTCTAAACAATTCATTTTTTAAAAGTTTTTCTTCTAAATTAATAAATTTGATACAATTAATATTAATCGAAATATACAGATAACTGATGTGGTTTTATAAGCATTTCTTATAATAATTTTCAATATATAATCTTACAGCTTAATTGTTCTAAATTTGTTCCTGTTTCCATTATATTATTACCTGAATATTGTTTGTGGTATTAGAAAATACTATTACATTTTATTGAATAAAATTACTGTACACATTCGTGATATATAGATGAGAGCAATGTATTCAATAAAAATAGTTTAAAAAATGATTCAAATTTTTTTGTATGTTAAATGAATTTGATAGGTAAAAAATAGTTTTCTAAAATGGGATTAATTCCATGAAATTAATATTTCTCATCATATTTTATATCATATAATTGAATCATAAAAAAATATATATTAAATTTTGGTGCTCTTGATTAGCAAGAATATTTTCTGTTAGATATCTACGAATTTGATGTATATGTATGTATATATATATAAATTCCAAAAAAATTTATATTTTTTTCATAATTTTCTAGTTTTTATTTTTTAAATACTAAAATCAAATGTAAGCAATAGAACTACATGTAATCTGCTTATTTTATAAAGATGATTTCTTAACTGATTAAACTAATTCTTTATTTATATAATATTCGGCATAAAGAAAGCATGGTGTTTACATTTAAAGAAATTTATTAACCTATTCCAAATAAAATATGTTTAAAAGTAAACGTACTATTATTTATTTTAACTTTTTACACAAATTTGACACATACTGATTTTTAGACATATTGATAATTCTAATCATAATGAACATATCAATTATCTTTATCTCAAAATTAAGTAATTGCCGTTAGTGATAAACAAATTTTGTACCTATATATATTAATTTCATAGTTTGTCCAAGAATCTATGGGATTTCAATAATTTAATGTATATTACCTTTCTTGGATATTCCCAAATAGATATGTCACTTTGATTTCTTTAATTCCCCTTCCAATATATAGAACTTTTTTTTTTTTTTTGAGATGGATTTGTCCTAATTATAAAAATAATTGAATCAACTTTAAAAAATCAAGTTGGAAAATACAAAATTCCATTCCCAGATGTAAGGACAAGAAATATTTAGGATTTCAAAATTTGATTGATGATATTAGATGTGAAACTTATAATTCGTAAACAATTAATGATATTTATTCGTTTTATTGAATACTACTTAATAGACATTCAGGTTTGAAATACTGGTCTTGTTTTGTTTTCAAATAATTTAGTCGATAGATTACATGGTAAATTTAAGGAAAACATTATGTATAAGTAGAAAAATATGTATATATTCAACTTGCATATTTTTGAAATCCAATTCTTAAAACATATTTCAATGCTGTTAGTTTTTGTTAATGTATACATAAATGATGCTTCATTTTAATATTTCATATAAATTTGACTGTTAACAACAAAAAAAAATTCCTTCTTAATAACGACCCTTATTCATGCATACAAAAGAAAAATAGTCCCATTTTTCCATAAAAATGGAATAGTGGTTCAGTAAAATTAAAAAAAAAAAAAAAAAAAAAAAATAGAAGATTCACTTCAATTATTTCAAGATGTTGGTTTTCGTGTAATTAAAATCACAATTGAAGAATTTTTGACCTATCGATCTACCCTTTTCTATTTATGCATAAACACTGATTTAGGGACCTGCAGGTCTGATTGGAATGAAATTTGAAATGACCTGTTGAAAAGGTGGGGGTGAATCTTACATAATAAAATGAGCAATTCCAATATTTCACCCGTCTATCTATTTTATATTTGTGTATAACCACTGGTATTATTGGGTTAAAATTAGATACACACACAATTGGGGTTTGTGTGGGGTAGTTTGAAACTGATACGATTTAAAATTACAAATTTTCCACAAGCTATCTCTTCCTTTTTTCCTTTTTGTATAAACTGCATGTTCAATTGGAATGAAATTTTTACCTGGTTGGCCTCTTTCCTTTTACATTCACTTTTCCACAGCAATGAGTGTTACCAAGAGGGAATCCATATTTTTATACACACACACACACACACACACAAATATATATAACCAATAAATTAGCTTCAAAACTATTACTCATTTTTAAAAAAAGTCAAATTCCATGTTGGGTAGTACTTATTTAATTATGGAGAGTGCTTCAGCTATCTTTTCTGACAATTCTGATTGAACAACCAATTTAGCTACAGCGAAATAGTTGACATTGATCTTCACAATGAAGAAGAATGGTGCTACATATTTAGTTCTCTTATATGTAGCTGTGAGCGCTCCCTGGCTCCTGTCCTCTGTTATTCAGGCAACCAGAGCAGCAACACGATCCCTGACACACGAGTTAGGTCTCACTACTCAACTTCGTATCAGGGCTACCACACTGCCCCTCTATTAGTGGCTGGTTTGCAAAGTGAGTTCTTAGCAAAGGTAAATATCATAAACTGATCCAGTGAACTGCTGGTATCAGAGAATAGATTCCTTTACACAGTGATGCAATCTTTTGTAGTTTGTGAGGAACTTAATTATACTCAATTATCTGTCTTTTACACTTTATAGTCTGTGGTTACTTCCTGGGCCAGCATCAATAGGAATTATGGCATTTCCAAATAAAAAAAAAAAAATATATATATATTAAAAAATCCTCTGCCACTCTTTGTGATGTACCTACAGTTCGAAAGGAACGTTAGACAGCATTTACGGGTAGTTTGTTGGAGCTGGTTACAATTGTTGTCACCACAAGTGAACCCAGAAGAGTGTTTCCATTTAGCATTAATCATTTCAAACAGTTCGTCTCGATAAATTTCGTCCCCATGCTTTCTCTTTTCAAAGGAGGTTGGATATAATGATTTGATGAAGGCTTCCACTTTAATTCATAGAATTACTTGGTTTAACCTCGATGATTCTAAAGCAATCTTTGTTAATGCAATACCATTTTTGTGTGACATGACATAAAGTCATATAAGACTCGATATTTGTCTGAGGGAGTTATGACATGACCATTTGCTATGTCATCTCGGACGTATTGCTTTAAAAAAATTTTATCGCATGTATATCAAGACACCTGTTGCAACTGATTCTAAGATTTTGGTGATGATAATTGGGCTAACAGCTAATGTGGACACAGGCAGATCACCCAACTTTTATTGAGGTTTTAATTCGCAACTTTACGTTCGTCCATTTCTTTTCTTTCCATTATTGACTACCATAGTGGCATTAAAAATAATTTCTCTATCTAATTAGAATGATGCACTACTGAAAATAACCTCAATATTTATTCCACTTTTTTCTCCAATATCATTTGGGAATTGAACTTCCTATTAATAAATTCGGGACAAATGCATAATAATACTTTAATAGTGCTTGCTACATGTGCTAACTAATAAACTATAGCTTTTTATGGTAAAGAAATAGTAATTACATACAGGGTGGGAATGGAATCTAATATTACTATGAGGGGATATTCAGTAAAAAAAGATATCAGAATAGTAGAAGTAATGTTATATATACCAGCATGCAAATGCGGCCTTTGGCTGCATTGCTTGGTAGGCCTCAATTTGGTGGGCTGTGGTCACAAAATTGTCTTAATAAAGAACATGTCTTAGGGGAGAGCATGTTTTATTCTACGGTATCTCTTACTGGAGGACATGTCTCATGGGAGAACATGTTTTCAGGTGGACATATCTTTCAAGATAACACGTCTTTAAAGGAGGACAGATTTTACATGAGGATATGTCTGATAGGAGGCCATAAATTACATAAGAGCATGTCTTACTGGTGGACACATCTTACAGGAGTATATGCGTTTTGAAAGGACATGTATTACTGAAAGACATGATTTAAAGTAGGATACATCTTACTAGATGGCATGTCTTGTAGGAGGGCATGTATTACAGGAGGACATGTCTTACAGGAGGTTATATCTTACTTGTGGTCATCTCTTATTGGAGGATGTGTCCTTCACAGAACATGTCCTAAACAGATGCATTTAATTAAGTTTGGATTAGAGGGTATAGTCGTATACACATTTATTTATTTCAAAATAATTTTATTCCCGTTTTTGAGATACCATTCTGTGGCCTAGAAATTTTGTGTGTACACTCATTGGTTGCATGCACATATTTTATGAAATGTTTATAAGGAAGTGGTGTTTGTGGTGTAATTTGCACCCTCATATGTTGATGATATTTTTAATTTTTTAAAAATTTCTTTCTTTTAATTAGATAATTTTTTTTTCTTTTTAGTTCAATTCTGCAAAAAAAATAACATAACTATGTTGTGTACATATATATTAATTGTTCTTCCAGAATGCACTATTAGATTTTTTTAAATTTTCTCCTCAAATATGGTGTGAGTGCACCTGCTTTAAATTTGTAGCTGGAATAAGCTGGACAATGATGAAGGCTGGTCCAGGCCTGCAACTCACTGGAATCTGTACACCATTGTTGAAATTTCTCTCTGAAGCTTTGGAACCTTGGAATCTTGAAAATGTGGAATCTGTACCATGAACCCTGGGTGAACTCTGCACTTGTATTTTCCATGAACTCCGGGCTGTATGTAGCACAGAGAAACAAACAGCTGGTGCTCTTTAGAAGGACCCTGGAGCTATTATTTAGGGTAAAATCAGCTTTAAGTAGCTAGCTAAATCATATGCTATATTCCAGGTTAATGTGAAAACTTTTGTTGGCATTGAACCGATGTCACGGTGCTGTGGCTTGCTTTCCTGTTTCCAGCTACTCACAACATGGCACAGAGGTTAAATAAGAGGAAGAATCTGTACCAGGTTTAAGGTAAGCACAATATATACAGTTAGCTACAATGATATTATAGCTGTCCATTCTTGCCAAAAAAAATTTTTTCTGAACTACTTTGATGCACATTCAGTGCATTCCTGTACCTAAGAAAATGGACTGCCAATGACCCCTAACTGTCTACAAGGTGATTAAGCTTTGCTAGAGGCAGTGTTCACAGAAATTGGGCAAGGTATGTAGTGGAACACAAATTTGTCACCTTTCAATAACCAAATACCTCATTCTCACAGCTTTTTTTCTCTGGGGCCTGCTGGATGCTGAAAGTCAGGCAGGGAACCCTCTAAAATGCTTGCTGAAAGGTGATCATATGATTAATTCTTATAGTGTACCTAAATAGCTTTAAAAAGTTAACCTTTCAAACTGAAGTTTATCCAGTAATAACTTCAGATATAACTTAGCATTAGTACAGTTCAATATGAGACACCTGTATGTGTGACAGTTTTTACATACCAATTACATTTGTTCACTGATCAGTCCTATTGAGATTGAGATATTATATTTGACTCTCTACTTCATCTTTACAGACATGGATGAATCAAATGGAATTGATAATGTGGAAAAGTTAATGCAGGGTAAATTGCCACCATGTATCATTAAATGCTACCAAAAAAATTGCTACAGCCAACGAAACCCTCCTTTCAGAAGAATCCCCAATGTTTACTGTAGATTGCTTCTTGAAAGCAAGCACAGTGACACCATAACCACTCATCAAGCCAGACGAAGATGTTAGGCAGCAGAAGTCACAGTTAAATGCCTTAAAATCTTTCAAGAAGTTATGATGATTGGACACACCGTTTTTTATGAATCAGACAGAGCAGTATTATTGTATGAACATGAATGGATCAATGACAATCATGTTTCAAGCGCTCAGATATCTCCGAAGCAGAAATTTCCATAACTTGGTGGACTTAAGTTGCCATTTAAGCAAGATTCAAGATGACTTACACCAATTTTGACACAATCTACAAATCGTCCATGTTAATGGAAACCACTGGACCGAAAGTTCCACTATCGATTGCAATAAAGATGATATTGTCATTTATGACTCACTCTTCTCCAATGTATCCCCAAAAACTAAGCTTATTTTAGCCAATTAGTGCATACCAACAAGCCTTTTTTTATTATTTTTTTTAGTGTGAGCTGTTTATGCTAGCAAAGAGAACTAGATTTATATTATTTCTAAATCTATTTAATTCTTTGACGTAAAAAAGGAATTACCTCGCTTACACATAAAGGGAACATATTCCACCTCAATAGGTGGTGTATTTAGATATTCTTTAATTGTATTGGGATATATAGAAGTTAAACTATGTAAACGCTTAAATTCATTAGTGAATGAAAGGGTGGTGATAATCCCTTTCGTTCTTACAGATATTTAAAGATATAATTTTAATCTGAAATTTTTATGAAGTATAGATTTTATATATGAAATTTTTGTGAAGTGTAAATTTCATATATGAATTGATAAGTATTCCTAGAAGAAGATTTTAGAATTTTTATAACTGGATTGATAATATAATATTACATGTTGAGAACATGTAAAGATTATTGTTACAAAAATTAGATGTAAAAAAACTTGTAATTGATAAAAAAAACAATGATATTTACTCATTTTATTGAATACTACTTGATAAAATTAACAGAAAACTTTTAAAAAAAATTTTTTATTTGGGATCACAATGAATGTCTTCTTTCGGTTCTCGAATAATTTCGTCCATAAGATAACATGGTGTGTTTAAAGAAAATTTATTATGCATTACATATAAATTGAAAAAAAATGAGATATTTCCAATTAATTGTAAAATCACTCCAATATATTTACATATTTTTTTTATCTCTTTAAAAACATATCTATGCTCTCTGTTTTCATTAATGCTTACATTAATAATGCTTTGTCTTAATATTTCATATAAATTTAACTTCTACTTAAAATTCTTAATAATGATCCTTACTAACACATCAAATTATGAATTTTCTTGTTTTTTTTTGGTTAAAGTGGAAGGGTGTTTAGTAAAAATGAAAGAAGTGATTCACTACAACTACTTCTTTGCTTAAAAATGAGATTATTTATTGTTTTCATGCAAAGTATACCAATTGTCATTTACAATTAATGGAAGAAAATCCCAGTTTTCATATATATCCACAAATCATATATACATATATTTTTTTAGAAATAAAAAAAAATTAGTCAGATAATGAATTAAATCTTATAATGTGATAAACTAAAGTACAATTCATGTAGTATACCAATTTTAAATATGTGAATTCAGATTAAAATGAATATTTCATTAATTCCAAATAAAAGCCAATGATGTTTCTTATTTAAAAAAAAAAAAAAAAAAAAAAAAAAAAAATTTGTGTAATGTTAAAAAAAAACTTATTTAAGAACATATAAGTTGTAGTGCAATTAAAATGAGCAAGGTTAAGATAAATTGTCAAAAAAAAAAAACTGGTTTAGATAGTGGTAAAGTTTATGTGCAAGCTTAGTCAGCTTCAACTTCAGCATGGTGTAGCAAAGCACCACAGCCAACATGACTCAAGCTATGCATGAAGCTCTGAGGAAAAGTAAAATATATGCATACATTTTTGTCAACTCCCTAATTCACTCACTATAAAGTTAATTGTGATAGTGTTTGTCCTAAATTTCATTTAATTTTCAGTTTTGTTCATTTCTGAATATGAATGTTCATGCAGTGTATATATGGGCCAAAAATAAAAATCAGACATTGAATTATATAATTATGTTATCAAAATTGTTCGTGTTGAAGTAGTGAATTGTCGTTCAATTTTATTATTATTTAATTTTTTCAACATATCAAAATTACCAATTCATGTAACATTAATTCAGTACTGTGAGAGAAATATGGATACAATTAATTTTTCTAAGATTAGTAAAGATATTGAAATGATCTAATTTTTTTTTTTTTTTTTTTTTTTTTTTTTTTTTTTTTTTAAATAAAAATATTTACATTATATAAAGGTCATGGAATTAAGATTTGAAATTGTGCTCACTTTGTTAATATACACTAGATTTCAACACTTAATTTCATGCCCTTTGTGGAAATTTTATATTTAGTTTATATAAATTAGTTTACTATAGGCATTTTTACTAATCTAAGAAATCAAACAAAAACATTTGCTATGTTTATAAATGGAAGTAGTGTAGATAAATATTTATTAATTTCATCTAAACATCAAATTCTATGAAAAATTCAAATTTAGTTTAATTTATCATCTATTGAATAAGTTTATTCATGAATAAGAAATAAATTAAGACAGAATTTAGAGTATTATTCAAAAAACATCAACTAATATTTAAACTAACACATTATAATTAAAAGTACATGCTTTCAAATATTTCTAGAACATTTAAGGTACTTTTTGCTTATTATTGTGGAATGAAAATCGTTAAATTTATGCCAGCATCTAAATATTTAGAATATAATAATAAAAATATATATTTTTTTATTAATTTATAATTATTTATTTTAATTTTATGGCAAAACATTAATTAATTCAATGAATCTAACTTTATTTTATTCATATTGGTAGAGTGTATAATAATGCTAATTTCCAAGAGAGATTATCTTAGAGCTAGGAATATTTCATCTATTCCTCACTATTTCTCGATTATAAATATATAGATTTAAATACATATAATTGATTATAACCCTATAATAATTATAAGATAAAAGAAAATAATTATTATTAAGTTTGCCAAATAAAATGGGTAAACCTGTGTTTTTATTTCCATTCATTCAAACTTAATTTTAAATTACGTTAAATATTCATTTAAAACTATAAAAATTTTTAATATGCCAGTTTTTCTTTATATCTCCGTATATAATGTATCTAATTTTAAATATAATACTTTAATAATTTTATGAGTGGATTATTGGTTATTATTTCTTTTTTATAAATTTTTAGTTATCTTATAAATATATAAACATTTAATAAAAATATAATAAATTTTAAGTGGATATTTATTCTGTAAATAATTCTCTTTTTCACTGGATTGGTAAATACTTCTAAAACACAATAATTTGGATGAAAAAATTGAACTTTAATAAATTTGCATTTATTACATTTTAATCATTAATTCAATCATTGTATATTCTCATTGAAATATTTAATTAATTTAATATAGTATATTCTTTATTATTTTGTAGAATTTTTGTAAGATGAATTACGTATTATATTATTTCATTATTTTAATCAATATTAGTATTAATATATATATGTTGGTGTGATTGACCTTTTTATTCTCGATTTACTATATATATATATATTTAATTCAAAATCGAATAAATTAAATAGTGCATGTATTAATGTTAAATATATAAAAAATTTATTCCAATATTTTATTAAATTTTGTTATAAAAAAAAAATTCACATTTTCTATTAAAATGTATACAAATTATTTGCAATTTACTTATAGAATTAATAGAACAAGAAATTTAAAATTTAATATACCAATATCAATAATACAATTCTCATGAATATCTCGATATAATGTTTCATATATATATATATATACATATAATTGAATTATTATCTATTAACATTGAAAAATACAAATATTTTCTAGAATTTATGAAATTATTTATTGAATTTAATCCAACACTTTTAATTAAAAAAAATTTTTTTTTTAAACGTTAATTATAAAATTGAATTGTTAAAGATAAAAATCCATTTTATTAAAACCTTTGATCAATTTTTATTGATTCATAACTATATGTATTTTTTAATATGTATTAATGCAAGATATTTTATTTGCTTATAAAATATATTATTACTTAAATTAATTTATAATTATATCAATTTTTAACCTATCTCAAAAATAGAGGTTTTTACAAAATATATTACTTTCTCTACTTTAGTCAACTATTGATTTTTTTTTTTTTTTTTTAATCATTACTATTTTTTTATTTTGTGAAATATTTCTAATATTAATTAATTTAATGCAACTAATAACATACCATATACTTTCAATAAAACAATAAAAAATTGAAGTATATTTAATTCTATTTAAATAAAATAGAAAATTAAAATTAGAACATATATTTTATGTTATCTTATAGAATAAAATCACGACTACAAATATTAATATTTAAACTATTTATTAGGAAGGTCCATAATTTTATTAATTTGAAACGCAATTTTTAGTGAACAAATATGAATATGAACAGAGTTTTTGTTTTCACTGCATAAAAGTTTGATTTTTTTTTTTGATAATTTGAGACAACTGGTTAGATTAAGTTAATATGACAAAATTATTAATAATTACATAAATACACCGTTTTATTATGATAAGAATGAATTAGTCAATTATCTCTTTAGAATATTAACATATTTATGTAATATTATAATTTTCCTAATATATAAAAGAAGATTATCATTTTATATTTAGAAATTAACTGTTAAATTAATGAACATGGCGTACAAACTATCGAATATATAAATAAACGAATTCCAGGGTATGAAGTGAATTCGTCAAATATTTAATAGTTAAATTCATATTTTATATTATAAATTTATTTCTTTGGAAGTTTTGAATAATTCTTCTTAATTGGTCATATTAAATAAATAACCCTTAAATTTAAATGAAAAATTTTTGTTAATTATAAAATAAAACTATTATTATATAAATATTATATTAAAGGAAATTGTGTTAAAAGAAACCATTTTCTTTTCCAAATTAAATAAACATGAAATTTCTCAAAATATATTTTTTTCTTCATATTTATCAGAAAACTAAAATTTTATAAAAAAGATCTCTTTAAAAAAGGATTATTTATACCATTTTAAAATTATTTTAATTAAATATTTCAACATATTTGATTCATTATTACATTACTTTATATAATTTATTTCATCTGTTCTATGATTCATCTTTTTACTAATTTTAACTTGTTACTTCATTTTATCTGAAGTCATAATTGTTTTGCATAGTTACTATGAAATTAATTGGATTTATATATATAAATGTTTGAAAAAATAGAAAAAAATTTTTTTTAATTCATTTGGAAAAAAAGCTTTATCTTTGAATTTCTTAGTTATAGATATAGTTATTTCTAAATTCAAAGTTTTATAATTATTTATTATAAATTCATGTATTATATTTTAAGCTATTAATTTAACCAAGGATTCTTTGTTATTTGGTGTATTATTTAAAAGATTTCATTATATTTTCAAGTCTTTTATGTAAATGCCAAATATATAAAAAAATTACACCAATATTCATATACATATCTATGTTTTGAATGAGAGACATGAAATGCCATAAACAAAGAGAATTAAATACATTAATTCTTAATTATTTATTAAAAAATATATATATATATATATATTGATAGAATAAAAATGAAGGCCAATCATTTTAATTTTTTTAGGAAATAAAATAAAAAGTCTTCTATTATTATATAGTTAAGTAATTGTATAATAGTGCTTATAATGATTTAGAGATATTTTATTTAATTAAATTTCAATTTTCAAATTTTCCTTCTTAATATTGTTAACCAAAAAATAAAAAAATGAAGTTGAAATGAATTACAAAATTATAAAAAATAATTCAGGAAGATTGGGCTGTTAGTTTGCTAGAAGCTTCTATTCAATTAATTATGAAATTTGAACGTTTAAATTAATATCTAAAATTAAAATTGACCAAATTCCATTAAAATTTCAACACTTCTGTCCTTTGTTCTTTTATGTCACTTCAATAGAAAAATTAGAATATTTATTTAAAATTTTTCTAGAATACATTTTAATTACAATCAAATGACTATATTACGTTTTTCTATTATGTTTTTTTTAAATTTTTTATACATTTTGTTTCCTAGATTTTAACAAGTGATTAATTTTGCTTTCTTTGTTTAAACAAAAATAATTTTAATTTATTATTGATTGCATTGAAATAAATCAAAGATACTTTTGTTTATTGTATTGAGTTGTACTTTTACATAAATTAAATAGTCAATCGTATAAAATGACGAAAAACCTTTTTCAATCTCTCTCAATTATTTGGTGCGTACATTGATCCACTTTGTTTCTGACTATGCTATCTATTAGCAAACTTTTTAAACAAAATCATCTTAAAATTATGATGTTAAAATTAATTAATGTGGTTTAGTATTAATTTTTTACTTCTATCTTGAGAGTTAATAATCAAGTTGCATTATAAACATCTTTATTCTATAGTATTTATGTAAATAATTCACACATAATATGTATATAATACTGCCAGATATATTTGCTTCAGAACATTTTAAAACATATTTGGAATATTTAGCAACTGTAAAACACATTATTCTTTTTATTGTTATTTTAAATGTTTTATACATATATATTTTTTATTCATGTCAACCATATGAATCGTTACTCTATACATGCCTTTATATACTTTTTGTCTAGAATATTGAGATGGACAATGCCCAAGACATCCTCAGAGAGCGAAACTAAGGTCCAGGGCAACTCTCCGGCTTGGTCTCCAACAATAAGCCAAATTTAAGTTAGACTAGCTTTTAGCTCATGCCAAAATCGTTGCTCACTCTGGGATGAAGAAAAGGAAAGAAAGCAAATTTTTTATTAGGTCCTGTCCCCGAAGTTAATTCAGGATTCATACAGTATACAAATCCATTTAGTTCAGAAAAGTGGCAGGTAGGAATCTCTAATGAAATGATTCTTTGATTATGTCTTCTTCCCTCAGCTTATACACCCCTCCATTTTATCATTGAAGTCTTTCTTTCAATATTTACCACACAAGACATAAGTTGGTAGATAGATATTCACCAACCAGTTTATGCAACTTTTGGGGTGATATTTGCATCTAAATGACCACACTATCAAAGCTAGGCCAATAGAGAGAATACGGAGGAAATAAATTTTTATACCCTTTATTAGAGTACATGTTGATCAATATTGTATAATGCAATATCAATCATATCACATAGTCAATAATCAGAGAGTGAAACAAATGTACTCAAACTCAGTGTGATCCCGAGAATTCAAAACAAGTTTAAAATGTATTCTGAAAGGATGACTTCAAAGATAACACAGAGGAAGAATTCATCTTGTAGAAGAATTGAGAGCACCCACAATGCCCTTGATAGTGGTAGACCATGCTCTTCACCTGAAAATGGGATTGTAAAACCATGAAAACTTCAATTTCTCAAAATTGAAGGTCAATACATAAGTGGTGTGAGTATGGATAATTTCATTTCTTGTGAACTACATCCATGATTGGTGATTGATGCAGTATGAAGCAATATATATTCATTTATACACATATATTATCTCGATAAAATACATAGTGACTCCTTACTTGAAGTTTGTCCTCATGGTTAGCATGCTCGTCAGAGAGGGTTCTGAATTGCTCCGTCATATTTAAGTATTTCTTCACATGCTGAAACATAATTCATTGCCATAAACAAAGAGCATATATGCATGAAACAACAGTACTCAACTGCGTTTTGACTTCAACAAGTTTACCCTCACTATATTTTTGATCCTCACATTTTTGTTGCAGTAACCCTTGTATTACCCAAAGAGTGAAAGAATCCAGGGCTGTCCATACCAACTATCTTGTAATGGTGCCAATACTGAACTCACTTCTGGTGAAACAAAGTCGTCAGAAATTTTGATACAGCTACAAAGATTTCAAACTTACAGATGTCATCAAAATAACTTTAAAATAATCCAGTAGTGCATAGCAGTTGGTATATCAAAATTGATACAAAATATATATTTTAAACATTGAATATGATATTTGCATTTTAAAAATATCTATCTGAAATGGAATATAGCGAAACATTTATTGAAATCTGAAAAAAAAGTCTAATCTATGAAAATTTAATAAGAAATATATGATAAACTTTGTTTTATCTTTTCTGGATAAAAAAATGAACCAGGTTAGTTGCCAATCATTTAAACATTTCTTAATATATTAAATCTTTCCAATATTGAAGTAAAAATGTATGAAGCAATCTAATCAATATCAATTGTTTATTGCTAATTTAAATAGCTAATTTGAAAGTTAAAATCTTTATTAATAAATTGCTATCATTCCATATGGAAAAGAAAAGAAATAATTTTTTATCTAAACCCTGAACTGCTTTTTTAAATTTATTAGACAATTTAATTTTTCTTAGTATTCATTACATGTTCAGTATACATTTATGTATGTATTTACTACACTGTTTCAAAATAATTAAACATTATTGGAAAAAGAAAAATATATATAAGGAAAAGTACTTATTGTATAAATATTTCATGTATTTAAAAAATACAATATCTTAATTGGTGAAAATTTAATAATCCATTGTTTATTTTTGAGATTTTTTTTTTTTTTTTTTTTTTTTTTTTCTTTTTTTTTCACGTTATTCAAAAAAAAAAAAAAAAAAAAAAAAAAAATCATATTCTAAAATGAAACAAATGAAATAGTAAGTATTTCTAATAGAATTTTCCAACTTAAATAATGAAGAATTAATCGTTTTTGAAACATTAAATGGTTTATTTGATTGAAAATAAAATCGATTTTTTTATCATCACTTGAACTAATTTTTTTTTACATTATTATATGTGAAAATTGATAAAAAAATTTAAATTTACCAGGAATTTCAGATTAATTTCTAAAGTTAATCCGAGTTTTTTTTATTCAGTACTTAAATATTAATTTGTATGAAAAAGTTAATTTTAACAGAAATATATATGTTTAAATTAACTTGTTATTCTAAAAATCAAATAAATGATGTTAAAATAGTTGTCACATTGTTGTTGTTGTTGTTTTTAATGACAAACACAATAATATAATTTATCTTATGCAATTGTTTAACTCATTAAATTAATACCAATGTGCTCATTTTTGACAATATATACTAAAGAAATCCCAAGTACATATTTCTTTGTATAGTTTTCACATAATTTAGATTGAATCAATTGATTTAATACCTATCTTTCGTGTCTGATAAAAAAACATAAAGTCAACTAACATTTTATTCAGTGCGCTAATTAGTCAATTTTAATTAAATCAAAAAAACACTTCTATTTTTCATATCAGATTAAAATATTAAATTTCTTTACAATATTCGATCAATATCAAATATATGACAGAAATTAAAATTAAGTGGTTTTCAATAATTCGGTTTACTTTAAATCCAAAAAAAATTAATAACTTGTAATCATTCTTCAAATATGGAGAAGAATAATAGTGAAACATATTTTGTTAGTAAATTAATAACTACTTCATTTTAATTTAACTGCTCAATATTAATTTAATCTATCAACCTAACTTTGTCATATTCACATTGGTAGCAGTATATAATAAATATGATATCTAAGAGAGATTTTTATATGGTTTGGAACAACTCAATTACTGATCTCTATTTCCTGTTTATAAATACATAGATTTACATAGATATAATTGATCAGAACCATATAATAATTATAAGACAAAAGTATAATAATTATATTTGCATTCGCCAAATAAAATGGGCATACATGAGATTTTATTACCATTTATTTAATCTAAATATCTAATTACGTTAAATATACATTTAAAACTAGGAAAATAATTAGTCTACCAGTTTCTCTTTATATTTTAATATGAATTGTATCAAATTTTAATATAATACAGAAATAAAGGCTTTCATAATCTATTAAAATTGTCCAACATTAATAATAATGAATTATTATTTATTGCTACATTAAATGGTATATTTGACAGAAAAAAATTGATTGTTTATCATCCCTTGAACTAATTTTTTTTTCGCTATTATGTGAAAATTGAATAAAAAAATTCAATTTACCAGGAATTTCAGATTAATTTCTAAAATTACCCACAGCATTTTTTATATTCATTAATTAAATATTAATTTGTATGAAAATGTCAATTTTAACAGAAATATGTAATATGCCTAAATGGAACTCAATTTTGTAAAAATCAAATTAGTGTTGTCAAAATATTTCTTATGTTGTTGTTTTTTTATCATGAACACAATAATATTATTTATTTTTATGCATTGGTTTACCTCATTAAATTAATACAAATATGCACATGTTTTGACAACATATATTAAATGAATCCAAAGTGAGCCTAGGAGAAGAGGTAAGGAATACTATATATTGCATAGCGGTATTAATTATTTACATATTTTGTTGTTTTTTTTAAAAATGTGAATAAATTCTCTTTGCAATAGGAGTGAAAATGAAGTGCAGAGGAGTGTGTATGCCAGTTGAGCTCACCACCATCTTGGGTGAGTCAATGAGCAGTCACTCCAGTTATTTTGGGGAAATGAGAGGAAAGCTGCAGTGCTTGAGGCAGAGCTGGAATTAAAAAGGAGGGAACAGGAGCAACACCATGAGGAGAGAGTCTTGGGCTATAATGATGTCCATGATTCAGGAAGTGGTAAGGCCTGCAAATCAATTCAGCCATACACCTCCACCACATACACTTCCCTGTAATCAGTACCCTCCACCTTCTGGTTATCCTTTTCCACCCTATGACAGCCATTATGATGTACAAGATAGTGGCAAATTATTTAAGATTTATTGTCCATGGTTCCTTATCCGAATTCTATTTATCCATATTTTTGGAATACATGAAATTAAAAGTGAAAGTTAATTATTATATGTGTAAGAAGTTATTAAGCCGAAGTAATAATGTATTGTGCTAAGGCATCATGTCATGTTTCATCCAATTGGGATTGTATGTGTAATGTTGGAATTGTCATGGGATGAGCTTGTAAAGTGTTGCTACCTTCACTCCTACATCCTCCAAATGCTCATCCCATTTCTTTTACACAGGTGCAGTCTGATATTAGGTGCCATCATTACATCAAGTTAATCAAACCGATTTGCCAAATATAATGTGACATATACACACAGAAAGAGAAGCTGCTGACGAGTTGCATCAGGCAACAAGTGTTTCGCCAATGGGAAGTCTTTCCACACTTATTTTTACACCATAGGCCCATGTAATTTATAATCCTATTAATCCAACTAACCTTTATGATAATGAAGATATTAATAACATATTACATTGCAATATTACTTTAAACAATATATTTATATATAAACACACATTATGTGTCACTCAATGACTAGGATGTACTAAAGTATTCTGCAATGACATTTCTTATTCCATCTTTAATTGTAGTTATGTTGTTTGTTTGCTGTTGTAATAGTACGGCACTCTCCTCTGTTCATCACTCTTCCATAAATGTGTAACTAAAAGTTTCACACATATTGTGCATGGTGACACATGCAGCCACTGTATTGACTGCAAGTCCAAGCTTGCAGTCCAATCTCTTAGATAAGCACCTCCACCTCATTTTCAACATCCCAAAATCATTTTCTACCACCATTCTCACTCTGCTTTGCCTGTAATTAAGCTGCTTTTGTGCTCCTGTATTGCTTATGCTTTTAGGATATGGCTTCATAAGCCACGGCAGGGAAGGATAGGCTGGATCACCAAAAATTATCAACAGTACCTAAGACCACAAATGTATGTTGGACAGGTGGGGGAGGGGGAGAGAAAATGGAGCTCAGAGTAAAGAGTTTAAATTTTTAAATATTTAAATGAGTGAGGGTCAATTGTAGCACACATTACATTAAAATATAACATACATCTACTCACAGATGTTCTTCCTCCAGTTGGGCCATATAGTTCCACTTTTTCCCTTCTGGTATAGAGAGGAGTTCACAAAAGCACGTGCATCATGCACTTTACCTGGCCAGCCTATATATACATCCATAAAGAAACCATGGAAATCTACCATGGCTTGCATGATTATAAAGTAGTATCCCTTATGATTGTAATAATTAGATGCACTCTCATCTGCATGTAAAATTGATATATGTGAGCCATCAATTGACCCAGCAGCCTGTGGAAAACCCCAATATGTCTCATAACCTTCCACTACTTCTTTCAACTTTTCACCCTTAGGGATGTAAACATATTGGGGAAGCAGGCGAGTGGCTATTGCATTGCAAGTTTCAATAACAATTTCACCCACAGTAGACTTCCCAATCCCAAATAGTTCTGATAATGTCCTATATTCTACATTTGTAGCCATACTCCAAATTGTCACTGCAACTTGAGCTTCTACCGAGATTGTTGCTCGCAGATTAGTGTCCTAGTGCATACAGTGACACAATGATAATAGTAGTAGATTTGATCTTTTTTACCTTACTAGTTTTTGTATGAAATGCAGTAGTTTATTACAGAGGTTTAAAAATGTATTTTTTTGGCATCCTGAAGTTCAACTTCCACCACAGGACGTCTTCACTCCTCAGTACACCATCCCACCACTGCCCTGAACGAGGTACAGGCCCCACATTAAGAGAAGTAATCTTTCTAGCACAAAGAAAGATATCTACCAATCTGTAATATCCAAATATTATAAAATTAATTAAATGCCCATATTGTTAAGAAGTGGATTTAAAATACCAACTGTAGGTTATAGACAAAAATGACTAACCTTAAAGTTGATTGCCTATGAAACTCAAAAGCTCTCCTGACCCTCCATGCTCTCCTACCCCTCATGACAAACCTTCTCCTCCTTCCAGCCCTCCATTTTAAGAAGCAGGTACAACATCAGGCAAAATATCTCAGTTTTCAAAATAGCAGATGGCTGAGCAATCATTGAAGGAACAAGATTTGATTCTGGCAGCGCCTGAAACTACTATACTGCAGGAATAGCCACTCCATTAAATTTCCAGCATGCTGATACAAATTCAGGAGTATTCGAAGGACAGTTGTGGAGAAAATGGAGCATAAATGTGAATGTAAGGTTAGTTTTGTCCTCACCAGTGAGCTTGCTGCTACTTCTTCTAGAATTCAACAACAGGCAGCAGTAGTGGTGAGCGTCAGACACTTGCAGGAGGTTTTAACACTCCAAAAGTCACTGCTAGTTCTTTTCAGAACTCTTCATCAGGCAGCGGCATTTGTGACAATCCAGAAATTATTGTAGCTGAGCTCTGTGGTCAAGCTGGAAGTTGTCATAAGCACTACTCAGTGCAATTCTGAGGTAATAATGGACTTGCTGGAGCTGAGGTAACTTGTGCAATTCCATATTCTACTAATGCTCCATTTAGTGCTACATTGCCTAAGAGAGATGGAGTGAAGAAGACTTTGAGAGGAGCCTATACTTACTGTGTTCCTGGATGTTATAATAACACTAAGAAGAACAGGGAGGTCTTTCCATAAATTTCTCAGGGAAAAATTAGTTAGAGAGAGATGGATTAATGCTATCAAAATTAAGAATTTTGTGACTACAGATTACCACCAACTTTGCTCACAGCACTTTCATCCAAAGCTAAGAAAGGAACTTAAATATTATGAAGTGTTATCTCCTCCATCCCCCCCCCAAAAAAATAGATAAGTGAAGCTTCAGAGAAGTCAAAGCCACTAGCAGATGCTTTGATAGAAGAGTTGTCATCTTTATGCCTAGTAGTAAACAAGGTTCATAATGAAAAAGAAAATTTTAAAGTGGAGTTGGATAAACTCAAATTTGGTCTGCAGCATTTGGCTGGAAGTGATGACAATATTCATTTTTATACCAGTTTTCCACTCAGCTAAACTACTGGGGTTCTGATAATGCAGATAATCATCCGTAACATGAAAAATGTTGTCCTCATCATAAATTACAACCTCTTGATGAGTTATTTATGTATTATATCGACCGAGATGTAATGTTTCAGAAAAGGATATAGGTGATCATTTTGAGATTTGTTCCAGTGCTGTTTCTAGAACACTAATTACATGGATTTATTTCCTTTATCTTACATTGAAACAACTACCCACATGGCGATCTGTGGAAGTCATGACTGAAACAATGCCACCTTGCATCAAGGATCAATATCCCAACACACGAATTACAATCGATTGTACAGAATTATGTATACAAGTGAAGTCTTCATTTCATTCTCAGTCTCATACATTTTCCTTGTACAAGAGCCACAATACTGCAAAAGGCCTGATTGGTATTGCTCCAAATGGATTTGTTTAATTTATTTCTAATTGATATGGGGGCATATCTCTGATAAAAATATTACAGAGGTATGTGGCATCATTGACCTTCCTGAGCCTAGTGATATGGTTATGGCAGATAGAGGCTTTGATATACAACATATTCTAGCTCCAATGAATGTTAAGCTGAACATACCACCATTTTTGAGAGGAAAAGCACAGTTTTCTCTTGAGGAAGAATTGGAAACTAGAAGCATTGCTTCAGTTCAAATTCGTGAAGAGAGAGCTATAGAATGTATCAAGAATTATTGTGTTCTACAAGGTGTTATACCCAACTCCTTACATTCTCAGTTGGACCAAATATGGTTTATATATTGTGTTCTAACACAACTTCCTCCCCCCTCTAGTTCAATAGATTTTTCTGGGTCATTGGTATTTTTTCTCATTTAATATAATTGTTTGTATATGACAACAATGTGAATAAAATGGATTAAATAATGAAATGGATGAAATAATGAATCAATGAATTAATGGTTTAAACCACAATATGAGAACAATTTCATTTTAGTTTTTCTACAAGTTTTGGTAAATAGCAAAGTGAGCCCTACACCCTGGTTCAGTGACAGTGTTATTCTGACCACCAGGATGTAGAGACACCGCTCCCTAGTATACTTGTAATCTCCCTATTACAATATCCTAAGGCTACCCACTTGCTCCTCTCTGAGCAGTGGTCCAAACCCTGAATTCAGTTAGTCAAAGTATCATTCAAAAATCTGACCCAGTAGACCGCTGGTATCAGTTAGCAACAGTATTTGAACACAAAAGCAATATGATCGTGCTAGAGTACAACTCAGAACTGAATTGAACTAATTAATGTCAGTTAGCATGTCCTTTTTATACTTTGTTGCTTGTCAGGTGATTCTTAAAATAACTATTTCCATATAAGTACTTATTCTTAAAATATCTATTTCCTTGTTAGTCCATAATTGCTTCTGACTGTAACCATTTAGTGGCAACCCACAAGCCTCATTCTCATAATTAACTTAGTGAAGAGTGGTGCATTAGTTTTACATTCTAAATTGGTGCATAATTATCTAATATGCTCCTCTTTAGTATACTAGAGCTGGAAAGACATGCTCTATAAGTTTTCATTGTTTTCATTCGAATGGCAGACTCCTCTGCTTTACATTTATCATAAGAATGGTGTATAAATGGAATCCTGGAAAATAATGCTGGACCATCATCCACATTTTTTTTTAAATTTGTGCCACTGCTGCGGTTGTTCAGTACAGGTTTTATCCTGAGGAATATCTTGAGTCCTAGATCCACATAATCTAGGATACTATATAGTAATGCTGCAACATGTTTGCTGCATCCACCACCTCTCTGCCTTACTGGGCACCCACCACATAGCCTGACAGATTTCCAAGAGAAGCAATAGTTGAATATTTTCCAGTGATCCTGAATGAAGGTTTAACAAGAGCATGGAAAGGCAATAGTTGTCATGCTACATGGATGAAATCGCACCATCATGAAATGATCGTCTCTGAACAGGCAGTAACCTTCCTCCTTATGCTTCATTGCTCCAGCTTTATATGAAGCAGCTTCTGTACTATGTTGACTCTTTTGCAATAGTTGGTAAATCAGTGACCAGATGAGCGCAAAAGTAACTATATTAAAAGGGGGAGCTTTCTTAGACTGGATATCCATCTATCTGATGGAAGCTTACTTAGTATTAGTGAAATATTCCTTTCTAACTGTGCCCGCAAATGTCATGTATGAATACCACCATCAGGATCCACAATATTGCTGTCCTGGCCTGCAGCAATGTAGTCATGAACCCTATACACATAAATAATAATTGGTGAATAACAATATTATAGTTGCATTGAACTAGCTTCGGGATCAGGTAAGATATAAGGAGATAAAGAAACAGCAAAAAAGAAGTGAGAATAGGCAAAGTGGGATCCATTTTTTATTATAGCATTAGCTCTTATCTCATATCCTGCATGTAACAATTTGTCATACAAAATTGGCTTATATATCATTTGACCCAAATTGGCTCCAGAAATCTCCCTACCAGATCCATTTGTACTAAATAACCAAATGTTTGAAATACTTTAGCTAACCACATAGATCAGTTATCCAAAATTTCAGCTAAACTATAACAATGGAAATTTTAACCTTTTCACAAGATATGCTTCTTTCCAGCAGTGGTAGCACCTCTACACTTCAGCCATCTCTTGAGCTCCACAATATGAAGTAGGCTAGGGTCATGGCCATTCATTGATGCTCCTGGAACATGTTCTGCAATTAAGGTAACTACATAGCTTCTACTTTGCACAGGGTAGTTCTGAGAAGAACTAGCAGTGTGATCACAGAGCTCATCTCCAAAAATTTCTGGATTGTCACAAATACTGCTACCTGACGAAGAGTTCTGAAAAGAACTAGCAGCAACTTCTGGAGTGTTAAAACCTCCTACAAGTGTCTGATACCACTATTGCCGTCTTTTAGTGAGTTCTTAGTAAAACTAACAACAAGCTGACTGGTGAGGTTAAAACTAACCTTACATTCACTTTTATGCTCCATTTTCTCCACAACTATCCTTCAAGTACCCCTGAATTTGCTATCAGTATGCTGAAAATTAAGTGGAGTGGCTATTCCTGCAGTATGGTAGATTTAAGCACTGTCTTTCAGCTGCAGTTCTCGAGAATACATTCATTTTTACTGTCCATTTTCTCCACAACCTTACATTCACTTTTACACTCCATTTTCTCCACAACCTTACATTCACTTTTACATTCCATTTTCTCCAAAATCGTCCTTCGAATACTCTTGAATTTGCTATCAGCATTCTAGAAATTTAATGGAGCAGCTATTCCAGTTGCCAGATATGCAACGACAGAGTGTAGGCAATAAATTGTGGACTATTTGCCATTGCTGCTGCAACCCCCCACTGCAATGGTATTGACCCTGCCAGTGTGATATTCGAGGCAAGCAAGATGCACACACACTTAATAAAAGTATTTAAAATTTGCATTTACAATTATTCCCAATACATTCACTTAAACATAAATCATTAAAGAAGAAAATAAGGAGTGCCATTGCAAAATCACTTATCTGTGCATGTAGGCAGCCCTATGATTGTGCCTTCAGGGTGGCACAGTTCAAAACATGCAAAGAATGGTTCCATTAGACCTGTATCCAGATCCCACCATCTGCCATCATGAACCGGGAGGAGTGAAACTATAGGAGTGGAACTATAGGAGTTGTGTGGATAGAAGCAGTGACATTTAGTGCAATATTAACACCCAATCTACTTGTAGTTGTTGCTGCTGTTTTACTGAACAATTTACAATGTTTAATCTCCATATGAAGTAATGTATAATAGTAATAAAATATAATGGATCTCAGTGTACCTTTTATGGTGTACTGGAAGAACATAAACTCTCAGATGATTTTTCTATGATGCATGTGGGTGACCAGAAAGTATGATTAGGATATTTCAATATCTTAATTAAACCCTTATAAAAAGTTAATTACTAAGATAGTAAAGATGAACTACATAGGAATATAAATTCTGGTCTTGTCCCCCATACACTCTATTACCCAAAAGAAATTTGGAATCACCCTGCCTCCATATTCTGTAGTACTGGTTATGTGAACACTGTCCATACCAGCAGTTAATACACAATGCATAGTCACAGTTTAATAACACATTTTCTGGACATTGATTGATAGAATCATGCATGCATTTTACTATTTTGGAACACAGATGACTAATTCTATGCAAGCCTTTATCTTCTATGATTTTTTTAAGTGGTAGATATAATGATAAAAAATATATATTATTAAAATTAATTCAATAGAAATACAAGAGTATCTAAAAGTAATGGTATAAAGCTCCCTTTTAAAAAGAGGCAGATAGCCCTAGCCCTAGACCTAACCACACCTCATGAGATGTTCTATATTAACTTATACTAACTTCCTTGTCTCTAATTTCTAACAAATTTATTTGATGTCATCAAATTCAAAAGCCCATAAGCTTCCAATGGTATATACATCTTTCTATATCCACGAATCTATGACATGTAATACCATTTCCCACCTTTATGATAACAAAACAAAACAAACCAAAAAATACTTAACAATGAGTGAACAGTTGGTTTTCCATAATAATATTTAAATTAGCTTTGGTGTGAAAGTCCTGGGGTATGCTTTCATCAGAAACCAGATGGCTCTAAGTGGCTGCAACCAAAAAGGTTTCAATTTTTTGAGAAAATTCACACCATTTGACAGCTAGAACATATACACTTCGAGTATGCTTTCATCAGAGAAGAATGGTTCTAAGTGGCTGCAACCACATAAATCTCACTGAGAAAAGTCATAAGTTTTCATAAATATATTTAGAGAACTTGTAACAGAAGAAACATATTTCTTAATGCTTCACTTTAAGAAAATAGAGAGAGAGAGAAAATCTCATTCTCAATATTTCACTTGGGATAGTTGTTCTCCCATAATGTACCTATAGCAAAGAAAGTCAGTTTCTTGCATTTACCTGTACATTTTCCCAAGGATTATTTGTTTAATTTCTTGTTTCATAATTTTTTTTATATTTTTTTTTACAGCTATTAAAGCTTTCTAGCTATTCCAAAAATTATTAGGACTTACTTTGCTGCACACTTCTAAGAAAGATTAACTGATTTTCTAGTGTTGCTACTTGGGCTATAGTTTCTATTGTAGAGATTTGGCAGGGGGAAGTAATATGGCACTATACCACGCCATATTATGCAGGAAGGCATGTTTACTGGAAGATATGTGGTGTGGTGTTCATGTTTTTTTTATAAGAATGTGTTATGGGAGAACATGACTAGTAAGTGGGCATGTCTTACAGGTCTGTACAGAAGCAGCAAACATAAGCTGCCGTGAGTTTAGGCATCTGGTTTGTTTTTTTCCTCCAGCAACGTTTTTTTTGCTCTGAGACATGCATTTTAAGAATTTACTGTTTGAAATATTCTTCTTGGGTATGTAGGCTTATTTTTGTGGACTTCTTGGTCGACCTTTTTGGAATAAGTCATCATCTTCATGCTTGCTTGACAGACATCTCACCTCAACTATGGTTCAAATGCACCAGCTTGGAAATTTTAGTTAGAATGTGCCAGACAATGATGATGGGAAGTTCAGTTGTTACTACACACCACTAAGATAGGTTTGAAATCTTAGCTGGAATAATTTTCATATTGATAAAATCTGTGGCTCTTTTAGCAATAAATTTATTTGGCACTTTTTTTTTGTTGGTTTCCTTCAAACATTGTTCCTCCTGTGAAATTCTTAATATTCATTATTTTGGTTGTACAAGAACTAAATTATGTTAAACAGGAATAGTTGTGAGTGAAGAATGGGGGGAGGAGGGTGGGGGGAAGTGGAAGCACAGAATTCTCTACCTTCCTTCAGCAGCTCTCCCAAAGCAGCAGATTCTTGCAGCAATATGATTTCGCGGAACATTATTTCAGAGTTCTAGAAATTTTATTCTCCCGTCGGAATTGCTGATATGTTTTTTTTCTTGTTAACTTGGAGGGCCATGTTAAATGCATTAATGTCTCTTTGAATTGTGAACACCTATGCATTACCTTTGATGACAATAGAATAGCGTGTGTGGAAGAGCCTTTTTGGGCTTCTTCTAGTTACTCCATTTGAATAATGGGGTGTGGAAAAATGGGACATAGCCCAGGCTACTTTTGCTTACCTGAATATCATATCTGACAATTTTCAACCAAATCCTGACATTTATTTGGCAGGTGTCATACACATATACACATATATAAATATATAAATATATAAATATCACTAGCTCTATTAGTATAAGATGGACCACAAGTAACCGGGTGAGTGTCACACGGGAGTGGGTGTGGTTCTACTATAGGCACACCCACAGTTAATTGAAAGATCAATCTTGTTAAAATTGGCATGTAGTTTCCAAGTGACATGGCAATCATCATTGACCACAGAGGGTGCGTCAGTTGGTTTAGTTTTGCCATAGCCACACCCACCATAAGTTGTTTTTGCTTCCAGAAGTAAATTGATGGACCAATCAGGCTGAAATTAGGAATATGGACTACAATAACAAGGTGAGTGTGACTGGGAGTGGTTATGGTTTTGTCAAAGACACACCCACATTAATTTTTTTTATCGCCAAAAGCAAATTGAAGGACCAACCTGACATAAATTTGGCATGTGATCCCCAAGAAGCCTTATGAACATTATTAACCACATGTGTGTGTGGCAATGAGTATCTTTATCATAGCCACACCTATTGGAAATCATTTTGTCTAAAGCTAGGGCTAGGAAAAAGCTTATTTAAGGACCAACCAGACCAAAATTTGTGTATGTGGTCTCCAAGTAGTAGAGCGAGCATATTAACCACATGTAGGTGTATAATGGGTGTAGTCATGTTGTAGTCACACCCACAGGAAATTATTTTGGCCTCCTAAGCAAATTAGAGGATCAACCAGGCCAAAATTTGAGTGGCTTCTACAATGTTGCATGTTGACATTAGCCAGGTAACGCCGGGTATATACTGCTAGTGTCAATAAGAACGATCACATGCAGTTGAACTTTGTGGTTTTCTCCCTCAATCCTTAAGTAAATTCAAGTCATTCATCCATATGTTGAATTCATTCATTTAAAATTAGCATACATCATCTCATTGCAATGAAAATAGGATCACTAAAAGTCAGGACTACCTTGTTAAAGTTACTAAAAGTGAAGTAGGTAAAGATCTTCAATTTTGAAAACATCTCCTTTACACTGAAAAAAGAACACATTGTAGAGAGGAATGAATAAAACTAAATGAACCAATGCTCCATTACAGCTTTTTTTACGTTTACCTTTCTTAAGTAGAGTCCCCTCAAATTTATTCATGATCTCGCTCAATTTCATGGGTGGAAAACTCTGTAGTAAAGTCCATGCTGAAGTCAGTCATAAATGAATTCACTGCTGATATTCACTGAGAGTAAAGTCTTGCTTGGAGATCAATTTTTTAACTGAACACCTTCACCCATTTTCATTGGAAATACTTCCATTTCAAATGCAGAGATGGTTGTGTTGTGGAACTTTGACATTCTATGGTGGTGGTGGTTACATTGTGGAGCTTTACCAAAGTTTCGGCTTTGTTTCTTTTGCTTTCCTTCTGACTTTTTGGTTGGTACCTTATAGTAAATGGCAAGACCTCTGGCAGGGACAGAACAAAGGAAGGAGCAGACAAATTGGAGAGGTGGTCATAGGACACTAGCACGTTACACAAATGATGGATAAGATTTTTTGGTTCATCTGTATTCTAAAAAAAAAGTTTGTAGTGTAGCTCTTTATACTACCTCAAAAAAAGTTTATGCTTCCTGCTTTCATCTAAGACAGGAATCCCACTGTAAAATAGTCAATTATAGATGGTTGCACTTGAAATAATCCCAGTAGACATATTCACCCATGAGACAAGTCCTGCAGTATGACATATCCTCCCATGAAACATATTTTTTAATTACAAATGCTACCAGTCTGTCATCAAGACATCCTTTCATAAGGAATGTCTCATGTACTCCTGCAAGACACATATCCCCTAAATATGTCGTCTTGTAAGACATGTCCTCTTGTAACAACACATATCCTCCCCTAAGACATGCCTTCCATAAGAGAGGTTCTCCTTCGTAAGATATTTGGCCCCAAAGATAGAGGAAGAATACCATATGTGTCTCTGAGATGTATTCGAAACATGAATGACATTACATTACAAGCAATATCTGATGCTTTACTGAAGGTTGCATATAAAATGTATTATTTTTATTATATATATATTTTTTGGTTTCCTAACCACTGAACTGATGACAATTGTATTATTCAGGTAAGATCCTTTCGTGCTTGCAAATGTTCGTCTCAATTTTTCATTGAAAAATTTTAATATTTAGAGACTGGCATTATGATAATAAATTATCATGAGTGGTAACCGCAATTACATTTCACTGTTGGTACCAAGGCACATCAGAGATTGAATTCACCATGCCATCACAAAGGAAGTTAGAGATTGGCAGAAGGCCTGGGAACAACAGTGAAGAAGTCCTGTTCAGTGGTAACTGCTGTGGGGTAGAAAGTAACTGGAAAACAGCTATACCAAATTCTCTCCTGCAACAAGGTATAACTCTGATGGCCTGCACTTTCATTCCTGTTAATATTGCATATTAGCAAGCTGATAAGAATGTTTCAGCTCGTTTAGAAATAGGTTAAATTATAGTTAATACTTTCTATCACTGAATAGGAGAAAGGAGAAGCCATGGACAGATTGATACAGCTCTCAAATGGAGAAATGGCAGACAACAGCTTCAAGAAATCGAATTGTGAAACAAGGTATGGATAAGATATCTTGTACTTTCATTTCTCTCATATTGCAGTGCCTCTCATCTTGAAGGTCCAAAACATTTTTATTATTTTGTAATATCATATTGATCAAATGAAAAATTATTGTTCATGCATGGTCCAACCTAGCAGATATCTTGGACCACTAGAAAAGAAATGAGAAAAAAAAAATTAGGAAAGTGCTCTGATCAATTTAACACTACTCAAGTAAAAATTGTCCACAGTGGTCAAAAGAGAAGTGCCCTTTGGTGGTTCATGAGTAATTTTCTGGATTATATCCATTACCAGACAAAGTTAGATGTGTGGAAGAAGCTTCCACTCAAATAATGTCACTGAGCTGAAGTCTTACCTGGGGCTATTAACTTATTATAGCAAAATTTCTACCGAATTTATTTGTATCAGTTGTTGCAGAAAAAACACCCTTGGATGTGGGGACTGCAATGGAAAAAGTTATTTCTAACTTCAATGGAATAGCTTACATTGTAACAGTTACCAGTACACTTTAATTCAGATATGGAATTAATTTGTGCTTGTAACGCATAAGCAAATGGAATAGGTGCAGTTTTGGCTCAGAGCAGATAAGTCTATTGATTATTCTTCCCGTACTCTAATAAAAGCAGAGAAATATTACTCACAGTTAGAGAAGGAGACTCTTTCTTGTATTTTTGGAGCCAAATGATTTCATGCATTCATCTTGGTGACTGATCACAAATCTTTGTTGGGGTACTGGGTGAGAGTAAAGCAATTTTACTTCAGGCATCAGCTTGAATACGTTGCTGCCCATTGTTTTTAGCAATGTATGAGTACACTCTCAAGTTCTGTAATACAACAGCTCATGGGAATGCAGATGCACTCATCAGTTACCACTGGCAATAGTTCCAGCCAATGTGTAAAAACCTCCTGAGTTGGTATTGCTAACTGAACAGTTACAGGTTTCACCTGTCATTGCAGATCACATTTGTTCTTGGACACAGAAAGATCCAATCCCATCAAAGATGCTGGCCTAGTCATGGTTAACCTTCCATAACATTGTTTTTCTCAAAAAAGAAAGAGCTGTCACTGTATGAGGATTTTATTTTGTGGGGATCATGAGTGGTGGTTTCAGAACCAGGAAGAAAAGTAATGCTGATGTTACTGCATGAAGGGCATCAGGGAATGTGTTGTATCAATGTAATTGCATAAATGTTTATCTGGTGCCCAGAGATCAATGTGAACATTGAAGAGTTAGTAGGTGGATATTATGAATGACAACAATATCAGTATACACCACTTGCAACCCCTTTGAATCCATGGAGTTGGCCTACGTGTCATGGGCATGGTTACACTTAGACTTTGCTGTTCCCTTTCTAGGATGGATGTTCCTCATACAGATAGATACACATTTTTTGTGGACTGAAATTTGTGAAACAGCTTCAGCAACATCTACAGTTGTTATGCAGGAATTCAGGACCACATTTGCAAGATTTGGTTTGCTAGAGACTTTTATCATTGATATTGGCATGTGTTTTGTCAGTTACTAAGGGTAGCATTTCTGATAAACTTTTTAATATGTTTCTATCCTACAGGATTACGCCACAAGGAACCTTCTTGAACCAATTTTTTTTTAACAATCTGCACAGACAATTCTGCTAGATCATTAGAGGCTGGATGATATGGTGCTGAAGTGATATGTTGAATACCATTTTTTTTTTTAATTAGTTGACCTCTGAAGATTGTTGAGGAGGAGGCCAAGAAAAAGATTGGATGTAGTGAAGCCTCATACACCTGAGCATAAAAGCAAAGATATCTGAATTCTAAGCATTATGCAACTGCAAGAGTATGAATATTTCAGATTGGTGATCATGTGTGGTTCAATAATTTCCGAAGTGGAAAACAGTGGATACCTGGTAGTATTACAGGAAATGTTGATTCTGTCACTCTCTCAATTGAGATGAATGATGAGAGGATTGGGAGAAGTCATCAAGACCAGACTTAGGCATCTCCGCCAGTATTATCAGGAGTGGAAAAACAGCCTAAAGAAGTTGTAGACTCCATTACAAGGGACTTGGACTCCATTACAAGGGACTTGGACTCACCAGAAGAGGTTCAAGTTTGTACAACTACTCATACTCCACAAGAGTCAGGAAAGGCTCATGTGTCTCAAGAAATTAATGGTGAAGCACGTCTTTCAACAGAAATTTTCCCATGTTGCAACACCATCAGTGAAAAAGAAATATCCCTCAAGAATCAGGAAACACCCAATAGGTTAGAACCTGAATGAAACTGAATTGAATGTAATTTTTCATTTTTCTACGGGGAAAAGAACATAGTTTTTTTCCTTGTTAACACTATAGTTGTTGATTAGTAATTTCATTTTTTAATACTGTGCATGTTCACTTAATAATTGTAAGTCACATGTTTATTGATCCTGTGCTTATGTGAAACATTTTGGTTACAAAGTTGTCCATTTTATTCCTTAAAAAGAATCTAAATAAGATACGACTAAACTAAAGCCAGATTTGCTGGTAGCAGCTTGAATGAATTATGTCAGTATTGAGATTTATGTTTTCACACTAATGTTTGTTGGGCAAACTGCAAATACTGGAAGGTAATAATATTGTTGGTCACATGAAGTCAAAATGCCAAATTTCAGCCTGAATTGTCGAGCATATGACCGAAAAGTGTGTAACTTTCCAATAGGTGTGGCTATGTGTGTATTTTAGGGGCTCAATTAAATTTGTTCCACTTGAGTGCTCTTCTGGAACAATCAAACTGTCTCCATTAATATTTCATGTGTTTAGCTAGACACACTCACAGTCACAGGAATTTATTAATACCCTTGTGGTCACATTGAGACCACATACCAAGTTTCAGTGTGATTTCTTCATGCCAATGAAAATGACTTGTGTGGGAGACCACATGCCAAATTTCAGCCTGATTTGTCCTTTATTAGCTTTTGGCAGCCCAAAATACTTACTATATGTGCGTGGTTATGAAAAACCACACCCACTGGCACACCTGCATGTGAGTAATAATACTCATCCAGGTACTTCGGAAACTCTACCAAATTTCAGCCAAAATCATTGGTCCTTCAATTAGCTTTTGGCCACCCAAATAACCTTTGTGTGTGTGGCTATGATTAAAAAAAAAATTGCCACTCCCACTGGTGGTTAATAATTAATGTTCACCAATTTACTTGGAGACCACATGCCAAATTTCAGCCTGATTTGTCCTTCAATTAGCTTTTGGCAGCCCAAAAAAAATTCCTATATATGTGGTTATGAAAAACCACACCCATTGGCACACCGGCATGTAGGTAATAATACTCATCCAGGTACTTCGGAAACTCTACCAAATTTCTGCCTGATTCATTGGTCCTTTAATTACCTTTTGGCAATGAAATAACTTTTGTGGGTGTGGTTACAATGAAACAGGCCCCATTGCCACACCCACATGTGATTGATAACACTCACCCTGGGACTTGGAGACCACATACCATTTTCATCCTGATTAGTCTTAGGGTTTGGCAATGAACACAACTCATGCATACACATAGATTCATACAGTGTTCCTATTTGTAAGTAGATAGATGAATTGTGATTGTAATTTATTTTCTCTGCATCCTATATACTATTTTCACTAACTCCCTGCCATGCACCTATGTAAAATAAACTTTTGAATCACCAGTCTCTAAACCATTCCTCCATTTTCATTCTGCTCCCGCCTACTTCTCTTCACGAAGAAGGTATTGGAATATCCTATAATAGCCCAAACAGAAAAGTTATGAGTTTTTAAGGCATTATTTTTGACCAATTTCTTGAGCATAAATAGATACCAGACCCATAATGACCTGTTGTACAAAAACAACACCAATGCTTTTAAAATGACTAAGGGAAAAGCCACACACCCATGGAAGAAACTGCCATCGTAGAAGAAGTGTGCGAGCGTAGAAGAAGTGTGTGAGCGAAGCAAGCAAAAGAAGCCAAAAAGCAAGAAACCTATAACCTGAGTTGTAGAAGTCTGCAAGGGAGAGAGATTGTGAAGGTTTGCAACAGCTTCCACCTTAGGTTATTATTTTATGAATTCAATTTAGATAGCTACTTGGCTAAAGAAGTCTGTAAGGCTATTTCTTTTTAAATGTTTTTTGTTTTGTTTGTAATTACTAGCACGCAATTGTGGCCTTCGGCCACATTGTTTGCTAGGCCCAACATTGGTGGGCTGTGGTCACAAAATTGTCCATAGAAGGGACATGTCTTATGGGTTGACATATTTTTCTGGAGTACACGTTTTTCAGGCTGACATGTCTTATGAGAGCATATGTCTTATGAGAGCATATGTCTTAAAGGAGGTCATGCTTTGTAGGAGAAAATATCTTGTGGTAGGTCATGAGAACACCACTTAGATGAGAAAAGGCTATTTGGAGGGTACGATTTATTGGAAGTCATGTATTACATGATGGCATGCTTTACATTTGGACATGTCTTGCAGGTGTACATGTAGTCTGAATACACATGTATTATTGGGATACATAAATTGAAGTAGGATATGTCTTACTGGAAGACATGTTAAACATGTGGAGAGTTGTATAGGATGACATATTATGCAGGTGGGCATATATTACTGGAAATATGTGGTCCAGTAGGTGGTCATGCTTTACATGTCTGTGCAGAAGCTTCAATCATTGAAGCTGCTCTGAGTTTAGGCAGATCATGTGTTTTTTGGTGTAATTTTTTTTTGCTTTGAGACAAGCTTTCAAAGGATTTAGTTCATGTAGTATGAGTAGACATGTATTATTGAAATGCATGAATTGAAGTAGAATATGTCTTACTGAAATGCATGGTTGACTTGTGGACAGTTGTATAGGATGGCATATTATACAGGTGGACATGTACTACTGGAAGATATTTGGTAGTGGTGGTTATGTCTATTATGAGAATATCTGTTATGGGAAGACATGTCCAGTAAGTGGGCATGTCTTATAGATCTGTGCGGAAGCTGCAACCATTGAAGCTGCTGTGAGTTTAGGCAGCTGGTGTTTTTTTGTTTTTTTCTCCAGTAATTTTTTTTTGGCACTGAGATATGCTTTCCCAGGATTTATTCTTTCAAATATTCTTCTTGGGTACATAGGTATATTATGTAGTGGTCTTGATTGTGGTTTGTTTGTTTGTTTTTAAAGTAAATTGTCTTCTTGCATGCTTGACAAATTATTCCCTCAACTGCGGTTTTTGAAATTGTTATTAGAATGTGCCAGGCAATGATGATGGGAGGTTCAGTTGTTACCATGCACCACTAAGGTTGGCTTGAAATCTTCCCTAAAATAATTTTCATACTAATACTATGTCTGTGGCTTTTTTCACCAATAAGCTCTTTTGGCACTTTTTTTTTTTTTTTTTTTTTTTTTTTTTTTTGGTGGGGGGGGGGGGGGGGGGGGGGGTTTCTTCCAACACTGTTACTCCTGTGAAATCCTTCATAGTCATTATTTAGGTTGTACAGGAACTTGATTTTGTTGTACAAGAATAGTGGTGAGTGAAGGTTGGGGGGTGAGGGGGGGGGGGGGGGTGGGAGCATAGGTGGTTACTGGGAGCACAGATTTCTGTACCTTCAGTTGCTCTCCCAAAGAAGCAGTCCCTTGCAGCAATAGGATTTCATGAAACACTATTACTGAGTTCAACTCTTTTTTTTAAATTGCTGATAGGTTTTTATCTTGTCAACTCAGCATGCAATATTGAAATCATTCATGCCTCTTTGAAGTGGTAGTGTGTGAATGCCAATGAATTCTATTTGTTCGAACTAAAATGATGGATGACAAAGAACCTTTTTGGTCTTCTCTTAGTTACTTCACTTGAACAATTTGGTGATATTGTTAAAAGGTACAAGGATAGTGGTTTGTAGATGTTGATGATTATTAGTCCAGTAACATCCAATAACAATCATTCAATCTCAGAATCTTTGGGAGACTGAACAGCTAGTGTCCAGGACAGGCTCTCATGGACAAATGTGGCTAGACCATGCTTCCTGCATGTGATTAACCCATCTAGTGAAAAGTTTGGAATTACTAACTTATCAACACAAGTGCAATGGGTCTCCTGGAGGAGGATTACAAGGGCCTTGGTCTTATGGGTCAGGTGCTCAACCATGCTGATCTTGCTGGCAGTGATCCCTTCAATGTTCAGCTGGAGCACCTTTGGTTGCAGGTACTTTGCTAAGCACCCCGAAAAGGCATTTCTGGTGACTTTAATTGCCAGCATGTGCAGTGGGGATACATAGCCAATACATCCAACAGAGAGTGTTTGGTTGAGTGGGAAGCAAATAATAACTTAATGCTGCTCCACAACCCAAAGGGTGTAGCCAGTTTCACTTCCGGGTGCTAGAACACCGGAACTAATCCCGACCTGGCCTTTGTGAGTGCCGGACCAGACAACAGGCTCCTTGACAGATGTGTGCTTGAGAAGTTCCCCTGGTCTCAACATCGACCCCTGCTCATCACTGCTGCAAAACTCATGGCCCCAGTACAAAGCGAACCGGTGAACTGATAAGTGATGGAACTTCTGCAAAGCTGACTGGAATCACTACAGACTCCTAACCAATGAAGCCATGCAGAGCTTAACATCTTCTAGTACCATCAATGTTGAGGAGGCTTATCAGGACTTCTGCAGTGCCACAATCAAAGTAGCCATAAGATCCATCCCACATGGTTGCAGAAACAGCTACATACCGTGTTGGGATAAGGAGTGTGAGAGTCTTTGTCGTGCCTTCCTGGATGCCCCCAACAGGGAAAAATCTAGCAGTGTTGTCACTGCACAGCTGTCCCATATTGACCAGCAAAGGTGTGAATGGTGGAATGAATCCATCGATTCCATTGACTTCTCACACTCTAACCACTTAGCATAGAGTACCCTCAATAGGCTAACAGGTAGGTCGAAACACACCTCTTGTGAATGTCCTGTTTCAGCAAATTCCATCACATCACGAGTTGTGGGAAATTGGATCTTCCCTGGCACGACAGTGCATCCAGACTGCACTCTTTTATATCTGATGCTGGACCTCGCCCACTGGGATTAGCTCTGCCAAGACCAGCATGGACGAGGCTAAACCACATTCAAACTGGTGTTGGGCGCTTCTGTTCATCCATACACAAAAGGGAAATAGTTCTTTCAGTGATCTGTGACTGTGGCATGGAGGATCAAACTGCAGACCATGTTATACAAAGATGCCAATACTTGCCACCAAATGGCGTCCATGGTCTGCAGATCCTGGATGATGTCACAATCAAATGGCTCTCAACCTTATGTCCCAACATAGAGCCTAGATAGTTTTGGACTCAAGGAGGACACCTCAAACCATGATTAATTTTAACTGGCTAACTAACTTCATATCTTCATATATGATTAATAACAATGGGGTGTGGTTAAATGGGGCATAGCCCAGGTTACTTTCGTTTACCTAATTATCATATCAACCAATTTTTTAAACAAATACAAACAGCCATTTGGAATGCTATCATACACATATACACATAAATATATAAATATATGAATATATAAACATCACTAGATCCATTAGTATAAGATAATAATACATATTGGCTATGCAGCTAAGAAACCAATCATCTTTAAAAGTTAGAAGAATAGTGTTAAGTAATTAAAATAAGTTTTTTTTCCACACTGTTGTATCACTACATTCACTCATTATAGTTGTACAGTTGTGCTATATCTAATATTTTGTTAAACCTATCTTATTGTCTTTTTTTCCTTCTTTTCATAACACATGGTAATATGCAATCAGTAACAATGATTGTTCAGGTGTATATTGGTTTATGGGTGAGTAGAAGTTTCTTGACTATATTATGACAACAAAATACAATTGTAAATTTCTGATAACAGCTAATATGTTAGCATTCATCCTTTATCTGCATAGCATGTTAATGATATTATGTGACGAACAATATTATGTAACTATAGATATATCTGAATGAAAAATGGTAAGTTACTGTCAATTAGAAAGTTCCGGATAGTATTTGAGGATCATATATGAGGTACCTCTGTGAAATAAAAGACAACAACATAATCATAACCAAAATTATGGAATACTATTATGATTTCAATTTTATTAGCACAAGTAAGATTCAACCCCTACACTTACACATGAAACATAGCATAAATACACATCTTGACACTGGGATTAATACGGGCTGGATCACACCAGGACACACCTCAACCTGTAGGTATGAATATGAGAATTTCTATTTATAGCAAAATATGTGGTTCAATTACTTGTTGCATAAATATTGCAACAGTTTCTAAGGGAGAATCACCCCAATAATACACTTACTATAAATTGACAGAGAGTGTGTGGGCGGGTGAATGAATGTGTGCATGCCTGCATTTGTGTCAACGTGTGCAAAAAAAAATTGGTCAATCCACATTCAATACTTGGAGAGGTTTGAGCTGATTTTGGCATTACCACAAAAAGGAAAATTCCGAACCAACTCACAAACCTCATAAAAATGTTTTGGCTCCAACAGAAATCGAGGTTTGTTCACCATGTATGAATCACAGCATCCAAACATATATACCACTTCCAGTAAACTTGTAGTTCAGTACTATGAATCATCACCATCTAAAAACTCATGCCAAAAGAATTATGACCATCAACTATATACCCACATCCAATTGAGATGGGTGTCAAAATATAATGAAATTGTGTAAACATATAATGAAATATAATGAAATTAAATGTGTATGTGTATATGCTGTTGTCTCTTGTGAATGTGTGCTATATGTCTCTTGTGTGCAGGGGGGATCTCATCATACGACCTCCCCGTGGTGATCCCTGGATAATTGGCTATGGCTATGCTAAAAGTACGACATTGTACAGTTTGAGTAGCGACCCATTCTGTACCTTGCTCATCATTAGATCTTCAGAATCCTTCAACTTCTAAAAGTGAAAAGGTTAAGTTTGCATTTCAAAAGAAGCCTTCAAACCCTTTCTTCCTACTCCAGCTGATTTTTCCTCGCCAAGTCCAGAACTAGAATTGGTTGCTGGAATATTTCGTTCACTAGGATCCTTAAGTGATCAGAGTGTTCTAATATGTCCCATTATCGACACTATGAAGTCCAGGAACATGGATCTTCTCCTTTTGTCTGAGTCCCATTGGCCTGATAGGGAGTAACAAACATCTGTGGCACTACCATCCTGCACTCAGTATGCCCTCCTCCCACACTGATGATGTGGCAATCCTCCTATGGACAGAGCAGTTTGAGGAAGTGATGAACTCCAGGTTGATATCGATGTCATTCTCTGTCAAGATCTCCCCATAATCTCTCCGTCATTCGTTTCATCAGATACTTCAATAAGTGATGAAGATATATCTACTTTCCTCTCAGAATAGGAGATTGTAACTGCCATCTCTGAGATCCAGAAAGGCCCATGGCCTGGATGGAATATCTTTGGAGATGCTCAGTCTTGGCAGAGGTTAGACAATTCGCTGGTTAAAATCAATCTTTGACTCCATCACTCCATCCGGGAAACTGAGTCAGTCCCCATGGACTGGCAAAGTCAACTTCTTGTACCATTGCACAAGAAGGCAAGCCAAACCATCTGCAACAACTACCATGATATTGCTCTGCTCAGCATAACAGAAAGCCATCCAGAACCAGCTCAGGCCCAGAGCAGAACAGATCCTTCGCAAATGCAGGTGTTGACAGGAAAATTTCCTGTCTTCAAACATCTTTTCCCACACCAGTCCACCCAACTGTGAAAGGGACCTGGAATTTTCTGGGGTGCAAATTCACTCATCATTGCTTGTCTATCATCTAAGGGTCCAGATGGGACTTCAGGTGCCCACACCCATAAGCTGAGAGCCTCGGTTAGTCCTCCTGTGAGTCTCTAGCCTGGCTCCAGGAGTTTGCTTGCACTGGCTCATAGTGCCTGTTTAGTGGTACACAGGCACCTTGACAATGTTGGGTGAGCATGACCATGTTGATGGCAGCTTGACAATTTGCTCTTTTTTTGGCATTTGTGTGTCTCTCTGTGTGTGTGTGTCTGTATGCCTTTGTGTGTATGTAAGTGTGTATGAGCATACAAATGCCATCTGTCTTATCTATCCGTCTGTTGTGTGTGTGGGTTATGTTTGTCTGTCTGTTATGTGTGTGATGACTGTCGTGTCTGCCTGCCTGCCAGTCTGTCTGTCTGTCTGTCTGCCTGCCTGCCTGCCTGCCTGCCTGCCTGCCTGCCTGCCTGCCTGCCTGCCTGTCTGCCTGTCTGTCTCTCTGTCTGCCTGTCTGCCTGCCTGCCTGCCTGCCTGCCTGCCTGTTGTGTATGTGATATCTGTCTATCTGTTGTGTGTGTGTGCTATCTCTCTGTGTGGTGTGTGTGGGTTGCTATCTGTCTCTTTGTCTGTGTGTGTGCTATCCGTCTGTCTCTTTCTGTGCTATATGTCTGTCTGTTGTGTGTGTATGACTGTGTGTGTATCTGTCTGTCTATCCATTGTGTGTGCATAATATTTGATAGACAGATGTGGAAAAAATTCTAATTTTTTTTTTCTGTAGAGAATTTAGAGATATTTGGATTTTTTTCCCCTTTTTTTCTTCTATTTTTGTATCTTTTCTTTGTGAACAATATTACAGAACATGATTTCATGTGTTAAGTATTTGCAGGGCAATGTATGTAGAATGATTGTGTACTGTTGATATATAATGGATACTAATTGCTGTTAATTGTTACATGTAGAAGGAACACCAAATCATTGTCACTGATATATAAGTGATTCCATATTGTGCTGTAAGTTTGGCTACACAATTGAATTATCTTTACAATCCTACTTAATAAGAAGGTACTATTCTTTACGGTTTGTACATTCAACTCCCATTATAGGGGCAGCTTGTGAGTATTTGATTACTATACAATATGAAAATATCCCATGTACACATTCCAGCAACATGACATGCTTACTAATTTTTGCAAGTAGAAGATGTAACAAATGTTTGTTGAAGTGACTTCTGTCTTATCCAGGTTATAGCATCTCACCAGTCACCATTTTTTTACAAGAAAGATAGTCTGGATTGGTGGATTGAGATTCCAGCTACAACAATGAGGTGTCTGGGGAGTTAAATACTTTACAGCAATCCCAATTTTTTTAATTTTTTTTAAAAAATGTATTCATTTATTTTTTTTAAATTTATTTATTTATTTTTTTTTTAATTTTTATAATTTTTTTTTTTTTATCATTTTTTTTTTTTTTTATCATTGACTCTGGTTGAGTTTCCTTTCTCAAACCAGTTAAAGATTTCCCTCAGTGACCAAAAGAAACTTCAGGCTCTTCAAATACACAACCAGCTGAAGCCACCAGTCTCTCTCTCTCTCTCTCTCTCTCTCTCTCTCTCTCTCTCTCTCTCTCTCTTTTATCATTCCAGAATCTTTATAAAACCAAAAAGAATAAATTTAAAAAAGCCATAAAAACAACAGCAAAGAGCAATTAACATTACAGAAAGTGGTGTTGTTGTGGCACTCACCCTTGCTACTTGCAGCTAGGGGCTGTGTTTTTCACACACACTGGTGACTTTTTCTTCAACCCCCCCCCCCCCCCTATTTCCAATCTTTATTTTCTCTGCCATATTTTGTTTCCAACTTTCTTCATGGGTTGATCCTGACCAAACTTTCAGGGTTGGAGTGTGGCTGCCTGGAAAAGCTGAAACTAGGTACTTAGAGAAACTGCTATTGTGGGTGACTTGTTGAGTGCTCTTCCAAATTGAAATTTTTATTGCCACTATTCTTTGAAATATAATTATTTTACTTTTCTAGTCAGAATTTGGTAGTAGTTTCTGCTGTTGGTAGAGGTGTGCTGCTACTGTAGGTGACCAGGTCAATTAGAAGGTAATTAATTATTAGCAACAAAAGAAGAGAATAATAAAATATAAAATAGCAGTCAAATTTTCATTACAATTATTCTCCAGCTAATTGCTTGTAAGCAAATTTAATAGTGTTACAGAGCTGTTTGCCAAAAGAGTTGGTTACTCCATTAAATTCATCATTTTTTGATCTAGGCATAGCTGGGTAAACTCAGCTTGTGAGGAATAATTCAGCCTGACGAAATATTGCCATTAAATTCTTACAGCAAACTATCACTGACTGCCACTAGGGTAGAAAACTCTTTTTGTAATGTTGAAGAAGATAGAGAAATTTTGTTTGAAGTAAGTTTTCCAGATGTTCTAATATTCATTGATAATATTTAAGCCTCAGATTAACTATAATATAAGGATAAGCTTTAACAATTTTTTTTTATTAAAAAAATAATAAATTTCCTGGAAAAATTCTGGGCAAATACCCATTTTGCCCCTCTCTGGCTATGCCACTGCACAGACACAATAAACAAACAGACAGCACACACACACAACAGACTGACAGTAGATATCACACACACTCACTCAAGCACACACACACACACACTCAAGCACACACACACACAACAGACTGACAGTAGATATCACACACACTCACTCAAGCACACACACACCACTCAAGCACACACACACACAACAGACTGACAGTAGATATCACACACACTCACTCAAGCACACACACACTCAAGCACACACACGCACACGCACGCACACGCACACACACGCACACACACACACACACGACAGATATCACACACACACCAGACAGACAGATAGCAGACAGATAGCACACACACAACACACACAAAATACAAATTATCAAGCTTCGGTTGCATGGTCAGGGTTACATGGTCAGGGTTACATGGTCAGGGATACATGGTCAGGGTTACATGGTCAGGGTTACATGGTCAGGGTTACATGGTCAGGGTTACATGGTCAGGGTTACATGGTTAGGGTTACATGGTCAGGCGCACCTGATGTAATCAGGATGCCTGTGCACTATGCAGGTAGTATGAGCCACTGCAATCAATCTCCTAGAGCCAGGCTAGGACTCACAGGACTGACCAAGATTCTCAGCTTATGGGTGTGGGCACCTGGGTCCCACCTGAACCCTTGCTGATTGACAAGCCATGGCCAGTGAGTTATGGATTGTCAATCAGCAAGGATTCAGGTGGGACCCAGGTGCCCACACCCATAAGCTGAGAATCCTGGTCAGTCCTATGAGTTCCTAGCCTGGCTCCAGGAGTTTGATTGCATGCAAGCAGCATGCACGCACACTTTCATTATACTTTTTTTTAAAAAGAATCCCATTATTTTTTGACACCTATCTCAATTGGTCCGGTGGGTGTATAGGGTGAATAGTCCGGTGGGTCATATTTCTTCTAGCCCAGTTTTTAGTGTTTATCCCACTTTCAATGGACTTTCCCAAAAAGAAGCGAGTAAAAGCCACATAATAAATATATCCACATAAAATAAGCAATTCAGACAATTTTACAGCAAAATTGCAGAAGTGGGAGGTGAAGGGAATTCATTTTCTTTTTAAGGACTAAAGTTTTCCAGAAACCAGCAACAGCATACAATTAATTTTTTCCTAGAAACCCTTCCCTCTACTCACCCTTTCCACACCTCTCCTAAAATCCTAGAAGGATCCCTGTAGTAACAGGGATAAAGCCCAATATTCCAAACATAGCTGTTTGGATCGAATATTTCAAAAGATATTCTTTCCAACAAAACTCAAACCCTTGCACCTAGACACATGAAATTTAATGCATACACCAATTGATTCTTGTATTAACTATATGTCTGGGTCCCACTTGTCCACACCTCAACCTATGGTTATGTTCATGACTATTCCCATCTGTTGTACAATTCATGACTGGTTTAATCATAGGATGTTTGTAAGACAAAGTGCCCTAATTATTGAAAGTGAAGCTGCAATGGGCCCCCGGTCAAACTTTTATATTTATTGGCCTCCTTTAATATTTTAGAAAGGTGGACATTAAGCTTGATAGATAGATTTATATTGTGAAGGCAATTCTGCTGATTTTCTCTCACTTTAGCAACTCACCCTTACAAAAAAATACGTAAGTAATTTGCAAGAATATATTTCATTTGCAAATTACACAAAACAAGGGAAAAAACACATGAATGAAGTCTATAGAAAATGTAGAAAAGATTAAGGACACCAATAGAGAAGCTACTCTGTGTCTTTTATTTGTGGCCATGTCAAGAGGGCATCACCATGTGAGTTCCATATTCTATAATGTGAGGAATACATTTCACGATCTACAGAAGAAGAAAAATAAAGTAACATAAGTAATCAAGGTACACGAAGAGATGTTTAGTTAGCACAAATCATGCTACACCATGGGTTTAAACACATTAATTAAATAGATACCCACAACACTTAAATTATGTGATGATACCATAAAAAATTGACTAAACTATATAAATTATTCCAATACCTTCAATTTTGTTGCCATACACATATAATTTCATTAATAAACGAATATATTCAGATTTTCCCCTTCTATGAATAATAAGGCCGATTTATTAGCTAAAAAAAAAAAAAAAAAAAAAAAAAAAAAAAAAAAAAAAAAAAAAATAGAAGAAAGATTGTATAACAGTATTTCAACTGAAAGGCTTTCAACTTAATCAAGCTTAGCATATCACACCAAATATAAAAAGGAGAAGAAAAATAAGAGTTAAAATGTGTTCGCTCAGTCATGGTAACAATGTGCAGTTTACATGTTCATTGTACCATCAATCCATAACTATGTGCCGAGTTTACATGTTCATTGTACCATCAATCCATAACTATGTGCCGAGTTTACATGTTCAGTGTACCATCAATCCATAACTATGTGCCAAGTTTTAAATCTTCATTGTACCATCAATCCATAACTATGTGCCGAGTTTACATGTTCATTGTACCATCAATCCATAACTATGTGCCGAATTTACATGTTCATTGTACCATCAATCCATGACATGTGCATTATACCATCAATCCACAACATGTGCAGAGTTTACATGTTCATTAAGTATTCAGTCATGACAACGATAATGATGGAACAGTTAGAGGTTAAGAATATTATACCTCTATTTTTAACTCATATCTAAAGCTAGGGCTATAAATAATGACTAGGGCTGGAAAAGTGAATATAAATCCAACTCTATGATGAAAGGGAGGGAAGATGTTTAGCTGCAGCCAGACAACAGGTAGTAGGGAGAGGCTCCAGTGGCAAGGAAGCTCTAGCCCTAGGCTAGGGTTCAGAGTATTACAGCATTTGAACAATGTACTCTGTCACTGTGGATTAACAAGGAGAATGATGACAACACCACCAAATTACCTCGAAAAAAGAAAAATCTTAATGCATACGTTGACATTTCTTGATAAAAAAATATAGTCCTTACTAGTTATCAGCTTGTGCTTCATTGAAGGAAACAGGGTGATAGACTTCGCATCAATATCACATTTACTGATAGTAAAGTCTGACATCTTGAAAAAAAGCTACACAACAAGAATCATTACAAAAACAAAATTAAAAATAAACAATGAACAAACAGATAGAAATCTGAGTATATGAGAATTTCCTTACATCAATGTAAGCATTCGATCCAGCACAAAAGGGGTCCTTTTCTGCACTAGCATATCCTTCAATGGGATAATTATAGAAGTGCACACTAGCTTGAAGAGAAACCTCCAACCCTTTACCAGGAAATTTTTGACCTATGAAACCATACAATGATTTGTAAGTAACATAGAATTTTTTCCTTTTTAATTTTTTGACATAGAGCAACCAAAAACAACAACCACACATCAAAAGATTCCATAGCAAGTGCTGCACTGGAAAGAGTATGTTTCATTATGTTCATACAGAGGCAGAGGAAGACGTTTTGGAGTATGGGGGCAAGATTATAAGAACTAGAAGAAAACCTGCCCTGTGGGCATTTTTTAAGTTGTCTACCTGCAGTAGCTAACATATTTAGTTGCTTTATTGAGACTAATCTCATTAATCAAACAAGTATGATACAATTAATGAACATGTCAAATTTCATTGTACTTAGTCATTTGTTAGTGTTATGTCACCAAGCCACATCCATTGACAATAGCACACCCATAGCCACACATCTGAACGAAACATTCACGAGGACGTGCAATGAGGTGCCCTAATTAGTCCCTAAAAATTTCCCGAAAATCCCTCCAGTGGTTTGGAAAGAGTTAGTCCACACATACATAGAGAGATAAAACAAATTGTGAATTATAGTAAGATGGTGTTATCTATCTATTTATACTATAAAGCAGAAATAATCTGTCTGTCTGTCTGTCTGTCTGTCTGTCTGTCTGTCTGTCTGTCTGTCTGTCTGTCTGTCTGTGTGTCTGTCTGTGTGTCTGTCTGTGTGTCTGTCTGTCTGTCTGTTTGTTTGTGTACTTGATTTATTCTAGTCTGGTGGGCCACCCCCTTCTCCCAAAGGGTCTGGTGTCTGCAGTAACAAAATCTGTCCCACTGGAATGCAATTTACAGTGTTACAGTTGGTTGCATATATGCACAAATCAATGTGAAACTATTTGAGCCAAATTTTGAGCGCTCCAGATTCTCACACACAATGCTTTACCGAAAATTAAAAATCCACAGGAGTTATTTGCAATACATATGTAGTATGGTGTTGACGGTTGCTCAACTGATATTGAAAGTTGCTCAACTGATATTGAAAGTCCCTCGACATGTATCATAAACTAGAACACACCTCCCATGGATTATTAACTATTAGTTGATGTCAAAGTTATGGGTCTGTTAGCATGATCTGATTAACCAGAACACACCTATCATGTTAAATGTATGTTGCTAGACTGGATTTACTCTTGAATGGGTGGAGTTTGACCCACGAACCCTAGCCCTAGTCCTTTATGACAGTGCCACATCATTATATTGTTATGCCTTGACTCAGACATTGTGGATCAAAGATGTCTTCATTCTCCTTAGAATAGAGAAAGATAGTTCTGCAGTGGCAGTAGTAATTGGTATAGTAAATAAGTTCTTAAGGCCTGTTCGTACTAGAGCCTCAATCAAGATAGGATCAGGATAAATCCTGTCTGCACTACAAACTCATAAGGACAAGGTAAGATCCAATCCTGATTCAACTGATCCACCTGAGTTGGTAGATCAGATCCTACTAAGGTAAGATTGGACTGTAATTTTTTTTTGTTCAGCTGCATTCAGTTTTTGTTTTATTTTTTGTTTCTTTTTGAGGAGAAGCTATGGCAACAGCTTGGTTTTCGAAGGCTATGATTGAGATTTGGGGAGCAAGAGATGTACAGGGGCAATTGTATGGGGTGTCAAGGAACAAGTCTGTGTATCTAAAGATAGAGGCTGCTAGAACAGATCTGGGCTAATCAGACCCTGGCAGCAGTGTAAAACCAAAGTCAATGGACCTCACCCAACTGCTGATGATGGGTGACAATCATGCATCCATTGAGAAACACAAATACACAAATCCAGAATGCATCCATCTCAAAAGTTTCAAGGAAGAAAAGAAATAAATATTATCTAAATCTCAGTCAAGGAACCAGCAGTGTTTTGTGTTGTTTTTAGTGTGGTTTTGGTCTGTAAACAGTATTCTTATTCTGACAGGATTTATCCAGATCAGTGCAAGATAAAATTTATGAAGATCAGATCTAGATAATGAGGACAGGCCTTAAGTGACGAACCAAAGGGTAGCTTTAGAAAGAGGCAGTGCAAGAAAAATTTCAAATAATGTTTTCAGAAGTTACTCGAAGGTTCGGTATGTTTGGTGAAGTACTCTTTCTCTTTTTTTTTTACCCACAAACTTGTTTTTGCGGAGTCTAAATGTTACTTTCTTGTTGATCTTGTTCTCCTTCTTAGGTAACTTCCTCAGGAATACCAGTGCTAAGGTCTCCGGTTCAATTCATGGAAAATTCAGTGGATTTGGAAGTCAACATTTTAAGTCATTATTAAGTCAAAATATTAAATCATAAGTGAGCTGGTTTTAGGCTGGCTATTTCCAGTCTTGCTTTTAAATCTGGTACAATTGCTTGTTAATTTTGCCAGATTAATAACTTTCGTGTAAGTATGTATTAACAAGGATATCAGGAATGCAAACTGTGTCAGTGCCTGTTGACTGTAATGCACAAAGGAGTAAGTCTTCAATAGCTTTTGGTATTGCCAGTGATTTCCAGTCAAATCTTCTCAAAAGCTCCCCATTTACTAAGTTCAGAACTCCATAGCATTTCCTTTTATAATATCCTTTGGGATCATTGTATACATGTGGTTTACAACCATCATCCTAACATTTTGGATTGTGGCAAGACTGGCACAAATACAGCTGCTCCAGTTACAGCGGGTGGTACTAAGAACCTTTCGAATAATATATCACTTGTTTGTCTTTCATAAAACTTGTGCCATCTAGACGGCTGAGAGAATTTCTACATTGTCATGTCCTTAGTTGCAGTGCTTCGGAAACTTGCTTAGTTACACTAAAATATAAGCTTGATAGACACTGAATTTGTCTAGCAATGCAAGGACTCCATTAGTTCTTCTAGCATAGTCATCATGTGACTCATTACTGATTCTCTCAAATACTTCAAGAAGTGCTGGGTAATTCTTTATACTGGAATCCAGGGCTACACTTTGCACTGTCCATCTCGTTGCACAAACCAGTCTCAGACCAGTTCCAGGAAGAGATAATTCCTCCTTGCAGTTGAATATTATGGATGTTTTGGAGAATATTTGATCGATTTATAAATTTCAGTAACTATATTTAGGGCATTTCTGACTGGTTCACTCTTTCTTGGCTGAAATTTGAAGAGTCAAGACAGCATGCAAAAACAATGAACAGGAATTGCTCTTCGTTTTTTTTATTGTAGTTGTCTAGCAATGCCCCGCCCCTTAAACAATCCATCATGTTTGTTGCATCATCTCAAGCTTGACCTCTGCACTGTTAAGTGGTAAAGATACAGATACAGTGGATGTGGGGTGGGTTTAGCACTATGTCAGTGTGGAGGCAAGAAAATGGGTTGCTGGAAAGAGGTACAAACCTGTCTGTAGTGTGGATGGACTTTAAGGACCATGCCTACAGAAGAATAGGGGCAATGCTTCCGTGCCTCTTGGAGTATGAGGTCGAATGCCCCCATGGTTCATGGTTGTCCACATGGTCCCCTCTCATGACAAACCAGATCCAGAATACAACACATTTAGTTCAACTTTGATTCAAATGCTCCACGCTATGAATCCAAAACCACACACACATAATTGCCAATACTCCATATTGTTACTAAGTGTAAGCTGCATTCTCTACAATGAAAAAAAAACAAAAACCACTCCTCCCTAGATATACAACTTTGAACAAAAAAACAACAACCATAACTGAAAAACATAGAATATTTCATCAACTGAAATAAAATAGGCAAAAGAGAGAACCAACGTACTAGGAGTAGACAAGCAATTTGAGTAGTCAGCTCATTAGTCAGCTAATCAATGACTCTCACCAAAATTTATCTTAATTCTAGTTATTGCTCTGCCGGGCCACACCATCCTAAGAAGAGTATCTTGTCGGCAGCTACAAACTTGGTTTCCTTACCCACGATTAAGGGGGAACCATTGTGTGTGTGTGTGTGTGTGTGTGTGTGTGTATGTATGTGTGTGTGCGTGTGTGTGTGTGTGTGTGCGTGTGTGTGTGTGTGTGCGTGTGTGTGTGTGTGTGTGAGTGTGAATAATGAAATGGTACCAGCATTTGAAAGAAAAAAATTTGGGAGATAAGTAATGTGTCCAAAAGAAACAGCACAGGATGGTAACTCACCACAATGTTTGCAAATTGATTTGTGTAACCAGACCACCAACCACAATACTTTTAATTGCATTCCAGTGGGGCCAAATTTCTTGTAGAGGACACCAACCCCCTACATCATATTTTGGAAAGTGTGGTTAGTCAAACTAGCTAGCTATATGGTTTAGTTACCTAGCAAAAAGTCAGGGAATCTGGAATACTCCACTCAAAAATGAGCTTTTGAGACATTTTTAGCTTGCCTCTGGCTTACCTTTCCTGCAATGCCGATGCCTTTGGGTTTCACAAGTAAAGTGTATTACCAGAACTAACCGAACAAAAAAAAACAAAAAAAACCCACAGTTGTTTTGGCATTTTATTGGGGTGATAATTACTTACTATCCCATCCTCCTTCAAATTTTAGGGGATAGCCAAAACTCCTGGGGGGGGGGTAGAGCTGATATGCCATGGGAGCAGGCATTCTTTGGTGATGGCTGACCTGGTCCCGAATGAAAGCCCACTAAGTTAGGCGAGGCTCCTCCCA